>JAJJWX010000997.1:1200000-1868301 GCA_023529315.1 Papaver bracteatum
GCACAAGCTATTTGTTATGAGAAAAATACGGTTTGTTATGGAAACCGGTGGGTTTATTGTGGAAACCCGCATGGCTTATTGTGGAAGCCTAATACGGTTTATTATGGAAACCCACATGGCTTATTGTGGAAGCCTGGATTTGGGTTGTTAGGGGAACCAATGGGTTTATTATGGAAACCCACTGGGCTTATTATTGTAGCCCATTCTTGAATATTTATAATTATTAATATTATTTGACATAAATGCAGGATCCTAAATAAAAGGGGATAATTATCTTAAATATTAATAATTATTCAAGATATTTATTATTTAAGATAAATGAGGATTATGATAAATATTAGGGTTTATCATGAATCTGGATGTTATTTGAGATTTATACAGATGAGGGAAGTTATTAGGATAACTATCAAAACCCTAAAGCTACATCTATTTCTGCCTATATATAGAAGCTAAATCTCAACACAAAAGGTACACAATTTCTATTCCTTTTCTTAACAACCTACTTGCATAGAACTCTTGTTGATTTTAGCATCGGAGTGTCTTTGCAGGTACCCCCACCATTTTCAATCAACAATTCTTTGGAGAATCTAATCAACGGCGGCGATTCGATCATCATACACACATCTCGAAGATTGTTGGGGTGATTAATTTTGCACCAACATCTTTTGGCGCCGACTAAGGGGATCACGAGAAAAGATCGTGTTCTCCGAGTATTTTCGAAACTAGGGTTTCAAAACCACTGTTCACGGAGGTACTGTTCGCGGAAGTTACTGTTCACCGAAAGTACTGTTCGCAGAAATCTTCAATATGATGAATACATCAGCTGCAGATCGTCGTGAGATGAATGAAGACGTGCCACATCAGCATATTTCCACATTGGCTAATAACATGTCAGCGAGACATCCCAGTCAGCAGTGCAATGTCAGCATGGTGAGCCACTTCAAGTTCAAAGGGGCAGTTCAAGAAAAAGATGAAAAAATGTGAGCAAGCTCGCGCTTCATTCAAACCTTGTTTCGTCAATAACTTCTTCGTTTTAAGTCCGAATTGAGTGATTTTTGGCTCGTTGGAATCCTATTTGAATTTCCTACATTGTGGAAGCAAAAAATCCAGTGTTAGAGAAACATTTATATGCACTTGGGGCAGCAACATGATCGAGTCCGAGGTTCGTCGATAGCGACATGATCGAGTTCGAGGTTCGTGGATAGCAACATGATCGAGTTCAAGATGAGGATTGATTAGACCCTTCAATATTTATCCTTGCATCACTTCGAAAGCACTTGAAGCCTCACCTTGCACGTGAGCACATAAGTATTGCTCTTATCGCAAGCATAAAATCTCGTCTGTATGAAAGACTTGCACCCTGGAAAGTACACAGTCTCGTCGAACCATGATCCCAATGCCTGATATTGGTCCAAAGACTCGTAGTCAACACAAGAAACAACCAGTCTCCCCGAGCAGCAGGCGCTAGCCTTGTTATTACAGTTGGGGGCGTCTTTATAATATCCCGCTTGAGCGATTCCAAAAGGAAAAATCATGATGGAACCAGAAATAAGAAGACAACGAAAAGATATGTGATCATAAGCCCAGAGCCATATAGCAAGTGAGGAACGGATATAATAGATCTAGTTCATGCTTCACATGGGGGCGTCCTTTCTACTTTGGAATATCTCTATAGATATTGGGGGCGACTAAAGTGTCACCAAGCATGCAATCAAAGGAGAGTGACACCTGCCTGTGAACACCCTCACGTGTAGGAAAGGAAGACGGGAAGCTGCGCAAAACAAACTGGCGACCTGTACCATATAGGTAACCCCAGTCTTTATCAAGCAGTTTGTTTCTTCGTAATGTCGTTGGAATTGGAGGCGTGACATACTACAAAAGAGATATTTGGCATTAATAAAAGCACCTCGTACCAAAGTTACGTTAAGCTTTGAGTTTTGATATGTGTGATTCAAGATGTAGAAAAACGAAAGTTAGTTTCTTTCTGAGGAAACAAAACTTCAATAATAAAAATATTGAAGACAAAGTATTTACTTGAGAATAAGAATAAAGATGATGATCGTCGTTTATGAAGAATACGGGGAATGGAGCACCACTTTTTTAAGGAAAGATTTACTGCCGTACAAGATAAAATTGTGCAGGAGTTCGAGGCGATAATTTTTATAGTTCCCCCCTCCAATATAATATTGACGCGTCAATAACAGTGACGTGTCAACTAGTATGGAAGCTAATTGAACACTATGACATGTGGCACCAGTAAGAAGACCGCACCAAGGCATAGAGCTATTATGATATTCACGAAGGAATAATCGGATCAACATGGCATAAAGCTATGCAGGAGTATCGTGTGGGCCTTTTGCTGGAAAATGGGTTATAATTGCCCAGCTTGGCAAGCTAGTTCGTGAATATCTTGTACAAGGAATTTTTGGAGTACATCTGAGTACTTGAAAATGTTGATGCAAGCCTGGGAGCATCTCAATATCATTGGACGTATTGGGGCGACTAAGATGAAGGAAATACTTGCAGTGCCTTTTCTTCAAAAGATAAAGACAGTGGCAAAGTATTTTGGTTATAAAGGAAATTGTTGCGATATCTTTCTAGTAAAAAGAAATGCAAGAACAAGGTGTTTTAACATAATTAAGCTGAGGCTAAAATGGAGCGAAAGGAGCAAAGGAGAAATATGAAAGAAACTCACATGGCTTATTGTGGAAGCCTAATACGGTTTATTGTGGAAACCCGCATGGCTTATTGTGGAAGCCTAATCCGGTTTATTGTGGAAACCGGTGGGTTTATTGTGGAAAGCCACATGGCTTATTGTGGAAGCCTAGCACTGTTTATTGTGGAAGCCTAGCACGGTTTATTGTGGAAATCCACATGGCTTATTTTGAAGCCTAGCACGGTTTATTGTGGAAACCGGTGGGTTTATTGTGGAAACCCACATGGCTTATTATGGAATCCTAGCACGGTTTATTGTGGAAACCGGTGGGTTTATTGTGGAAACCCACATGGATTATTGTGGAAGCCTAGCACGGTTTGTTGTGGAAATCGGTGGGTTTATTGTGGAAACCCATATGGATTATTGTGGAAGCCAAGCATGGTTTATTGTGGAAACCAGTGGGTTTATTGTGGAAACACACATGGCTTATTTTGGAAGCCTAGCACGGTTTATTGGGGAAACCGGTGGGTTTATTGTGGAAACCCACATGGATTATTGTGGAAGCCTAGCACGGTTTATTGTAGAAACCCACATGGATTATTATGGAAGCCTAACATGTTGGTATGGTCTGTTTGGCTGGGTGCGAAGCATATCGTCGATATCACACCAACACGTCGGTCAATTGTTAGCTAAATGGAGAGAAAGAGGACATAACATGTCGATCTGTTTGGCATATGGTCGACTTTGGGGCAAATCCACACAACAAGCTGGCCAAGGACAAGAAAGGTTATCGGATAAGAAGCGTACGAGCCACGAAGGTTAGTTTTTCTTTTGATTTTCTTAATCCATCAACAAGTTGAGAATTAAGAGGGGGAGATGTTTGTACCCCATTAAAATAGTGTACGTGCGTACCGCACAAGCTCTTTGTTATGGGAAAAATACGGTTTGTTATGGAAACCGGTGGGCTTATTGTGGAAACCCGCATGGCTTATTGTGGAAGCCTAATACGGTTTATTGTGGAAACCGGTGGGTTTATTGTGGAAACCCACATGGCTTATTGTGGAAGCCTGGATTTGGGTTGTTAGGGGAACCAGTGGGTTTATTATGGAAACCCACTAGGCTTATTATTGAAGCCCATTCTTGAATATTTATGATTATTAATATTATTTGAGATAAATGCAGGATCCTAAATAAAAGGGGATAATTATCTTAAATATTAATAATTATTCAAGATATTTATTATTTAAAATAAATGAGGATTATGATAAATATTAGGGTTTATCATGAATCTGGATGTTATTTGAGATTTATACAGATGAGGGAAGTTATTAGGATAACTATCAAAACCCTAAAGCTACATCTATTTCTGCCTATATATAGAGGCTAAATCTCAACACAAAAGGTACACAATTTCTATTCCTTTTCTTAACAACCTACTTGCATAGAACTCTTGTTGATTTTAGCATCGAAGTGTCTTTGCAGGTACCCCAACCATTTTCAATCAACAATTCTTAGGAGAATCTAATCAACGGCGGCGATTCGATCATCATACACACTTCTCGAAGATTGTTGGGGTGATTAATTTTGCACCAACAGTCTCAAAATAAAATAGTTTGCAAAAAAATTAGAGCACTGCTCGGTCAAACTCGCAAGCGTTGCTATCTCAAGCTTGTTTGTCAATGTTAGTGATCAAAACTGTAAGTGTTCATTTCTAGTCTACTTAGAGTGATGTCTCAGACTAGGATAGATTGTATAGTTGAGCATTAGACTTCACGACATTCATCAATTGAAGACGAAGAACTACTAAGGCGATCTTATGGAACTTCATCAACAAAAGGTATGTGGAGACTGAAACTCATCTATCACTTAGAAAGTCTATTTCTACTCTATCTCATATATTGAGACAAAAGTTGTATTACGATAGTTTTCGATTATACACATTTGAGATTTCGAGCTGAGATTTACTCGCTTACATATTTCTCGAATTAAGTGTTGGTAAGCTTTCGCTTCAACCAAGTTCATCTTTTATTCTTGACGAAAGTCAAAAGATGATCATGTGAAAATCGTCGAGTAACATCTTACATGGTTTGCGTGATATAATCATTTGGTGTAGACTTGGAATGTTTCGTTATGATTATGATTATTTTAATAACTTGAAAATTGCTTTGATGCTAATAGTGTGTGAAAACGGCTATTGTCATCCACTAAGAAAGTTTCAATGATTGAAATAATGTTTAGAACTATTTGATTATGAACATAATATGCATTATGGCATGTATGTGATCCATGATCGGAACTATAGTATGCATACCCGTATCGGTATTTGTAGTTGTGAAATTCCTTGAACCAAGTACACATACTGGTACGCGTACTTGCGTAAGGTATAGGTCCGAGAATTTGTGCTGGGTTTTTGAAGTGTACTATGGTATGCGTACCCGTTCGCATACTGGCGAACCCAAACTCAGACCGGCTACTTAACTATGCGTACTGATAGACACATTTTTGTGTCTTAATTATCCTCAATGTCTTTTCTGTTAGTGCTTGTTTTTGTACTTATTATGGTGTTTTATGTTTGTTTAGGTGTTATTGAAGAATTACACTTGTGTAGAAAAAGTTACTCGAAAAGTGCTATTTGGACCCCCGAGAGAAAAGTACTAAAGGTACCCTCATGCACCCCCAGGCACCCCTCAAGGCATATACTATTCGCACCCCCGTATCTGTTATGGGGAGGTCATCCCCTTCGTTTGAACCTGGATTGTGGCGGGAAGTGGAGTTCTGTAGTGGCTCAAATTAGGGTTGGCATTTTGGACCGGTTTTGAGAAGACTAAAGCGTTGAATTTGATGGGCTGGAATTGATAGAGCTAAACAGGGATTGTGCGACCAATGGTTTCGATTAGAAGTGGTTGAATCGTCAGAGTGAAGAAAACCAGAGCAGCATGGTTATGAGAGGAGAAATACACGGGATTCTGTGTGGTTGTAGTGAATATTAGTCAGTCTACAACGTTTGTAGTACATGTTGTGGTATGTTTGAAGTGTGTTAGCCTATATGCAACGCAAGAAATATATAAAGAAGGAAATAATCCCGTAAATATGAAAAGATATTATTCCCGAGTAATGAGAAGATTGGAGACTTTATGGCGAGATTTATTGCTCCTTTTTGCTTTATAAAGGGTGTTTGTTATCTTAGGGAGGGTTACAGAGTGATTGGGGAGACAACATAGCAAATAAACGAGAGTTGGAGAAATATGCTACTGCTGTCATTGAAGAGAGCTTGAAGAACATTAGAATGTAGAAGACAGTCATTGCGCTATAGTGACAACGACACTCTTGTTTTATCGTTCTCTGTAACAGCTCGGTTTGTATCAAATATGAAAAAGCGGGGGTCTAACATCCTCACCCAATATTTCGATTTGCAATCTGTATGGACAACTCCGAGTTGTTTTCTAGAGAATCAACTAGACTCAATCAATAGAAAATATCTCAAGGAGTTATTATATCAATCTCTCGATTTGATTTACTCAAGCAAATATGATTCGCGAGTCTAATCAAAGAGAGATAACTTGGATGGTACCAAAGACCAATATCCAAGTGTCAATCGATTTAAATCAACAACCAATAGGTCGGATATTCTAATCGATTGAACATCACACAACCTGTATTATTTCAATTATATAAAAAAATATAATGCGGAAAAGAAATAACACAGATACCAGAATTTTGTTAATGAGGAAACCGAAAATGAAGAAAAACCCCAGGACCTAGTCCAGATTAAACATACACTGTATTAAGCCGCTACACACACTAGCCTACTCCAAATTAACTTCGGTCTGGACTGTAGTTGAACCCCAATCAATCTCACAATAATCCAAGGTACAGTTATGCTTCTACGCCTCTGATCCCAGTAGGATACTGTGCACTTGATTCCCTTAGCTGATCTCACCCACAACCAAGAGTTGTTACGACCCAAAGTCGAAGACTTAAGCAAACAAATCTGTCACACACAGAAAAGTCTACAAGATAGATAAATTCGTCTCCCACGAATAAACCTATGAGTTTTGTTCCGTCTTTTGATAAATCAAGGTGAACAAGAACCAATCAATAAAACCAGACTTTTATTCCCGAACAACAGCTCAGTTTTATCAATAACCTCACAATAGTCTTAATCGATGTAGCGAAAAAAGATATTGTGAAATCACAAACGATGAGACGAAGATGTTTTTGATTACTTTTATATCTTGCATATCGGAGATAGAAATCTCAAGCCAATTATTACAATTGTACTCGTACGATAGAAACAGCAAGATCAGATCACACAACTACAAGAAAAGTAGTATCGGTCTGGCTTCACAATCCCAATGAAGTCTTTAAGTCGTTAACCTGGTTTTAGAAGAAGAAAACCAAAGGTTAAAGGAGAATCGACTCTAGATTAGCAAACTAGTATCATACAGAATGTGTTCGGATTAGGTTTCCCAGTTGCTAGAGTTATCCCTTATATAGTCTTTCAAATCCCTGTTTAGCTTGTCATACACACATGTACTTGACGATTTTGGGTTTGTGTAACCGTACCCAAATGTGTACAATAGTTGGTTCAATATTAGTCAACTAATTGGTAAGCCAAATGATAACTTTCATATCAACCATATTCTTCTTCACCATAACTAGTCCAAATAACTCAAATGAACTAGTTAGAGAGTTGTTCAATTGCTATGAGATCTTATGTACTATACAAGACACAATTGAAGCAAAAACGATGTGATTCACTCAAATCGATTCATGAACTATAAATCCACGGTTTGCAATTGCATTCCTTAGATAATTTAAATAAGTTCATGAACATCGTTTTTAGACATAACCTCTCAAGTTCGCGGACTCACATAACCGGTTGGAGTTCACAAACTTCAGCAGAAATTCTCGGGTTCGCGAACTACGCACTATTGCGGACTGCGTTCGCGGACTGGGTTGACTGCTCAAGTTCTGGTTTTCACTTGATCAACAAAGTTCGCAAAATTCGATTCAAGTGTTAAGGACTTATACATATATGTGTTACCACAACAATGTTTATATCCCCCAATGGTTATATTGTCTAAAATCTCATTTCAATCATTGAAACATTCTCAGAGGACGCCATATAGTTGTTATTCAAAAACTAGTCAGAGCAATTTCCAAAGTGATTGAAACATAACATGACTTTCGTCACTAGGCAAAGAAGAACATGGCTAAAGCGAAAGATTTACCAACACACATTTAGAGAAATAGATAAGCGAGATATACTCATCTTGAAATGTCACATGTGCATATCTTTAGTCTATATAGTAAAACGACTTTTGTCTTAATATAGGAGATAAAGTAGATAGACTTTTGAGTGATAGATAAATTCAGGTATCCACATACCTTTTAGTCGATTAAGATCCACTGGTTCCTTGAGTAGTCCTTCGTCTTGTATGATGATTTCCACGGAGTTCTTGAGCTCAACTACACTTTTTATCCTAGTCCGAGACCTTAGCTATAGTAGACTAGAAATCAAGACTTTATAGTTTTGATCACTAACATTGACAAACATGCTTGAGATAGCAACGCATGCGAGTTCGACCGAGTAGTGCTCTAATAATCACCCCCTTTGTCAATTTTAGTGGCAAAACTATTAATACATATGGAATATAAAAAATATATAAATAAACTTTGTAGCTCCTATTCCAAATGTCTAATCTTCAACAATACTCGAAATCTTTGTCACTTCCAAGTAGTCCAATGATCCCAAAGGTTGTAAGTTTAGCATCATCGTTGTTGAAAATCCGTAGCTATAACAATGAGAAAAGCATCGGTTCTCAATCATTGTTATACAGTGTCATAGTGTATTATTACACAGTGTCAAAGTACAATTTCATCACAACTTCAAAAACAATACTATGGTTATACTTCACTCCCCCTTAGTCAATACTCCATCTCACATGGAAACCTCTCCCCCTTACATAATGATCCGAAAACCATATGTATTTGTAGTGTGAACTACAATTAATTCTCCCCCTTTTTGTCAATAAAATTGGCAAAGGTACAAGAACGGGATCCTAATGAAATTTCCGTAAGAGACATTTCATGACCAAAGGTAAATATATATCATCTTGTTTAGATGCAATCATAAAGACAAAGCTAAATGCATCCATCAAGGAGTTTATGAAGACGCAAGATAACCCCTATAATATTCCACAGCCGTGCTCCCCACAAAGATTTGGAAATTAAGCACAAGTTCAAAATAACTCTCCCCCATAATATGTCATCCCCTAAGGAACAACAAGAGCGACCTTAATTTCAAAAGAAAATAAGGATTTCTTTAGACTCAACAAATTACATACAAGTATGAATTTGGAATCCAACAAGAAATATTCAATCAATTTAACCAAATCGAACCAAGATTAATTTGACTAAATATGCTCAACACAAGTAAACTTATGGAGACTTAAAAAATCAATTAAATTAATCACAAGAAAACTTTCAAATAATCTAATTGTCATATTCAACCAAAATAATTACAAGAGTAATCAATTTAATTGGCCACACTCAACATAAGAATATCTATGGAGCAATGACTAAGTTAATCATAAAAATAACCATCCTAGTCAATTATGCTCAACATAAGAAGAACTTACGGAGTGCTAACTAAATAACCATACTAGATGATTGATTTAGTTCATTTGGGCTCAACATAAGAGATTATGGAACCCCGACTTAGATTACCATAACACGACAACCTTAACCGTACATGTACTCAACATAAGAAAACTTATGGAATACAAACTAACCAACCATATTTGATGATTAATTTAGTTTTTAATGCTCAATAATATAGCATCTCATGGAACAACCAACCATGCCAATAAGGAATCGACTTAGTCGTATCGTGCTCAACATAAGACACACAATGGAGCCTTCACGGTAATACATAATAATATGGATCAATAAGGCTCTATACCATGGATAATACAAGGATTCATTCTATGTTTCCATCACCATTTGCACAATGACACACAATAGACATAATCCTTGAATCACAAATGATTTTAACCTATCTTACATCAACAATCGACAATATAGGCTTAACTTTTGTGTTTGTCAAAAGTCTATTCATCCTTTTATCAATATTTGCTTATCAATTCATGAACGACTTTACTTTTGACAAAATATGGGACAATCAAGTTCACGGACGTAAACAACATATCCCATCAAAATATTGCAATATATAAAACCGTAAAGATTAATACTGCAACCATCATCTTCCAAACAAAATTAGAATTTTTAAACCAAAAAATTTAAAAACAAAAAAAAAGATGAAAACATTGGATAGCTATGTGTAATCACAATAATGGCTATTCCAAAACACTAGTTATTCTTCTAAACAAAAAAAAAGAACCATGGAAGATTTAATAGAAAACTAAATCCGATTTGAAACTATAGTTTGAACAAGAGTAAGTTCATCAGAAGCTTTCTTTAGTTCGTTCTTCAGAAACTCAAGATTCCTTGTTGCTATTTCGAGCTGTTCACGAACAACCTCAAAGTCACGAAGAATATTTCCTACTAATTGTGAGGACATCTGAACTGGTAGGTTATTTTCATGGTCAATAGCCTGAGGACAGATTATGAAAACAGGGTCTTCATGAAACTCAATAGTCTTCTCCTCCATGATCACTTCTTTGTTGTTTCTCTCCATTGTGACAAGAATCTAGTAGAATCGTTTTATATCCTTATAGAATAAAGTGTCAATTGATGACATATATAAGGGGGTTCATATAAAACCCTAGGCACAAGAACGTTCGTGCGGTTTTTGTGACCGCGCACTAGTAGTCATAGATGACCAACACATGGAGAACCAATCAAGAAGAGGAGGAAAAATTCAACAAGGAATTCTTTGTCAAACACAGTAGAACATACTTCGAAAGAGGCTCGAAATAAAACTTTTAAGATACAGAACAACACATACACCTTTGACAGCTTTCTCAAGACACTTTCTTGAGAGAACAGAGCATCATTCTTATCCCAAAAGAATGATGATTCAAAAAGCAGTCATGGTGTGTTAGGATGAGCACTTTTCTCATCATGGTTGCCTTTTCCTTTAGTGCAACATAGAGACGAGTTATTCAACAAAAGTGAAGAACTTATACTAGAATAGGGACTAGGAGTACCTGATTTAGCCACTTTCCATGTTTTAGAGATGCCCCATTTGAGTCTGTTTATACTTGTCTTAAGTTCTGAGACTCGATTATTTATGTGAAGGAAATACGGGACAAAATTCTTAGATTCACGACCTTCTACAGAAGGGGACATGGAACTTGATCTATTTTTCTTTCTCCTGTGCCTTTTTCTCCTTTCAGGGTTATTGATTACCCATTTGTCATTCTTCTTTAAACTTGATTCATATTTTGTGTTCCAAAATCATGGATAAGAAATTACTTGTCAAGGTAGTTTCCTTGATTGTTGAATGTGCCTTTTACTCTAACAATATGAGAAACATGTTTAATCACTTCCTTAGACACCCATATAAGAGTGTCGTGAAGTTTTTTATTCCTCAAATGAAAACGACATTTTCGCTCAGGATGTCCTTTATTTCCACAATAATAGCAGTTAAAGGAGTTATTCTTAAATGTTCTCTTGTGAGTAAATTTTGAAGAAGTGCCTTTGTCCTTAGGCACATTTCAGGCTGCAA
The DNA here is from genome assembly GCA_023529315.1 of Papaver bracteatum. NCBI lineage: Eukaryota > Viridiplantae > Streptophyta > Magnoliopsida > Ranunculales > Papaveraceae > Papaver > Papaver bracteatum. Next base: position 1,211,352 of record JAJJWX010000997.1, read on the forward strand.
ACGTTTTCTCACATGAAGGATTATCAACAGCTTTGAAAAAATTGATCTTACTTGTTTTTGGAGTGTCTATTCCCTTATAGCCCAGACCATGTGTATCACGATGTCCTTTACATGCTCCAATCATAGAAGTCAATTTTGTAGAGCTAGTATTGAATCTTTTCAGACTCTCTTCTAGTGATTTTACTTTATAAAGAGCAGCTGCAAGGTCAGTCTCCAATGAATTTTCTTTAGTAAGAAGTCTGAGTTCTTTGTCATTGAAACATTTTTGTTGAGAGTCATACTTTGCTTCAGCACCTGCAAGTTTTTCTTTCAACACATAAAGATTCCGGAGAAGATTGTCACATTCAGACCTTTTTGTACGAACATCTTCTTCACGATCCTTAACGATAGATTTTAGGAGATTATACCCACCATCATATCCTTAAAATAGTTTTCTCAATTTTCTGTTTTCTTGACAAAGAGGAGCTACATACTTACTCAGGAAAGTTGTTGACCTTTTTCCTTTTAAAGCATGATCAAACAGCTTGATATATTGAGAGACTTCCTCATCAATACTTGGTCCTTCTTCTGAATCACTGTCATCTGAAAGGTCATCCAATTTCTCGTCAAGAGATTTTTCCCAGTCAAATGTAGTTTCAGTTAAGGTACCGGTGATAAAGTTCTTCTCAGAAGTTTCAAGACTTTGAGCCTCACCTGAGTTACTTTGAATTGGTGTTATGTTACCAGAGATATTACTCTTGTCCATAGAGTCAGATCGCTACAAACACAGACTTGTAAGGTCTTAAACGTGTTTGCCTTCTTTGATACCAATTGAAAAAGCGAGGGTCTAACATTCTCACCCAATATTTCGATTAGCAATCTGTATGGACAACTCCGAGTTGTTTTCTAGAGAATCAACTAGACTCAATCAATAGAAAATATCTCAAGGAGTTATTATCTCAATCTCTGAGAAACTATATTATTTTATAGAAAATGGAATATACAGAATTGTAATCAATCAAATATTGCAAAGCCCCGGTATTTATTACTGTTCAGAATTGGACCATAACGGAATTTTGGTCTATACCTCCACCATTATATCCAATTGGGGAGGAAGATCAGAATTACAGATTGATCGAAAAGCAAGGATATGAGCTCGTGTGAGTCGGAAACAAAAAATATCTATTCTAGTTCTATCATCAGCTATGGGTTCGAATCTAAGAGAAATTCTAGATAATGTTTGCTACCCTGAAATTTTCTTGTCTTTCCTGAAGGATAAGGAGAAAAAAAAAGATTGGGTCAAAAGAAAATGCCATTTTGGAATTTTATCAACAGTTTGCTTGTGTCAGCGGGGATCCGGTATTTTCTGAGTCCTTATGTAAGGAATTACAAAAAAAAAATCAACAAAGATGTGAATTAGGAAGGATTGGTCGACGAAATATAAACTAGAGACTTAATCTTGATATACCTCAGAACAATACATTTATGTTACCACGAGATGTATTGGCAGTGGAAGATTATTTGATCGGAATGAAATTTGGAATGGGTACATTTGACGATATGAATCACTTGAAAAATAAATGTATTCGCTCTGTAGCGGATCTGTTACAAGACCAACTCGGATTGGCTCTGGTTCGTTTAGAAAATGTGGTTCGAGGAACTATATGTGGAGCAATTAGGCATAAATTTATCCCGACTCCGCATAATTTAGTAACATCAACTCCATTAACAACCACTTATGAATCATTTTTCGGTCTACACCCCTTATCTCATGTTTTGGATCGAACTAATCCATTGACAGAAATAGTTCATCGGCGAAAATTGAGTTATTTAGGTCCTGGAGGATTGACAGGTCGAACTGCTAGTTTTCGGATACGAGATATCCATCCTAGTCACTATGGACGTATTTTCAAAATTGACACATCTGAAGGAATCAACGTTGGACTTATTGGATCCTTATCTATTCATGCTAGGATTGGTCATTGGGTCTCTCTCGAAAGTCCGTTTTTTGAAATTGATGAGAGATTCAAAGGGGTACGGGTAGTTTATTTATCGCCAAGCAGAGATGAATATTATATGGTGTCGGCAGGAAATTCTTTGGCATTGAATCAGGGAATTCAAGAAGAACAAGTTGTTCTAGCTCGATACCGTCAAGAATACCTGACTATTGTATAGGAACATATTCATCTTCGAAGCATTTTTCCCTTCCAATATTTTTCAATTGGCGTTTCCCTTATTCCTTTTATCGGACATAATGACGCGAATCGGGCTTTAATGAGTTCTAATATGCAACGTCAAGCAGTTCCATTTTCTAGGTCCGAAAAGTGCATTGTTGGAACTAGGTTGGAATGCCAAGTAGCTCTAGATTCAGGAGTTTCCGCAATAGCGGAACACGAGGGAAAATTCGTTTCTACCGATACTGACAAGATCGTTTTCTAAGGTAATGGAGACACTCTAAGAATTCCATTAGTTATGTATCAATGTTCCGACAAAAATACTTGTATGCATCAAAAATCCCAAGTTTAATGGGGTAACTGCATTAAAAAGGGACAAATTTTAGCAGATGGTATTGCTACAGTTGGTGGCGAACTCGCTTTTGGATAAAACGTATTAGTAGCTTATATGCCATGGGAAGGCTACAATTTTGAAGACGCCGTACTTATTAGTGAACGTCTAGTATATGGCGATGTTTATAATTCTTTTCATATACGGAAATATGAAATTCAGACTCATGTGACAAGCCAAGGCCCTGAAAGGATCGCTAATGAAATACCGCATTTAGAAGCCCACTTACTCCGGAATTTAGATGGAAACGGAATTATGATGCTGGGTTCTTGGGTAGAAACATGTGATATTTTAGTAGGTAAATTAATGCCTCAGATGACGAAAGAATCATCATATGCCCCGGAAGATAGATTATTGCGGGCTATACTTGGCATTCAAGTATCCACTGCAAAGGAATATACAGAATTGTAATCAATCAAATATTATCTTGAAATTTTCTTGTCTTCGGAGAAACTATCCGAAGTCCCACTATCTACAAATCACTTTTTGTTAGTTGCAATAAATAAATTCCAGACCCCAGATATCTACGCAGAACCTTGGAAGACACTAAAGAATTTCTTTGGTTGGCATACTTATTGACTACATGAGGAAATACCCTGATGCGAAATTCCAATTGTTGTACATGAGTTTGCACTCAAGCATACTAAAATTCATATATAAGTGACAGAGCTCTACTCAGATAGTTTCTGGATATCATAACCGGAGTCAACCAATCACATGGATAGATTAAGAAATGGATATAGAAAAACATAGATGGTTTTGATGTTGACTAGGTGAACGGTGTTTCTCATATCTGTCTGAAGTCCACTGCCAAAATGAACCTATCGTAATGGACTGAGACACTGGTCTGACTAATATCAACACAACTGGCATATACAAGGGAACCAGTGGTCGATAATCCTAATTCTAGATCAACTCATCTGGCATATACAAGGGAACCAACGGTCAATTTATTCACTGAACATTAACTTTTTTTTTAACAACATGATTAGATCTTGCGGATCCAAGCGCATGCTTCTTGTCATCAAATTACATGGTAATTCCCGTGGATCATGCGTTCCACGCTTGTTTATGCGATGGAGACAGGGTGAACACACACATATTGCTATCCAAGTGTTAATATTTTTTTAAATTTTTTTATTCCGTTTGGTCTAATTGGTCTGGTCTGGTCTTTTTTTTTTTTTAGTAACTCAATCACTCTATTTCACCCTAGCAGTGGTAACAACTTGAATCGTGAGCCCCACCTAATCACTTAGAGAAACATATTTTAAAAAAAAACACAAAAAAAAAAAACATAAGTGAAAAGGACTCAACGAGATATGATGAAACTATCATGTTATTTCTAACACCCTAGATCTGTGCTTTTATGAATAGACTCTTTAGATATCTCCATCTAATCAGATTGGTTCCTCAACTCCTACAATCAAAATGCTTCCATCCACTTAGATTGGTTAGTGCCATCCTTAATAAGCATAAATTTCTAGGCTCTGGAGTTTATTTATTGCAACTAACAAAAAGTTTCTCTCATACCCCCAAACTTAAATCTAACATTGTCCTCAATGTTCTAAAGATAAAATTAAAAGCATGAACAAGGAGAAACTATTACCATTTGAAGAAAAAGAGTTAAGGAAAGATATTACCGTGTTGCATGAGCATGGGATACCTCCCAAGAAGTGCTAAGTTTAACGTCTTCAGCCAGACTAAGAAAGGATTAGTCACCTCATAGAATCATAAAGTAATAGCCAAAATATCTATGGGTCATCAAAACCAAATAAAGCTATCACAAGTAAAAGGAATCTGCAATATGCGAAGAAGATGAACAGATAAAGCACACCCTTGTCTAGTTTTCTGTTTAAGAAAACTATATCTAGGTGTGGTTGAGGTTCAGGTTTCATAACCGGGTCTAGATAAAATATTTTCATGGGTTGCATTGCCTCATAAGTTAGATCCGAATTTTCAGGTTCTAAAGTCTGGAAAAACTCAAATAAAAACTTAGAAGCACATAATAATAACCTGAATAACTGAGGATCCTCTAAGTCAATCAAATTTGACTTACACAGCTGACCACAATGAGAGTGGTGGTTTTTCTTAAGCAAATGTGTCTTTTTTATTCTCCTGAAGTATTTAGGTTTAGTCTCAGAAATTAATAACAGACACATTTGAAACTCATACGTTCCCACATGTGGAAGAAAAATATTTGGTGGGAAAACAAAGTTAATCTGGGTATCATATCCTGGGTAAACCACATCAACCAGAGGATTGGTTTCTAACAATTGAACTTCCTTATGGACATCACTAGGTTCAGGAAAACATGTATGAAGATAATCTTGTAAAATGGTTGAGGCACATATGTCAAGTCCCAAGTGAGGGACTTTTATAAGAGTTAAAGCACATGGAGAATGATAATCACCCCCAAACTTAGAGTTTTCAATATCTCTAGAAAGACTAGTCATAACTTTCCTAATTTCAAGGTCATCAGATTCCTAAAAATGGTCAATTGATTCTTCTAAGTCAGGTTCATCCTCACTCATCTCTACGAGTTCATCTTCTTTGTCTAAGACTATAGTTTTTAAATCATTGGACTCTAAAACAATATTATCATAATAAACTCGTTCCTCTAAACCATTATCGGCTTTGTAATCAAAAGGAAATATTGCATCGTCTAAAACGGTGGTATCTCTAGTTAAATCCTCGTCTTTTTGAATATGTGAATAATTATTAAAATTATTTGGATTTGAACTAGAAATAATATTATCATGGTAAAGCTCAGTTGGAGTAACAAATTCCTGATCACTATGCCTACATATTTCTGATTCTTCATCAACAGTATCCTCATCATAATCATCATTATAATAACATGAAAATGATCGAACCTCATCTAAAGTAGTGTTACCAATTCTAACCTCGTCATCTTGATTATGCAAGTAACTATCTTCATTTTCAAGGGTATTATTGGAAACACTGTATTTTCGAGCAAGTTTTTCAACAATCCTATTTGTACTTTCAGTAAATTGCTTAAGAGTCTCTTCTAAAGACATTCTAGTTGACTGCTCTGGGGACTCATCTGGAATATTTAAGGTTTCCTTCACAAATAAGGAATGACTCTTGAAAGTCTCTTCTAGAGAAATAGAAGGATTGTTTTGCTCATATGACTGGTGAGTATGCGAATAGTAATTGGGCTCACCATGGTACGAACCATAACCTTGAAAAAGTGGATGCTCCCAACTACTATTCATACTATGGTCAAAGTTGAATTTTTCGTTTTGAAAATTAGTCGGATAATTATTGTATTGGCTATTGTAATACCAGTTCGACATAATATTATGCACGTGCAAATGCAAGGTTGACTAAAATGGGTAGGCTCAGGTTACCACAACAAAATATACCCAAAGGTACGAGGCTGAGGTTTGTGGACTTTCAGCTGGTAACTCCCATAAGGCCCGGGTTCAGCTTACTAATTCACGAGTTTTCCTAAACTCGGTAGTCTGACGATGCAATTGGTGTGTGCACGTGTGTCAACAAAAGAAAACCCACTAACAGGGGATTCTTGGGTGGATAGAGTCTTACCTCCCGTACCAGACGGGCAATGAACCGTTGAAGTCGACTTAGGCCACCGACTCCTATGTCAGTGTACGAACCTGAGGGGCCGAGACAGTATCGTAACTGTCGTCCTTCCCTGCAGGAGTTTTATAAAATTAACCCTTCCTTAGGGTTTTAAAAATAATAATAATGTCCAGTCCAAAAGTAAAGTCCAAAAATAAAAATGTCCAAAAAGAAAAAGAAAAATTACAAAAATAAAACCCTATTTACAGTTTCTAAAAATAAAACAAAATAACTATATACAAAATCTTCTTCTTCGCTCCTTTCGGATTCCTCTTTTCTTTCCTTTTTTGGCGATGCTTTCCTTTTATAGCACTTTCTATTTCCTTGTAGCTTCGCTCCAAATATGAAAAGAATCGAAAAATACCATGAGCGTAAAAGAGAAATGATAGGTGTGATAAACACCTAATTTTATATTGAGTATTTATGCTTTCTTTGCTATTTTTCGTGTGAATTATGTATCTTATGTGTGAATTTTAGTTACTAGGTGCTTTAGAGTCGTTTGGAGCAAAAGAATGAGAAATTACCCAATTTGGTGAAGACGGGAAAAATTGTCATTTCACGGGGTAAACACTATTTGGAGTCTAGTAAATGTTAAGGAGCAACTTTGTTTTGGAGGAATGTTAAAGCCAGAATCGCTGAGGTTAAGGGGTTGCCACTAGGGTGTCCCTTATCTAATGAGTGGGGTGGTCCTTATCACTGGGGTGTAACCATCCATCCAGAACTATACCCCTAAATCGATTTTTCATTCTCAACCACTCCCATTTCATTTCGAATTGAACATCCGAGAAGAAAATTGAGTAAATCTCGTCGTTGTTGATCGAGAAATATATCGAATTGAGAAGAAGTGAGATTTGGTGTTTTTGAGAGATGTAGAGGATAAAGATCTGAGATTTTAATGATCTGCTGTTGATGGAGTTGGAGATCGAGATTCAAATGAGTTCAGGGAGGAAGAAATTGAGATGGGGTTTGAATTGATTCACTGAATTGAGAAGCTGGGTTCGAGTTATGGATCGTTTTGATATAGGATTCAGATGAGACAGGATGGTGCGATGGTCGAAGGTGGTAATTCTTCTGGTGGTGGTTTGAATTGGATTCTTAATCATTTGGAAGGTAAATTAGGGTTTGGTGGTTGATCTTGTGAATCTGAGAGAGGAGATGGGTTTTGTGTGATTTCAAGTAATCAAAAGAGATGGAATTGGATGCAGTAACAAGGTGATGTAGCTGTAGATGAATGTTAGGAATTGGCAGTTGGCAGCTGATGTATAGAACATGGAATAAGAATTTATGGGTTTGTGGTTGATTCAGGGGATGTTGCTGCTTAGGATTTCAGGATTGTGTTGCAGTGAGATGGTGGTAGCTGGTAATTGATGGGATTTGATGTTGATATTCAAGGGTTTTGAAATGGTTGCATCTGGTGAAGCCAAAGTTTTGCAGTTCAAGTATGAGATGAATGAGAAGAGATGGTGTAATGAAGCAACAGGCTGAAGAATTACAGGAAGAGACTGGAGGAAATATGATGCAGTTGCTGCTGTGATTTATGAGCAATTGCAGAAAGTATGGATTTTTGCAAATGGGTTTGTGATTGATTCAGTTAAAGTTAATGGGAGTTGCATGTAGTAATGAAAGGAGAAGGTTACAGGTCTCAGTTTATGAATGTTTAGGACAGGGTTTCTGAGGTTGCAACCGTTGTGTTGGTGGTTGAACTGAGATAGAAGTTATGGACTGTTGGAGATAGTTCAGAGCAATAGAAGTGCAGATGGGTATGCAGAGAATGTGGTGCTACTGTGAGAATGGTAAGGTGCTGCCGCGGTAAACATGAGGAGAAGTGCTTCGCAGGAGCGAATGGATGCTGTAGTTGGCAGATTACAGGAGATGAAGCTGGATATTTGTGTGGGGTTTGAGATGAGTCAGTGGCAGTGATAGAGAAATTGATTGAATCGTACAAGAAGGAGTTAAGGTTCTGCTTGAATTCAATCATGTGAATGTTTTGCTCAGAATTGTGTTTTGGGTTTCTCTCGAAATGGTTGCCGTGTTTGTTGTGGCCAGTGTTGTTGGTGAATGGATGTTTGATGGAATTACAGACTTTGATTTTGGCCTGGGATTGCGAGAGATGTCAAAAATTGTTAGCTAATGAGGTCTGAGTGATTCAGGTACAATTCAGTGAAGAATCTGGTGATTTGAAGCAGATATGCATTTGGGTGGAGGTTGAGCTGCATGGAAGGCCCAGCCATCATGGATGGGAATGAGGCAATGTAGCACAATGATGGTGCAGCACAGTATGGTCTGTGCAAGATTGTGATATCTCTGGCATGGTATCCCAGTTAGCCTTGACTCAGCTGAGTTAGACAGCTGACTCAATCTTAATTCAGAGTTGACTCGGTTTGACTTCCTCCTTGACCCAGTTGACTTAGACCAGTCACCTGAGTGACTTACCGGCGGTGACTGGAGGTGCCGGATTCCGGCCAACTTCCGGTCAAAAACCCAGTTTTCCGGCGACGAGTTTTGGGACATATTTTCTACACGGGTTTTCACACATGGGCTTGGTGGACTACTTGGATATGGACTTTGAGAAGACTATACCTAATTTTGGAAGGAGTATCCTTTATGGAAATTGAGAAACTTATAAAAGAGAAGACTTTTCTCTAAAAATATCTCTTCTACTACTTTTGTTTCTAGGGTTTGTGAACATGATAGGGTTTCTCTTTCTTCTTGTGATGAACTCCATTAACATGAGTACTTAAATTTTATTATTGGTTATGGAAAAGTTGGATTTCACATAATATGATTCTTTGATTCAATATATTAGTTTTGTCTCATAATTATCGTTCACGATTCTCTGAAAATAGGTTCCATGATTGAATGTTAGTTTTGTCAAGTTGCAAATTGGTTGAACTCATAATCATATCTAATGCTAGTTTAGGGTTTATTATACGAAAAAGTGATACTCCTTGAATACAAGTAGCATAATTGTGAATATTGCTTGTAGTGATACATCCTAATAATCACAAGTGATTCGTAACCTTTGTTAAATTGAATTAGTGCGCTTTACACGTTCAATTGCTTTGATTGGCCTGATTTCATAGAACTTAATGCATCTAGGGAATTAAACTTGATTAGTGCTTTTACACGTTAGGTTGTTCTTTAAGATAGAACTCATACTCGCATCTTTTAATGTGTTTGTTGATGACAAAAGGAGATTAGCGGGATATTCTTGCGATCAAGATATTCTAGGGCTTTTGATAAAAGTTGAGATTAAAATATCAATTCTAGTTATTATGACAAGAACATATTTGTGAATGAAGATGAATCCTTAACCAATATTCTCACTACCTTGATTTGTGTGCTTTACTTTTTATTGTTTTGCTTTTATTTTATCTTAGTATATAAAAATCAGAAAAATACCCGGTGTTACTTATAGGAAACCGAAACAACGAGACAACCTAGACCTCTCTGTGGGATCGATCCTTTCTTGCCCTTGCTATATTTATATTTTGAGTAGTAAGAAAGTGTAAATTATTTTTGACGCATACGACAGCGATCAAATTTTGGCGCCGTTGCCGGGGAGGCAACGATTGTCACTTGTTTTTGGTTTCTTATTTTTGTTTTTGTTTTTTGTTTTGTTTTTCTTATTTTTTGTTTTTTAACTTTGGTTTGGGAATCGTATTTCAGGTACCAATTCTATGGAAGGAGCATATTGGAACAATGGCTACGGCTTTCAACCTCCTCAACACTATGAAAATTTCCCACCATCTATGGAATGCAATCAAAACCAATTTATTGGCTATGATGCATATCCTAGAGAACCTTATGGTGATTTTCATACATACCAACAACCTTGTAGTGGGTATGTAAGTCAAGCACCTAGGTGGGATAATTCTACTTCTAATTGGGTTTATTCGAGTTGTATGCAGATTATGCATGGATTGCAAGATATGCAACAAAGGCTAGACCAACTTGACCGTAATAGAGAGAACGTCGCACAAACCAATTTCTGGAATATGCCTTCTTACCCGACTCTGGATCGTAGTTATGATCATTCACCCATTCAAAGGGAAGAGTCATGGGAAAGAGAACATATTGTAGCTAATGGTGGTAAGCGTGTGAATGTTAGAAAACTTGCGCAGAAATTATACAAGTTGGAAGATGATGGATACTCGGAAGAGATTGTCGATGAAATTAGTAGGACCATTCATATGGAACTCAAACTACGTCGTGATAAAGGTTGGGAAACCGACGACGATTCTGATTATGGTGAGTCTGAAGATGAAGACGATGATGATTGTGTTGAAAAGGACCAACCTTTGGAGATATTTGATGACGTTAGTGTAGTTGACTCAACTCTTGATCTTTATAATGATCAAGCACCTATTCAAAAGGTACATGAGTATGATGAAACTAATGTTTTTCAGAATTTTGCAACATTGTTTGAGTCTTATGAAGAGGAGTATGTTGAGAATGTGACCGTTATGACCAATATTATGGAAGACCCAATTGAACTTGTGAATGTTTGTAATGATGATGTTTATGTCGAGACTCCGGTTAAGGCAGAAACGGACGAAGAATGGTTGCAAGGTTTAATAGAGGACCATGATATACAAGAGGTGGATAGTTCACTTGAATTTTTCAAGGATGAAGAGGACTCCGTAATCCAAGCGATCGTGAGAGGTTTGTCTAACCCTTTGCATGTTGATTCTTCTTCCTTACCTCTTATTGGTTTGAATATTTGTGCTTCGAGAACATTGTTGAATGATTTTGTTTCTCGATTTCCTCCATTAGAGAAAATTGATTCTCATACTATGCAGGTTTTGGAACAAGAAACCGTGAAAGTTCACAACTCCTATATTCTTTACCCACTTCCAAGTGTGGATAAGAATAAGTGTGGGGGAAGCTTTTATCGGTTAATAGCTTCATTTTTGTTTTATACTACTAATATTTGTGTGAATCTAGTGTTTACAAAACAGGTGCTATGGGTGGATCCCCAACTTTTTCTATTATTGATATATGGGGAATGAATCTTTCAAGAAGCTACGTCGGGCCGTCGACTTTAAAACAAGCGCTAAGTGGGAGGCAACCCACCGGTTTTGTATCTCTTATCCTTTTGCTTTTTATTTTATTTTTGTTTCGTTTATTTATTTTTTATTTTTTTCATATCATATTTGCATCCCCATGTTTAATTTCATTAAGTCCATAATCTATCTTAGAAGAGAATTATGATGAATACCTTTTCGTCAGAAAATTTCAGACTGCGCTTAGTTCAGTCCAGAGACCATACCTGTCAGACCGTTTATCAAAACACTGTGAAATTTTGACACTTTGTATAAAACACGTAGGGGAACAACTTTTGTGAAATGGAGTTTTTTCAAATTCCTTACCAATTTGCACAGATTTTGCGTTTTATCTGCTGTTACGTCAGAATTCAGAACTTTCGGTTTTACACATTGAGGACAATGTGAAGTTTAAGTGTGGGGGAGCATTTATATGTTTGTATAGTTTGTTTTAGTTTGTTTTATGCCTTTAAAAAAAAAAAAAAAAACCAAGAAAAATTTGTGCTTTTTGAACTCCGAAATCTAGAAACTTGTGCCTTTAGGATGACACCATTAGTGGATGGAACCATTTTGAATGCAGGAGTTGAGGAACCAATTAACTAAAAGGGACGAATATAGCTCAGAAATCACAATTAACATGATAGTTGTTACCATATCTCGGAATATCACCATATTACGTTCTATTTTTATTTTTCCATATTTATCTATTGTTCTCTAAGTGCTTTGGTGGGTCACTAAAAATCGAGTTGTTATTACTGCTAGGATGAAATAGAGTGATTGAGTTGCTAAGAAAAAAGGAAAAAAAAAAGAGACCGACCAATTAGACCAAACGGAATAAAAAGACACTTGGGAATAGCAGTATGTGTGAAACGTAGTCCCTGTCTCCGTCGCCTAAACAAGCGTGGAATGCAGGATCCAAGGCAACTATCATGTACTTGTTGACAAGAATCATGCGCTTGGATCCAGTTTGATCCAATCATGTTGTCTAAAAAAAAAGTGAAAAAAGTGAAAAAAAAAGAAAAAAAAAAGTTGTATTTTGGTTGAATAAAGTCACTCCTGGTTCCCTTGTATATGCCAGTGAGTTGATGTAGAATTCAAACCAGTAGCTCAATCCAATAGGCATATGTTCATCTTGGCAGTGACCTTCAGAAAAATATGGGAAACATCGATCACTTGTGAATATTCGCCAACATCTACATCTATATCCATCTTCTTAATCTTTTCATTGTGATTGTGGTTTGTTAGTTTCCGAGTATTGTGGATTGTTCGACTATCTAATTAGAGTTTATTTACTAATATATGAATTGAATTTGCAAGGTACCTCCTCCTGTAGTCATTTTGGATTCGTTTATTGATTTGTCACAAATAGACGGAGTTGGAAATATAGGTTTTGTAGGTATATCTCTAGTAAACCTTCACGAGACTATAACTCGTACACTAGGGACACCTAGAGGTTTAAATGCTTGTTATTTATGCTAAAATTAACCGTAGCCTCGTCGTCACGGAGTTGTATGTATTTGTTTTAGTTTAATTTTATTTGATTTGCTCGAGGACTAGCAAAGTCTAAGTGTGGGGGAATTTGATAGGTGTGATAGACACCTAATTTTATATTGAGTATTTATGCTTTCTTTGCTATTTTTCGTGTGAATTATGTATCTTATGTGTGAATTTGAGTTACTAGGTGCTTTGGAGTCGTTTGGAGCAAAAGAATGAGAAATTACCCAATTTGGTGAAGACGGGCAAAATTGTCATTTCACGGGGTAAACACTATTTGGAGTCTAGTAAATGTTAAGGGGCAACTTTGTATTGGAGGAATGTTAAATCCAGACTCGCTGAGGTTAAGGGGTTGCCACTGGGGTGGCCCTTATCTAATGAGTGGGGTGGTCCTTATCACTGGGGTGTAACCATCCACCCAGAACTATACCCCTAAATCGATTTTTCATTCTCAACCACTCCCATTTCATTTCGACCTGAACATCCGAGAAGAAAATTGAGTAAATCTCGTCGTTGTTGATCGAGAAATATATCGAAGTGAGAAGAAGTGAGATTTGGTGATTTTGAGAGATGCAGAGGATAAAGAGCTGAGATTTTAATGATCTGCTGTTGATGGAGCTGTAGATAGAGATTCAAATGAGTTCGGGGAGGAAGAAATTGAGATGGGGTTTGAATTGATTCACTGAATTGAGAAGCTGGGTTCGAGTTATGGATCGATTTGATATAGGATTCAGATGAGACAGGATGGTGCGATGGTCGAAGGTGTTAATTCTTCTGGTGGTGGTTTGAATTGGATTCTTAATCATTTGGAAGGTAAATTAGGGTTTGGTGGTTGATCCTGTGAATCTGAGAGAGGAGATGGGTTTTGTGTGATTTCAAGTAATCAAAAGAGGTGGAATTGGATGCAGTAACAAGGTGATGTAGCTGTAGATGAATGTTAGGAATTGGCAGTTGGCAGCTGATGTATAAAACATGGAATAAGAATTGATGGGTTTGTGGTTGATTCAGGGGATGTTGCTGCTTAGGATTTCAGGATTGTGTTGCAGTGAGATGGTGGTAGCTGGTAATTGATGGGATTTGATGTTGATATTCAAGGGTTTTGAAATGGTTGCATCTGGTGAAGCCAAAGTTTTGCAGTTCAAGTATGAGATGAATGAGAAGAGCTGGTGTAATGAAGCAACAGTGAAGAATTCTGAGGGAGAGACTGGAGGAAATATGATGCGATTGCTCTTTGTGATTTATGAGCAATTGCAGAAAGTATAGATTTGTGCAAATGGGTTTGTGATTGATTCAGTTAAAGTTAATGGGAGTTGCATGTAGTAATGCAAGGAGAAGGTTACAGGTCTCAGTTTGTGAATGTTTAGGACAGGGTTTCTGAGGTTGCAACCGTTGTGTTGGTGGTTGAACTGAGATAGAAGTTATGGACTGTTGGAGATAGTTCAGAGCAATAGAAGTGCAGATGGGTATGCAGAGAATATGGTGCTACTGTGAGAATGGTAAGGTGCTGCCGCGGTAAACAAGAGGAGAAGTGCTTCGCAGGAGCGAATGGATGCTGTAGTTGGCAGATTACAGGAGATGAAGCTGTATATTTGTGTGGGGTTTGAGATGAATCAGTGGCAGTGATAGAGAAATTGATTGAATCGGACAAGAAGGAGTTAAGGTTCTGCTTGAATTCAATCATGTGAATGTTTTGCTCAGAATTGTGTTTTGGGTTTCTCTCGAAATGGTTGGCGTGTTTGTTGTGGCCAGTGCTGTTGGTGAATGGATGTTTGATGGAATTACAGACTTTGATTTTGGCATGGGATTGCGAGAGATGTCAAAAATTGTTAGCTAATGAGGTCTGAGTGATTCAGGTACAATTCAGTGAAGAAGCTGGTGGTTTTAAGCAGATATGCATTTGGGTGGAGGTTGAGCTGCAGGGAAGGCCCATCCATCATGGCTGGGAATGAGGCAATGTAGCACAATGATGGTGCAGCACAGTATGGCCTGTGCAAGATTGTGATATCTCTAGCATGGTAGCCCAGTTAGCCTTGACTCAGCTGAGTTAGATAGATGACTCAATCTTAATTTAGAGTTGACTCGGTTTGACTTCCTCCTTGACCCAGTTGACTTAGACCAGTCACCTGAGTGACTTATCGGCGGTGCCGGATTCCGGCCAACTTCCAGCCAAAAACCCAGTTTTCCGGCGACGAGTTTTGGGACATGTTTTCACACATGGGCTTGGTGGACTACTTGGAGATGGACTTTGAGAAGACTAGACCTAATTTTGGAAGGAGTATCCTTCATGGAAATTGAGAAACTTATAAAAGAGAAGACTTTTCTCTAAAAATATCTCTTCTACTACTTTTGTTTCTAGGGTTTGTGAACATGATAGGGTTTCTCTTTCTTCTTGTGATGAACTCCATTAACATGAGTACTTAAATTTTATTATTGGTTATGGAAAAGTTGGATTTCACATAATATGATTCTTTGATTCAATATATTAGTTTTGTCTCATAATTATCGTTAACAATTCTCTGAAAATAGGTTCCATGATTGAATGTTAGTTTTGTCAAGTTGCAAATTGGTTGAACTCATAATCATATCTAATGCTAGTTTAGGGTTTATTATACGAAAAAGTGATACTCCTTGAATACAAGTAGCATAATTGTGAATATTGCTTGTAGTGATACATCCTAATAATCACAAGTGATTCGTAACCTTTGTTAAATTGAATTAGTGCGCTTTACACGTTCAATTGCTTTGATTGGCCTGATTTCATAGAACTTAATGCATCTAGGGAATTAAACTTGATTAGTGCTTTTACACGTTAGGTTGTTCTTTAAGATAGAACTCATACTCGCATCTTTTAATGTGTTTGTTGATGACAAAAGGAGATTAGCGGGATATTCTTGCGATCAAGATATTCTAGGGCTTTTGATAAAAGTTGAGATTAAAATATCAATTCTAGTTATTATGACAAGAACATATTTGTGAATGAAGATGAATCCTTAACCAATATTCTCACTACCTTGATTTGTGTGCTTTACTTTTTATTGTTTTGCTTTTATTTTATCTTAGTATATAAAAATCAGAAAAATACCCGGTGTTACTTATAGGAAACCGAAACAACGAGACAACCTAGACCTCTTTGTGGGATCGATCCTTTCTTGCCCTTGCTATATTTATATTTTGAGTAGTAAGAAAGTGTAAATTATTTTTGACGCATACGACAACGATCAAGAACAAAACAAAAAAAAATCTAAAAAATCTAAAAAAAAATCTAAAACCTAATACAAGTCCGCATCGGCAGCGCCAAAAATTGATGTGATTTGTAGATAGTGGTAAGAAGAATGTCGTTCACTCGGACTCGTTGAGATTAGTTTAAGACTTAAAAATAAAATATATACACAAGGTTGTCACAAATATCGAGAGGACTGGGATTTCGGATTCCACCATTAATCACATTCAATTGGTTCATATAATGACCCATAAAAATTCTAGCTCTTTTGTTGACTCTTTTCATTGCCAAAAGTAGATTTCTAAAATATTAGATTAAATCACAAGCATGGTATATCAAAAGCTCTTACGTCTAAGCATATACCATCAAACGAAATCACAACTAATTAGTAAAAATCATAAATCAATTAAAATAAGTGCAAAAAGTCATAAAGAATCAATTATAGTTACCAAACAATTGAAATAAGACTTCCTCCGTCATCCCAGTGATGGGGTTTAGCTCTTCATGGTGCAAACACTCTCAAAATATGAATTCATTGCTCAAAGGTGTATTAAAGATGAAAATACAAAGAAAATCAATAAAACAGATCAACTGCAACATTTTATATGCGTTACAGATCGACTGTTGGGAACGATACTATGTGTGTGTCGTGGATAAACCACACTTATCTGTGACTGACTTGGTTCGTCTAATGTTATTCAGCTTCGTCTTCTTTCTCCTGCTGCTGCAACTTTCTCTGCAGGGTGATTTCTTCGTACCAGAGCTTCCCCTAAACTACGTATAGACCCCAAACTCCTCGACAACCTCATGTGACATAAAACCAAGCTATATATACACCACCAACACGAATTAATCTCTATTTTCTTTCTCCCAAAGTCTCGGGATTATTTCCTCGGAATTTATTTCTTTCCTTTGATCCTCTGTTTATTTCCAAACTCCCAACCATTGTTCGAAACTCTCTCCATAGCTGATAGAAACAAATCCTATGAGAAGATATTATTCCATATCACACGTAACTTATTCCATATCACACGTAACTTCCTTGTTTATCCAAAGTCGTAACTTCAATTCCTTTTTTATCGAAACAAAATATGGAAACAAGTGATTTTATTCCATACAAAAATCTTACCTACCATGTTTTTGATGTAACATGGTCTTCCAAAATCATTACCATCAAGATATCAACGAGATTCTCGACCAAAATCCAACACAAGAAGTACGCAGATGAACAGGTCATTTGAACGTGACATTTCATGCCAAATTTCATTTCTCACGTAAAGAAGGTGGAGTCCCCCTGATTGAAACGGGGGTGCAAATAGTAAATAGGCACCCCTTAACAAATGAGGTGCCCCTTATCCATTGTATGGGGTGCCTTTAGTAGACTTCTTGGATGCCAATATCATTTCTCCGAGGTGTCTCCAACATACTTCTTGGGTGTCTGTAGTACATCTTTTGGATGCCAATAGTAATTTTCTCCCGGGGGTGCAAATTCCACTTTTCGAGCCAATTTTGCCGCAAAAGTCCATTTCTCCAAAAATACCTACAAGGACATAAAATACCAAAATAAGTACAAAAATGGGTACTAACAATATAGAAAATCGAGATCAAAATAGACACATAAATGCGTCTATCAATGGACAACTCCGAGTTGTTTTCTAGAGAATCAACTAGACTCAATCAATATAAAATATCTCAAGGAGTTATTATCTCAATCTCTCGATTTGATTTACTCAAGCAAATATGATTCACGAGTCTAATCAAAGAGAGATAAATTGGATGGTACCAAAAACCAATATCCAAGTGTTAATCGATTTAAATCAACAACCAATAGGTCGGATATTCTAATCGATTGAACAACGCATAACCTGTATTATTTCAATTATATAACAAAATATAATGCGGAAAAGAAATAACACAGACACCAGAATTTTGTTAATGAGGAAACCGCAAATGCAGAAAAACCCCGGGACCTAGTCCAGATTAAACATATATTGTATTAAGCCGCTACAGACACTAGCCTACTCCAAATTAACTTCGGTCTGGACTGTAGTTGAACCCCAATCAATCTCACACTGATCCAAGGTACAGTTATGATCCTATGCATCTGAACCCAGCAGTATACTGCGCACTTGATTTCCTTATCTGATCTCACCCACAACCAAGAGTTACTATGACCCAAAGTCGAAAACTTAAGCAAACAAATCTGTCACACCCAGAAAAGTCTACAAGATAGATAAATTCATCTCCCACGAATAAACCTATGAGTTTTGTTCCATCTTTTGATAAATCAAGGTGAACATGAACCAATTAATAAAACCAGACTTATATTCCTGAGGAACAGCTCAGTTTTTTTAATGACCTCACAATATTCTTAATCGACGCAGCAAAAAAATATATTGTGGAATCACAAACGATGAGACGAAGATGTTTGTGATTACTTTTATATCTTGCCTATCGGAGATAGAAATCTCAAGCCAATTATTACAATTGTACTCGTACGATAGAAACAGCAAGATCATATCACACAACTACAAGAAAAGTAGTATCGGTCTGGATTCACAATCCCAATGAAGTCTTTAAGTCGTTAACCTGGTTTTAGAAGAAGAAAACCAAAGTTTAAAGGAGAATTAATTCTAGCTTAGCAAACTAGTATCACACAGAATGTGTGGGGATTAGGTTTCCCGGTTGCTAGAGTTCTCCCTTATATAGTCTTTCAAATCAGGGTTTGCAATCAATGTTAGCTTAATAACAAAGCATTCAATATTCACCATTAGATGAAAACCTGATTAGATACAAGCTAATATCTCTCAACCGTTAGATCAAAAACTTAGCTTTCCATACACACATGTACTTGAAGATTTTGGGTTTGTGTAACCGTACCCAAACGTGTACAATAGTTGGTTCAATATTAGTCAACTAATTGATTAGCCAAATAATAACTTTCATATCAACCATATTCTTCTTCACCATAACTAGTCCAAATGACTCAAATGAACTAGTTAGAGAGTTGTTCAATTGCTATGAGATCTTATGTACTACACAAGACACAATTGAAGCAAAAAAGATGTGATTCACTCGAATAGATTCATAAACTATAAAGCCACGGTTTGCAATAGCATTCCTTAGATAATTTAAATAAGTTCATGAACATCGTTTTTAGACATAACCACTCAAGTTCGTGGACTCACATAACCGGTTGGAGTTCACAAACTCCAGCAGAAATTATCGGGTTCGAGAACTTCCATCAGTTCGCGGACTGAAACCGAGCTACAACTCCAGTAGAAATTCTCGGGTTCAAGAACTACACACATTCGCAGACAGCATTTGCGGACTGGGTTGACTGCTCAAGTTCCAGTTTTCACTTGATCAACAAAGTTCGCAAACTTCGGTTCAAGTGCTAAGGACTTATATATATATGTGTGTGTGTGTTACCAAAACAATGTTTATATCCCCCAATGGTTATATTGTCTAAACTCTCATTTCAATCATTGAAATATTCTCAGAGGACATCATATAGTTATTGTTTAAAAACTAGTTTTCGTCAGAGCAATTTCCAAAGTGATTGAAACATAACATGACTTTCGTCACTAGGCAAAGATGAACTTGGCTAAAGCGAAAGCTTTACCAACACACATTTCGATAAATAGATAAGCGAGATATACTCAGCTCGAAATGTCACACGTGCATATCTTTAGTCTATATAGTAAAACGACTTTTGTCTTAAGATAGGAGATAGAGTGGATAGACTTTTGAGTGATAGATAAGTTCAGGTCTCCACATACCTTTTAGTCGATGAAGATCCACTGGTTCCTTGAGTAGTCCTTCGTCTCGTATGATGATTTCCAATGAGTTCTTGAGCTCAACTACACTTTCTATCCTAGTCCGAGACCTTAGCTATAGTAGACTAGAAATCAAGACTTTATAGTTTTGATCACTAACATTGACAAACATGCTTGAGATAGCAACGCATGCGAGTTCGACCGAGCAGTGCTCTAACAAAATATAACTGTTACGAACCCGGTTTTTATTATATTTCTCCCATTTTCATCATTTGTAAACACTTTGAGCAATGAAATCAACTTTTGAGCGTGTTTCCAACATGATGATGAGCTAAATCTCCTACAACCAAGGCAATAAGGAAGCTATTTACACATGAATAATTGGTAATTATTTTATTTTATCTAATTTATAATTTACTAGCCCTTAACCCGTGCCATAATGGCACGGTCCATGATGTTGGTTCATTTTTAATATATCGTATAATTTGTGTCCCGAATACTTATCAACTCCTTATGATTTAATATGTGTTTGTCATAAAAATAGTTGGAATTTTCCTCTCTTTTTTTCTTTGTTTTTTCCTTTCATATTTTACCGCCGGAGATTTTCTCAAAAGAAAGAAATATAATCTTAACTTCCGGACACTTTTTTATTTAGGTTCATTGCTTATAATGAGATAATGCTCTACATGAACATGGAAGTTTAAATATTTTTTGGAAATATGTCATCAGCAGCGCTCATCTCAGTGAAATCAACTAATCAATATCATCCATAAAAGTCTCCACATGCTCCTATTTCGCTCCAGCTGACTCATCTATCATGATCATGTTGTCGATCCTCCAAATAGGCAGAGAATAGTATTTTTTTTTGCATCGAACGAATGATATAAACTATCCAATGTGACATGATTTTCCTGTAATTTTTCAACACCCATTAGATGACAATGTTTAAAATGTGTACCCATTACCTTTTCGAATGGATTAGAACCTCTGCCATTAAATCTTCAACAAAGTATTGTGCCCAGCAATTCGTCTTAATGAAGGCTTTGGTAACTTCAAAAGTCTTGGAAATTTTGTCACTTCCATATGTTTCTACCTTCACTTGGAATACAATCTGGCAACACATTACCTCATAAAGAACCTTGAACACATATTGTACTCCCTGATCCTATTTCAAATTAATAGGTTGGCAATAGATCATTTACCAAAAGTTGACATATTCTACATTGAATATTTATATAAAAAAAAATATTATGGTATTGTGGATCATTGCTTTCTAAGATTGTAGTTTTCAAAATAGGCCTCTTCAAGTCCCACGGATTTCTAAGGTAATATATCTTATTTGTTTTTAACATTTTAGTTAGCTATATTATGTTTGTTACTAACTTTAAACTTGATGTCATCTTCTACTGTGAACTTTATGTGATTTCAGAATCGAAATAGTTATACCTCTTTCATTCATTTAAAGTAATCCGTTGTATATCCCAAAAATTCTTCTACAACAATTCCTTTATTTTGTCGTTTCCGGACCATCAATAGCCATTAGTGTCAAACGTAATCTGTCTAATTTTTGTTGATGTTATGTATTTGCAATCTTCATTTTTCTTAAATAAATAGATTGTGGAAAAACTAAAAAATAAAAGAAAATAAGTATTACATCGGGTCTAAGTTACTATATCCAAAATACTCTGGACACTGCTTCTGGTACCTTGTTTCCTCAAATTCCTCGTTGCATTCTAGACAGTACATGCAACACCAATCATTTGTGAAGTGAGCTATTTGTGCAAGTGTGGGCAATGTAAATGTATCCATTGCCTATAATAATAATAAAAACACGTCAATTTTTTTCAAGGCATCCAGTTGTAAATGGTATGAATCTAATAGATTTGAATTATACCTCAATCTTAGATATCACCTTCTTCTCACATAACATAGCAATTGAGGAAGGACAAATCTTGACCACTCTTTACATAGGCAGAGTTAGCCAAACTATGTTTTGCAATTGTCTTACGTGAAAATTATTATTAATCAATATTTTAGTCAGCTCCTATTGAAGCCGATCAAATTAGTCCTATAGAAAGTTAATCTTAAATTTTTGACCTTATCTCTTGACCAAATTATTGAAGTATTCCCAGTCATGTTCTGCATTGTGTGATCTACCCACCCGTGTCAACTCTACTTTCTAACCCAGTGAATGAAACCTATAAATATTGATCAGTAATTTGATATTGTTGATTTGTCATCAAGAGGTCGCGTGATTTGAGAATGTGAAATATAAAAAATATTATATAAACATCGGAGGCGAAATTTAGATTTGTGATTTAGAGTTTTTTATGATAATTTTGATGAACAAACATAATTTTCAAACAAATATATTAGAATGCATATACATTTTCCCGGTAAATAAGGTTTTATATCGGGAATTGAGTGAAAGTTGTTGTCTTTGTAGGTAGTTGTTGCGAAACAACTCGACATTGATGGTCTTTCAGGAAAAAGAATATAATAGTACTCGAGAGAGCGATAATGTTCTCTTACGCGGGTATACCAATTGCCTTTATATAATACGGGTGATCGAATAGTCATGATCATATTGTCTTATATGTTCCGGTATCATCCTCGAAATATTTGGTTTTTTGTCTTTATCAATCGTGCTAAAAACAACCAATTACATTTTTCACAATACATTGTTGCATGTTTTGTGAAGAATTTTTTTTTTTACTTGGTCAATAAAACTCACTAAAAAGCAAAAACTATTATTATACAAACACCAATAGTAATGTTACATTTTCCACCAATAGTAATGTTACCGCCTCCACCATTCACAAACACCCACCACCGCTTATACTAACCCTACTTCCACTACCACCATTAGAATTAGTATAGTTTTTAGTAAAACTATTTATTAATAAAATTATGTATTTATGTTAGATTATTAAAGGGACATATTTAATAGAAATTTAATTAATCATTATTAACAATCAATGAGTCACTAATTAATAAACTGTTTAAAAATTTGTTACGTTGAAAAAACCCCATCGGTAAATTTATCTTTGCCAAGGACAAACATGACCACTCTTTACATAAACAAATCGATAATAAATAATTTCATATGTTCTGATCTTGATTCGTGTCGTTCGTTTAGTTATTACATAACTTGGAAATTAATTGCACCAATTTTTTAAAATGGACATGTGTTTTATCGAGTTTATCTTAACATTAGAATGATCAACCACGTTTTATACTTTATAATATAACGTTACACATTTTGTGGCGTTACAAAATTAGCATAATATGTTTTTTTCACCAATACCCGCCACCACCATAAAACCATATGAATCCACTTTTTTTATCCACCACCACCTAGTGTCGGAGCCAAGGGTTGACTAACCTGGAACTAACCCCTTAAAATTTTAATAACTACATAATTTTTATTTATTTTTTATAAATAGTAATTTGTCCATATATATTTATGGTTTAGTCCACCAAAGTTTATATTTTATTTATTATTATTTTAAATAGGCCTCCTCAATGTCAATTTTTGACTCCAACACTGCCACCCATCCCATGTAGGTTGTAGGACGCAATTCTAATTTTCAATCACAAATGCCATGTATGAGGTTTAGATTGAGAATTTTTTCGTCAATTGATTAGTTTCATTATTTTTTTTCACGTGTATATATTCTTTTTTGTATTGCAATCAATTTTATTTTAACATTAAAAAATCATGATTTATACGATATAGTACCAAAGATAATAGGGTTACCATTTGGGTGATCCAACTACGATCATGAAAATATTTTCTCGTATGATATCATCCCTGAAATATATGGTACCTTCATTTATCAAAAGTGTAAAAAACAACCAACCACATGTTCCACACTACGATGTTGTAACGAAAACATAAAATTAATATTGTCCATCATTACTCACCAGCATTCACCGTCACTACTTCTTCCACCACAAACCAGGGGCGGAGCCAGGATTTTGAGGAGATAGGGAGAAAAAAATTCTTGGCCAGTTGGATACATGAGAAAAATGGATTTTGTATCCAATTTTACGATAAAAGAACAAAAATAAATATAATTGTGCTTGGCTCCGCCCTTAACCACCACTAATCTTTCGGCCTCCACCTCTTCTAATACTCATTATCGCAGAAAATGTCTATTGATATTATTTATCATAATTACTTATTAATAGAAATAAATATTATAATTAATTAAGAAAACATTTATAATAAAAAAATAATTAGTCATTTATTATGAGCAGTTAGTGAAACACTAATTAATAAAACACTTTATAATGAATATATTATTTATTATGTGCAATTAGTGAAACACTAATTAATAAAGAAATTATGGTATTTAAGTTGAATAAACCACCACTGTTGATTTATCTTTCTTATCAATTCCAACCAAGGTGGAACACTGGTTAGAGGTCACTCTTATGACACAATAGGTCATGAGTTCCAACCTCCCCGTTATAATTTTTGAAATTCCATATCTTGACTTAGTATTCATTTTTTATTTATAATATTGGAATTAACGCCACACATGCGAGATGTAAGGGGTGGTCTGAGGAACCACAGCCCTTGATTTATCTTTGTGTGGACAAATCCTAACCACCACTAACAAAGGCAAACTTTTCCTAACTATGTTTTATACTAATGATAATTCACTCAATCACTGCTTTTGCAGAGTTCTAAACTTTTTGCATAATTTTCTTAATTAGTTGTGATTCAATTTGATTGGTTATACTTTATTTAGTTAATTGATAATCTATGCTTAGGGAATACAATTAATATTTGGGAATTTGTTTGATTATTAGTAAATTAAGAAAATAACGGATTTAAAAGATAATTAGAGTTTTGGATTATTTACCATCATTCATTCATGTTTAATAGTGGAATCGGTGTCTTGGTTAATTCTAATATCTTGAAATTAAATTTTGAGTTGAGTTTTATTTGTTTTTAAGTTTTAAAAGTCTAAAATCTATTGCTTTCACAAGTCTCAGCGAACCTATTTACTACAACATCATTGAAAAGAACCCATCAATTTTTGGCGTTGCCGACATGGACTTGTCTTTAGGCTAAAATTTTTAGATTTATT
The DNA here is from genome assembly GCA_023529315.1 of Papaver bracteatum. Taxonomy (NCBI): domain Eukaryota; kingdom Viridiplantae; phylum Streptophyta; class Magnoliopsida; order Ranunculales; family Papaveraceae; genus Papaver; species Papaver bracteatum. Next base: position 1,236,139 of record JAJJWX010000997.1, read on the forward strand.
TTTTAGGTTTATGTTTTTACTTTTTTTTTTTCTACTTTACGTTTTTGGGTTTTTGTCTTTGCATTACATATTTTGGAATTTGGAGCAAAAGAAAATTTTGCCAAAGCTTTTGGTGAATACTTAAAAGATTTGGAATCAAAGACAAAGCGAAAAGAGCGAGAAAAAAAAAAGAAGAGAGTTTATTTTATTTAGATTATTGTAGATGCATTTTACTACAAACTACATCCAAAGGATAAAAATCTTTTACTCATGCAAATGAAAGTAAGAGCTAAACAAAAACACAAAGATTTACGTGGTTCGGTATGATTACCTACGTCCACGAGGTGAAAGGATGAATCTTATTACTTCAAGGTGTTACAATGGTGTTTTTCTCTAAGTTGAGCTCTCTTCTCACATAAACTAGTTCCAACTCTCTTTCTCTCTCCGGTGATTTCAAGTCTCCCTCCAAAATTACAACCTCCTTTCTCTTGGATACAAGTTCTTCTATTTATAGGGGTGGTTACATACAACCAAACTATGGTGTTGGTCACAATGTATCTAATTTGGAGTCTTGTTGTCGGGCCCGCTCGCGTCGTCCCTTCTTCTGCGATTATGGCCGATGTGCTTTGGTTCCATAGCAGTCTCTCATCCGAGCCGATCCTTTCGGGTGTTCTCTGGGTGTGATGTCGCCCTTCCAATCCTATCGCCCTCTCGATTGGCCGATATGACGTGTGTCTTCTTATCCCTTTGACTATCGTTCCTCGTTTGACCTAATATGTCTCGTTTGTCATCTTTATCAGAGACATGGGGTCGAGTCTTGTCCGACTGCTATAGAAGGATCACGTCCGATCTATGTGTCTCCTTAATTCTCGCGCATGCCAGACTCTATTCTGTGCTTCTTGCCTCTTCATATTTAGGTACATCATAGCTTAATATGTTGCCACCTAGCCTTGTGGATATTCTTCTCCTATATTTATGCCCCTTCTTTCGCTCGTGTGGCAGACACGAGTGGAAGAAAATCGTCCCATCTTCCCACGTCCCCGTTCATGACGCGATTTCCTCCATGCAGTCCCCCACTAACTCCTCTTTATAACCTGTAACCATCGGCGTCGGTTAACCTTTCTCTTCCTTTAAATACTTCATTCTCCTCTTCTCTTTCTTATCCTTTACCATTTTTTTTTAGTTTCCAGCCGCTGCAACTATCTTCTTCGAGATTCTTCATCACTTTCTACCTCCATAAACCCTTGTCTTCTTGGTTTTCTTCCTTCACCTCTTCATCACTGAGTGTTACAGTAGCTATAGTTACATTTTCGTCGTCCCAACCTTCTTCACCAATTCCCGAGTTCTGTACTACTCACGTCCATGGATTCTTCTCCCTCAATGACTGAGAAAAGGTGTGTTGACGATGTTTTTTCCGAGATTGATGATTTTACCATTTATTCCCTGTTTTCGTTTGATAGTCCTTCCAAGTATGATGATCGCGCCATGAAATCTATATTTCCTGATGGTTCTCCTTCTATTTCGTGCAGGTCCGAGAAAAGGGGGAAAGATCTCTCCGACGAAGAATTAATTGAGCAGTTGAAAGAGAAGTACGATCTTCAAGATTACGAAGTTACCCTGATCTCGGGCCAAAACAGCACCTTGAGGAAGACCAATATGGATAAGTACGAGCAGTCGGCTGAATGTGTGGTCATCACTCATGGCCAGATGGAGCTAGGTCTCTGTCTCCCTCTATACAAACCTGATATCCCTTTATACTATGAGATTCTGTCTCAGCTCAAGCCTTATCGTGCTCTGGATCAATGGACTGGCAATACTTTTTGAATCATGGATGAATGGAGAGCTCGCCGAGATGGTCACGGCTCCACCGCCGACTGGTCGACCTATAAGCCCGAGGACGCTCCTGAATATACCGTTGCCAATTTCCTTACCAATTATCGAGCCGGTACTTCAACCAATAGTGACCTTGCCGGTTTTGCTGCTAGTCCTCATAGCCACAGGACTATGCCTAAGAATGTTGAAAGGATGATGCTAGACGCTGATCCCATCGGCCAAGGTTCTAATAGGCGAGCTCGTCATACCAATGACCCATTTTATCCCCGAGTTCCACTTCTTGTCCGAGGGCCGATTTTACATGCTAGCTTCCCATCGCCTCCGTTTCCCGCCGAGCCCTACCCTCTCTGGGTGCTTAATGACGATAAGGCTGATAAGGTATGTGTCTCCTTCTGCCTTCCTAAATTTCTATCTTGTTAGTTTTGACGCCAATTGCATATTCGTTGTCGTTGAATCCTCAGGGCGACTCTTCCAAGGTCGCCGCATTGTCGAGAAAGAGGGGTGCTGGCACAAGGGTTAAGGAAGACCATGGGAAGGTAACAAACATAGTAATTTTGTTATGAGTACATGTACTTGCCCCTATTTTTTGCCTTCATATGTTCTGACGAGAAACCTTGTGCGGAAATGTCCTAGGCATGTTGACGATAAAGTCGACGGGTATGATGTGCATGAGGTTGATCCCCAACCTCTTAGGCGTAATCCTAGTAGAGGCAAGCATGTTGTTAAGCCGCCGCCGAGGCAGAAACCAATCATCGATATTCCTGATGAAGATGAGATATTCGGCGAGGATTTCTCGGATGATAAGGGCGATGGGAAGGAGATGGGCGAGATGGGTGGTCCTGAAGTGATTGTTAACGCTGAACTAGGAGACAAACAAGAGCCCCTGAAGACGTCCGAGTTGGGAAAGGTTGTTAATACTGAATCAGAAGTACTTCATCGTATGCCCCAGATCACTGGTGGGTCCTCGTCTGGTGTTGAAACCTCTTTTACTGTCTCTGGCCATATCCTGAACTCCCTTGGAGCACTTACTTCCTCCGACTTAAGAGCGTATACTGATGAACAAATTCTTGGTGCCGTGCCCCTCTATGGCGATATAGCTCAGACTCTCGATATGGTGGTGAGTGACTGCCTGTCTGGGTGATGCCCCATCCTTAATTTCTTCCTAATCGTCGCATACCATTTTAACTTGCTTATTTGCATTAGATCCTTAATCGGGTACGGTTGGATGCCGCCAATTGTCATAGGGAAAGGCAGTTAATGGAATCTCTCTAGCTTCAATTGCATAACGAGAAGAGTCATGAGCGCGAGCTAGAGGTTAAACTCGCCGATGCTCAAGGTATGTTACAATTATATAAACCTTAACTTATGTTGATTGAGTTTATCGTGCCAGTATCTTGAGTCGGGTATCCTTATGCTAGCCGAGATAGCTAGTATAGGTTTATATGCTTCTTCGGAGTTTAGAATCATAAAGAGGAAATGGGATATCGAAAAGGATTTAATGGAGAATCTTTATCGGAGAATTGCGAACAAGGATGGAAAAATAGATCGACAAGCTGGTGAGATCGAAGAGCTTCAAGGTGGATTAGACCGATATCGACAGTTTGAGTATGCCCCTGAAGAAGTATACAATTTACGGGCTCATTTGGGTTCTTCTCAATGCCTTACTGCTGAGAAAGCTGCTTTGGCCACGAAGCTAAAACAACGGGTAGACTCCTTACAATTGCAGAACCGATACCTTCACGAGGATCGCCGACGAATTTTTAGGGATAAAGATGTAGTGGAGCGAGCTAATAGAGATCTGTTGGGAAAAGTGGGTGAATTCGACAAACTGGTGGGTGAACTAGAATGGAGTAGGTCTCAACTTTCAATGCTCAAAGTATCGCGCAATCGTTTGATGGATGAGTGGAGTGAACATAAGAAGTACCCCCCCAGCAATAAATTCAATGAGCAATGCTATAACGAGCTAACCATGAAATTTTCCAAGGCCGAGGATGAGATGTCCAAGTCGGTAGAATCGCTTCAGTCAGTGTTACCAGCCCTTTCAGGTCTTATAGGCGATGTGTTTAGGCCATCCTTAGGACTAGATTATTTTCTGTACTTGTGAAATTGCTAAGCCATATCTAATGAATAATCCCGTGTTGTTGTGATTTTGTAGCTAAGCAAAAACGTTCTCGGGAATTGGATCTGGAGGTACGACAGTTGAAGCTGGTCGAGGCCGATTTGGGCACCAAGTTGACCGATGCAGAGGCAGCCAATTTGAAACTTACCTAACAGATCGAGGATGAACGCGTCGCCCATGAAGAGGAGATAGACGAGAAGGTCCGGTCGGGTATTGCTGAGTATGTGGAGGAGAAGCGGTGCGAGATCGCGCAAAGGAGGGCCGGCGCTGTTCCTCCCAAGGTTTGAATCCCCCTTTTGTAGTGCTGCGCCACTAAGTTGCCCTTTGTCCTGGGTTGTAAATCGCTTTGAACACATCTTCCCCTTTTTACTTCTGATACACTGCTTGTTTGTTTAAATAGGGGTGCTGCATCGCCGATGTTGTTCTTTTTATTTTTGTTATAATTTGTGCTTCGCATGGTTTCATGACACTTTTCGTACTTTCTTAATTGACGCATGACGCTGCCGGTTTAGCTCTTGTTTCTTATGTCATTCTTGCAATTGTTGATTACGTATGTTAGTATTTTAACCTTTTCTGTCGAACATACCCAACAAGGAGGGTCATCGGGCCAAATGCCATGTCCTGATTGGGGTATCTCATCACTATCTCTTGGATTCAGTAGAAGGGTATTAGTCAACCTAAGTCTAGGTTCGATTGCCCCGAGCGGTTATCGACCAACCAATCTCGGGCAAGTGGTCACAGCCACCTGCGATGGGGGCGGCCTTTCAAATGTAAGTAGGCCACCTAGATGAGAAGATCTCGTGTCTTAACAACCTGCGGAACTGGTTTCCAACCACCAGAACCCTTAGGATACCTCGGCACTTGCACACTGCCACTGCCCCGAGTTCGAATAGCCAGGCGACCGTAAGGCACCTCGGCACTTCCACACTGGCTTTGCCCCGAGTACGAATGCCCATTCGAGTGTAAGTCACCTCAGCACTTCCACACTGGCTTTTCCCCGAGTACAAATGACCATTCGAGTGTAAGTCAGCTCGTCACTTCCTCACTGGCGTTGCCCCGAGTACGAATGACCATTAGTCTCTCATGCCCTATTTCATACCCCTCACGGTTTTAAAGAAATAGAAGACAAGTATGCTCACATTTTCTCCGCATCGCCCTTCAGGGGTGGTAGAGTTTCAGATACTTAACGTTCCAAGGTTTGGGCTCTTTTGTTCCATAGAGTCGCAATAGTCGATACGATCCCTCGCCTGCCTTAGATGCAATTATGTACGGCCTGCCCCACTTTGGTGCTAGCTTTCCGCCCTTTTTGTCTCGCTCCCATTCGGACAGAAACTTCAACACTTGCTGCCCTGGTTGAAATTCCCTTGGGCGAACACGCTTGTTGTACTCTCATTGTAACCTTCTTTGATAGTTTTCCATTTTTTGTAGCGCCATCTCTCTTGTTTCTTCCAAATCGTCGAGTTTTGCCAAAATTAGATCGGCCGAGACATTTTGCCTCCAAGCTTCTGTCCTAGTGGTGGGGATCATTCCTTCCGTCGGTAGAATCGCCTCGGTTCCGCAAGTAGGCATAAACGGTGAGATCCCTGTATCTTTCCTCCGCGTGGTTCTGTATGCCCATAAAACGTTGTACAACTCCTCACACCAGTCTCCATATTCCCCATCCAATTTCTTCTTCATGTTGTCGGCGATTGTCTTGTTAGTGATCTCGGCCTGCCCATTACTCTGAGGGTAAATGGAGGTACTTTGCTCTTCCTGATGTTGTACATGTTGAACAAAAGATCAATATTTTCCCCTTGGAGTTATTTTCCATTATCGGAGACGATAGCTGCTGGGACCCCAAAGCGGCAAATGATATGTTCCCAGATAAACTTGAAGACATCTTTGTCTCGGATATTCCTTAGTGGTGCTGCCTCTACCCATTTGGTAAAGTAATCCGTGGCCACGATCAAGTACTTCCTCTGCCCCATTCCTACATGTAATGGTCCGACAATGTCTACCCCCCACTTGGCAAAGGGCCATGGGATTATAACAGAATTTAAAGGTACTCCTGGTGCCTGGATTTTCTTGCCGTATCGCTGGCATTCTTCACAAGCTTTCGCCATTTCTTTTGCGTCTTCGTTCATGTACATCCAAAAATAGCCCATTGTATTTGTCTTGGCCGATAAGCTTCTCCCAGAGATGTGGTTTCCGGCGGCCCCATAGTGTAATTCATGCAAGATTATGTGGCCTTCTTCTCTACTTAGACATCATAAGAGTGGCCCTAAGTAAGATTTTCTATATAGGATCCCTTCCCTTAGATCTTAGGCGCCCAACTTACTTTTGATTTTATTTATTTCGGGGTGACCCTTGGGTAGCTCGCCCGTTTCCAGGTATTGGTGTATCGGCTTTCTCCGATCGTCCTCTTTATATCGCTCGGCTGTGTTAATAGCCACATCTATCCGTACGTCTGGTGTTTCTGGTATTGAGGGAGTGAGGAGCTTCATAACGCGAATGCCCTCTATGATTGGATCTACCAGCTATGAGGCGATGCAGGATAGAGCGTCCGAGTTCCTGTTATCTTTCCTACAAATGTGTCGGAACTTAATGCTTGGTATTTGGTTGATATAAATTGGGCGAGCTCCCAATACTTTTGCAATACGGGGTCGTGTGTAGCATATTAGCCCGTAATCTGCCGAATCACCAACTGTGAATCACTAGTTAAGCGAACCTCCTGTATCCCCATTTATACAATTATCGTAAGGCGTGGATTACTGCTTCGTACTCGGTGACGTTATTTGTTGCTTTGAATTACAGACTGAACGAGTGCACTATCTTTCTTACTTTCGGCGTGGTGAATACTAATCCAAGACCTGACACCTCTTTGTTTGATACTCCATCGACGAATACTTCCCACCGTATGGGGATATTGGTTGTTAATAGGTCGGCAAGCTCTTCTCGCTCTTCCATTATCCCAGGTATATCTCCAACCTCGTCTTCATCGCTTAGTGGGAAATCTTCTAGGAAGTCGGCCACTACTTGTCCTTTGACTGTCGTCCTTGTTTCGTACACCACATCATATTGTTTGATTAAGGCTCCCCATTTAGAGATTCTCCCTGATCGCCATGCATTGTCCAAAACCGCTTCGATAGGCGACTTGGTGAGCACCCATATGCGATGAGCTTGAAAATATGTTCGGATCTTAGACACAGCAAAGGCTAGTGCCAGCACCATCTGCTCCATTCTGGTATAGTTTTTCTCGGCCGGACTTAGCGTTTTGCTAATGAAATACTCTGGCTTCTCCGCATTCCCCTCCATCCTAACCAATACTGCACTAATGGCATATGGTGTCGCCCCTAAGTATAGGGTAATAATTTCTGACGGCTCGGGCCTCTACAGAACCGGGAGGATGGCTAGGTGTAACTTGATGTTTTGAAAGGCCTCTTCGCTAGCATCCGTCCAGTGAAACTGCTCCCCTTTATTCAGAATGTCATAAAAGGTTTTACATTTGTCCGATGACGGTGATACGAATCTCCCCAATGCTGCTATACAACCATTTAGCTTCTGCACATCTTTTACTGTCGTAGGAGTTGGCATCTCCAAGACAGCCCTAACCTTCTCTGGATCTGCTTCTATTCCTTCGGGGGTGATGATATATCCTAAGAATTTCCCTGATGTAACCCAAAAATCGCACTTGGCGGGATTAATCTTCATCTTGTGTTTCCTCATTGTCCGAAAAATCTCACAAAGGTCTCGGACGTGATCCCTGGCTCGGAGACTCTTGACTAACATGTCGTCCACGTAAACTTCTATGGTGTCGTGGATCTTGTCTTCGAACATATCCCCTACCAATCTATGATATGTAGCACCAGAGTTCCTGAGTCCAAATGGCATCTTGGTATAACAATACAGCCCCCTAGGTGTGAAGAAGGAAGTATGCTCCAGATCCTCGGGTGCCAGCGGTATCTGATTGTAGCCCATGTATCCATCCATCAGTGTCATTGCCTCATATCCGACTATCGATTCTACTAGTTGGTCTATGCTTGGGAGAGGGAAGTTGTCCTTTGGGAAGGCCTTGTTCAAGTCACTAAAATCAATACATATTCTGACTCCTCCCTTTTTCTTTGGCACCACGACCATATTATATATCCACTGCGGGTAATAGGATTTCCTGATTATTCCTTACTCTTGTAGCTTCTTTAGCTCGGCCGCGACCACTGGTTGTAACTCTGGTGCGATTCGCCATATTTTCTGTCTAACCGGCTTGACCCTTGGATCAATCATCAAGTGGTGGCAATAGACCTCCGGGTCAATACCCTCTAAATCGTGTACTTCCCACGCGAACGCGTCTAAGTTTTCCTTTAAAACTGTCACAAGTTTACCTGCTTGTTCGTCCGAGAGTAATGTCCCAATCCTTACTGTCTTTGGCTCCTCAATCGTCCCCAAATTCACTTCCCTAGTCGGCACAACTGTTGAGAAATTAGATTTAGATTCCCTGATCGGAGCAGGTTCCTTTGATTTCTATAAAGGGTCTTGCTCCCCTTTATGCTGGGTAATTGACAGTACTCGGGGTGATCCTTGGTTCCTTGGAACTGGACTCCCCTTTATGCTGGGTAATTGATATCATTCCTCCTTGAATATTTCCTCCAAAGGAGCGTTAAAAGGTATATATGATCGGGCTTCATGCCTCAGCCTCTTCCCTTTGGCCACCCACCCTTTTTTCTCCCTGCTTCTTGGTGGAGGGTCTGATATCTTCTCGGGACGCCCGACTGGATCGTCCATAACTGTTTTAGCCTCAGCACTAGCTTCTTGCACTCCCCTATCTCTCGATTCGGCTTGAATTTCTTCTAGGGCGATAAAGTGTTCTTGCATCCTTCGCATCTCCTTTAAGGTTTTCGGCTTTTCAGAGAACATAGCTATCCAGATGGGGTCCGATCTTCCCAACGCATTTTCGAATCCAAAGATAGCTTGATCTACTAGTACTTTTCCAATTTCAGTGCACAGTTTCCTCCACCTATCGGTCAAGGTTATCAAGGGATCCCTGAACCTCTGGGCGAGGGTAAATAGTTTGTTCATTCTTGGACGAGGATGGATGTTGTGCATATAAGTTTCAAGAAAGGCCTCAACTAGTGCATCATATCCGCCGATTGATCCAGGTGGAAGTGAATAAAACCAATCTCTCGCCTCGCCCTCCAAGTTGTCCGGGAAGAATTTACACATGACCATCATGTTGTTCTTCCATTGGATCAATGACATGGTATACATTTTTAGATGCTCGACCGCGTCTCCTGTTCCGTCGAATCTAGAAGGAAATGTAGGTAAAGTACACTTTGGTGGGAATGGCATTTGCTCAAGTTCTTGGGAGAAAGGCATCTTCTCGGCCTCGCTCATAATCTCCGCCAGTTTGTTCTCTTCACTACTCCCCGATAGCTCCTTAATATTTGCCTCCAACTCTTTAAGTTTAGCTTCTGTCGCCCCTTCCTGTTGTTCGTCCCTCCCTCGCCTTTCTTCATCGGTATACGAGTCCTCGGGTGGTCCGTATCCTCCCGGGGAGGGTATGGGAGATCTCCTAGGCCGATTAGGGTTGCTCGGACCAGTCATAGGTGGTGATTGACCCGATCGACCATGATGACTCGACGTTCCTTGGCTGGACAATCCCCTTAATCTAGTTCGTTGATTTCTCAACTGGTAATTCTTAAATTCCAGGGTGAGATTTCGTTGCTGGAGTTCTCTTAGCGCCGCTTTTTGTCTTCTTTGACTTTCTAAAATGGCCAACAACGTCGGGTCTGTGCTCTCATGACTAGAATGTCCATTAGGGTGTTGTGGCCGAGATTATAATGGTACACATGTCGGTGGTGGAGGTAGTATCAGACCAGTTGCATGACCGGATGCATGGACAGATGCAGGGCCGACATTACTAGTTGCTCTTCACCCCAATTGAATCTGCCTGAGACATTCTTGCTCTCTTCATAAGGCTTCATGGTACTCAGATTGCTGTCTTGCTCTTTGTCTCTGGGCTTGTGCCGCAAGCGCTTCTTCATCGTCATCTGTATCTAAAGCTATAAGTGCATCGACTTGGTCAACTCTCCTCTAGGTTATAATAACCTGGTCTAAGGTTAGGGTGTTATTATCTCGCCCAAGATCCACTTCCTCATCAACAGTCGGCATGCCTCGTGCAGCTGCATGAGATTCCTCGGGCGGTGGTCATCGACTGCCTTCTTTTCTCGGCCCAGTTACCCCCGCCTGCATGTTTTTGCTAGCCACTATATGATTTCTCAACGTCCTTCCCGTCCTTGAAGTACTAGCCATCAGACGTGACACGTGGTGAGCCGAGTATCGTCCGTTCCTACCTTCGTCAGCAAATACAAAGAACACCTTACTTTGAGCTAGTATTGGAAATAATCATTCAAAAAAGGTGAAAAATATCAGACTGATGCAAAAAATAGCACGATGTCCGAGCTTGCAGATACAAAGCCGACTCCAGTTATCAGATGGGTCATGCCTATCTACCCTATTTTGACTATAAGATGACTTTGTGGCAGATTTTACGTTGCGTCCCTATCAATTCGTACGACGTCACCTTCAGTACTTGGCCTCCGCATTTAAGTTAGTTTGTCCTTCATTCTATATTCTCCAAATAATTAAACTCATGCATGTGATGATCGAATGGTACGGTACGTAAGTCAAAAAATTAACTCAGGTCTCTACTAATGTCATCTCTTTATGTCTGTCTTCCGTGGATACTCTCAAAGAACTTTCCGACGACTAGATAGCATCGCCGGTCAAGATTTTCCTCCTTCTCTGTTCTAATCAGACGACGTGGGTGGTTTCCGACCAATGAATCAAGGGTACATACAAAAAAACGCTTACTAAGAACTTGTAAACAAACTTTCCTTACTAAAGAAACATCTAAGACACGACTTCCATGCCGGGAAGGTTAACCTCTTGCAATCCTAAGCATGCAAAATTTGTACCGCAACAAGAGAACGACTTATTTACCACTAAAATTCACTCAACCCTCGAGAACAAACAGTCATCCTATCAGCAAATTCTCAACCTAGCTCCTAACCTGTGTTGTTGATCGCCGGCGAGATTATGGAGAATTTCTTCCAATCAAACCGTTCGTGGGCGAAGAAACGAGAACTCTGTTATACCTTGTAAAGATGAGGCTACTGCTTCAATTTTTCATGTATACTAAACGACTCAAAACAACAATAAATAATCGGTTCCGACAAACAGAGTTCATCTTAGCTTCAACTACAACACTTGGATGTGTATTTAGGAGCTTTTGATCGTCTCTGAAGGTATTTTGGGCAAGGTATCCGGAGATCTTAGTCAGATCCCCTTAGTCAGCGCCAGAATGTAGATGAATTTTACTACAAACTACATCCTAAAGATATAAATCTATTACTCATGCAAATGAAAGTAAGAGCTAAACAAAAGACACAAAGATTTACGTGGTTCGGTATGATTACCTACGTCCACGAGGTGAAAGGATGAATCTTATTACTTCAAGGTGTTACAATGGTGTTTTTCTCTAAGTTGAGCTCTCTTCTCACATAAACTAGTTCCAACTCTCTTTCTCTCTCCGGTGATTTCAAGTCTCCCTCCAAAATTACAACCTCCTTTCTCTTGGATACAAGTTCTTATATTTATAGGGGTGGTTACATACAACCAAACTATGGTGTTGGTCACAATATATATAATTTGGAGTCCTGTTGTCGGGCCCGCTCGCGTCGTCCCTTCTTATGCGATTATGGCCGATGTACTTTGTCTCCTTAGCATTCTCTCATCCGAGCCGATCATTTCGGGTGTTCTCTAGGTGCGATGTCGCCCTTCCAATCCTATCGCCCTCGCGATTGGCCGATATGACATGTGTCTTCTTATCCCTTTGACTACCGCTCCTCGTTTGACCCAATATGTCTCGTTTGTCAGCTTTATTAGAGGCATGGGGTTGAGTCTTGTCCGACAGCTGTAGAGGAATCACGTCCGATCCATGTGGCTCCTTAATTCTCGCACCTGCCAGCCTCTATTCTATTATTCTTGCCTCTTCATCTTTAGGTACATCATAGCTTAAGATGTTGCCACCTAGCCTTGTGGATATTATGCTCCAACAATTATATTAGGATATCTTATATTCTTGTAATTTTCTTTTTATTATGCACTTTATTTTTGGACTTTGGACTTCAAATTTTGGGACATTATTTTTATCTTTTTAAAACCCTACATAATGGTAGTATTAAATATAATATGTTTGCAGAGAAGGATGGCGATTATGATATCGCCTCACCCCCTCGGGTTCGTACATGACATTGGAGTTGTGGCCCGAGTCGACTACAACGGTTCTTCGCCCGTCTGGTACGGGAGGTAAGTTTATCGAAACACCTGCGAATCCCCTGTCAGCGGGTTTATTGTATTCCTTCGTTTGCATATATGTCGAGGAACTGAATACGACTACTTTAATTTCCTAGTAATGGGCAAGGCCTGGCCATACAAGATAAGGGTTCGGATTTCATCACCGTTCTCTTCTTGCCTTCCTTAGGAAAACGATACCAAACGCAAACCCAAGCTTAAAATACTGACTAGAATGAGACCAATAGGGTAACGAGCTTAATAAGAAAGTCATTCAAAAAATATTGGTTACTCTTTTAAGCATACTTCGAAGTTTATGATGGTTTTTGTAAGTTGAATGCGCCGCCTTGTAATGCCGGTGAGGCCTTGAGTATCAAAGCTCCATCGAGCTTCCCTCGTCTCTATTTAGCTTACTTTAAGTCAGATTGATTCCAGAGGGGTTTGCTTAAATTATAAAGAATTCCCTTTCGAAGGATTAGAAGCTGGTCTAGAAACAATCTAAGTGGAGCCATCATGCTTTTTGTTTGCTAGAAATCAGTAGGTTTGTTGTGGTGGAGTCAGCCTTGTTTGTGTTTGCATATAACTTACCTTCTTTTTAGTATTTTTTTTCTGGTGTATGCCCGAGGTCATAAGAGAACGGGCTTGGAAAAGAAAAACTCTAGGTCGTTTAATTACTAACAAACCTAGTAGTTCTTCTTGTGAATATGGGGAGATCGGAGACTCTTCTTTTGAGAGCCCTGTCTTTGGAAATTTCAGCTTTGAAAATTTGACACTTAGTGAAGAAAGTACTCCGAGTCCTTTGGTAGTGCTAGAAATAGAAACTTTGAAATCTTTGTTAAACCCAACTAGGACCTCTCGTCCGTAATGTATCAAGTTAGCTGAAAATGAGGAAAACTATGAACTGAAACCTGGGACCCTAGAAATGCTCCCAATCTTTTTAGGGATAGAAAGTGAAAACCCCTATTTTTCATATTAGGGAATTCGAGGAAGTTTGTAGTACTCTGAAAATTAAAAACCTAGATGATGATGCATTGAAACTTAGGTTATTCCTATATTCCCTAAGAGATAAAGCCAACTCATGGCTATATAGTTTGCCTTCTGAGTCAATTGAAACCTATGACCAACTTACAACTGCCTTTTTACAGAAGTTTTTTCCTATACATAAAACATCGTCTATTAGGATACAAATCTGTACTTTTGCTCAACAAGAGGGAGAATCTTTATATAGGTATTTGGAAAGGTTCAATGACTTAATATCTCAATGTCTTCATCATGGTTTAGAAAAGTTTAGGCTAGTTCAGATCCTCTACGAGGGTTTAGATTATTCGACAACAACCATGGTTGAGTACTTATGCACAGGTGGGTTTGAGAATAAAACAGTTGATGAGGCGATGAAATTTTTGAATGAAATCGCTGATAGGACATAACAATGGGAAAATAGTAAGGAGCCCCATAAAACAATTCTTCTAAGTAGAGGAAATGTCAATAGGGTAGAAGGATCTTATGAATCATATGCCAAAATAACAACCATAGTTAAGAGATTAGAAGCTTTAGAACTGGGTCAAACCAATGGTAGAGTAAAGCCTTATTGGGAAGGCCAGACTATTGAAGAGCAAGCCAATGCTCTTTATAATAATGCTAGATTTGATAATTGTCAGAAGTTTGACCCTTATTCGGAAACCTATAACCCTGGATGGAGAAACCATCCAAACCTTTCTTGGTCTAAGGGCCAGAATAAAGGTCAGGTCCCCCAGGTTTTGGATATATGAAAAATCCTTTAGCTCAGGAACAGTTTCAGAACCCTTGGGATAAAAAGATTATGAGTTTAGAAGAGTCCCTTGCTTTGTTAACTCGTAACATTGTGCAGTTTCAGCAATATGTTGCTCAAGGTTTAGAATAAAATAAGAGAATAGGTCAGTTTAACTCTTAGGCTATTTCCGAGTTGAAAACCTAGGTTAGTCAGATAAACGAGTCTTTGAGAGAAAGAGGTAAGTTTCCTAGTAAAACTCAACCCAACCCTAGAGGAGTTCATGAAGTAGGTGAAAGATCATCCGATCATGTGAATGATATTAAAACCCTTAGGAGTGGTAGAGTCATAGACAACAAGGTTGCCATGCCTGATAGTGAACATGTTGTAGTTCACCCTTCTAAACCAGAAACCAAAGAGACCGATGAGGTTCCTGATAATCCCTACTTTGTTCCTAGAGCCCCATTCCCATAGCTATTAGTTCCAACTAAGAGGGAGTCCACATTTAATGATATATTGGAGGTTTTTAAGCAGGTAACTATCAACCTTCTACTATTAGATGCAATTAAGCAGATTCCCGCTTATGCCAAGTTTCTTAAGGATATGTGTACGCGAAAGTGTTAGCTTAGTGTCCAGAAGAAAGCCTTCCTAGCTAGTCATGTGAGTTCTATTATTCAGAATACTAATAGGTGTATAATACACCTAATTTACTATCTAAGAGTTTATGCTTTCTTTGCTATTTTTTCTAGTAAATTATGTATTTTACGCGTGTTTTTGAGTTATTAGGTACTTTGGAGTCGCACGGAAGAAAAGAAGGAGAAATCACCCAAATTGGGCAAAAAGGGAAAAATTGTCATTTCATAGGGCGAGCACTATCTGGAGCCCGGTAATGGTTAAGGGGAAACTCTTCTTGGAGGTGTACTAAACACAAACCAGCTACAGTTAATGGATTGTCATATAGGGTACCCCTTATCATTATTAGAGGTTGTAATTATCAATGGGTGGTCCTTATCTTGGGCGCAAATAACACCCCAATCAGTCCCATGTTCGAACCCTAAAAACGAAAGAAACTCGTCTCTCATTCTTCATTTCATTACATCTCTGAAATTGAGAAGGAGAAAGGCTGCGCTGTTTAAACCGAGAGAGAAAGAGAGCAGATCGAGGAGCAGCTCTGTAAAATCAGGGAGAAAAACTCAGAGGTTGAGAGATGAAATTGAAGGCGATTAAATGGGTAATTGAAGATGGGTAAAAAATTAAAGTTGTTGTTGATTGAAAACATTTGATGTTTGAGAGATTGAGATGGAATTTGGGTTTCGAAAGTGGAGGTTGTTGATAGCATAGATGGGTTTATGATTAACTTGAGTTGGCTGTTGAATTAGAGAGCTGTTAATGGTGCTGAGAAGAAACCAATCAAGACGCTGCTGATACTCCGAGAAATAAAATGGGAATCGATGTTCAAACAGAAGATGGGTGGAATTAGAAAAGGGGATCTGGTTTTGTAGTTGAACTGGTGGTGATTATGAGCAACTATAAAGATGAATCTGAGATTTATAAATGGGTTATGGCTTGAATCCGAAATTAGAGTGGGAAATTGTGAAGCTACTGCTGTCAAGATTTGGTGGTCTGAGTTCAATTGTGTTAGATGATGCTATTGAGTTGGCCTGGAATGAACTGATGTTGTTGTTTTCCATAGATAGAGATGAATTGAATACTAAATGGAGATGCTCGCTCATATGATGTAAGTACTGGTGATTGGCAACTGGTGTTGGTTTTGCAGAATAAAGATGAAAAAGATGATAGAATAAAGAAGCTGCCTAGATGTATGCCTAGGATTGTTAAGTGGGTTCTGTTGCTGTGTTGCTAATTTAGAAGATATGGGTTGGCTTGGAATCATGACTTGCAGCTACTATAGCTGCTACAAAAGCTATAGGAGTGAATGGATTGCAGGATTATCAGCTTGAGCTATAATAGAGACAGTTTGATGGTGTCTTGAAATGGAAGCTGCAGTTCAGAGATAATTGACAGGGGGTGTGCTTATAAGTAGCAGAATGTTGTGAATACAAGGGAGTTTGCCAGCAATGATGGAATGGTGGACTTGAGTTGGATGGAATTGGTTTTGTGACAAAGAAGGTGGATTTGGTTTGAATTTTGATGGCAATAGTGGAGGTGTTGGATATTTGAGGGTTTGTGAAACTGCAGTCTGGTGGTAAGAAAAGTGCAATGAGGTTGGAGATGGAAGTGGTCTGGCAATGGAGATTACAAGGGCTATTTGGAGATTTAAGGGTTAGGTGGTCCAGGTGGTTTACCAGGGAGAAGTTTAAGATCATGAGAGTGTAGTTGGAGGAAATGGCACTGAGCAGAATAATGAGAAGCTGGTAGTCAGAGTTGGAGACAAGAAGAGATGCAGTTGCATCTCAGTTCAAGAATGGAGTAGCATGAATGATGGCTTCTGTTGCAGTGAATGATGAGCACTGGTGAAATGATGTTATGAATTGCAGCTGCAGTCCAGTTACAGGGGATATAGAATTGATTTCTGCAGCTGCAGGTGAAGAGGGAAATTGCAGGTGACTTACGCAGGGAATGGTGGCGAAGCAGGTGGTATGAAGATGGGTTTGTGTTGGATTATGAGATGATGAAGGTATTGCAGGATAAATCTATGTATGAATAGGCAATTAATGGTGAACAGACCATCATGCTGGGTGTGCAGGGGAGGCAGGGCCATTATGGCTGGAAAGGATTGTAACTGAGTTGGCCTGGCAACTTAGCCCAGTCAGGCGAGTTTGACCCGAGTTGACTCAGTAGTTTGACTCGGTGACTAACGATAGACTGACGATTGACCTATTTGACCGTTAGTCCTAACAGTGGACTGACGGAATATTCCTTAGCCGGGAGAGAATTTTCAGGTGGCCGGCGGCGCCAAATTCCGGCCAAAAACACAGTTTTCCGGTAAACAAAAATACAGAATTTTGTATGGACTTCTCTCATGTGTGTAAAGACTTAGAATTCGGAATTGGATGAAAACTTGGAAGTTTTGGAGAATTGGACTAGAAAGTGGAATATGGCTCAATTTGGGAAAGTGGTGTTCTTTTGGAATGAGGATTCTTTTCCTACAAAGATATGGAGAGTATTTAAGCCTATAAATAAAGGAGTTCTCTACAACTTTTTACACACATCTACTTTGGAGAAGGAGTTAAAGTGCACAAGGATTGGAGGAAGGAGCAACCATCATCTTTTCAATAAGTTTTTCTTTCTTCCTTTATTATTATTATTATTGTGTGAACTCCAAATTATGAGTAGCTAATTTTCTTATTGATTGAGGATGAATTCCTAGTTCTTAACATATGGTTTAAGTTTTGTTTCAATTATACTTTGAAGTTTTTCATATGATTATCGTTTGTTTTTGCTAATATTAATGTTTATGAATGATTGATAGGTTGTTTGGAGTGCATGATAAATTAATTTGTTAATTTAATCTAAAGCTAGTGAAAGTTAGGGAATGCGTAATAGTTTCTTGACTCTTTACACAAGTAGAAAACACGAGACCTTGCGGAGGGATTCCGTGGAGCAATTGTGTGTGAAAACAACGCTAGAAAGTGGACCAAGCGAACCGAGTCTAACTACTAGTACTAAACCTAAGTTCATAAATCTTAATGCGTTTGGGGAATTACATCTTGTAAGCGAACCTCAAGGTGGTTCTTTTGAATAGAATCTGATAACTAAGTGGAATTGTTACTCGGTGAAATAAGGAATTTTGGGGTTAGCTAAGCGAACCTGCTATCCTACGGTTGGTGATAATCTATGACTAATAACAAGTGGAAAAGAACATAACTTTAATCATTGTTTTGCAGCGAAGAAGGATTCCTTGATCTATTCTCTCTCATTGATTTCAACTTATACTTTTAATTACTTTGTTTATTTCTTTTACTTTATAAATTTTACAACCAATACCCCCCTTTTGTGACAATTTTACAACTAATAATCTCTTGCTCCTCGTGGGATCGACCTTGACTACCCTATATTACTCTTTAATTAGGTAGTAAAGTATTAATTAATTTGTTGTGTTTACGACACGCATACAAATTTTGGCGCCGTTGCCGGGGAGCAACGGGCGATTTTAGTTGTTTTTTTTTCTTTTTGCTTTATTCTTGCTTTGTTAGATTCTATACCGTATCTAACTTAGTTTTGTGAACCTTGCTGTAGGTACTATATCTTTGGTGAATGCTTCAAGGGGGAAGACCAAGTCCAATTAGAATACGTCTTCGATCCGGCACTCAACTAAGGGACTTTATTCGAGCGGTTAACACTCTGCTTCCTCATTCTACATCAAGTGAATTCGCAGATTCGGACATAGAAGAAGCAGCAATGGGTGATCGTACACTCAAAGACCTAGCTTCTCACAAGCTCGATACACAAAAATGGTGTATCCAAACTAACTCAACTTTCGAGATCAAGCCGGGGTTGATTAGAGAATTACCAAAGTTCCATGGCATGGTGAATGAAGACCCAAACAAACATCTTATGGACTTCAACACCATAGTCACGGCCATGCTTCCACCAAATACTAATGCGGATGGAGCAATGTTGAAAGCTTTTCCGTTCTCTTTGGCGGGCAATGCTAAGGAATGGTTATACTATTTGCCTTCCGGAAGTATCACAACATGGAATGGGATGAAGAAACTTTTCCTCGAGAGATATTTTCCCGCATCAAAGGCTACTCAAATTCGCAAAGAAATTTGTGGGATAAAGCAACATGTGGGAGAGTCATTATATGAATATTGGGATCGATACAAGAGATTGGTGGCAAGTTGTCCACACCATCAATTTAGTGACGCCATGATAATCCAATACTTCTATGAAGGTCTCCAAACAAGTGATAGATATCTTCTTGACGCCGCCGGTGGTGGTGCACTAGTGAACAAGACGGTGGCCGAAGCTACTGAATTGATTGAAAGTATGGCGATAAACTCACAACAATTATATGCAAGAGGTGATTCAATGGTTAAGTTGGTGCATGAGGTTAGTGACTCGTCTTCACAATCCGATTAACGGTTAAACAACATAGAGAGGGTAGTGCAACGGTTGGCCGCGGTAATTATTCCGGATGATGAAACCGAACAAGTAAATGCTTTATATCCAAATCCAAGGCCAAGGTACAATCCATATTCCAATACTTACAATACCGGTTGGAAGGATCATCCCAACTTTAGCTATGCAAACAAGCAAGCGGTGGCTCCTAATCGATATGCGCAACAAGGTGGATTCCAACAATCACGTTTCCAACCTCAACAACAACAATTCCAACCACAACAAGTCAAGGATCAAGATTCTTCGAATAATGACAAGTTGAATGTGATAATGCAAAGAATGTAAGGTCTCACTTCTATGTTACAACAAACCCAACAAAAGACCGATTCGGCAATCAAGGATTTACAAAATCAAATGGGACAATTGGCGACCGATATGAACTTAATGAAAGCTCAAGCATCCACAAAGCTTCCTTCACAACCAATTGTGAATCCAAGAGAGAATGTTAATGCGGTTACCTTAAGAAGTGGAAGACAAGTGGAGAGTCCAACTCGTCATGAAGAAGCTAGTGAAGAGGTAGTCAAAGAGAAGGAGGATGCCGAACCAAGGGAGACTTCAACACCAACCACCCAATCCAAGGAACCGGTTCCTACTTTCACTACTCCACCTCCTTTTCCTAGTCGTTTTGCTAAGTCCAAGAAGGAAGTTCAAGACAAGGAACTCATGGATATCTTCAAGAAGATAAAAATCAACATCCCCTTCATCGAGGCCATCAAGACAATGCCAAGGTATGCTAAGTTCATGAAGGAATTATGCACAAAGAAGGATAGGTTGCTTGATAATGAAATTACTAAAGTTAGCGAGAGTGCGTCGGCTATGCTTTTGAAGAAGATGCCTACAAAGTACACGGATCCCAGTGGTTTCACGGTGCCAATTACTATTGGTAAGGAAAAGTTTGAACATGCTTTACTTGACTTGGGAGATTCCATTAGTGTGATGTCGGCCGATATATATGACTCCTTGAATCTTGGACCGTTGAAAGAGACAAGAGTTATTATCCAACTAGCAAACAAGTCTAACATCTATCCAAAGGGACTTGTAGAAGACGTTCTCGTGCAAGTGAATGAGTTAATTTTTCCGGTGGATTTCTTTGTGGTGGATATGGACAATAATGAGAATCGTTCGTCTACTTCTTTACTTCTTGGGAGGCCATTTATGAAGACCGCAAAGACGAAAATTTATGTGGACAAGGGTACACTCACTATGGAATTCGACAAGGAAGTAATACACTTCAACATATTTGAAGCCATGCGCTACCCAAGTGATGTGCATTCCGCTTACTCCATTGATGTGGTTGGTTCATTAGCGCAACAAATGGTAGAATTGAATCGAGAGGATGAACTTGATGTGGTATTGCAAAAGAGCATTGAATTGGACATCCATGGCGTGTCTAACTTGGATGTTGCCACGGAATTGGTGGAGACGTGTGGTGCCTTAACGACATTACAAGAAGCTAAGGGTGATGTTTCTTATATTTCTTTACCCGTGAATGATGAATTACTTGTACCATCTATTGTGAAGGCACCTAAACTAGAGTTGAATCCACTTCCGGACCATTTGAAGTATGCGTTTTTGGGAGATGGAGATGAGCTTCCGGTGATTATTTCAAAGAACCTCACACCGGTACAAGAAGACCGTTTGCTTAGAGTCTTGAAAGAGCACAAAACGGCTATTGGTTGGACAATTGTGGATATCAAGGGCATTAGTCCATCCATATGCATGCATAGGATTCTAATGGAAGAGAACGTGAAGCCGGTATGTGATGCTCAATGTAGGTTTAATCCTCCCATGATGGAGGTTGTGAAGAAAGAGATACTCAAATTGCTAAGTGCGGGGGTGATCTACCCAATTTCCGATATCAAATGGGTTAGTCCGGTACAAGTGGTGCCAAAGAAGTCCGGTGTTACGGTTGTTCGAAATCAAGACGATGAACTTGTTCCTACAAGAGTTCAAACCGGTTGGAGAGTGTGCATTGATTATAGAAAGCTTAATTTCGCAACCCGAAAGGATCACTTTCCTTTACCTTTCATTGATCAAATGTTGGAGCGGTTAGCGGGGCATTCTTATTATTGCTTCTTGGATGGTTATTCGGGATACAATCAACTTGTTATTGCTGTAGTTGCAGAATAACCTACAACTACACCCTCAATAGAATTAGTAAAAACTCAAGAAGTTCTTGATGATGAATAACAATTTTCTTATTAATGTTCTCAATTGATTACAAAGAAGTATCTAAATGGAATTAGAATAGTTACAACTTTCTCTATTCTCTTTCCTAAAATATTTTCTAACACTCACTAAAAGAACCTCTCGAATTTTACATTTGAACTCCTATTTATAGTCAAACTTTATACAGCTGTACATGAGTTACGAAGTATCGCAACTCATACTCGCAAAGTTACTCCATCCTCGCAAAACTTCATATTTCTCCGCGCTTCTTCTATCATCGTAACATTTTATAATTCTTTTCTCCTTTATTTATTACGATACTCGTGAACTATTATCTTGCGATATTCAGTACTTACATCTTGCCTCTTCTCATGTCAATTCTTTGAAGAAGAAATGTCATGAGAATCCCTATTCTCGTAAATTTAGTGTAGTTATTACCACCCTTCAGATTCGCAACACGTCTTTTTACTTTTCCCTTATCTTTCTGACACGTTTCTTTGTAACCGTTCTTTTCAACCGTTCACGCTTACTCGTATTAATGAATTTTTATCTTCATCAAACTCTCTTATAAATATTATCCTTTGTTTTTTCTTTTTATTCTCTTATTCATCTTCTTCACCGCTTCTGCCTCTGCAACCTCTTCTATTTTTTCTATTTTCCCTCTTATATTCAATGGCACCAAAGAAGAAAACTATTGAACAAATTAATGCGGAACTTGCTGATAGAGACCTTATTCTTTCGAGATTGAAGGTTATGATAATAAGTCTTCTCTCTGTGTGAAGCTCTTTACCAACTATGTTTGGGATGATCAGAAAGTTTTAATCTCACGAGGTCAAATCCTCGCAGGTCTTCCTCTTCCTCTTTATGATGTTAACTTTCCTTTATTCTACGAAATTATTTCCCACCCCAATTTTTCTTGTGCCATTTATCAATTGACTGGTGATTGCATTCGCCTCTTAGTTGAATTCGCAAATCGTGCCGCTTTTGGGAAATCTTTATATTCAACTGATCTTAGGAAACCTGGATTTGAGAATATAGAAATTGTTTCTGCGAATTATACAGTTGAGGGTTTCTTCAAAAATTACACACTAATTCCTGCGAGGAAAGAAGATAATCGTTGGGGTGTTCGTCTTCATCGTAAAGCTAATATCGCATTGAGATGATCTTCTCATGCACGATATTGATTATGCTTCAGGAAATAATAAGACACCTCGTCGTTCTAATGATGAAGATTGGTATAAGTACCCTTAAATGTTATCAGGTTCTTATATTATTGGGATAGTAGAACTTCCTGCGAATCTTCGTAACCGCTATTATCAACCTTGGGTTTTTAGAAATGTATGTATTTCCACTTCCTTATCTTTTTGTTACCCTTTAATTTCAAATGAGGTAAGAAACACTCTTGTATTTTTCTAAACAATATATTGTTGCCTCTGTTTCTTATCCTTATTTGAATTTACTGGGTTCCACTTCTTCCGAGATTCTTTGTGAGTGAAAATAAAAGTTCTACTTCTTCTAAAAGGCTTATCATGAGGCAACAAACTCTTCGTTCTGCGAAGGTCTCTCAAGCTTCGATAGTCAAGATGATGCTCTTCGCAAAGGAAAAAGAAAACTTCAAGATATTGTTTACGAGAGAAGGAAAAAGAAGATACTCTCAACCAAATCCCATTCCAATGTAATTTCTTATAATAAGGACATTGAGGAAGATCTTGGTGATGAAGATGATAAATTTCTGAGAAGGACTTTAGTTCTAATTCGATACCCTTTTCGACAAAGGAGATGATGATGATGTTGATGAAGGTGGGAATGAAAATTATAGTATCCCGAAACTTTTGCCTCAAGCAATGGTTAGCATCTCTGAGGCTTTCCTCCATTCTTCTCGTGGATTAGGAAATTCTCCTACAGCGAATGCTCGCAAACTTATTGCGAAGGCTTGTAAAGTTCCTACTGTTATTGATAATAATTCCCTCAAAGGAATTTCAAGATTCGTCTCTCCTGCTTCATTATATGCTTTAGGCAGCATGGTACGTTTCTTCTCTATTCCTTGTTTATTTCCTTATTTTATTGATTTCTAACCCCTTTTTTCTTGTTTAGGTTGGAAGAGTTAGTTGTGCAGCTGCTTCTGATTGGTAAAGAAGTCATTCTCTTGCAGAGAAGAAAACTTTGAATCGTTGTGCGAAGTTAGAGGTTGAAAATTCAAGTCTCCGTCAAAAAGTAGAAGATTTAAATATTGATAATGCAGAATTAATATCCCGTCACGAACATAATTCACAATCTGCGAGCATCGCAATTGATAATTCTTCTCTTCTTGAGGAGAATAATCAATTAAAGCTTGAAAATTCTTCTCTTCGTAATGATAAGAAGCAACTAAAAGGTAAATTCTTTGCGATGGTAATTATTTTGGTTACTTTTCCTTCGTAATTTGCTAACCAATTCCTTAATTTCTTTTCTTGCTGCAAAAAATCTTGCGAAGATAAATAATGATATAGAAACTCTCCTTGCTAATCGTAATAAGAAAATTTCTGACTTGAGATCTCAGCTTCTAATTTCCCAGCATAACCATAGTTTATATGTCAAGCGTTTTCGAGCTAAGATGACTCGCAAGATTTGCGAAGATAATGAAATTCCTCTCAAGAAGTACCATACGCTCCTTTCTGAAGAAATTCCTGAAGATACTCCATATCTGGAAATTTCTGAAAGTGAAGTTGAAGATGATAGTGAAGTTGAAGAAGAAGATCATTTTGATGGGAACAGATCGCCTGAAGAATAACTTCATTCTTTTTTTTTTTTTTTTTTTTTTTTGTATATCTGTTCTGTAACTCTTCAATACAACACTTTCTTCTTGATTATGCTTTTAATCAATCCAACAATTTATTTTTCAAAGCTTAATTTGAATTAATCTTTCTTTGATGTTTATTTCCCTTATTCGCATAACTTGATCATATGGAGAGAAATAATATATCTTAAAGACTTAGCTTAGTATTCCCTTTCCCCTTATTATTTCTCTTCAAATGATCAACTATCATTTGGAAGTATTAGAATATCCTTCTGAATTTATCTTACGAATTTTCTTCTTATTGTGATTATGAATAAAAAATCCTCCCTTCGAAGTATAAGAAATATAAGCCTTTTGCTTTTTACGGAATGTTGCGAAGTAAATAATAAATCTCCCCTTGAAGTATAGAAAGTATGAAGTATACAAAATATGAAATACCCTTAAGAAGTATAAGAAGTATTAGCAGCATTCAATTTATGAAGAATTGCCCAATATATGAAGAAGTATAAAAATTATTACTCATTGTATGAAGAAGTATAATAAGTAATTAACCTTCGCAAAATTAAATATCCGTTGAAGAAGTATAATAAATATGAGATATTCTTGAAGAATTATAAGAAGTATTCAACTTTTTGGGGAAGTATTCAATATATGGAGAAGTATAAGAAGTATGTAATTCTCGTAAATTTTTACGAATATGAACTTATCTGTATTTGATTGTTATCAAAATCGCATCTTTTGTTAAGTCTTCATTAAAATTCTTCAATGATGTTGTCTTTTTTGATAGGACTTCTTGTAAAAATTCTTCAATGATATTGACAGAGTTGTCTTCTCTTCAAAATTTCTTGATGTATATTCTTGTAAAATTTCTTCAATGATATTGTGAAGTTGTCTTCTTTTCAGATCTTCATAATGTATATTCTTGTATAATTTCTTCAGTGATATTGATGCAATAAATTTCATTAATTTCTGTGGTCTTATCATGCCTTCCTAAGTAAAGGTCTTATTTTGCCACCTCTTTTGTATTAATTATTTGCGATAATATGACAAGTCTGAACATTCTTGCGAACATACAACCTCGTGACATTATCGTCTTGCGATGAAATCGCAGGACGTTCTTACACTTTCATGCAAAAACCCATTGATCTCATCTTAACTTCTTTGTATAGTATTTTAGCCTCTTCAGGAATTGTTGCGACAATATGACAGGCCTAAATATTCTTGTGAACATAAAGCCCCATGACATTGCCGTCTTGCGATGAAATCGCAGGACGTCTCTACACTTTCATGTAGCGACCCATTGATCTCATCTTAACTTTATTATGTTCTGCGAGTTCTTTATTCTTTTCTTTCTTTCTTTCTCCCCTTTTTTTTTTTTTTTTTTTTTTTTTTAGAAGGCTCGCAGAACTTCATTTGTTGCACAAATATGACAAGCCTTTATGTTTTCGCAAACAAGAAGCCTCGTGACATTTGCGTCTTATAGCACTTATCATCTCCCTAATGGAGGGTGCTGCCCTTTATCTTCCCCCTGATTGCCCCTTCAAGGAAGCGTACATCGACCATACAAGGTTAGCTCTTCCCATCCGGTTCTGCCAACAACCAGCTTTTGATCGCAACCTCTTATCCTTTTTGCCTATAGGGCTTATAGTTACGAGGTTGCACCCTATGGGGTATCTTTGGGCCAAGTGCATCATTTGCCAAGACTTGTCAAAAATGGCAGATGTGGTTCAACCTCACCCGGCACTCTTGACTCAACCGTGTACCTCGGCGCCTTGATCGTTTTCTGCACTTCTTGGGAAAGACAGTATGCCTTACACCGCATTTTATATTGCGTAATGTCGTTAGATTAGGTGAGAATCCAAGGTGTCTAACCCGGATAGGTACCCCATTATTGGGTTGTACCCCAAAATTTTTACCATGTACTAAGGGCCCTTGGTGGTGTTCCGGTTACCCTTAGCCACGTTATAGGTACCCCCTTAAATGACGTACTTTAGGACTTTGCCTCTTATGAATTATAGCTTCGCGAACTAGGGTGTACGCCACAAAGGTTTGCCTGTATAAAATTTTCTGCGGCTCTCTTTCTTTTTTGGAGGATGATCACATATTGCGGTCTTTTATTCGCAAATTAATGAAATTTTAATCGGAATATAAATTCTGAAAATTTGTAACTTTTTCCCAATTTCCTGTGAGCAAACAATATTCGTAAAATTTTATCACGAAATAAAAATTTTGTTTTGCCACATACCTCATTTTCACGAGCAAACATACTGATAACCTTCTTTTTTCCTCGCAAATCACAATCCCTTATTATCATCGTAAATTTCTTGTATGATTATCATCGTAACTTTATTCTCTTTTTCCTTAATCCTCTGCCATTAAATTTTCACTTCTTTTCACAACCTTTGCTCTTTTTCTCCAATTTTCCTTCTCAGCAGTTTTTCCTTCGCAAACTTCTACTTCTGTATCGTAACATTTCTTTCCCTCAGCCCAATCACCCTTGATAATTCCAATACCCTTCATATGAGGGAACTTTATGCACTGATGTAGGGTGGAAGCTACGCCTAGAATTCCGTGAAGCCATGGCCTTCCTATCAAAGCATTATATGGTGATTCAACATCAACAACACAAAACAGAATTTCAGTTCGCATTCCACTTAATGGAATTCGCATGCTCACTTATCCTTTGGGCTTGTTGGCAGTTCCATTAAAACCATAAATTCTGTAAGTAGAAGGTATTAAATTTGCATCTTTTCCCCCCATAGTTTTGTAAGCAGAATAGAAGAGGATATTGACAGAACTTCCCGTATCAATCAAAATCCTATTAAGACCAATTGACTCTTCCTCCATATCATCTTCGTTCTCCTCCATATTCATGTAGATTGCCAGTCTTACCACCAATGGATTATCATGTACTTCACAACCTTCTGGAATTTCAGTGGCTTCAAAAGAAATTTCACGTTTCTGCCAATCTTCAAGTCGTGAAATCTTTGCGATGTTCATTACTTCCTTTCCTTCACCATCCCTCGCATATACCCTACTTAACACATTATCATGAAAATCCTCTATGGTTTAATATGAATGAACAATGGAATTACAGAAAACATTCCTTGCTTTTGACCCCACTTCTATATGTAGGATTTCTTCTCCCTTTTCTTTTGTCGTGTTCTCCCTGCGAGTTATGGTGGAGCCTGTGGTAATTGTTGCGATGTGTCTGCTTAAGTAAAAATTGATTTAGTTTTCCTTGATCAATCATTCGCAAGATTATCCTCTTGATATTATGGCAATTATTTGTAGAATGTCCATGAAAATGATGATATGAACAAAATTCATGACTTCTTGGACCCATTGGTGGTTCCTTTCCCATATTCCATGGAGTTGGTACATTCTCTACCAGGATAATTGCTTGCCATATCTTTTCTATACTTGTATTCAAAGGTGGCAATTTTATCTCTTCCCTTACCATTCTTTGACCTCCTTGACCGTTGTTATAATTTTGTCTCTGGTTTCCTTGTCCAAAATAATTTTGCCTTTGTCCACCATAATTTTCTTGTTGTTGATCTAATCTTGGAATTTGGTTATTTCCTATCCTATTATAGAAATTCTTCTCTCTATCATATTCTTCTTGATCTCTACTGCCCATTGCTACCATCTTTGGCTGGATATCATTGATTTTCTTCTCTTCTGAAATTTGCGAAGAAGTTTGTGAGGATGTTTGTGAAGTACCTGCTACTACATTGATTATTTTGGGAAGTAAATTTGCTCCTCCCTCTTGATTGCTAGTGTTTGTTACTGGATATGACTCCATATTGTTTTGCTTTTCTTCTAGTGTAATGTATTCTTCTTGCAATTCTCGTAATTCTGTCATCATTATGGAATTCTTTCTTCTGAAGATTTGAACATATAATTGTTCAGTTGCGAACATCGCATTTATGAAGGACAGAATCAAGTATCTCTCATCTACACGCCCTGCCATATCACTGCACATAGTCTTCCATCGTCTTACCAAATGCTTCAGACTTTCACCCACTCTTTGTTTTAAACCAAATACATCTTCAATACCAAGCCGTGAAGAGTGATTTGTGATATATGCTCCAAGGAAAACTGCTTGCAAATGATTGAATGACGTAATAGTGTTCTTAGGGAGTCCTTCGAACCACTTTAGAGCTTCCCCTGTTAAACTTGATGCGAAGTACTTGCATAACACAACATCATGATTCTCCCATTGTAACATGCATCTTATGTATGCTTTAATGTGATGAATAGCACATGAAGTCCCATCAAAAATACTGGTAAGTGTGGGCAAATTACATTTTGGTGGAATTCCTCCCAACTGTACTTCTCTAGCAAATGGAGTCCTCGCAGCTTCTTCTATTGCTTCATCTAATTGCCTCCTATCTCCTCCTCTTCTATTGTTTATCATCCCTCTCATTTCTGCTAATTCTCGAAAGATTCGTGCATTTGCCTCAGAATTCTCATCCATTGGTCTTTTTAATGCAGCTTCTCTTCTTCTACATTCTTGCGCTTCCTCCCTTGCGATCCTTCGCATTCTATCATATTCTTCATTAATGTTTTCATTTGCATAATTCTGCAAATATCTTATTTCTAAATTATCATAATTGTTCAGTTGTAAAGCATCTTGGAATTCTTGTTCTTCCCTTTCTATTCTTCTCATTCTTCTCATGCGAATATCAGGAATTTCTTCTTCTTCATTTCTCCTTCTTCTGTGACTTATTTCTTCTTGATTTACTTGTACTCTGATTCGAGAATTTGGTTCATTCCTTTCCAATTCTGTTTGTTGATTTACAATTCTTCTCTTAATTCTTTTATACTCAACATTTTGTTTGTTACGAACTTCTTCATGTCTTCTTACTCCATTCTCGTGATTGTTTTGATGTATTGCTTGTTGTCTCTCAGTTTCTTCCATAAGTTGATGTTCTTCATCTCGATTCTGATTGTTTTCTTTATGATTTGGTCTTGTTCTTAAATTCTCCATATTTTGTTCGCGGTTTGGTATTAAAATGAAACGATTTTCTTGATTTCTATCACCTTGATTCTGCGCTTGTTCTTGCATATCATTTTCATTATTGATTATCGGTGAATTTTGTCCTTCTCTTTCTATTCTAACATTTGATCTTGCAACACTTTGAGATTTCCTCCTTTGTAACATCTCATTTTCCATCCTCAATTCTTGATTTTGTCTTGTTAATTTGGCACGTTCTTCAGCTTCGATCATTCGTTCTTTTTGGATTCCTTGTCTCAATGTTTCTAGCATCTCCCTTTCTCTTTCAAGAATTGTTCCTCCCATCAACCTCCCATTTTCTCTGATTTGTGGTTCTCTATCTTCTTCTTCTGGTGTATTAGTTCTCCAAGTGTGTATACTCACTTGATCATGATCTTCTACTTGTTGAGCTTGATTTCTTCGATTACTCCTTCTTCTACTAGGTTCTCCTGTTATATTTGCTTCTCCTCCTGCTAATCTTACACTTCTTCTTACTTCAGTTAATGGTTCTGATGTGTTTCTTCTTCTTGTCATTTTTCTGGTACAGGAATTCTTTCCCTCCCTTTTTCTAGCGCCAATTATGTAGTTGCAGAATAACCTACAACTACACCCTCAATAGAATTAGTAAAAACTCAAGAAGTTCTTGATGATGAATAACAATTTTCTTATTAATGTTCTCAATTGATTACAAAGAAGTATCTAAATGGAATTAAAATAGTTACAACTTTCTCTATTCTCTTTCCTAAAATATTTTCTAACACTCACTAAAAGAACCTCTCGAATTTTACATTTGAACTCCTATTTATAGTAAAACTTTATACAGTTGTACATGAGTTACGAAGTATCGCAACTCATACTCGCAAAGTTACTCCATCCTCGCAAAAATTAATATTTCTCCGCGCTTCTTCTATCATCGTAACATTTTATAATTCTTTTCTCCTTTATTTATTACGATACTCGTGAACTATTATCTTGCGATATTCAGTACTTACAATTGCACCGGAGGACCAAGAGAAGACCACTTTTACTTGTCCGTTTGGAACGTTTGCGTATAGACGGATGCCGTTTGGTCTTTGCAATGCACCGGCTACTTTCCAAAGATGCATGGTAAGCATATTCTCGGATTACGTGGAGCGCATTATTGAGGTATTTATGGACGACTTTAGTGTTTATGGCAATTCTTTTGATATTTTTTTAAACAACCTTGAACTAGTTCTTAAACGATGCATAGACACTAACCTTGTTCTTAATTGGGAGAAATGTCATTTTATGGTAAACCATGGCATAGTACTTGGTCACATTGTGTCCTCTCGAGGGCTCAAAGTGGACAAGTCAAAGATAGATTTAATAAGAAACTTACAATATCCCACTTCGGTGAGGGAGGTTCGTTCTTTTCTTGGCCATGCAGGTTTCTATAGGCGGTTTATCAAGGATTTCTCCAAAATCTCCATGCCGATATGCAAGTTACTACAAAAGGAGGTACCTTTTGACTTCAACAAGGAATGCAAGGATGCTTTTGACAAATTGAAAGCAATGTTGACAAGTGCGCCGATTATCAAGTCACTGGATTGGAATCTTCCATTTGAACTAATGTGTGATGCTAGTGATTATGCGCTTGGAGCCGTTTTGGGTCAAAGCGTGGACAAGTTGTCCCATGTTATCTATTATGCATCTTGGACCCTTAATGATGCACAAATCAACTATTCTACCACGGAAAAGGAGTTATTGGCTATAGTGTTTGCATTGGAAAAATTTCGATCATACTTGGTGGATACAAAGGTTATTGTGTATTCCGATCATGTGGCACTTAGATACTTACTAAAAAAGAAAGAAGCTAAGCCAAGACTAATCCGGTGGATCCTATTACTACAAGAGTTCGACATAGAAATTCGAGATAATAAAGGTGTGGAGAATACCGTTGCGGATCATCTTAGTAGACTTGTTATGTCTCAAGAAGAACTTCCATTACAAGACCGCTTTCCGGACGAACAACTTTTCTCCTTGGAAGAATCAACACCTTGGTATGCGGATATAGTGAATTATTTGGTGACAAGGAAGGTACCTAGCACAATGTTTAACTTCCAAAAGATGAAGCTTAAGAAGATAACGAAGCAATATGTGTGGGATGAACCATACTTATGGAAATATGGCGTTGATCAAATCATACGAAGGTGCATACCTAACTCCGAATTTCAATCTATTCTCTCATTTTTTTCATACTTTTGCTTGTGGTGGCCATTTTGGTTCTAAACGTACCACTCTCAAAGTGCTTGAAAGTGCATTTTATTGGCCTACCTTGTTTGAAGATTCATATGTTTTTTGTAAATCGTGTGATATATGTCAAAGAACGGGCAATCTAGGTGCTCGAAATCAAATGCCACTCACACCAATTCTCGCCGTAGAGATTTTTGATGTGTGGAGAATTGATTTTATGGGCCCTTTTGTCAATTTGAATGGAAATTTTTATATACTTCTTGCCGTAGATTATGTTTCGAAATGGGTGGAGTCTAGAGATACCAAAACTAATGATTCTCAAGTTGTTTGTGATTTTGTAAGAGAAAACATATTCACTAGGCACGGCACACCAAGAGTGGTGATAAGCGATGGAGGCTCACATTTCAAGAAGTCTTTCCACACTCTCCTCAAGAATTACAACATAACACACAAGATTGGTATGCCTTACCATCCACAAACTAGTGGACAAGCAGAAATTTCAAACCGTGAAATCAAGTCCATTCTTGAGAAAACGGTGAATACCACAAGGAAAGATTGGATCTTTAAGCTCAATGATGCACTTTGGGCGTATAGAACGGCGTACAAGACACCGATTGGTATGTCTCCATATAGGTTGGTTTATGGCAAAGCTTGTCATCTTCCGGTTGAACTTGAACATAAGGCTTATTGGGCGATAAAGAAATTCAATATGGAGTATGATGCAGCGGGGAAACAAAGAAAGTTACAACTAAATGAGCTAGAAGAGATACGTAATGATGCTTACGAGAATGCCCAGATTTACAAAGAAAAGACCAAGCTTTTTCATGACAAGATGATTTCTCGGAAAAGTTTTGTTATGGGGCAAAAAGTTCTTTTATTTAATACTCGTTTACGTTTATTTCCGGGTAAGCTTAAGTCCCGTTGGGTGGGACCATTTATTGTTATTAATGTTTATGATCATGGTGCAGTTGAAATTGTTAGTGAAAAAATAGGACAACCCTTGAAAGTCAACGGCCATAGGTTGAAGCCATATTATGAAAACTTTCCAACGGAGCATGTGGACGTGATTGGATTTCGAGATGTGCTCCCTCTAGAGGAGTAATGTGAAGCAAGAGCTATGTCGGGCCGTCGACTTTAAAACAAGCGCTAAGTGGGAGGCAACCCACCGGTTTTGTATTTCTTATCCTTTTGTTTTTATTTGCTTTTTGTTTTGTGTGTTTATTCTTCTTGTTCCATATCATATTAGGATTTCCCACCTTGACTTTACTTGGACGATTCAATTACATTGAGGACAATGTAAGGTTTAAGTGTGGGGGAGTGGCTAAGCATATATTTTTGCATATTTAAAAAAAAAAGAATTTTTTGCATAAAACTTTTAACTTTTAGAGATTTTAGAGTCACTAGCATGCTTCTAGGTATGATTACATAGAGAATTCTGACCGACATAATTGAACTTGGAAATGTTAGGGAACTACGTTCGATTTCTTGCTTGTTAGAGTGTTAAATAATGGATTTAATCATGCCGGTGATGCAAATTTGGTGCAGGGAGAAGTGCGTTATTAGAGTTGCTGATCAATCATTAGTGGAGACTTCCCATTTTCATATCATGAGAGGCACCGACCAGAAATTCTTCCATGACTAAAGAGCTTCTTTTGAGTGTGTCACCGTACGTTAATTCCGGGTAGAATGGTGAGCTACCCAATTTCACACCAATTTCAGCACTATTTTGATCTCTTGAGTGCTAATTCTTGTCAATCATGAGGGTGACGTCTATATATGAAAGCCTCCTTCTTGTAGTTCGATTTGCAGTTAGCACCATTCTCTCTCTCGACAACAACGGGTCCATAGAAACACCACAATTATCAACAAGGAGGGACATCAAAATCTACAAGGGAAGTTGAAAAGGTTCAAGGTTTGCACGCAACAATGGAACAAGAAAAAGAGCATAATTTTATATCAAAGTTGAAGACTTACAATACAATTAGGTAATTATATATTCAAGTATGAAGACTAATTTACAAGAGCGAAGAAAGTAAAAGGTGAGAATTATTGAAGTTTATGATTTCAAGACGATACAAGTTGTGAAGAATCAAGCAGTAAAGTACTTTTCCACGGCCATGTTTGTTTTGTTTATTTTATATTTTGTTTCTCTTGTCTAAAAAAAAATGAAAGAAAATTGAAAAAAAAAAATTGAAAAAAGAAAAAGAAAAAGAATATATATATATGAGACAAGAGAAATATCTATTATTGTTTTGTTTTGAATAAGCCGTGGGGAAGGAAAAATCTATAAGGAAGTTTCAAGCGACAAGGAGTTAAGGAAAAAGGTTACAAATTGTTAAGGATCTATGAAGCTAAAGAGTTTATCACCAATAGTTGAAGCCGAAGACCAATAAGATGAAGACAAGGAGCGGAAGACGTTTCTTTTGGATTCCGTGAGAGTGGTGTTATCATAATTGGCAATCGGATGGGAAGGTAAGTAAGTAATCCCATCCTCAATATAAATGGTTGATTTCCTTTCTTAGAGATCGTTAGAAAAATATTTTTTCAAAATGTTAAAAGATGTGGGTTTTTCAAAATTTCGGAAGTTATCCTTCCTACCATTCAACGTGTTGCAGGAATTCTCTCTTCATTCCTACCTGCGCACATGTGAGACCCATAAAAAAGCTGTCTTTTTGAGTGCAATTATCATAAAACCCTTTTAAGTGAGGCAGAAGTCGAGGCAAAATGCTTATTGATCGTTTCTCAAACACGTGTTCTCTCGTTATGGTGTGGTTATTTCTCACTCAACATTTAAGAATGAGAATATGTTCTTTAGTATTTCTAACTTCTTATTACTAGCATGCAGAAACTTTATGTCCTCATAGCTCTTGGGATGCTTGGGACGCTGGAACGCTTTGAAGTTGTGAGTTTTAGTTTGATTTGCTCGAGGACTAGCAAAGTCTAAGTGTGGGGGAATTTGATAGGTGTAGAATACACCTAATTTACTATCTAGGAGTTTATGCTTTCTTTGCTATTTTTTCTAGTAAATTATGTATTTTACGCGTGTTTTTGAATTATTAGGTACTCTGGAGTCGCACGGAAGAAAAGAAGGAGAAATCACCCAAATTGGGCAAAAAGGGCAAAATTGTCATTTCATAGGGCGAGCACTATCTGGAGCCCGGTAATGGTTAAGGCGAAACTCTTCTTGGAGGTGTACTAAACACAAACCAGCTACGGTTAAGGGATTGTCATATAGGGTACCCCTTATCATTATTAGAGGTTGTAATTATCAATAGGTGGTCCTTATCTTGGGCGCAAATAACACCCCAATCAGTCCCATGGTCGAACCCTAAAATCGAGAGAAACTCGTCTCTCATTATTCATTTCATTACATCTCTGAAATTGAGAAGGATAAAGGCTGCGCTGTTTAAACCGAGAGAGAAAGAGAGAAGATCGAGGAGCAGCTCTGTAAAATCAGGGAGAAGAACTCAGAGGTTGAGAGATGAAATTGAAGGTGATTAAATGGGTAATTGAAGATGGGTAAAAAATTCGAGTTGCTGTTGATTGAAAACATTTGATGTTTGAGAGATTGAGATGGAATTTGGGTTTCGAAAGTGGAGGTTGTTGATAGAAGAGATGGGTTTATGATTAACTTGAGTTGGCTGTTGAATTAGAGAGTTGTTAATGGTGCTGAGAAGAAACCAATCAAGACGCTGCTGATACTCCGAGAAATAAAATGGGGATCGATGCTCAAACAGAAGATGGGTGGAATTATAAAAGGGGATCTGGTTTTGTAGCTGAACTGGTGGTGATTATGAGCAACTATAAAGATGAATCTGAGATGGTGGTAGCTGGTAATTGATGGGATTTGATGTTGATATTCAAGGGTTTTGAAATGGTTGCATCTGGTGAAGCCAAAGTTTTGCAGTTCAAGTATGAGATGAATGATAAGAGCTGGTGTAATGAAGCAACAGGCTGAAGAATTACAGGGAGAGACTGGAGGAAATATGATGCAGTTGCTGCTGTGATTTATGAGCAATTGTAGAAAGTATGGATTTGTGCAAATGGGTTTGTGATTGATTCAGTTAAAGTTAATGGTAGTTGCATGTAGTAATGCAAGGAGAAGGTTACAGGTCTCAGTTTGTGAATGTTTAGGACAGGGTTTCTGAGGTTGCAACCGTTGTGTTGGTGGTTGAACTGAGATAGAAGTTATGGACTGTTGGAGATAGTTCAGAGCAATAGAAGTGCATATGGGTATGCAGAGAATGTGGTGCTACTGTGAGAATGGTAAGGTGCTGCCGCGGTAAACATGAGGAGAAGTGCTTCGCAGGAGCGAATGGATCTTGTAGTTGGCAGATTACGGGAGATGAAGTTGTATATTTGTGTGGGGTTTGAGATGAATCAGTGGCAGTGATAGAGAAATTGATTGAATCGGACAAGAAGGAGTTAAGGTTCTGCTTGAATTCAATCATGTGAATGTTTTGCTCAGAATTGTGTTTTGGGTTTCTCTCGAAATGGTTGGCGTGTTTGTTGTGGCCAGTGCTGTTGGTGAATGGATGTTTGATGGAATTACGGACTTTGCTTTTGGCCTGGGATTGCGAGAGATGTCAAAAATTGTTAGCTAATGAGGTCTGAGTGATTCAGGTACAATTCAGTGAAGAAGCTGGTGGTTTGAAGCAGATATGCATTTGGGTGGAGGTTGAGCTGCGAGGAAGGCCCCGACCATCATGGGTGGGAATGAGGCAATGTAGCACAATGATGGTGCAAAGACAAGATGGCTGTGCAAGATTGTGATATCTCTCGGCATGGTAGCCCGGTTAGCCTTGACTCAACCGAGTTAGACAGCTGACTCAATCTTAATTCGAGTTGACTTGGTTTGACTTCCTCCTTGACCCAGTTGACTTAGACCGAGTCACTGAGTGACTTATCGGCGATCTTGGGATTAAACCAACTTCCAGCCAAAAACCCAGTTTTCCGGCGACGAGTTTTGGGACATGTTTTCACACATGGGCTTGGTGGACTACTTGGAGATGGACTTTGAGAAGACTAGACCTAATTTTGGAAGGAGTATCCTTCATGGAAATTGAGAAACTTATAAAAGAGAAGACTTTTCTCTAAAAATATCTCTTCTACTACTTTTGTTTCTAGGGTTTGTGAACATGATAGGGTTTCTCTTTCTTCTTGTGATGAACTCCATTAACATGAGTACTTAAATTTTATTATTGGTTATGCAAAAGTTGGATTTCACATAATATGATTCTTTGATTCAATATATTAGTTTTGTCTCATAATTATCGTTCACAATTCTCTGAAAATAGGTTCCATGATTGAATGTTAGTTTTGTCAAGTTGCAAATTGGTAGAACTCATAATCATATCTAATGCTAGTTTAGGGTTTATTATACGAAAAAGTGATACTCCTTGAATACAAGTAGCATAATTGTGAATATTGCTTGTAGTGATACATCCTAATAATCACAAGTGATTCGTAACCTTTGTTAAATTGAATTAATGCGCTTTCCACGTTCAATTGCTTTGATTAGCCTGATTTCATAGAACTTAATGCATCTAGGGAATTAAACTTGATTAGTGATTTTACACGTTAGGTTGTTCTTTAAGATAGAACTCATACTCGCATCTTTTAATGTGTTTGTTGATGACAAAAGGAGATTAGCGGGATATTCTTGCGATCAAGATATTCTAGGGCTTTTGATAAAAGTTGAGATTAAAATATCAATTCTAGTTATTATGACAAGAACATATTTGTGAATGAATATGAATCCTTAACCAATATTCTCACTACCTTGATTTGTGTGCTTTACTTTTTATTGTTTTTCTTTTATTTTATCTTAGTATATAAAAATCAGAAAAATACCCGGTGTTACTTATAGGAAACCGAAACAACGAGACAACCTAGACCTCTCTGTGGGATCGATCCTTTCTTGCCCTAGCTATATTTATATTTTGAGTAGTAAGAAAGTGTAAATTATTTTTGACGCATACGACAACGATCAAGAAAAAAACAAAAAAAAATCTAAAACCTAATACAAGTCCGCATCGGCAGCGCCAAAAATTGATGTGATTTGTAGATAGTGGTAAGAAGAATGTCGTTCACTCGGACTCGTTGAGATTGGTTTAAGACTTAAAAATAAAATATATACACAAGGTTGTCACAAATATCGAGAGGACTGGGATTTCGGATTCCACCATTAATCACATTCAATTGGTTCATATAATGACCCATAACAATTCTAGCTCTTTTGTTGACTCTTTTCTTTGCCAAAAGTAGATTTCTAAAATATTAGATTTAAATCACAAGCATGGTATATCAAAAGCTCTTACGTCTAAGCATATACCATCAAACGAAATCACAACTAATTAGTAAAAATCATAAATCAATTAAAATAAGTGCAAAAAGTCATAAAGAATCAATTATAGTTACCAAACAATTGAAATAAGACTTCCTCCGTCATCCCAGTGATGGGGTTTAGCTCTTCATGGTGCAAACACTCTCAAAATATGAATTCATTGCTCAAAGGTGTATTAAAGATGAAAATACAAAGAAAATCAATAAAACAGATCAACTGCAACATTTTATATGCGTTACAGATCGACTGTTGGGAACGATACTATGTGTGTGTCGTGGATAAACCACACTTATCTGTGACTGACTTGGTTCGTCTAATGTTATTTAGCTTCGTCTTCTTTCTCCTGCTGCTGCAACTTTCTCTGCAGCGTGATTTCTTCGTACCAGAGCTTCCCCTAAACTACGTATAGACCCCAAACTCCTCGACAACCTCATGTGACATAAAACCAAGCTATATATACACCACCAACACGAATTAATCTCTATTTTCTTTCTCCCAAAGTCTCGGGATTATTTCCTCAGAATTTATTTCTTTCCTTTGATCCTCTGTTTGTTTCCAAACTCCCAACCATTGTTCGAAACTCTCTCCATAGCTGATAGAAACAAATCCTCTGAGAAGATATTATTCCATATCACACGTAACTTATTCCATATCACACGTAACTTCCTTGTTTATCCAAAGTCGTAACTTCAATTCCTTTTTTATCGAAACAAAATATGGAAACAAGTGATTTTATTCCATACAAAAATCTTACCTACCATGTTTTTGATGTAACAGGGTCTTCCAAAATCATTACCATCAAGATATCAACGAGATTCTCGACCAAAATCCAACACAAGAAGTACGCAGATGAACAGGTCATTTGAACGTGACATTTCATGCCAAATTTCATTTCTCACGTAAAGAAGGTGGAGTCCCCCTGATTGAAACGGGGGTGCAAATAGTAAATAGGCACCCCTTAGCAAATGAGGTGCCCCTTATCCATTGTATGGGGTGCCTTTAGTAGACTTCTTGGATGCCAATATCATTTCTCCGAGGTGTCTCCAACATACTTCTGGGGTGTCTGTAGCACATCTTCTGGATGCCAATAGTAATTTTCTCCCGGGGGTGCAAATTCCACTTTTCGAGCCAATTTTGCCGCAAAAGTCCATTTCTCCAAAAATACCTACAAGGACATAAAATACCAAAATAAGTACAAAAATGGGTACTAACAATATAGAAAATCGAGATCAAAATAGACACATAAATGCGTCTATCAATGGACAACTCCGAGTTGTTTTCTAGAGAATCAACTAGACTCAATCAATATAAAATATCTCAAGGAGTTATTATCTCAATCTCTCGATTTGATTTACTCAAGCAAATATGATTCACGAGTCTAATCAAAGAGAGATAAATTGGATGGTACCAAAAACCAATATCCAAGTGTTAATGATTTAAATCAACAACCAATAGGTCGGATATTCTAATCGATTGAACAACGCATAACCTGTATTATTTCAATTATATAACAAAATATAATGCGGAAAAGAAATAACACAGACACCAGAATTTTGTTAATGAGGAAACCGCAAATGCAGAAAAACCCCGGGACCTAGTCCAGATTAAACATATACTGTATTAAGCCGCTACAGACACTAGCCTACTCTAAATTAACTTCGGTCTGGTCTGTAGTTGAACCCCAATCAATCTCACACTGATCCAAGGTACAGTTATGATCCTATGCATCTGAACCCAGCAGGATACTGCGCACTTGATTTCCTTAGCTGATCTCACCCACAACCAAGAGTTACTACGACCTAAAGTCGAAAACTTAAGCAAACAAATCTTCCACACCCAGAAAAGTCTACAAGATAGATAAATTCATCTCCCACGAATAAACCTATGAGTTTTGTTCCATCTTTTGATAAATCAAGGTGAACATGAACCAATTAATAAAACCAGACTTATATTCCTGAGGAACAGCTCAGTTTTTTTAATGACCTCACAATAGTCTTAATCGACGCAGCAAAAAAAAGATATTGTGGAATCACAAACGATGAGACGAAGATGTTTGTGATTACTTTTATATCTTGCCTATCGGAGATAGAAATCTCAAGCCAATTATTACAATTGTACTCGTACGATAGAAACAGCAAGATCATATCACACAACTACAAGAAAAGTAGTATCGGTCTGGATTCACAATCCCAATGAAGTCTTTAAGTCGTTAACCTGGTTTTAGAAGAAGAAAACCAAAGTTTAAAGGAGAATTAATTCTAGCTTAGCAAACTAGTATCACACAGAATGTGTGGGGATTAGGTTTTCGGTTGCTAGAGTTCTCCCTTATATAGTCTTTCAAATCAGGGTTTGCAATCAATGTTAGCTTAATAACAAAGCATTCAATATTCACCATTAGATGAAAACCTGATTAGATACAAGCTAATATCTCTCAACCGTTAGATCGAAAACTTAGCTTTCCATACACACATGTACTTGAAGATTTTGGGTTTGTGTAACCGTACCCAAACGTGTACAATAGTTGGTTCAATATTAGTCAACCAATTGATTATCCAAATAATAACTTTCATATCAACCATATTCTTCTTCACCATAACTAGTCCAAATGACTCAAATGAACTAGTTAGAGAGTTGTTCAATTGCTATGAGATTTTATGTACTACACAAGACACAATTGAAGCATAAATGATGTGATTCACTCGAATCGATTCATGAACTATAAAGCCACGGTTTGCAATAGCATTCCTTAGATAATTTAAATAAGTTCATGAACATCGTTTTTAGACATAACCACTCAAGTTCGTGGACTCACATAACCGGTTGGAGTTCACAAACTCCAGCAGAAATTATCGAGTTCGAGAACTTCCGTCAGTTCGCGGACTGAAACCGAGCTACAACTCCAGTAGAAATTCTCGGGTTCAAGAACTACACACATTCGCAGACAGCATTTGCGGACTGGGTTGACTGCTCAAGTTCCAGTTTTCACTTGATCAACAAAGTTCGCAAACTTCGGTTCAAGTGCTAAGGACTTATATATATATATATATGTGTGTGTGTTACCACAACAATGTTTATATCCCCCAATGGTTATATTGTCTAAACTCTCATTTCAATCATTGAAACATTCTCAGAGGAAATCATATAGTTATTGTTTAAAAACTAGTTTTCGTCAGAGCAATTTCCAAAGTGATTGAAACATAACATGACTTTCGTCACTAGGCAAAGATGAACTTGGCTAAAGCGAAAGCTTTACCAACACACATTTCGATAAATAGATAAGCGAGATATACTCAGCTCGAAATGTCACATGTGCATATCTTTAGTCTATATAGTAAAACGACTTTTGTCTTAAGATAGGAGATAGAGTGGATAGACTTTTGAGTGATAGATAAGTTCAGGTCTCCACATACCTTTTAGTCGATGAAGATCCACTGGTTCCTTGAGTAGTCCTTCGTCTCGTATGATGATTTCCAATGAGTTCTTGAGCTCAACTACACTTTCTATCCTAGTCCGAGACCTTAGCTATAGTAGACTAGAAATCAAGACTTTATAGTTTTGATCACTAACATTGAAAAACATGCTTGAGATAACAACGCATGCGAGTTCGACCGAGAAGTGCTCTAACAAAATTTAACTGTTACGAACCCGGTTTTTATTATATTTCTCCCATTTTCATCATTTGTAAACACTTTGAGCAATGAAATCAACTTTTGAGCGTGTTTCCAACATGATGATGAGGTAAATCTCCTACAACCAAGGCAATAAGGAAGCTATTTACACATGAATAATTGGTAATTATTTTATTTTATCTAATTTATAATTTACTAGCCCTTAACCCGTGCCATAATGGCACGGTCCATGATGTTGGTTCATTTTTAATATATCGTATAATTTGTGTACCGAATACTTATCAACTCCTTATGATTTAATATGTGTTTGTCATAAAAATAGTTGGAATTTTCCTCTCTTTTTTTCTTTGTTTTTTCCTTTCATATTTTACCGCCGGAGATTTTCTCAAAAGAAAGAAATATAATCTTAACTTCCGGACACTTTTTTATTTAGGTTCATTACTTATAATGAGATAATGCTCTACATGAACATGGAAGTTTAAATATTTTTTTGGAAATATGTCGTCAGCAGCGCTCATCTCAGTGAAATCAACTAATCAATATCATCCATAAAAGTCTCCACATGCTCCTATTTCGCTCCAGCTGACTCATCTATCATGATCATGTTGTCGATCCTCCAAATAGGCAGAGAATAGTATTTTTTTTGCATCGAACGAATGATATAAACTATCCAATGTGACATGATTTTCCTGTAATTTTTCAACACCCATTAGATGACAATGTTTAAAATGTGTACCCATTACCTTTTCGAACGGATTAGAACTTCTGCCATTAAATCTTCAACAAAGTATTGTGCCCAGCAATTCGTCTTAATGAAGGCTTTGGTAACTTCAAAAGTCTTGGACATTTTGTCACTTCCATATGTTTCTACCTTCACTTGGAATACAATCTGGCGACATATTACCTCATAAAGAACCTTGAACACATATTGTACTCCCTGATCCTATTTCAAATTAATAGGTTGGCAATAGATCATTTACCAAAAGTTGACATATTCTACATTGAATATTTATATAAAAAAATATATTATGGTATTGTGGATCATTGCTTTCTAAGATTGTAGTTTTCAAAATTGGCCTCTTCAAGTCCCACGGCTTTCTAAGGTAATATATCTTATTTGTTTTTAACATTTTAGTTAGCTATATTATGTTTGTTACTAACTTTAAACTTGATGTCATCTTCTACTGTGAACTTTATGTGATTTCAGAATCGAAATAGTTATACCTCTTTCATTTGTTTCAAGTAATCCGTTGTATATCCCAAAAATTATTCTACAACAATTCCTTTCTTTTGTCGTTTCCGGACCATCAATAGCCATTAGTGTCAAACGCAATCTGTCTAATTTTTGTTGATGTTATGTATTTGCAATCTTCATTTTTCTTAAATAAATAGATTGTGGAAAAACTAAAAAAAAAAAAAAATAAGTATTACATCGGGTCTAAGTTATTATATCCAAATACTCTGGACACTGCTTCTGGTGCCTTGTTTTCTCAAATTCCTCGTTGCATTCTAGACAGTACATGCAACACCAATCATTTGCGAAGTGAGCTATTTGCGCAAGTGTGGGCAATGTAAATGTATCCATTGCCTATAATAATAATGAAAACACGTCAATTTTTTTCAAGGCATCCAGTTGTAAATGGTATGAATCTAATAGATTTGAATTATACCTCAATCTTAGATATCACCTTCTTCTCACATAACATAGCAATTGAGGAAGGACAAATCTTGACCACTCTTTACATAGGCAGAGTTAGCCAAACTATGTTTTGCAATTGTCTTACGTGAAAATTATTATTAATCAATATTTTAGTCAGCTCCTATTGAATCCGATCAAATTAGTCCTATAGAAAGTTAATCTTAAATTTTTGACCTTATCTCTTGACCAAATTATTGAAGTATTCCCAGTCATGTTCTGCATTGTGTGATCTACCCACCCGTGTCTACTCTACTTTCTAACCCAGTGAATGAAACCTATAAATATTGATCAGTAATTTGATATTGTTGATTTGTCATCAAGAGGTCGCGTGATTTGAGAATGTGAAATATAAAAAATATTATATAAACATCGGAGGCGAAATTTAGATTTGTGATTTAGAGTTTTTTATGATAATTTTGATGAACAAACATAATTTTCAAACAAATATATTAGAATGCATATACATTTTCCCGGTCAATAAGGTTTTATATCGGGAATTGAGTGAAAGTTGTTGTCTTTGTAGGTAGTTGTTGCGAAACAACTCGACATTGATGGTCTTTCAGGAA
Source organism: Papaver bracteatum (assembly GCA_023529315.1). Lineage (NCBI taxonomy): Eukaryota > Viridiplantae > Streptophyta > Magnoliopsida > Ranunculales > Papaveraceae > Papaver > Papaver bracteatum. The sequence continues at coordinate 1,279,628 of JAJJWX010000997.1, forward strand.
AAAGAATATAATAGTACTCGAGAGAGCGATAATGTTCTCTTACGCGGGTATACCAATTGCCTTTATATAATACGGGTGATCGAATAGTCATGATCATATTGTCTTATATGTTCCGGTATCATCCTCGAAATATTTGGTTTTTTGTCTTTATCAATCGTGCTAAAAACAACCAATTACATTTTTCACAATACATTGTTGCATGTTTTGTGAAGATTATTATTTTTTACTTGGTCAATAAAATTCACTAAAAACCAAAAACTATTATTATACAAACACCAATAGTAATGTTACATTTTCCACCAATAGTAATGTTACCGCCTCCACCATTCACAAACACCCACCACCGCTTATACTAACCCTACTTCCACTACCACCATTAGAATTAGTATAGTTTTTAGTAAAATTATTTATTAATAAAATTATGTAATTATGTTAGATTATTAAAGGGACATATATAATAGAAATTTAATTAATCATTATTAACAATCAATGAGTCACTAATTAATAAACTGTTTAAAAATTGTTACGTTGAACAAACCCCATCGGTAAATTTATCTTTGCCAAGGACAAACATGACCACTTTTTACATAAACAAATCGATAATAAATAATTTCATATGTTCTGATCTTGATTCGTGTCGTTCGTTTAGTTATTACATAACTTGGCAATTAATTGCACCAATTTTTTAAAATGGACATGTGTTTTATCGAGTTTATCTTAACATTAGAATGATAAACCACGTTTTATACTTTATAATATAACGTTACACATTTTGTGGCGTTACAAAATTAGCATAATATGTTTTTTTTCACCAATACCCGCCACCACCATAAAACCATATGAATCCACTTTTTTTATCCACCACCACCTAGTGTCGGAGCCAAGGGTTGACTAACCTGGAACTAACCCCTTAAAATTTTAATAACTACATAATTTTTATTTATTTTTTATAAATAGTAATTTGTCCATATATATTTATGGTTTAGTCCACCAAAGTTTACATTTTATTTTTTATTATTTTAAATAGGCCTCCTCAATGTCAATTTTTGACTCCAACACTGCCACCATCACTGCCACCCATCCCATGTAGGTTGTTGGACGCAATTCTAATTTTCAATCACAAATTCCATGTATGAGGTTTAGATTGAGAAAATTTTCGTCAATTGATTAGTTTCATTATTTTTTTTCACGTGTATATATTCTTTTTTGTATTGCAATCAATTTTATTTTAACATTAAAAAATCATGATTTATACGATATAGTACCAAAGATAATAGGGGTACCATTTGGGTGATCCAACTACGATCATGAAAATATTTTCTCGTATGATATCATCCCTGAAATATATGGTACCTTCATTTATCAAAAGTGTAAAAAACAACCAACCACATCTTCCACACTACGATGTTGTAACGAAAACATAAAATTAATATTGTCCATCATTACTCACCAGCATTCACCGTCACTACTTCTTCCACCACAAACCAGGGGCGGAGCCAGGATTTTGAGGAGATAGGGAGAAAAAAATTCTTGGCCAGTTGGATACATGAGAAAAATGGATTTTGTATCCAATTTTACGATAAAAGAACAAAAATAAATATAATTGTGCTTGGCTCCGCCCTTAACCACCACTAATCTTTCGGCCTCCACCTCTTCTACTACTCATTATCGCATAAAATGTCTATTGATATTATTTATCATAATTACTTATTAATAGAAATAAATATTATAATTAATTAAGAAAACATTTATAATAAAAAAAAAATTAGTCATTTATTATGAGCAGTTAGTGAAACACTAATTAATAAAACACTTTGTAATGAATATATTATTTATTATGTGCAATTAGTGAAACACTAATTAATAAAGAAATTATGGTATTTAAGTTGAATAAACCACCACTGTTGATTTATCTTTCTTATCAATTCCAACCAAGGTGGAACACTGGTTAGAGGTCACTCTTATGACACAATAGGTCATGAGTTCGAACCTCCCCGTTATAATTTTTGAAATTCCATATCTTGACTTAGTATTCATTTTTTATTTATAATATTGGAATTAACGCCACACATGCGAGATGTAAGGGGTGGTCTGAGGAACCACAGCCCTTGATTTATCTTTGTGTGGACAAATCCTAACCACCACTAACAAAGGCAAACTTTTCCTAACTATGTTTTATACTAATGATAATTCACTCAATCACTGCTTTTGCAGAGTTCTAAACTTTTTGCATAATTTTCTTAATTAGTTGTGATTCAATTTGATTGGTTATACTTTATTTAGTCAATTGATAATCTATGCTTAGGGAATACAATTAATATTTGAGAATTTGTCTGATTATTAGTAAATTAAGAAAATAACGGATTTAAAAGATAATTAGAGTTTTGGATTATTTACCATCATTCATTCATGTTTAATAGTGGAATCAGTGTCTTGGATAATTCTAATATCTTGAAATTAAATTTTGAGTTGAGTTTTATTTGTTTTTAAGTTTTAAAAGTCTAAAATCTATTGCTTTCACAAGTCTCAGCGAACCTATTTACTACAACATCATTGAAAAGAACCCATCAATTTTTGGCGTTGCCGACATGGACTTGTCTTTAGGCTAAAATTTTTAGATTTATTTTTTAGGTTTTTGTTTTTACTTTTTTTTTTCTACTTTACGTTTTTGGGTTTTTGTCTTTGCATTACATATTTTGGAATTTGGAGCAAAAGAAAATTTTGCCAAAGCTTTTGGTGAATACTTAAAAGATTTGGAATCAAAGACAAAGCGAAAAGAGCGAGAAAAAAAAAGAAGATAGTTTATTTTATTTAGATTATTGTAGATGCATTTTACTACAAACTACATCCAAAGGATAAAAATCTTTTACTCATGCAAATGAAAGTAAGAGCTAAACAAAAACACAAAGATTTACGTGGTTCGGTATGATTACCTACGTCCACGAGGTGAAAGGATGAATCTTATTACTTCAAGGTGTTACAATGGTGTTTTTCTCTAAGTTGAGCTCTCTTCTCACATAAACTAGTTCCAACTCTATTTCTCTCTCCGGTGATTTCAAGTCTCCCTCCAAAATTATAACCTCCTTTCTCTTGGATACAAGTTCTTCTATTTATAGGGGTGGTTACATACAACCAAACTATGGTGTTGGTCACAATGTATCTAATTTGGAGTCCTGTTGTCGGGCCCGCTCGCGTCGTCCCTTCTTCTGCGATTATGGCCGATGTGCTTTGGTTCCTTAGCAGTCTCTCATCCGAGCCGATCCTTTCGGGTGTTCTCTGGGTGCGATGTCTCCCTTCCAATCCTATCGCCCTCACGATTGGCCGATATGACGTGTGTCTTCTTATCCCTTTGACTATCGTTCCTCGTTTGACCTAATATGTCTCGTTTGTCAGCTTTATCAGAGGCATGGGGTCGATTCTTTTCCGACAGCTATAGAAGGATCACGTCCGATCTATGTGGCTCCTTAATTCTCGCGCCAGCCAGCCTCTATTCTGTGCTTCTTGCCTCTTCATCTTTAGGTACATCATAGCTTAAGATGTTGCCACCTAGCCTTTTGGATATTATTCTCCTACATTTATGCCCCTTCTTTCGCTCGTGTGGCAGACACGAGTGGAAGAAAATCGTCCCATCTTCCCACGTCCCCGTTCATGACGCGATTTCCTCCATGCAGTCCCCCACTAACTCCTCTTTATAACCTGTAACCATCGGCGTCGGTTAACCTTTATCTTCCTTTAAATACTCCATTCTCCTCTTCTCTTTCTTCTCCTTTACCATTTTTTTAGTTTCCAGCCGCTGCAACTATCTTCTTCGAGATTCTTCATCACTTTCTACCTCCATAAACCCTTGTCTTCTTGGTTTTCTTCCTTCACCTCTTCATCACTGAGTGTTACAGTAGCAGTAGTTACATTTTCGTCGTCCCAACCTTCTTCACCAATTCCCGAGTTCTGTACTAATCACGTCCATGGCTTCTTCTCCCTCAATGACTGAGAAAAGGTGTGTTGACGATGTTTTTTCCGAGATTGATGATTTTCCCATTTATTCCCTGTTTTCGTTTGATAGTCCTTCCAAGTATGATGATCGCGCCATGAAATCTATATTTCATGATGGTTCTCCTTCTATTTCGTGCAGGTTCGAGAAAAGGGGGAAAGATCTCTCCGACGAAGAATTTATTGAGCAGTTGAAAGACAAGTACGATCTTCAAGATTACGAAGTTACCCTGATTTCGGGCCAAAACAGCACCTTGAGGAAGACCTATATGGATAAGTACGAGCAGTCTGATGAATGTGTGGTCATCACTCATGGATAGATGGAGCTAGGTCTCCGTCTCCCTCTATACAACCCTGATAGCCCTTTCTACTACGAGATTCTGTCTCAGCTCAAGCCTTATCGTGCTCTGGATCAATGGACTGGCAATACTTTTCGAATCATGGATGAATGGAGAGCTCGCCGAGATGGTCACGGCTCCACCGCCGACTGGTCGACCTATAAGCCCGAGGACGCTCCTGAATATACCGTTGCCAATTATCGAGCTGGTACTTCAACCAATGGTGACCTTGCCGGTTTTGCTGCTAGTACTCATAGCCACAGGACTATGCCTAAGAATGTTGAAAGGATGATGCTAGACGCTGATCCCATCGTCCAAGGTTCTAATAGGCGAGCTCGTCATACCAATGACCCAATTTATCCCCGAGTTCCACTTCTTGTCCGAGGGCCGATTTTACATGCTAGCTTCCCATCGCCTCCGTTTCCCGCCGATCCCTACCCTTTCTGGGTGCTTAATGACGATAAGGCTGATAAGGTATGTGTCTCCTTCTGCCTTCCTCAATTTCTATCTTGTTAGTTTTGACGCCAATTGCCTATTCGTTGTCGTTGAATCTTCAAGGCGACTCTTCCAAGGTCGCCGCATCGTCGAGAAAGAGGGGTGCTGGCACAAGGGTTGAGGAAGACCATGGGAAGGTAACAAACACAGTAATTTTGTTATGAGTACATGTACTTGCCCCTATTTTTTTCCTTCACATGTTCTGACGAGAAACCTTGTGCATAAATGTCCTAGGCATGTTGACGATAAAGACGACGGGTATGATGTGCATGAGGTTGATCCCCAACCTCTTAGGCGTAATCCTAGTAGAGGCAAGCATGTTGGTAAGCCGCCGCCGAGGCAGAAACCAATCATCGATATTCCTGATGAAGATGAGATATTCTGCGAGGATTTCTCGGATGATAAGGGCGATGGGAAGGATATGGGCGAGATGGGTGGTCCTGAAGTGATTGTTAACGCTGAACTGGGCGACAAACAAGATCCCCTGAAGACATCCGAGTTGGGAAAGGTTGTTAATACTAAATCAGAAGTACTTCATCGTCTTCCCCAGATCACTGGTGGGTCCTCGTCTGGTGTTGAAACCTCTTTTACTGTCTCTGGCCCTATCCTGAACTCCCTTGGAGCGCTTACTTCCCCCGACTTAAGAGCGTATATTGATGAACAAATTCTTGGTGCCGTGCCCCTCTATGGCGATATAGCTCAGACTCTCGATATGGTGGTGAGTGACTGCCTGTCTGGGTGATGCCCCATCCTTAATTTCTTCCTAATCGTCGCATACCATTTTAACTTGCTTATTTGCATTAGATCCTTAATCGGGTACGGTTGGATGCCGCCAATTGTCATAGGGAAAGGCAGTTAATGGAATCTCTCCAGCTTCAATTGCATAACGAGAAGAGTCATGAGCGCGAGCTAGAGGTTAAACTCGCCGATGCTCAAGGTATGTTACAATTATATAAACCTTAACTTATGTTGATTGAGTTTATCGTGCCAGTATCTTGAGTCGGGTATCCTTATGCTAGCCGAGATAGCTAGTATAGGTTTATATGCTTCTTCGGAGTTTAGGATCATAAAGAGGAAATGGGATATCGAAAAGGATTTAATGGAGAATCTTTATCGGAGAATTGCGAACAAGGATGGAAAAATAGATCGACAAGCTGGTGAGATCGAAGAGCTTCAAGGTGGATTAGACCGATATCGACAGTTTGAGTATTCCCCTGAAGAAGTAGACAATTTGCAGGCTCATTTGGGTTCTTCTCAATGCCTTACTGCTGAGAAAGCTGCTTTGGCCACGGAGCTAAAACAGCGGGTAGACTCCTTACAATTGCAGAACCGATACCTTCACGAGGATCGCCGACGAATTTTGAGGGATAAAGATGTAGTGGAGCGAGCTAATAGAGATCTATTGGGCAAAGTGGGTGAATTCGACAAACTGGTGGGTGAACTAGAATGGAGTAGGTCTCAACTTTCAATGCTCCAAGTATCGCGCAATCGTTTGATGGATGAGTGGAGTGAACATAAGAAATACCCCCCCAACAATAAATTCAATGAGCAATGCTATAACGAGCTAACCATGAAATTGTCCAAGGCCGAGGATGAGATGTCCAAGTCGGTAGAATCGCTTCAGTCAGTGTTACCAGCCCTTTAAGGTCTTATAGGCGATGTGTTTAGGCCATCCTTAGGACTAGATTATTTTCTGTACTTGTGAAATTGCTAAGCCATATCCAATGAATAATCCCGTGTTGTTGTGATTTTGTAGCTGAGCAAAAACGTTCTCGGGAATTGGATCTGGAGGTCCGACGGTTGAAGCTGGTCGAGGCTGATTTGGGCACCAAGTTGATCGATGCAGAGGCAGCCAATTTGAAACTTACCTAACAGATCGAGGATGAACGCATCTCCCATGAAGAGGAGATAGACGAGAAGTTCCGGTCGGGTATTGCTGAGTATGTGGAGGAGAAGCGGCGCGAGATCGCGCAAAGGAGGGCCGGCGCTGTTCCTCCCAAGGTTTGAATCCCCCTTTTATAGTGCTGCGCCACTAAGTTTCCCTTTGTCCTGGGTTGTAAATCGCTTTGAACACATCTTCCCCTTTTTACTTCTGATACACTGCTTGTTTGTTTAAATGGGGGTGCTGCATCGCCGATGTTGTTCTTTTTATTTTTGTTATAATTTGTGCTTCGCATGGTTTCATGACACTTTTCGTACTTTCTTAATTGATACATGACGCTGCCGGTTTAGCTCTTGTTTCTTATGTCATTCCTGCAATTGTTGATTACGTATGTTAGTATTTTAACCTTTTCTGTCGAACATACCCAACAAGGAGGGTCATCGGGCCCAATTCCATGTCCTGATTGGGGTATCTCATCACTATCTCTTGGATTCAGTGGAAGGGTATTAGTCAACCTAAGTCTAGGTTCGATTTCCCTGAGCGGTTATCGACCAACCAATCTCGGGAAAGTGGTCACAGCCACCTGTGATGGGGGCGTCCTTTCAAATGTAAGTAGGCCACCTAGCTGAGAAGATCTCGTGTCTTAACAACCTTCGGAACTGGTTTCCAACCACCAGAACCCTTAGGCTACCTCGGCACTTGCACACTGCCACTGCCCCGAGTTCGAATAGCCAGGCGACCGTAAGGCACCTCGGCACTTCCACACTGGATTTTCCCCGAGTACGAATGCCCATTCGAGTGTAAGTCACCTCAGCACTTCCACACTGGCTTTTCCCCGAGTACGAATGACCATTCGAGTGTAAGTCAGCTCGACACTTCCTCACTGGCGTTGCCCCGAGTACGAATGACCATTAGTCTCTCATGCCCTATTTCATACTCCTCACGGTTTTAAATAAATAGAAGACAAGTATGCTCACATTTTCTCCGCATCGCCCTTCAGGGGTGGTAGAGTTTCAGATACTTAACGTTCCAAGGTTTGGGCTCTTTTGTTCCATAGAGTCGCAATAGTCGATATGATCCCTCGCCTGCCTTAGATGCAATTATGTACGGCCTGCCCCACTTTGGTGCTAGCTTTCCGCCCTTTTTGTCTCGCTCCCATTCGGCCAGAAACTTCAACACTTGCTGCCCTGGTTAAAATTCCCTTGGGCGAACACGCTTGTTGTACTATCATTGTAACCTTCTTTGATAGTTTTACATTTTTTGTAGCGCCATCTCTCTTGTTTCTTCCAAATCGTCAAGTTTTGCCAAAATTAGATCGGCCGAGACATTTTTCCTCCAAGCTTCTGTCCTAGTGGTGGGGATCATTCCTTCCGTCGGTAGAATCGCCTCGGTTCCGCAAGTAAGCATAAATAGTGAGATCCCTGTATCTTCCCTCCGCGTGGTTCTGTATGCCCATAAAACATTGTACAACTCCTCACACCAGTCTCCATATTCCCCATCCAATTTCTTCTTCATGTTGTCGGCGATTGTCTTGTTAGTGATCTCGGCCTTCCCATTACTCTGAGGGTAAATGGGGGTACTTTGCTCTTCCTGATGTTGTACATGTTGAACAAAAGATCAATACTTTCCCCTTGGAGTTATTTTCCATTATCGGAGACGATAGCTGCTGGGACCCCAAAGCGGCAAATGATATGTTCCCAGATAAACATAAAGACATCTTTGTCTCGGATATGCCTTAGTGGTGCTGCCTCTACCCATTTGGTAAAGTAATCCGTGGCCACGATCAAGTACTTCCTCTGCCCCATTCCTACATGTAATGGTCCGACAATGTCTACCCCCCACTTGGCAAAGGGCCATGGGCTTATAACAGAATTTAAAGGTACTCCTGGTGCCTGGATTTTCTTGCCGTATCGCTGGCATTCTTCACAATCTTTCGCCATTTCTTTTGCGTCTTAGTTCATGTACATCCAAAAATATCCCATTGTATTTGTCTTGGCCGATAAGCTTCTCCCAGAGATGTGGTTTCCGGCGGCCCCATAGTGTAATTCATGCAAGATTATGTGGCTTTCTTCTCTACTTAGACATCGTAAGAGTGGCACTAAGTAAGATTTTCTATATAGGATCCCTTCCCTTAGCTCTTAGGCGCCCAAATTACTTTTGATTTTATTTATTTCGGGGCGACCCTTGGGTAGCTCGCCCGTTTCCAGGTATTGGTGTATCGGCTTTCTCCGATCGCCCTCTTTATATCGCTCGGCTGTGTTAATAGCCACATCTATCCGTACGTCCGGTGTTTCTGGTATTGAGGGAGTGAGGAGCTTCATAACGCGAATGCCCTCTATGCTTGGATCTACTAGCTATGAGGCGATGCAGGATAGAGCGTCCGAGTTCCTGTTATCTTTCCTAAAAATGTTTCGGAACTTAATGCTTGGTATTTGGTTGATATAAATTGGGCGAGCTCCCAATACTTTTGCAATACGGGGTCGTGTGTAGCATATTAGCCCGTAATCTGCCGAATCACCAACTGTGAATCACTAGTTAAGCGAACCTCCTGTATCCCCATTTATACAATTATCGTAAGGCGTGGATTACTTCTTCGTACTCGGTGACGTTATTTGTTGCTTTGAATTACAGACTGAACGAGTGCACTATCTTTCTTACTTTCGGCGTGGTGAATACTAATCCAAGACCTGAACCCTCTTTGTTTGATACTCCATCGACGAATACTTCCCACCGTATGGGGCTACTGGTTGTTAATAGGTCGGCAGGCTCTTCTCGCTCTTCCATCATCCCAGGTATATCTCCAACCTCGTCTTCATCGCTTAGTGGGAAATCTTCTAGGAAGTCGGCCACTACTTGTCCTTTGACTGTCGTCCTTGTTTCGTACACCACATCATATTGTTTGATTAAGGCTCCCCATTTAGAGATTCTCCCTGATCGCCATGCATTGTCCAAAACCGCTTCGATAGGCGACTTGGTGAGCACCCATATGCGATGAGCTTGAAAATATGTTCGGAGCTTATACACAGCAAAGGCTAGTGCCAGCACCATCTGCTCCATTCTGGTATAGGTTTTCTCGGCCGGACTTAGCGTTTTGCTAATGAAATACACTGGCTTCTCCGCATTCCCCTCCATCCTAACCAATACTGCACTAATGGCATATGGTGTCGCCCCTAAGTATAGGGTAAGAATTTATGACGGCTCGGGCCTCTACAGAACCGGGAGGCTGGCTAGGTGTAACTTGATGTTTTGAAAGGCCTCTTCGCTAGCATCCGTCCAGTGAAACTGCTCCCCTTTATTCAGAATGTCATAAAAGGTTTTACATTTGTCCGATGACGGTGATACGAATCTCCCCAATGCTGCTATACAACCATTTAGATTCTGCACATCTTTTACTGTCGTAGGAGTTGGCATCTCCAAGATAGCCCTAACCTTCTCTGGATCTGCTTCTATTCCTTCGGGGGTGATGATATATCCTAAGAATTTCCCTGATGTAACCCAAAAATCGCACTTGGCGGGATTAATCTTCATCTTGTGTTTCCTCATTGTCCGAAAAATCTCACAAAGGTCTCGGACGTGATCCCTGGCTCGGAGACTCTTGACTAACATGTCGTCCACGTAAACTTCTATGGTGTCGTGGATCTTGTCTTAGAACATATCCCCTACCAATCTATGATATGTAGCACCAGAGTTCCTGAGTCCAAATGGCATCTTGGTATAACAATACAGAGCCCCTAGGTGTGAAGAAGGAAGTATGCTCCAGATCCTCGGGTGCCACGTGTATGTCGATTGTAGCCCATGTATCCATCCATCAGTGTCATTGCCTCATATCCGACTATCGATTCTACTAGTTGGTCTATGCTTGGGAGAGGGAAGTTGCCCTTTGGGCAGGCCTTGTTCAAGTCACTAAAATCAATACATATTCTGACTCCTCCCTTTTTCTTTGGCACCACGACCATATTATATATCCACTGCGGGTAATAGGATTTCCTGATTATTCCTTACTCTTGTAGCTTCTTTAGCTCGGCCGCGACCACTGGTTGTAACTCTGGTGCGATTCGCCATATTTTCTGTCTAACCGGCTTGACCCTTGGATCAATCATCAAGTGGTGGCAATAGACCTCCGGGTCAATACCCTCTAAATCGTGTACTTCCCACGCGAACGCGTCTAAGTTTTCCTTTAAAACTGTCACAAGTTTACCTGCTTGTTCGTCCGAGAGTAATGTCCCAATCCTTACTGTCTTTGGCTCCTCACTCGTCCCCAAATTCACTTCCCTAGTCGGCACAACTGTTGAGAAATTAGATTTAGATTCCCTGATCGGAGCAGGTTCCTTTGATTTCTATAAAGGGTCTTGCTCTTGGGTTTCATACGCCATGACCGCTTGTGAAATTTCCCCCTCCAACTATTCTGCAACCTTAACTTCTTTGGGTTTATTCTTCTCTCTCCTTTGTCGAGCTCGCCGATCTTCATTAATTTCGGTATCAACCTGCATGCATTGTCATGCTGCTTGGGAGTCGCTTATAACTTTAGCTAGTCCCTTGTAGGTCGGGAACCTTAATCTCTGATGATATGCTGATGCCACTCCTTTAATCCCAGCGATCCATGGACATCCGATAATTGCTTCATATGGAGAGGCGACGTCGACCACACAAAAAGTTTTTAGTGTGTCAAGGTAGCCCCCATCGTTCGAAACCCTCAAATTTACCTCGCCCTTAGGGATGGTTACCGTACCATTAAAGCCGTAGATGCGATACGTTGAGGGAACAAGGATATCGTCCGACAGCTCCATTCTCTTGAACGTGTCGTAGAATAGCACCTCGATTGAACTTTCGCTATCCACGAGAATCCTTCTTACACCCCATTCCTTAATTGGTAACATGCTGACCAAGGGATCACTATGTGCTTGACCGTTTGCTGGGACGTCCTTGGCCGAGAAATAAATAGGTTGCACCATCCAAGGTTCCATCGGTAAGGTCCTGGCTACGCTACATATTTTTTTGCCATCGCAATCCCTCTTGTGAATCCTTGAAGTGATTACCGGGCCGATAGTGTAGTCTTGCATAGTTGAGTGTGAAATGGTATTCACAAATTGAGTTGACCTATCAATGCGGACTTGATGAACCGACACTTCAGGTGTTGTCGTCGGCTGAGCTGGATGTCGGACGAACTGTCTCAGATACCCATCTCGAATGAGGTGTTGAACAATATCCTTTACTTATCGGCAATTATTAGTGGAGTGGCCTCTATACTAATGGTAGTGACAGTACTCGGGGTGATCCTTGGTTCCTTGGAACTGTACTCCCCTTTATGCTGGGTAATTGATATCATTCCTCCTTGAATATTTCCTCCAAAGGAGCGTTAAAAGGTATATATGATTGGGCTTCATGCCTCAGCCTCTTCCCTTTGGCCACCCACTCTTTTTTCTCCCTGCTTCTTGGTGGAGGGTCTGATATCTTCCCAGGACGCCCGACTGGATCGTCCATAACTGTTTTAGCCTCAGCACTAGATTCTTGCACTCCCCTATCTCTCGATTCGGCTTGAATTTCTTCTAGGGCGATAAAGTGTTCTTGCATCCTTCGCATCTCCTTTAAGGTTTTCGGCTTTTCAGAGAACAAAGCTATCCAGATGGGGTCTGATCTTCCCAATGCATTTTCGAATCCAAAGATAGCTTGATCTACTAGTACTTATCCAATTTCAGTGCACAGTTTCCTCCACCTATCGGTCAAGGTTATCAAGGGATCCCTGAACCTCCGGGCGAGGGTAAATAGTTTGTTCATTCTTGGCCGAGGATGGCTGTTGTGCATATAAGTTTCAAGAAAGGCCTCAACTAGTGCATCATATCCGCCGATTGATCCAGGTGGAAGTGAATAAAACCAATCTCTCGCCTCGCCCTCAAAGCTGTCCGGGAAGAATTTACACATGACCATCATGTTGTTCTTCCATTGGATCAATGACATGGTATACATTTTTAGATGCTCGACCGCGTCTCATGTTCCGTCGAATCTAGAAGGAAATGTAGGTAAAGTACACTTTGGTGGGAATGGCATTTTCTCAAGTTCTTGGGAGAAAGGTGTCTTCTCGGACTCGCTCATAATCTCCGCCATTTTGTTCTCTTCACTACTCCCCGATAGCTCCTTAATATTTGCCTCCAACTCTTTAAGTTTAGCTTCTGTCGCCCCTTCCTATTGTCCGTCCCTCCCTCGCCTTTCTTCATCGGTATACGAGTCCTCGGGTGGTCCGTATCCTCCCGGGGAGGGTATGGGAGATCTCCTAGACCGATTAGGGTTGCTCGGCCCAGTCATAGGTGGTGATTGACCCGATCGACCATGATGACTCGACGTTCCTTGGCTGGACAATCCCCTTAATCTAGTTCGTTGATTTCTCAACTGGTAATTCTTAAACTCCAGGGTGAGATTTCGTTGCTGGAGTTCTCTTAGCGCCGCTTCTTGTCTTCTTTGACTTTCTACAATGGCCAACAACGTCGGGTCTGTGCTCTCATGACTAGAATGTCCATTAGGGTGTTGTGGCCGAGATTATAATGGTACAGATGTCGGTGGTGGAGGTAGTATCAGACCAGTTGCATGACCGGATGCATGGACAGATGCAGGGACGACATTACTAGTTGCTCTTCACCCCAATTGAATCTGCCTGAGACGTTCTTGCTCTCTTCATAAGGTTTCATGGTACTCAGCTTGCTGTCTTGATCTTTGTCTCTGGGCTTGTGCCGCAAGCGCTTCTTCATCGTCATCTGTATCTAAATCTGTAAGTGCATCGACTTGGTCAACTCTCCTCTGGGTTATAATAACCTGGTCTAAGGGTAGGGTGTTATTATCTCGCCCAAGATCCACTTCCTCATCAACAGTATGCATGCCTCGTGCAGCTGCATGAGATTCCTCGGGCGATGGTCATCGACTGCCTTCTTGTCTCGGCCCAGTTACCCCTGCCTGCATGTTGTTGCTAGCCACTGTACGATTTCTCAACTTCCTTCCCGTCCCTGAAGTACTAGCCATCAGACGTGACACGTGGTGAGCCGAGTATCGTCCGTTCCTACCTTCGTCAGCAAATACAAAGAACACCTTACTTTGAGCTAGTATTGGAAATAATCATTCAAAAAAGGTGAAAAATATCAGACTGACGCAAAAAATAGCACGATGTCCGAGCTTGCAGATACAAATCCGACTCCAGTCATCAGATGGGTCATGCCTATCTACCCTATTTTGACTATAAGCTGACTTTGTAGCAGATTTTACGTTGCGTCCCTATCAATTCATACGACGTCACCTTCAGTACTTGGCCTCCGCATTTAAGTTAGTTTGTCCTTCATTCTATATTCTCCAAATAATTAAACTCATGCATGTGATGATCGAATGGTACGGTACGTAAGTCAAAAAATAAACTCAGGTCTCTACTAATGTCATCTCTTTATGGCTGTCTTCCGTGGATACTCTCAAAGAACTTTCCGATGACTAGATAGCATCGCCGGTCAAGATTTTCCTCCTTCTTTGTTCTAATCAGACGACGTGGGTGGTTTTCGACCAATGAAGCAAGGGTACATACACAAAAACGCTTACTAAGAACTTGTAAACAAACTTTCCTTACTAAAGAAACATCTAAGACACGACTTCCATGCCGGGAAGGTTAACCTCTTGCAATCCTAAGCATGAAAAATTTGTACCGCAACAAGAGAACGACTTATTTACCACTAAAATTCACTCAACCCTCGAGAACAAACAGTCATCCTATCAGCAGATTCTCAACCTAGCTCCTAACCTGTGTTGTTGATCGCCGGCGAGCTTATGGATAATTTCTTCCAATCAAACCGTTCGTGGGCGAAGAAACGAGAACTCTGTTATACCTTATAAAGATGAGGCTACTGCTTCAATTTTTCATGTATACTAAATGACTCAAATCAACAATAAATAATCGGTTCCGACCAACAGAGTTCATCTTAGCTTCAACTACAACACTTGGATGTGTATTTAGGAGCTTTGATCGTCTCTGAAGGTATTTTGGGCAAGGTATCCGGAGATCTTAGTCAGATCCCCTTAGTCAGCGCCAGAATGTAGATGAATTTTACTACAAACTACATCCTAAAGATATAAATCTATTACTCATGCAAATGAAAGTAAGAGCTAAACAAAAGACACAAAGATTTACGTGGTTCAGTATGATTACCTACGTCCACGAGGTGAAAGGATTAATCTTATTACTTCAAGGTGTTACAATGGTGTTTTTCTCTAAGTTGAGCTCTCTTCTCACATAAACTATTTCCAACTCTCTTTCTCTCTCCGGTGATTTCAAGTCTCCCTCCAAAATTACAACCTCCTTTCTCTTGGATACAAGTTCTTCTATTTATAGGGGTGGTTACATACAACCAAACTATGGTGTTGGTCACAATATATCTAATTTGGAGTCCTGTTGTCGGGCCCACTCGCGTCGTCCCTTCTTATGCGATTATGGCCGATGTACTTTGGTTCCTTAGCATTCTCTCATCCGAGCCGATCATTTCGGGTGTTCTCTAGGTGCGATGTCGCCCTTCCAATCCTATCGCCCTCGCGATTGGCCGATATGACATGTGTCTTCTTATCCCTTTGACTACCGCTCCTCGTTTGACCCAATATGTCTCGTTTGTCATCTTTATTAGAGGCATGGGGTTGAGTCTTGTCCGACAGCTGTAGAGGGATCACGTCCGATCCATGTGGCTCCTTAATTCTCGCACCTGCCATCCTCTATTCTGTTCTTCTTGCCTCTTCATCTTTAGGTACATCATAGCTTAAGATGTTGCCACCTATCCTTGTGGATATTATGCTCCTACAATTATATTAGGATATCTTATATTCTTGTAATTTTCTTTTTATTATGCACTTTATTTTTGGACTTTGGACTTCAAACTTTGGGACATTATTTTTATCTTTTTAAAACCCTACAGAATGGTAGTATTAAATATAATATGTTTGCAGAGAAGGATGGCGATTATGATATCGCCTCACCCCCTCGGGTTCGTACATGACATTAGAGTTGTGGCCCGAGTCGACTACAACGGTTCTTTGCCCGTCTGGTACGGGAGGTAAGTTTATCGAAACACCTGCGAATCCCCTGTCAGCGGGTTTATTGTATTCCTTCGTTTGCATATATGTCGAGGAACTGAATACGACTACTTTAATTTCCTAGTAATGGGCAAGGCTTGGCCATACAAGATAAGGGTTCGGATTTCATCACCGTTCTCTTCTTTCCTGCCTTAGGAAAACGATACCAAATGCAAACCCAAGCTTAAAATACTGACTAGAATAAGACCAATAGGGTAACGAGCTTAATAAGAAAGTCATTCAAAAAATATTGGTTACTCTTTTAAGCATACTTCGAAGTTTATGATGGTTTTTGTAAGTTGAATGCGCCGCCTTGTAATGCCGGTGAGGCCTTGATTATCAAAGCTCCATCGAGCTTCCCTCGTCTCTATTTAGCTTACTTTAAGTCAGATTGATTCCAGAGGGGTTTGCTTAAATTATAAAGAATTCCCTTTCGAAGGATTAGAAGCTGGTCTAGAAACAATCTAAGTGGAGCCATCATGCTTTTTGTTTGCTAGAAATCAGTAGGTTTGTTGTGGTGGAGTCAGCCTTGTTTGTGTTTGCATATAACTTCCCTTCTTTTTAGTATTTTTTTTCTGGTGTATGCCCGAGGTCATAAGAGAACGGGCTTGGAAAAGAAATACTCTAGGTCGTTTAATTACTAACAAACCTAGTAGTTCTTCTTGTGAATATGGGGAGCTCGGAGACTCTTCTTTTGAGATCCCTGTCTTTGGAAATTTCAGCTTTGAAAATTTGACACTTAGTGAAGAAAGTACTCCGAGTCCTTTGGTAGTGCTAGAAATAAAAACTTTGAAATCTTTGTTAAACCCAACTAGGACCTCTCTTCCGTAATGTATCAAGTTAGCTGAAACTGAGGAAAACTATGAACTGAAACCTGGGACCCTATAAATGCTCCCAATCTTTTTAGGGATAGAAAGTGAAAACCCCTATTTTTCATATTAGGGAATTCGAGGAAGTTTGTAGTACTCTGAAAATTAAAAACCTAGATGATGATGCATTGAAACTTAGGTTATTCCTATATTCCCTAAGAGATAAAGCCAAATCATGGCTATATAGTTTGCCTTCTGAGTCAATTGAAACCTATGACCAACTTACAACTGCCTTTTTACAGAAGTTTTTTCCTAGACATAAAACATCGTCTATTAGGATACAAATCTGTACTTTTGCTCAACAAGAGGGAGAATCTTTATATAGGTATTTGGAAAGGTTCAATGACTTAATATCTCAATGTCTTCATCATGGTTTAGAAAAGTTTAGGCTAGTTCAGATCCTCTACGAGGGTTTAGATTATTCGACAACAACCATGGTTGAGTCCTTATGCACAGGTGGGTTTGAGAATAAAACAGTTGATGAGGCGATGACATTTTTGAATGAAATCGCTGATAGGACATAACAATGGGAAAATAGTAAGGAGCCCCATAAAACAATTCTTCTAAATAGAGGAAATGTCAATAGGGTAGAAGGATCTTATGAATCATATGCCAAAATAACAACCATAGTTAAAAGATTAGAAGCTTTAGAACTGGGTCAAACCAATGGTAGAGTAAAGCCTTATTGGGAAGGCCAGACTATTGAAGAGCAAGCCAATGCTCTTTATAATAATGCTAGATTTGATAATTGTCAGAATTTTGACCCTTATTCGGAAACCTATAACCCTGGATGGAGAAACCATCCAAACCTTTCTTGGTCTAAGGGCCAGAATCAAGGTCAGGTCCCCCAGGTTTTGGATATATGAAAAATCCTTTAGCTCAGGCACAATTTCAGAACCCTTGGGATAAAAAGATTATGAGTTTAGAAGAGTCCCTTGCTTTGTTAACTCATAACACTGTGCAGTTTTAGCAATATGTTGCTCAAGGTTTAGAATAAAATAAGAGAATAGGTCAGTTTAACTCTTAGGATATTTCCGAGTTGAAAACCCAGGTTAGTCAGATAAACGAGTCTTTGAGAGAAAGAGGTAAGTTTCCTAGTCAAACTCAACCCAACCCTAGAGGAGTTCATGAAGTAGGTGAAAGATCATCCGATCATGTGAATGATATTAAAACCCTTAGGAGTGGTAGAGTCATAGACAACAAGGTTGCCATGCCTGATAGTGAACATGTTGTAGTTCACCCTTCTAAACCAGAAACCAAAGAGACCGATGAGGTTCCTGATAATCCCTGCTTTGTTCCTAGACCCCATTCCCATAGCTATTAGTTACAACTAAGAGGGAGTCCACATTTAATGATATATTGGAGGTTTTTAAGCAGGTAACTATCAACCTTCTACTATTAGATGCAATTAAGCAGATTCCCGCTTATGCCAAGTTTCTTAAGGATATGTGTACGCGAAAGTGTTAGCTTAGTGTCCAGAAGAAAGCCTTCCTAGCTAGTCATGTGAGTTATATTATTCAGAATACTGATAGGTGTAGAATACACCTAATTTACTATCTAATAGTTTATGCTTTCTTTGCTATTTTTTCTAGTAAATTATGTATTTTACGCGTGTTTTTGAGTTATTAGGTACTTTGGAGTCGCACGGAAGAAAAGAAGGAGAAATCACCCAAATTGGGCAAAAAGGGCAAAATTGTCATTTCATAGGGCGAGCACTATCTGGAGCCCGGTAATGGTTAAGGGGAAACTCTTCTTGGAGGTGTACTAAACACAAACCAACTACGATTAAGGGATTGTCATATAGGGTACCCCTTATCATTATTAGAGGTTGTAATTATCAATGGGTGGTCCTTATCTTGGGCGCAAATAACACCCCAATCAGTCCCATGTTCGAACCCTAAAAACGAGAGAAACTCGTCTCTCATTCTTCATTTCATTACATCTCTAAAATTGAGAAGGAGAAAGGCTGCGCTGTTTAAACCGAGAGAGAAAGAGAGCAGATCGAGGAGCAGCTCTGTAAAATCAGGGAGAAGAAATCAGAGGTTGAGAGATGAAATTGAAGGCGATTAAATTGGTAATTGAAGATGGGTAAAAAATTCGAGTTTCTGTTGATTGAAAACATTTGATGTTTGAGAGATTGAGATGGAATTTGGGTTTCGAAAATGGAGGTTGTTGATAGCAGAGATGGGTTTATGATTAACTTGAGTTGGCTGTTGAATTAGAGAGCTGTTAATGGTGCTGAGAAGAAACCAATCAAGACGCTGCTGATACTCCGAGAAATGAAATGGGGATCGATGTTCAAACAGAAGATGGGTGGAATTAGAAAAGGGGATCTGGTTTTGTAGTTGAACTGGTGGTGATTATGAGCAACTATAAAGATGAATCTGAGATGTATAAATGGGTTATGGCTTGAATCCGAAATTAGAGTGGGAAATTGTGAAGCTACTGCTGTCAAGATTTGGTGGTCTGAGTTCAAATGTGTTAGATGATGCTATTGAGTTGGCCTGGAATGAACAGATGTTGTTGTTTTCCATAGATAGAGATGAATTGAAGACTAAATGGAGATGCTCGCTCATATGATGTAAGTACTGGTGATTGGCAACTGGTGTTGGTTTCGCCGAATAAAGATAAAAAAGATGATAGAATAAATAAGCTGCCTAGATGTATGTCTAGGATTGTTAAGTGGGTTCTGTTGCTGTGTTGCTAATTTAGAAGATATGGGTTGGCTTGGAATCATGACTTGCAGCTACTACAGCTGCTACAAAAGCTATAGGAGTGAATGGATTGCAGGATTATCATCTTGAGCTATAATAGAGCCAGTTTGATGGTGTCTTGAAATGGAAGCTGCAGTTCAGAGATAATTGACAGGGGGTGTGCTTATTAGTAGCAGAATGTTATGAATGCAAGGGAGTTTGCCAGCAATGATGGAATGGTGGACTTGAGTTGGATGGAATTGGTTTTGTGACAAAGAAGGTGGATTTGGTCTGAATTTTGATGGCAATAGTGGAGGTGTTGGAGATTTGAGGGTTTGTGAAACTGCAGTCTGGTGGTAAGAAAAGTGCAATGAGGTTGGAGCTGGAAGTGGTCTGGCAATGGAGATTACAAGGGCTATTTGGATATTTAAGGGTTAGGTGGTCCAGGTGGTTTACCAGGGAGAAGTTGAAGATCATGAGAGTATAGTTGGAGGAAATGGCACTGAGCAGAATAATGAGAAGCTGGTAGTCAGAGTTGGAGACAAGAAGAGATGCAGTTGCATCTCAGTTCAAGAATGGAGTAGCAGGAATGATGGCTTCTGTTGCAGTGAATGATGAGCACTGGTGAAATGATGTGATGAATTGCAGCTGCAGTCCAGTTACAGGGGAGATATAATTGATTTCTGCAGCTGCAGGTGACTTACGCAGGGAATGGTGGCGAAGCAGGTGGTATGAAGATGGGTTTGTGTTGGATTATGAGATGATGAAGGTATTGCAGGATAAATCTATGTATGAATAGGCAGTTGCAGTGAACAGCCATCATGGCTGGGTGTGCAGGGGAGGCAGGGCCATTATGGCTGGAAAGGATTGTAACTGAGTTGGCCTGGCAACTTAGCCCAGTCAGGCGAGTTTGACCCGAGTTGACTCAGTAGTTTGACTCGGTGACTAACGATAGACTGACGATTGACCTATTTGACCGTTAGTCCTAACAGTGGACTGACGGAATATTCCTTAGCCGGGAGAGAATTTTCAGGTGGCCGGCGGAGACAAATTCCGACCAACTTCCGGCCAAAAACACATTTTTCCGGTAAACAAAAATACAGAATTTTGTATGGACTTCTCTCATGCGTGTGAAGACTTAGAATTGGGAATTTGATGAAAACTTGGAAGTTTTGGAGAATTGGACTAGAAAGTGAAATATGGCTCAATTTGGGAAAGTGGTGTTCTTTTGGAATGAGGATTCTTTTCCTACAAAGATATGGAGAGTATTGAAGCCTATAAATAAAGGAGTTCTCTACAACTTTTTACACACATCTACTTTGGAGAAGGAGTTAAAGAGCACAAGGATTGGAGGAAGGAGCAACCATCATCTTTTCAATAAGTTTTTCTTTCTTTCTTCCTTTATTATTATTATTATTGTGTGAACTCCAAATTATGAGTAGCTAATTTTCTTATTGATTGAGGATGAATTCCTAGTTCTTAACATATGGTTTAAGTTTTGTTTCAATTATACTTTGAAGTTTTTCATATGATTATCGTTTGTTTTTGCTAATATTAATGTTTATGATTGATTGATAGGTTGTTTGGAGTGCATGCTAAATTAATTTGTTAATTTAATCTAAAGCTAGTGAAAGTTAGGGAATGCGTAATAGTTTCTTGACTCTTTACACAAGTAGAAAACACGAGACCTTGCGGAGGGATTCCGTGGATCAATTGTGTGTGAAAACAACGCTAGAAAGTGGACCAAGCGAACCGAGTCTAACTACTAGTACTAAACCTAAGTTCATAAATCTTAATGCGTTCGGGGAATTACATCTTGTAAGCGAACCTCAAGGTGGTTCTTTTGAATAGAATCTGATAACTAAGCGGACTTGTTACTCGGTGAAATAAGGAATTTTGGGGTTAGCTAAGCGAACCTGCTATCCTACGGTTGGTGATAATCTATGACTAATAACAAGTGGAAAAGAACATAACTTTAATCATTGTTTTGCAGCGAAGAAGGATTCCTTGATCTATTCTCTCTCATTGATTTCAACTTATACTTTTAATTACTTTGTTTATTTCTTTTACTTTATAAATTTTACAACCAATACCCCCCTTTTGTGACAATTTTACAACTAATAATCTCTTGCTCCTCGTGGGATCGACCTTGACTACCCTATATTACTCTTTAATTAGGTAGTAAAGTATTAATTAATTTTTTGTGGTTACGACACGCATACAAATTTTGGCGCCGTTGCCGGGGAGAAACGGGCGATTTTGGTTGTTTTTATTTTTCTTTTTGCTTTATTCTTGCTTTGTTAGATTCTATACCGTATATAACTTAGTTTTGTGAACCTTGTTGTAGGTACTATATCTTTGGTGAATGCTTCAAGGGGGAAGACCGAGTCCAATTAGAATACGTCTTCGATCCGGCACTCAACTAAGGGACTTTATTCGAGCGGTTAACACTCCGCTTCCTCGTTCTACATCAAGTGAATTCGCAGATTCGGACATAGAAGAAGCAGCAATGGGTGATCGTACACTCAAATACCTAGCTTCTCACAAGATCGATACACAAAAATGGTGTATCCAAACTAACTCAACTTTCGAGATCAAGCCGGGGTTGATTAGATAATTACCAAAGTTCCATGGCATGGTAAATGAAGACCCAAACAAATATCTTATGGACTTCAACACCATAGTCACGGCCATGCTTCCACCAAATACTAATGCAGATGGAGCAATGTTGAAAGCTTTTCCGTTCTCTTTGGAGGGCAATGCTAAGGAATGGTTATACTATTTGCCTTCCGGAAGTATCACAACATGGAATGGGATGAAGAAACTTTTCCTCGAGAGATATTTTCCCGCATCAAAGGCTACTCAAATTCGCAAAGAAATTTGTGGGATAAAGCAACATGTGGGAGAGTCATTATATGAATGTTGGGATCGATACAAGAGATTGGTGGCAAGTTGTCCACACCATCAATTTAGTGGCTCCATGATAATACAATACTTCTATGAAGGTCTCCAAACAAGTGATATATATCTTCTTGACGCCGCCGGTGGTGGTGCACTAGTGAACAAGAAGGTGGCCGAAGCTACTGAATTGATTGAAAGTATGGCGGAAAACTCACAACAATTCTATGCAAGAGGTGATTCAATGGTTAAGTTGGTGCATGAGGTTAGTGACTCGTCTTCACAATCCGATCAACGATTAAACAACATAGAGAGGGTAGTGCAACGGTTGGCCGCGGTAATTATTCTGGATGATGAAATCGAACAAGTAAATTCTTTATATCCAAATCCAAGGCCAAGGTACGATCCATATTCCAATACTTACAATCCCGGTTGGAAGGATCATCCCAACTTTAGATATGCAAACAAGCAAGCGGCGGCTCCTAATCCATATGCGCAACAAGGTGGATTCCAACAATCACGTTTCCAACCTCAAGAACAACAATTCCAACCACAACAAGTCAAGGAGCAAGATTCTTCGAATAATGACAAGTTGAATGTGATAATGCAAAGAATGTAAGGTCTCACTTCTATGTTACAACAAACCCAACAAAAGACCGATTCGGCAATCAAGGATTTACAAAATCAAATGGGACAATTGGCGACCGATATGAACTTAATGAAATCTCAAGCATCCATAAAGCTTCCTTCACAACCAATTGTGAATCCAAGAGAGAATGTTAATGCGGTTACCTTAAGAAGTGGAAGACAAGTGGAGAGTCCAACTCGTCATGAAGAAGCTAGTGAAGAGGTAGTCAAAGAGAAGGAGGATGCCGAACCAAGGGAGACTTCAACACCAACCACACAATCCAAGGAACCGGTTCCTACTTTCACTACTCCACCTCCTTTTCCTAGTCGTTTTGCTAAGTCCAAGAAGGAAGTTCAAGATAAGGAACTCATGGATATCTTCAAGAAGATAGAAATCAACATCCCCTTCATCGAGGCCATCAAGACAATGCCAATGTATGCTAAGTTCATGAAGTAATTATGCACAAAGAAGGATAGGTTGCTTGATAATGAAATTACTAAAGTTGGCGAGAGTGCGTCGGCTATGCTTTTGAAGAAGATGCCTACAAAGTACACGGATCCCGGTGGTTTCACGGTGCCAATTACTATTGGTAAGGAAAAGTTTGAACATGCTTTACTTGACTTGGGAGATTCCATTAGTGTGATGTCGGCCGATATATATGACTCCTTGAATCTTGGACCGTTGAAAGAGATAAGATTTATTATCCAACTAGCAAACAAGTCTAACATCTATCCAAAGGGACTTGTAGAAGACGTTCTCGTGCAAGTGAATGAGTTAATTTTTCCGGTGGATTTCTTTGTGGTGGATATGGACAATAATGAGAATCGTTCGTATACTTCTTTACTTCTTGGGAGGCCATTTATGAAGACCGCAAAGACGAAAATTGATGTGGACAAGGGTACACTCACTATGGAATTCGACAAGGAAGTAATACACTTCAACATATTTGAAGCCATGCGCTACCCAAGTGATTTGCATTCCGCTTACTCCATTGATGTGGTTGGTTCATTAGCGCAACAAATGGTAGAATTGAATCGAGAGGATGAACTTGATGTGGTATTGCAAAAGAGCATTGAATTGGACGTCCATGGCGTGTCTAACTTGGATGTTTCCACGGAATTGGTGGAGACGTGTGGTGCCTTAACGACATTACAAGAAGCTAAGGGTGATGTTTCTTATATTTCTTTACCCGTGAATGATGAATTACTTGTACCATCTATTGTGAAGGCACCTAAACTAGAGTTGAAGCCACTTCCGGACCATTTGAAGTATGCGTTTTTGGGAGATGGAGATGAGCTTCCGGTGATTATTTCAAAGAACCTCACACCGGTACAAGAAGACTGTTTGCTTAGAGTCTTGAAAGAGCACAAAACGGCTATTGGTTGGAAAATTGTGGATATCAAGGGAATTAGTCCATCCATATGCATGCATAGGATTCTAATGGAAGAGAACGTGAAGCCGGTATGTGATGCTCAATGTAGGATTAATCCTCCCATGATGGAGGTTGTGAAGAAAGAGATACTCAAATTGCTAAGTACGGGGGTGATCTACCCAATTTACGATAGCAAATGGGTTAGTCCGGTACAAGTGGTGCCAAAGAAGTCCGGTGTTACGGTTGTTCGAAATCAAGAGGATGAACTTGTTCCTACAAGAGTTCAAACCGGTTGGAGAGTGTGCATTGATTATAGAAAGCTTAATTTCGCAACCCGAAAGGATCACTTTCCTTTACCTTTCATTGATCAAATGTTGGAGCGGTTAGCGGGGCATTCTTATTATTGCTTCTTGGATGGTTATTCGGGATACAATCAACTTGTTGTTGCACCGGAGGACCAAGAGAAGACCACTTTTACTTGTAAGTTTGAAACGTTTGCGTATAGACGGATGCCGTTTGGTATTTGCAATGCACCGGCTACTTTCCAAAGATGCATGGTAAGCATATTCTCGGATTACGTGGAGCGCATTATTGAGGTATTTATGGACGACTTTAGTGTTTATGGCAATTCTTTTGATATTTTTTTAAACAACCTTGAACTAGTTCTTAAACGATGCATAGACACTAACCTTGTTCTTAATTGGGAGAAATGTCATTTTATGGTAAACCATGGCATAGTACTTGGTCACATTGTGTCCTCTCGAGGGCTCGAAGTGGACAAGTCAAAGATAGATTTAATAAGAAACTTACAATATCCCACTTCGGTGAGGGAGGTTCGTTCTTTTCTTGGCCATGCAGGTTTCTATAGGCGGTTTATCAAGGATTTCTCCAAAATCTCCATGCCGATGTGCAAGTTACTACAAAAGGAGGTACCTTTTGACTTCAACAAGGAATGCAAGGATGCTTTTGACAAATTGAAAGCAATGTTGACAAGTGCACCGATTATCAAGTCACTGGATTGGAATCTTCCATTTGAACTAATGTGTGATCCTAGTGATTATGCGGTTGGAGCCGTTTTGGGTCAAAGAGTGGACAAGTTGTCCCATGTTATCTATTATGCATCTTGGACCCTTAATGATGCACAAATCAACTATTCTACCACGGAAAAGGAGTTATTGGCTATAGTGATTGCATTGGAAAAATTTCGATCATACTTGGTGGATACAAAGGTTATTGTGTATTCCGATCATGCGGCAATTAGATACTTACTAAAAAAGAAAGAAGCTAAGCCAAGACTAATCCGGTGGATCCTATTACTACAAGAGTTCGACATAGAAATTCGAGATAATAAAGGTGTGGAGAATACCGTTTCGGATCATCTTAGTAGACTTGTTATGTCTCAAGAAGAACTTCCATTACAAGACCGCTTTCCGGACGAACAACTTTTCTCCTTGGAAGAATCAACACCTTGGTATGCGGATATAGTGAATTATTTGGTGACAAGGAAGGTACCTAGCACAATGTCTAACTTCCAAAAGATGAAGCTTAAGAAGATAACGAAGCAATATGTGTGGGATGAACCATACTTATGGAAATATGGCGTTGATCAAATCATACGAAGGTGCATACCTAACTCTGAATTTCAATCTATTCTCTCATTTTTTCATACTTTTGCTTGTGGTGGCCATTTTGGTTCTAAACGTACCGCTCTCAAAGTGCTTGAAAGTGGATTTTATTGGCCCACCTTGTTTGAAGATTCATATGTTTTTTGTAAATCGTGTGATAGATGTCAAAGAACGGGCAATCTAGGTGCTCGAAATCAAATGCCACTCACACCAATTCTCGCCGTAGAGATTTTTGATGTGTGGGGAATTGATTTTATGGGACCTTTTGTCAATTCGAATGGAAATTTTTATATACTTCTTTCCGTAGATTATGTTTCGAAATGGGTGGATTCTAGAGCTACCAAAACTAATGATTCTCAAGTTGTTTGTGATTTTGTAAGAGAAAACATATTCACTAGGAACGGCACACCAATAGTGGTGATAAGCGATGGAGGCTCACATTTCAAGAAGTCTTTCCACACTCTCCTCAAGAATTACAACATAACACACAAGATTGGTATGCCTTACCATCCACAAACTAGTGGACAAGCAGAAATTTCAAACCGTGAAATCAAGTACATTCTTGAGAAAACGGTGAATACCACAAGGAAAGATTGGAGCTTTAAGATCAATGATGCACTTTGGGCGTATAGAATGACGTACAAGACACTGATTGGTATGTCTCCATATAGGTTGGTTTATGGCAAAGCTTGTCATCTTCCGGTTGAACTTGAACATAAGGCTTATTGGGCGATAAAGAAATTCAATATGGAGTATGATGCAGCGGGGAAACAAAGAAAGTTGCAACTAAATGAGCTAGAGGAGATACGTAATGATGCTTACGAGAATGCCCAGATTTACAAAGAAAATACCAAGCTTTTTCATGACAAGATGATTTCTCGGAAAAGTTTTGTTATGGGGCAAAAAGTTCTTTTATTTAATACTCGTTTACGTTTATTTCCGGGTAAGCTTAAGTCCCGTTGGGTGGGACCATTTATTGTTACTAATGTTTATGATCATGGTGCAGTTGAAATTGTTAGTGAAAAAACAGGACAACCCTTGAAAGTCAACGGCCATAGGTTGAAGCCATATTATGAAAACTTTTTAACGGAGCATGTGGACGTGATTGGATTTCGAGATGTGCTCCCTCTAGATGAGTAATGTGAAGCAAGAGCTATGTCGGGCCATCGACTTTAAAACAAGCGCTAAGTGGGAGGCAACCCACCGGTTTTGTATTTCTTATCCTTTTGTTTTTATTTGCTTTTTGTTTTGTGTGTTTATTCTTCTTGTTCCATATCATATTAGGATTTCCCACCTTGACTTTACTTGGACGATTCAATTACATTGAGGACAATGTAAGGTTTAAGTGTGGGGGAGTGGCTAAGCATATATTTTTGCATATTTAAAAAAAAAAAAAAAATTTGCATAAAACTTTTAACTTTTAGAGATTTTAGAGTCACTAGCATGCTTCTAGGTATGATTACATAGAGAATTCTGACCGACATAATTGAACTTGGAAATGTTAGGGAACTACGTTCGATTTCTTGCTTGTTAGAGTGTTAAATAATGGATTTAATCATGCCGGTGATGCAAATTTGGTGCAGGGAGAAGTGCGTTATTAGAGTTGCTGATCAATCATTAGTGGAGACTTCCCATTTTCATATCATGAGAGGCACCGACCAGAAATTCTTCCATGACTAAAGAGATTCTTTTGAGTGTGTGTCACCGTACGTTAATTCCGGGTAGAATGGTGAGCTACCCAATTTCACACCAATTTCAGCACTATTTTGATCTCTTGAGTGCTAATTCTTGTCAATCATGAGGGTGACGTCTATAGATGAAAGCCTCCTTCTTGTAGTTCGATTTGCAGTTAGCACCATTCTCTCTCTCGACAACAACGGGTCCATAGAAACACCACAATTATCAACAAGGAGCGACATCAAAATCTACAAGGAAAGTTGAAAAGGTTCAAGGTTTGCACGCAACAATGGAACAAGAAAAAGAGCATAATTTTATATCAAAGTTGAAGACTTACAATACAATAAGGTAATTCTATATTCAAGTATGAAGACTAATTTACAAGAGCGAAGAAAGTAAAAGGTGAGAATTATTGAAGTTTATGATTTCAAGACGATACAAGTTGTGAAGAATCAAGCAGTAAAGTACTTTTCCACGACCATGTTTGTTTTGTTTATTTTATATTTTGTTTCTCTTGTCTAAAAAAAATGAAAAACAATTGAAAAAAAAAAATTGAAAAAAAGAAAGAAAAGAAAAGAATATATATATATGAGACAAGAGAAATATTTATTATTGTTTTGTTTTGAATAAGCCGTGGGGAAGGAAAAATCTATAAGGAAGTTTCAAGCGACAAGGAGTTAAGGAAAAAGGTTACAAATTGTTAAGGATCTATGAAGCTAAAGAGTTTATCACCAATAGTTGAAGCCGAAGACCAAGAAGATGAAGACAAGGAGCGGAAGACGTTTCTTTTGGATTCCGTGAGAGTGGTGTTATCATAATTGGCAATCGGATGTGAAGGTAAGTAAGTAATCCCATCCTCGATATAAATGGTTGATTTACTTTCTTAGAGATCGTTAGAAAAATGGTTTTTCAAAATGTTAAAAGATGTGGGTTTTTCAAAATTTCGGAAGTTATCCTTCCTACCATTCAACGTGTTGCTGGAATTCTCTCTTCATTCCTACCTGCGCACATGTGAGACCCATAAAAAAGCCGTCTTTTTTAGTGCAATTATCATAAAACCCTTTTAAGTGAGGCAGAAGTCGAGGCAAAATGCTTATTGATCGTTTCTCAAACACGTGTTCTCTCGTTATGGTGTGGTTATTTCTCACTCAACATTTAAGAATGAGAATATGTTCTTTAGTATTTCTAGCTTCTTATTACTAGCATGCAGACACTCTATGTCCTCATAGCTCTTAGGATGCTTGGGACGCTGGAACGCTTTGAAGTTGTGAGTTTTACTTTGATTTGCTCGAGGACTAGCAAAGTCTAAGTGTGGGGGAATTTGATAGGTGTAGAATACACCTAATTTACTATCTAGGAGTTTATGCTTTCTTTGCTATTTTTTCTAGTAAATTATGTATTTTACGCGTGTTTTTGAATTATTAGGTACTCTGGAGTCGCACGGAAGAAAAGAAGGAGAAATCACCCAAATTGGGCAAAAAGGGCAAAATTGTCATTTCATAGGGCGAGCACTATCTGGAGCCCGGTAATGGTTAAGGGGAAACTCTTCTTGGAGGTGTACTAAACACAAACCATCTACGGTTAAGGGATTGTCATATAGGGTACCCCTTATCATTATTAGAGGTTGTAATTATCAATAGGTGGTCCTTATCTTGGGCGCAAATAACACCCCAATCAGTCCCATGTTCGAACCCTAAAATCGAGAGAAACTCGTCTCTCATTATTCATTTCATTACATCTCTGAAATTGAGAAGGAGAAAGGCTGCGCTATTTAAACCGAGAGAGAAAGAGAGCAGATCGAGGAGCAGCTCTGTAAAATCAGGGAGAAGAACTCAGAGGTTGAGAGATGAAATTGAAGGTGATTAAATGGGTAATTGAAGATGGGTAAAAAATTCGAGTTGCTGTTGATTGAAAACATTTGATGTTTGAGAGATTGAGATGGAATTTGGGTTTCGAAAGTGGAGGTTGTTGATAGCAGAGATGGGTTTATGATTAACTTGAGTTGGCTGTTGAATTAGAGAGCTGTTAATGGTGATGAGAAGAAACCAATCAAGACGCTGCTGATACTCCGAGAAATAAAATGGGGATCGATGCTCAAACAGAAGATGGGTGGAATTAGAAAAGGGGATCTGGTTTTGTAGCTGAACTGGTGGTGATTATGAGCAACTATAAAGATGAATCTGAGATGTATAAATGGGTTATGGCTTGAATCCGAAATTATAGTGGGAAATTATGAAGCTACTGCTATCAAGATTTGGTGGTCTGAGTTCAAATGTGTTAGATGATGCTATTTAGTTGGCCTGGAATGAACTGATGTTGTTGTTTTCCATAGATAGAGATGAATTGAAGACTAAATGGAGATGCTCGCTCATATGATGTAAGTACTGGTGATTGGAAACTGGTGTTGGTTTTGCAGAATAAAGATGAAAAAGATGATAGAATGAAGAAGCTGCCTAGATGTATGCCTAGGATTGTTAAGTGGGTTCTGTTGCTGTGTTGCTAATTTAGAAGATATGGGTTGGCTTGGAATCATGACTTGCAGCTACTACAGCTGCTACAAAATCTATAGGAGTGAATGGATTGCAGGATTATCAGCTTGAGCTATAACAGAGACAGTTTGATGGTGTCTTGAAATGGAAGCTGCAGTTCAGAGATAATTGACAGGGGGGTGTGCTTATAAGTAGCAGAATGTTGTGAATGCAAGGGAGTTTGCCAGAAATGATGGAATGGTGGACTTGAGTTGGATGGAATTGGTTTTGTGACAACGAAGGTGGATTTGGTTTGAATTTTGATGGCAATAGTGGAGGTGTTTGAGATTTGAGGGTTTGTGAAACTGCAGTCTGGTGGTAAGAAAAGTGCAATGAGGTTGGAGCTGGAAGTGGTCTGGCAATGGAGATTACAAGGGCTAGTTGGAGATTTAAGGGTTAGGTGGTCCAGGTGGTTTACCAGGGAGAAGTTGAAGATCATGAGAGTGTAGTTGGAGGAAATGGCACTGAGCAGAATAATGAGAAGCTGGTAGTCAGAGTTGGAGACAAGAAGAGATGCAGTTGCATCTCAGTTCAAGAATGGAGTAGCAGGAATGATGGCTTCTGTTGCAGTGAATGATGAGCACTGGTGAATTGATGTTATGAATTGCAGCTGCAGTCCAGTTACAGGGGAGATAGAATTGATTTCTGCAACTGCAGGTGAAGAGGGAAATTGCAGGTGACTTACGCAGGGAATGGTGGCGAAGCAGGTGGTATGAAGATGGGTTTGTGTTGGATTATGAGATGATGAAGGTATTGTAGGATAAATCTATGTATGAATAGGCAGTTGCAGTGAACATCCATCATGGCTGGGTGTGCAGGGGAGGCAGGGCCATTATGACTGAAAAGGATTGCAACTGAGTTGGCCTGGCAACTCAGCCCAGTCAGGAGAGTTTGACCCGAGTTGACTCAGTAGTTTGACTCGGTGACTAACGGTAGACTGACGATTGACATGTTTGACCGTTAGTCCTAACAGTGGACTGGCGGAATATTCCTTAGCTGGGAGAGAATTTTCAGGTGGCCGACGGCGACAACTTCCGGCCAAAAACACAGTTTTCCGGTAACCAAAAATACAGAATTTTATATGGACTTCTCTCATGTGTGTGAAGACTTAGAATTGGGAATTGGATGAAAACTTGGAAGTTTTGGAGAATTGGACTAGAAAATGGAATATGGCTCAATTTGGGAAAGTGGTGTTCTTTTGGAATGAGGATTCTTTTCCTACAAAGATATGGAGAGTATTGAAGCCTATAAATAAAGGAGTTCTCTACAACTTTTTACACACATCTACTTTGGAGAAGGAGTTAAAGTGCACAAGGATTGGAGGAAGGAGCAACCATCATCTTTTCAATAAGTTTTTCTTTCTACCTTTATTATTATTATTATTGTGTGAACTCCAAATTATGAGTAGTTAATTTTCTTATTGATTGAGGATGAATTCCTAGTTCTTAACATATGGTTTAAGTTTTGTTATTCTACTTTGAAGTTTTTCATATGATTATCGTTTGTTTTTGCTAATATTAATGTTTATGATTGATTGATAGGTTGTTTGGAGTGCATGCTAAATTAATTTGTTAATTTAATCTAAAGCTAGTGAAAGTTAGGGAATACGTAATAGTTTCTTGACTCTTTACACAAGTAGAAAACACGAGACCTTGCGGAGGGATTTCGTGGAGCAATTGTGTGTGAAAACAACGCTAGAAAGTGGACCAAGCGAACCGAGTCTAACTACTAGTACTAAACCTAAGTTCATAAATCTTAATGCGTTCGGGGAATTACATCTTGTAAGCGAACCTCAAGGTGGTTCTTTTGAATAGAATCTGATAACTAAGCGGACTTGTTACTCGGTGAAATAAGGAATTTTGGGGTTAGATAAGCGAACCTGCTATCCTACAGTTGGTGATAATCTATGACTAATAACAAGTGGAAAATAACATAACTTTAATCATTGTTTTACAGCGAAGAAGGATTCCTTGATCTATTCTCTCTCATTGATTTCAACTTATACTTTTAATTACTTTGTTTATTTCTTTTACTTTATAAATTTTACAACCAATACCCCCCTTTTGTGACAATTTTACAACTAATAATCTCTTGCTCCTCGTGGGATCGACCTTGACTACCCTATATTACTCTTTAATTAAGTAGTAAAGTATTAATTAATTTGTTGTGGTTGCGACACGCATACAAATACCACTAATCCTAAGTATAAAGACCCAGGGTCCCCTACTATTTCTTGCACAATAGGTAAGTACCGTGTTGAGAAAGCATTGCTAGACTTAGGAGGCAGTATGAACTTACTCCCATACCATGTGTACCTTAAGCTAAGACTTGGTGAGATGAAACCTACCCAGATAATACTCCAGTTAGCTGATAGGTCTGTTAAAATTCCTCGTGGTGTGATCGAGGATGTTCTTATTGAGTTCGATAAGATTATATATCCGGTGGATTTTGTTATCTAGTGTTGATGGTGGATTTTCATTTAAGGCTAAGATTGTAAAAGCCAAAAAATTGTGCGCCAACATCTTGTAAAAGATAAGGCCATTAATGAGTGATGGATACTCCTTCACTTTATTAATTCACTTAGGATGGAGCAAGTGGCAACAATCCCATTCTAAAATACACGAAATTCATCCAGGTTGGAGCATGTAGCAACAATCCCATATACCCTGTGAATTTCCAGCATTATTAATTAATGCGCAAACAGCCTTGTATTTCCTGTACTCATTATCAGTGCGGCATGACGACTGAGTTTTGCTCTTAGCAAAGCAATACGAACCTCCAAGCATTACAATGAAAGCATGTACGAAATACCCGTACAGGCTAAACTCTCGGTGTGTTATACTAGCCCGATTGAGCCCCTCTCGGTGTGTTATACTAGCCCGATTGAGCATCCAGACTGACTATATCAGTCTAGGCATGATCACGACCATCCAACTCCACCAGCCTGATTGGATGGCCCAGATCGATTGCATAACCCCCAAGCAGGTATGGAATACCTGCCGAACCAACGCGGACCCCGCATGGTCAGTCTCCCTTGGCCTAGCTTGCCAAAACGTCCAAACCATAGCAGTATGGATGGAAAACCCTAAATTAGGGTTTGCGGCATATTACATGTGTCGCAAAACAGCCTCAACCATCCATCTTCGCAGGTATAGAAGGAGGGTGCAGATGTAGATTCAAAGGGCACGAAGTATGTCAATACAATCACCGTAGACCCGCCTACATACCTGACCAATCGGTCAGGACCAACCATGGTTGGTCATTCCAAATCGTGCGCCTGAATGGAGCATGATGTACGACTTTGAAAACGGAAAATTAGGGGTTTGAATCACGAGCGTCCATCTTCTCCTGCACGAATGGAGGGTCCGAGATTAGATCAAAGCAGGTCCGGCCATGTCAACATGACCACCGTGGACCCATCTATCTCCTCACCTGATCAGCCAAGGCATACCATGCCTGGATATCCCCAAATCGTTCGCTCCAACATGCGTGGTCGCACCTCCCAAGCTGCAAACTAATCTCAGCCGCTCGATTTCTCCGGACGAATTTGGTGGCTTAGATCGGGTTTTCATGGGACGGTAAGGCATAGGCCTGAACACCAGCCTACCACCTACACGTTGGAGCATTCGACCAAGACCGACCAAGCCTGGTCGTCTTGGAACGCCCGCCCGGAGTTGGTATGGGAAACGGATTTTGCAGCACTAATCTTCTGTCGCAATTTGATCTCGACCACTCAACTTCTCTAGACGAATTGAGTGACCCAGATCATGTTTTTATGGGACGGTAGGTATAGGCGCATACACCGTCACACCATCTACACACATGCATGATCGGCCAGTCTAGAATAGTTCCCTAAGCCTGGTTTCGGTCAGGGTGAATATCAGTGTTTGCGCACCTCCTTCGAAACCCTAATTCCACCAAGTGTCGCAGATGAGTGTTTCAAAGATCATCTCATCCGTCCAACTTCACCAGCTCGGTTATATAGCCCTGGTCAGGAGTTAATTAGTCAGTACGGAGTCATGGTGATCACCATCTGCCACTTTACCACACCATGTGGTCGGTCAAGGAAGGGTTTGCATGCGCAACTTCCAAACCATGCTAGATATACTCAATGCAGTACCTGCATAGTATACACACGATACTTCACAAGTATCAATTTCCTAAATTCTTCCTGGGTTTTGCTTTTGGGCTGTTTTCTCCTCCCGAACGAGCTTAAAACCTAAATGTTCCCGCGAGGAGATAGGAAATTCTTTTCCGTATGGAATGGAGGGGCGGACCATCAAAATCCGAGTTCGTACTAGAATTCTACAACGATTCTAGTAAGGGGCGCTAATTAGGGTTTCTAGTGCAACAATCAACGGTTGCCCCTCCTCTCAAGATGCAAAATCTCGGCCGTCGAAGGTCACCAAGCTAGCAAGTTTCCCGAGCCTGACTTGCCAAGCCACAACAACATGCTACATGTTTTCCAAAAACATTCAAGACATCAATCATGTCACAAACTGGGGGATACATACTGGGGCATTGGTCTGGCGGTTTACAGCGTGCAGCGCACAACGCGCCATCATAAGAACGTTTTAGGAAGTCATGGACGGTTAGTGATGATGGGAGAAGTGGTCAAGCTTGGTCATGTGACGCCAACACACTACTCCACTACTCCATTACTCCACTTTCTCCACTTCCCACGAGATACGAAGGTTAGGCTAAAAGGCTTGTATAAATAGGTTCTCCGCCCTATTTTCAACAACAACACAAGTCCAGACAACAGAAGCAAGTGTTGATACAATCGTATTCAAACACTGGAACTGATAGCTTACATCCTGCAAGCCAGTTCAACTTTCTGATACAAGTCCTGCATAGCCAACACCTTCACATTCTCAACACCTTCTTTGCTTCCCTCCCTAAGATGAACCCCATCTCCTTCACTTTGTGACCGAAACAAGTCTGGAACGACCATTTTTTGGTTTAGGCCGGACTTTCACAGATTGATCTCTCGAATCTATAAGCACTCACCGCGCAGTGCAATTGTTTTAGGTTTAAATTCATTCCTCATCCACACCCCAAATTACCAAAATTAGCAGGAATAGTTTTCACCCATAAACAATTGGCGACCACAGTGGGAGGTTGATCTCTCGGTTACAAAAATTGAATTCTCAAATTTTCGGTTTTCATCTTGCGATGTACCCTCACCAGGAAACCACATACGGTTCAGATATCATGGGAAGTATAGCTAGAATGCTGGAGGATATCTTGGCAAATCAAACTGGTATCGCTAGAAGACAGAGAAAAACATTTTGCCTTATGAATGGTATAACAGCACAATTACAAGAAAGGTCGATAGACATCTACCCAGGCAGTGTGAGAAGCGCTGGACCCTTAACCAGGAGTCACACCTTTACCAATGGAGAAGAGAAAAGGGCGCGTACTCGTAGGAGACTCAAGAAATATGAACAACATGGTTCATTCGACAATGAAGGCTCGACGCAACTCCACAAAGGAAAGGACTCGCCCGGAGCACTACAACCTCTGCCAGATAAAGAAAGGGATCCTGCAGCCTACGGAGTCCTGCTGGAAGATTTATATCTCAAGACTTTGCTGAAGCCCGGAAGACCGTCCAATCCGCATCAACTTTTCAACCAAGAGAATAAATGCTCAAAGAAGGAGAAATACATCAAATACGTGAATACAAAGGATGGGAACGTTCGATTCGATCACTCGGTAGTGATATTACGACACCTTCCCCATCCATTTACCCAGGTAAGCGATCCGCGGATATGATGAAACTCACAAACTTTACGACTTCATCTCCAAGACATGCTCCACACGAGGGCTATATAAAGACATCACAACACCCACTAACGCAAGAAAAGCTCGACTCGAAGTACCTGCACTTCCCTCTCCCAATGAAGAGGATTTTGGAGTTTCTGGAGGCATGGGTGCAAAACGGATAGGTGGAGCTACCTCCAGTATGGAGTCCACCCACTGATCAAGAAGTAATGGACCCGAGGTATTGTCATTTCCACCGGTTCCTTCACCACCCCACCATTGAATGCAACGCTTTGAAGCGCATTGTTCAGGAGAAGCTTGGTTCAGAAGGTTAGCTTTCCTCCTCTAGGGAATCAATGCGGATGGCTTCCTTGGAGGAGCTACTTAGGTTTTACACAGGCGAGGTCTCGAAAGCAAGTAAGTTACATCCAACAATCTTACGAAAAAGATAATCTTAGAATTCACTGGGGACTGAGCATCCCCGTGTGGAAAAAGAGGCTCAATAACCAAACACCATGTCTGTTTCCTTTCATGCTTCCCTTTTATACGACATTTGCAATTTCATATGATATGTGCAATCATTCATGACTAAGATGCAAATTCCATTTAAGATAATCACTTTTCAGAAAAGTCTTTTTTTTATAAGGCGCACCGCGATGCATTTTATTAAACCAAGAAAAAAGAAGGAGGGGGGCTAGGCCTTACCTCCAAAAAGCGACAGAGGAAACCAGGAAAAACACAAAAAGACCAAAAAGAAAAGACATGAAACCCGGATTACATATTTTGAAATCTATATAACGTTAAAACCGAATTGTCTATCGATATACTTCTTCTTGTGAAACTAGGAGGGTTTGACCACCAGCTAGACCCCTCCGTCGCCCCATGTTTAGCTAGCGAGTCGGCTACTGAATTACCTTCTCGAAATACATGTGTACACTTAAGCGTGATGGTAGAAGCGAACTTTAAACAATTGTTTTAGTGCGTCGATAAGCGCCATGGGACCATACCTGGATTAATGATAGCTTGTAAGACGAAATTTGAGTCACATTCCAACCAAAGACGACTAATCCTACGAGTATTCGCTATCCTGAGGGCATATATTTCCCCCCACAGCTCCGCTAGCATGGAATTGTTGAACCCCAGATTTTGCGCCAAACATCCTCTGACTAGCCCATTCGAGTCTCGAAACACAACCCCACAGCCGGAAGGGCCCAGGTTTCCCAACGAGCAACCATCCGTGTTTACTTTCATCCACCCTTGTGGCGGCGGCAGCCATTTGACCATCACCGCGCTAGGAATTTTAGGGGGACGACTCCTGATCCCTATGATCTCGAAGATACGCTTATCCGCTGAAGTATTGAAGGAGAAACCTCCGCTATGTATGCTCAATTCCGCTATCAGCTTAGCTAGCTGTTGAACCGCCTGCCGCGGAGAAGTCACAATATGGTCGAACCTTAGCTTGTTACGGCACGACCAAATTAGCCAAATACAGCTCACCACTGCGATCCATAGCAGATTTTTAATCTGCGAGCAGCCCGTGAACCCCCTTACCGCGTCAAAGATCGCCTGAACACTGGAGCAGTTCAGCATATGATTGAAGACCTGCATAATCCAGTTCCAAAGAAAAGTAGCAAACATACAGTCAAAAAATAAGTGCCTTTGTGTTTCCCCACAGCAAGGAGAATGGCAGAGGTTGCAGCAGTTGACCGTGTCTCTTCCAACAAACTTGACATTGTCATCAGAAGCCACCCTGTTATGCAACAGTTTCCAGACAGTGCAAGCGCGCCTAGGCGGGATCTTGATTGACCAAAGGTCCTTGAAGTTTCTCAACTCCGGAACCTTGTTTCTATTAAACTCATAAGCCTCCTTCATGTTTATGTCCCCAGAATTACTTAGCTTCCAGATTTGTCTGTCCTTAGAGTAAGTATCAAACGGTGTTTCTCTGATCATCTGCTCTACCTGACCAGACAGCTCCGACATATAAGAGGGTATTCTCCATTGATCTTCCACTATGAAGTCCGCTACCAAGTTTTGAAGAGTCGAGTTATCGATCTCCAAGTACTCCGTGACAGAAATCTCCATATTAGCGTTCCAACATTCATTCCAGAAGTCAATGCTTTTACCATTTCCAACCAACCACAAAACATTTTCTTTAATAATGCTCCACTGTTGTTTAAAACCATACCAGATGGAGTAAATATTATACGCCGCCCCTGCAAAACGCTTTTTAATGAAAGCACCAAAAGTAGAGTCGATCGTCATCAGTTTCCAGGTCATTTTCATCAGTGCCGCCTTGTTCAAGCTAGATATAGACCTTATTCCCAGACCCCCCTCATTCACTGGGAGACAGACCGTGTCCCAAGCCACAGTGTGATGCTGTCTAGTATTAATATCCCCCGACCAAACAAAATTCCTTATCCATTTCTCCAAAGTTTTTATGTACGCGACATGCCAACTGTAAACTTGGAAGCTATGCATGACTGAGATAGCAATCACAGAATTAACAAGTTCCACTCTACCCATCATTGATAACGACTTACCTTTCCAAGTAAAAAACCTTATTTTTATTCTGTCCATAATGTCCCTAAAGTGGATACCTCTTGGCTTACCCCGGAAGATCGGGACTCCCAGATAACGAAAGGGCAGTTCTCCCATTGGTATGTTAAAAGAAGCTGCTATACCTGTCATTCTGTTGTGAAAAAATTTGCTTGAATACATAGTGCACTTTCCAGCACTGATAAACTGTCCCGAATTCTGACCATACTCCTTAAATATTTCCATTAAAGTCGTTATATCCCTCTTTGTACCTCTACAGAAAACCATTATGTCGTCTGCGTACAAAACATGGGAAGGAAAATTTGTACCTCTTGTCGAAGCAATGTGATGAATCCTGCCCTGAGCAAAGGCCTCTGCTATAGCCCTACTTAGGACATCTTTCGCCAAGCAGAATAGGATGGGAGATAGCGGATCACCCTGACGCAAACCCCACTTGCAGCTAAAGTATCCCATTGACTTGCCATTAATCACTACAGAAAGTCTATCCGAATCCAAGATCGCAGTAATCCAACTCAGAAACGTAGCACAGAAACCATACCCTTGCAGAGCCTTAATGAGGAAATCCCAGTTGAGAGTGTCAAAAGCTTTTCTAATATCAAATTTAAGAGCCACATTACCTCCAAAGCATTTGTAATCTATCAAGTTGATAGCCTCCGAAGTAATGCCAATGCAGTCAAAAATGTCTCTTCCCTTGAGAAACGCTCTATGCTGAGGAGATATAAACTTTGAAGCTATATGAGTCAATCAGTTAGCTAGGATCTTACCAATGATTTTGAAATGGAAGTTGCTAAGATCTATTGGGAGAAATTTCTCGATCACATCAGTACCCGGTTCTTTTGGAATTATAATCACGTGGCTCGGATTTTCATTTGGTATAAGCCAACCACTATTGAAGAAAGACTGGACAGAATTGACCACCTCTGTACCTACTACATCCCAGAAGGCTGAGAAGAAAACTCCTCTGAAACCATCCGGGCCTGGAGCACCATTAGCATTCATGTTGTCCATCACCGCCTTAATTTACAGTCCGTCCGGAATATCAGTGAGGCACCTGTTTTCTTCCTGAGAGATCGAATTGCCAGTATTCCTGTACACGAAATCAGTTGCACTAATAACACCATCAGTATTATATAAGTTAGTAAAGTAGGAAACAACATGATTCGAAACTTCTGCATGGGAGCTCAATAACTCATTGTTGTTCTTCAGGTGCATTATTTTGTTGGTAGCCGCTCGAATCTTTACATAAGTGTGAAAGAATTTAGTACAAGCATCCCCATCTTTAACCCAATTTAAACGCGATTTGTCTTGACAGAATTGTTTTTGAATTTTGAGAGCGTTGATGAGTCTGTTTGAAGCCTCCAGTTCAATCCCGCGTAGATCGTCTGAGTAACCCTCTTCATTGATGTGGTACTGAATATTCTCTATAGTAGTTGTAGCCACACTGACATTGAGTTGGATGTCTCCAAAGACCTCCCTGTTCCAGCACTTGAGAACCGACTTCAGGAACTTTAAATTCTAAATAAGGACATGCATGGGGCAACAAATAACCTGCTGCACCCAAGCCTTCTCCACCACCTCTCTTAATCCCGAATGGTTAAGCCATGTACGCTGGAATTTAAACGAAGAGGCGAAATAATTATCACCCTTGAGAGATTCCAACAGCATTGGATAGTGATCTTATTTAACCCGAGCAAGCGTGCTACAAACCGTAGAGTCCTAAGATAGTAACCATTGATCGTTGCAGACCGCTATGTCCAGGCGGAGCTCCATGTGCTGTCTGCCTCTGTGACCATTGGACCAAGTGAAAAAATCTCCCTTAGTGTCCAGGTGATGCAGTTCGTTAGTCTCCGTAAATGCCATGAAGTCATCGCAGGAAATTTTTGAAGGAGGGGGGGAATTAGACTTTTCATGAGCACCCAGCACCGCATTGAAATCGCCAATCACACACCAAGGGTCAATTAGGTTCTCTATTAAATTGCTCAAGGATAACCATAAGTTTCTACGTGTTATATAAGAATTAGCCGCGTAGACTCCTGTGATATAGTACACCATATTTCCTAAAGAAGCTTTGCATGCAATCATCTGACTAGACTTTTATACCACATCCAAATGAATATTAGTATTACTTAAACACCAAAGGTTTGGAAGCTTATTACCTATGTCATTCACTGCCACTATCTTCAGACCAAGGTTTGACCAGAAGCTTATTGGAATAGACTCTATTTTTATCCACGGTTCCGCAATAAAAACAATCTCCGGAGAATGTTTACAACAATAGTTTTTAAAGACCAACTGCATGTCAGAGTTACCAAATCCACACAGGTTCCAGTAGAGAGTTCTCATTGAGAAGGGTTCATGACATTCCTTGGGCGCATAGTCCAAGGTTTTGTATCACCAATGTCCTTATTTTTTTCCATTGCACGTTCCTGTTTTGACAGCACTCGTTCAAAAGGCAAATTCTCTTCCTCTTGATTGTCTAGCGTCTCAACGATCACCGTATCCTCCACCTGCCATTGTGTACCAATCAATATTTCTCCTCCCTTGCTTAGATCTACATTAGCTTCTACAGGGTCTGCAGTAGCTTCCACAGTCTGTCTTGGTTGGATTGAATCCTCATTTGTAACCACCGCCTCCAGGTTCTGTTTCTCCTCCCGTGTCTTGCTCACTATGTTAATTTGTTGGTTTACATCTGAAACATGTTGGTTGTATGCAATGGCTTCCACCAACTTGTTTGGCTGGTTTGAGTCCGCATTTTCAACCATCGTCTCATGGTTGTCTTTATTCTCCTGAGTTGTGACCACACTGCTATCTTATTGGTTGACATCTGCATCACCTTCCACCACCTCCGTAAGAGATTCCATCATACAAGTGTCATCTACTTCCTCCATCACACTGGCAACAATCTCCCGGTTGGTAATAACTTTTTGATTATCTTCCCGATTCTTATTGACCACCACATCTTCTTTGACAGGCTTCCTTTGAGCTTTTGTTGCTCCTTCCTTTCCCCTCTCTTTCACATTACTGTCTTTCATTTTCTTCTTATTGCAGATACTCTCCACATGCCCAATCGTGTTGCAGAAGGAGCAAAAGGAAGTTTTTTTCTCATACCCAATCCTGGCAAAGAATGAGTAATTATCTCTTACCACCTGGATTTTTTCTGTCGGTTTATTTGTAAGATTAACTTCCACGAGAACCCTTGCGTACAACCCAAAGATTCTTGTAGCCGTAGACTTATCTATCAACAAAGGATCTCCTACAGCGCTAGCAATCTCAAATAATGTTCTATGTCTCTAGTATTCATATCCTAAATCAAAAATTCTGATCCAAACCTGAGCAAGAGTTTGATTTTTCTTCTGGGGATTGAAGTCTGGAATCCATTTGCGGAAGTGTAAGATACCCGGTTTAATAGAGTACGCACCCGTCGATCTAACATAAGCTACATCCTCCTCACAAGTAAACTGGAAGTAGAAGAAGCACTTACCTAAGGGAGAAATAAACCAAGGTTGTATCTTCCAAACCTGCCTTAGTTTTTCATTGATTTCTGGAATTTTCATAGGAATCGATTCTTTAGGCTGCACCAGTCTACCAATCAAGCAATTTTTGCAATCAAGCACCCTTTGTTGATATTCATCCTTAGATATTTTGATTAATACCATAGGACCATTGAAACACGGTTTGGAGAGTTTTGCTGGATCAAAATATGGTAATTTGAAAGACGAAACCATACTAGCATATGATTTCTTTTGATTCGATTTAATAGTAGATTTTTCATTCTCCGACGACTTTGAATCACCCACCCCTTGTTGATATTCATCCCAGGGACAGATGTTTGGGTTTGACGAAGAACTCATTGGAAAATTATTATTTGATTTGAATTGAAAATAAACACTCGAATTAAACACTAATCATTTGGTAAGACCTTAATTATGCTTGAGATTACTGGATAAATGATATCGGATCGAGAAATTTTTTGACCGATTTTGCTCCGATTCAATCGCCTGATTTGGACGATTTGCAGAGCAAAAAAAAGATTGTTTGCGATTGCGGATGAAAAGCCACTTTTCAGAAAAGTCGATTCACAAAAACTATCTCAAAATAAACCAATTCAATTACCTATTAATTCAAAACCCGAAGTCCAAATGTGAAAGGAAATCCTCACTATCACTCAAACAAAAACAAGAACATCTAAGAGAAAAGGCAAACAATTTGCGGAAATCCTTCAAGGAAAGTCCTTCAATAGAAACTCATATCTCTGTGCAAGAGTGAATTTCATTTTTTGGAGTACATCCTGTTCCAGCTTCAACTCGTTAGAAAACCTTTCAATCTTCTCTTCCTGGCGAGTAACACAGTCTGCAGAAGGGACTTCATCTTGTAGCTTTTGGAGCCCCTGAATCTCGGAGAACCATTTGAAGAACCAAGGAGCATTGAAGTCATACTGCACAAACACATCTCGATGGCACTTCCAGTCTTCAATCATCTCCTCAGAAACTGTCCGACCAGTCGTAACGCTCATCCCGTGGATGGAAAATAAAGCTTCTTGGACGCGATTGACCAAAGCAAGGAGACTTCTGAGATTCTTAGTGGTAGCAATGTTGCCGTGCTTATCCCATATCGTCATGTACAACCCTTCGAACTGAGCTGGTACGCTGAATCCTCCAACCAACACGTGACCTAGGAAGGGAGTAGTGAAAGGAGGATCGAACAAAGCCCCAGGATGCATTACCAATACTTCACCAATTGCAGGAGCCTTGTTAGTTGCAGGAAGCCTTTCGGAAGAAGTCACTATAGCTTGATTCATTAGAGCCTATTCAGGACGTGCTTCAAGGGGAGTCATCTCAATGTCATATGTTACCTCCCCTACGTTTTTCCTGATGTCTACTTCGCTCTGCGTACTGATTTCTGTCACCGCCTCATCGACAAGATCACTTACGGAGGCGCCTTGTCCAGCCGAGATTGCATCATCTCTGTCATTATCGTGTGAAGGAGAGATTTCGGTTTCACCAGACTTCTCAACATGAGGATCAGTGTCACCAGACCTCTCAACGTGAAGACCAACGTCACCGGACCTTTCGTTCTGAATGCACGCCATCCTGGTAAATACATTTTCTTTCGGAATTCCCTGAATGACAACAAGGATCACTCTTAGAAGAAGTTACTATGGGAAAATGAAAGAATTAGTAGAAGGAGATTCGAATACCTGCATATGGGAGGAATTGAGTATCACCGAACTACAGGCTTGCCTCTTGGACCTTCCTCCTGATTGGGGACTGCAGCCGTCATCTCTGGTTCGTTTGCCTGGGAGTGGTTTCAATCGAAAATGCTTCCTCAATATGTCATAGGATGGCTCACCATGGGAATTTGTCACAACATCCTCTGAAAACTTCTGAAAAGCCAACAGCTGTTTCCTCCAAAATTCTTTATACTCATCGGTTACCACGAGGTTTCTCCCAATAGGCCAGAAAGGAAGACTCATACGCTCTGAAAACGTTTCAGCATTAAAAATATCTGGGAGAAGTTCTTTCAGAGCCTCAGGTGAACGGATAAATGGAACACCCTGGTAAAATCCCATTTGACAAGCGGCTCTATCTATATTGTACGGAGTCACAGTAAGTTCTTCGTTGAATAGAGACGGGACATACCCGGGGATGCAGCTGTGCAAATAAGTAAGTTTTCCAAATCTCATGGTCTTAACGTCGGCACATAACGTAGCATCAGGACCGTCAGAAGCAATAGCAAAGGTTTTCGGTTGAACTATGGAAGAATGGATTGACCCACATGGGCGGAAATCTACAGAAGACACATTGTCAAAGATATCCATGAGTCTCGCACCCGTTCTGGGACGCCTCCTGTGCCAACGAAGTATTCTTGAACCACCATACAAGTTACTGAGTGAATTTGCAGAAGCAGGAGCATAACTTTTGAAATGTTCCCATAAGAATGCCTGAAGAAAAGCAAAGTGAACGTGAGTCTCCACTTTCTTGTACCAGTTAGAAGCATGTATATCCATTGCTAAGGCGTCCAGATGAGATTACAGTGATCCAAGAAACAAGGCACCTAGGGGAAGGACTTTACCTTTCACTAGCCTTATAGCAATACTGACAAGGTCGCCTCTTATGGTCTTCTTTCCGGAACCGTCGTCGAATATGTCCCTGGACATCCATAAGGACAGGAATGCAATCACGCTGAGCTCGCTGTCCAACTCTTGACCCGGTCCTGAGTCCACAGAAGACCATTCTGACACCCACCAGGTGTAAAAGCATCTTGTATCTTTTTTCTCCTCCTTGTCTAGACCGTTGAATTCTGCCACCTTTTGGAGTATGCCATCATAATTATGTTGTTCAGCGTCAGAAAGCTCATAACAAAGATTCCCAGCGACAGGCAGGTTCATTAATGCAGCTACGCTCTCCAGAGTAATGGTCATCTCTCCCCATCTAGATATGGCTGTATGAGTAGTAGGGCGCCACCGAGAAACAAATGTAATCAAACCCGAAACATCTTTCTTAATTTCAAGAGCAGCAAATG
Source organism: Papaver bracteatum (assembly GCA_023529315.1). NCBI lineage: Eukaryota > Viridiplantae > Streptophyta > Magnoliopsida > Ranunculales > Papaveraceae > Papaver > Papaver bracteatum. The sequence goes on from JAJJWX010000997.1 coordinate 1,324,545, forward strand.
CGATGACCGCATCAAGGATTCGCGCCTTAGTCAAATTAGCTTTGACATCCTTGTTATTCAACATGCGTCTCATCCATCCTTCATAAGAACCCAGCGGAGTATGGCAAATCTTGAAGTCGGTAGGGGAAGGCGGGTATTCGTTTCTTCAAAGACAAAGTCTCATCACAAGTGCTGAAGAAGAAGATGGATCAGCTTCCATGTTTTCTGAATCCGAGGGAAACACTATCTTGTGAGAAGGATGTATCCTAGTGTTTCGAAAAGGCGAGGTGAACAACTCATCATCGATGCTCGGCATATCTTTGAAGGTGTCAATACTTCCTGACTTGGCACCAGTATTATTTCCGGAAGACATCTCAACAGGAATTCCTTTATTCATTCCACAATGAAATAAAATACAGGGGTTAGAACTTGTATGAAGACGACAAGGAATGGTTCACGTGCACAAAGGAATCGGATCAAGTCTGGTATAGCTTCAAGTCTGGTATTTTCTAAGTCCGGTATAGCTTCAAGTCCGGTATAACTTCAAGTCTGGTATAGCTTGGTATTGCTTAAGTCCGGATTGTTTTAAATTATGGTATTGCTCAAGTATCAAGACCGGTGTTGGTCCAGGGAACAAAACTAGTATAAGGTCGGCTTTCAGTCAAGCATATGTAGATAGCCACGTTCGAATCAAACACACGTGGTGGGGCCATATTCATGTGCACGTATTTACGGTTCCTTATATTCATGGAAGTTGTGTTTACGAAATTCAAGCCAAATTTCTCTCCAAGCTACAACCTAAGAAGCTAGGTTTTGCATCCAACAATGGAAGAGGAAGCAAAATATGGCATATTCATGGGATTGCAATACTAAACAATTCTAGGGAAAATGGGCAGTTTTACTATCAGTCTTGATGGGAAAGCTAAGCATGATGTGTCTATCAAAGAATTTTTACCTAAGAAATTAGGGTTTTTTCCTATAAAAAAAACGAAACTTACCTTGGTCGGACGGACGGAGGCGTCTGGCGGCATCTCCGGCAACGGCGGTCGGCGGCGGCAGTGGAGCACGGATGGGAGCTGCTAAAACCCAAAAAAAAAAATGAGGAAGAGAAGAAGGGGTCGGTCCCTTATATAGACAAAGTTTGGAAGAATTCTAATAGAACAAGGATTCCTCTTTCGATTGGATTCCTCTTTTGATTCAAATACCCAAAGAAATAAACCGGTCCCACCAAAGGATTCCATACAAGCACAACGGCATGGACGACTGGCGGGCGGTCAATACTCTTCCGGGTAAACTTCCTTTATCCTGTCTTTCTCACATATGTATATCACCATCTCATGCCTACCCCACAATAGTGTAACCATTATGTGCTAGGCAGGGGACTTAATGTTGATGGTGGATTTTCATTTAAGAATAAGATTGTAAAAGCCAAAAAATTGTGCGCCAACATCTTGTAAAAGATAAGGCCATTAATGAGTGATGGATACTCCTTCACTTTATTAATTCACTTAGGATGGAGCATGTGGCAACAATCCAATTCTAAAATACACGAAATTCATCCAGGTTGGAGCATGTAGCAACAATCCCATATACCCTGTGAATTTCCAACATTTTTAATTAATGCGCAAACAGCCTTGTATTTCCTATACTCATTATCAGTACGGCATGACGACTGAATGTTGCTCTTAGCAAAGCAACACGAACCTCCAAGCATTATAATGAAAGCATGTACGAAATACCCGTACAGGATGAACTCTCGGTGTGTTATCCTAGCCCGATTGAGCTCCTCTCGGTGTGTTATACTAGCCCGATTGAGCATCCAGACTGACCGTATCAGTCTGGGTACGATCACGACCATCCAACTCCACCATCCTGATTGGATGGCCCATATCGATTCAATAACCCCCAAGCAGGTATGGAATACCTGTCAAACCAACGCGGACCCCGCATGGTCGGCCTCCCTTGTCCTAGCTTGCCAAAACATCCAAACCATAGCAGTATGGATGGAAACCCCTAAATTAGGGTTTGCGACACATGTAATGTGTCGCAAAACAGCCTCAACCATCCATCTTCGCAGGTATAGATGGAGGGTGCAGATGTATATTCAAAGGGCACGGAGTATGTCAATACAATCACCGCAGGCCCGCCTACATACCTGACCAATCGGTCAGGACCAACCATGGTTGGTCATTCCAAATCGTTCGCCTGAATGGAGCATGACGCACGACTTTGAAACTCAAAAATTAGGGTTTCGAATCACGAGCGTCCATCTTCTCCGGCACAAATGGAGGGTCCGAGATTAGATCAAATCAGGTTCGGCCATGTCAACATGACCACCGTGGACCCATATATCTCCTCACCTGATCGGCCAAGGCATACCATGCCTAACTATCCCTAAATCGTTCGCTCAAACATGTGTGGTCGCACCTCCCAAGCTGCAAACTAATCTCAACTGCTCGATTTCTCCGGACGAATTGGGTGGCTTAGATCGCGTTTTCATGGGAAGGTAAGGCATAGGCGTGAACACCAGCCTACCACCTTCACGTTGGAGCAGTCGACCAAGACCGACCCAGCCTGGTCGACCAAGACCGACCCAGCCTGGTCGTCTTGGAACACCCGCCCGGAGTTGGTATGGGAAACGGCTTTTGCAGCACTAATCTTCTATCGCAATTTGATCTCGACCACTCAACTTCTCCAGACGAATTGAGTGACCCAGATCACGTTTTTATGGGACGATAGGTATAGGCACCTACACCGTCACACCATCTATACACATGCATGATCGGCCCATCCAGAATATTTACCTAAGCCTGGTTTCGGTCAGGGTGAAGAGCAGTGCTTGCACACCTCCTTCGAAACCCTAATTCCACCAAGTGTCGCAGATGAGTGTCTCAAAGATCATCTCATCCGTCCAACTTCACCAGCTCGGTTATATAGCCCTGGTCAGGAGTTAATTAGTCAGTGCGGAGTCATGGTGATCACCATCCGCCACTTTACCACACCATGTGGTCGGTCAAGGAAGGGTTTGCATGCGCAACTTCCAAACCATGCTGGATATACTCAATGCAGTACCTGCATAGTATACACACGACACTTCACAAGTATCAATTTCCTAAATTCTTCCTGGGTTTTGCTTTCGGACTGTTTTCTCCTCCCTAACGAGCTTAAAACCTAAATGTTCACGCGTTAGGAGATAGGAAATTCTTTTCCGTATGGAATGGAGGGGCGGACCATCAAAATCCGAGTCCGTACTATAATTATACAACGACTTTAGTAAGGGGCGCTAATTAGGGTTTCTAGTGCAACAATCAACGGTTGCCCCTCCTCTCAAGATGCAAAATCTCTGCCGTAGAAGGTCACCCAATCTAGCAAGTTTTCTGAGCCTGACTTTCCAAGCCACAACAACATGCTACATGTTTTCCAAAAACATTCAAGACATCAATCATGTCACAAACTAGGGGATACATACGGGGGTATTGGTCTAGCGGTTTACAGCGTGCAGCGCACAGCGCGCCATCATAAGAACGTGTTAGGAAGTCATGGACGGTTAGTGATGATGGGAGAAGTGGGAAATCCTGGTCGTGTGACGCCAACACACTACTCCACTACTCCATCACTCCACTTTCTCCACTTCCCACGAGATACGAAGGTTTGGCTAAAAGGCTTGTATAAATATGTTCTCCGCCCTATTTTTAACAACAACACAAGTCCAGACAACAGAAGCAAGTGTTGATACAATCGTATTCAAACACCGGAACTGATAGCTTACATCCTGCAAGCAAGTCCAGCTTTCTGATACAAGTCCTTCATATCCAACACCTTCACATTCTCAACACCTTCTTTGCTTCCCTCCATAAGATCAACCCCATCTCCTTCACTTTGTGACTGAAACAAGTCTGGAACGGCCATTTTTTGGTTTAGGCCGGACTTGCACAGATTGATCTCTTGAATCTACAAGCACTCACCGCGCAGTGCATTTGTTTTAGGTTTAAATTCATTCCTCATCCACACCCCAAATTACCAAAATTAGCAGGAAAAGTTTTCACCCATAAACACCTAGATACCCAACCTTTCCCTGACCCAGATAACCAGATACCAGTAATTTTAGGTTGCCCGTTTTTAGCTACATCCAATGCGATCATTAACTGTCGAAATGGCATTATGAATTTGTCTTTTGGTAATATGACTATTGAGCTGAACATTTTTAATATTAGTAAGCTACCCTCCGAACTAGATGAATTGAACATAAAAGAGGTAAACATGATAGTAACATTAGTCGAGGAGTCTTTACCAAACACTTCGTTAGAAGATCCATTAGAGAAATGCCTAGCTCACTTTTGGATTGATTTTGATGATGATATTGTGATTAATGAGGTGAATGCTTTGTTAGATTCAACCCCTTTGTTAGACACTAGTGATGGATAGAAACCTAAGTTCGAACCACTACCATTTTCTAAGTCTACCCTAGTTCATTCGTTATAAGAGCCTCCTAAGTTGGACCTAAAACCATTGTCAGATACCTTGAAGTATGTGTTTTTAGGACCGTCTGAAACTTTACCTATGTTTGTTGCTTTCGACTTGGATAGTGATCAGGAAAGTAGGCTAGTAACCGTCCTTCAAAACAACAAGGAAGCCTTAGGGTGGAACATAGTAGACATTAAGGGTATAATTCCTACTGTTTGTATGCATCATATTTATTTAGAGGAAGATAACAAAGCTTATAGGGAAATGCAACGTCGGCTAAACCCTAATATGAAAAAAGTAGTTCGAACCGAGGTTCTTAAGTTATTAGATGCAAGCATTATCCACCCTATTTCAGACAGTAAGTGGGTCATCCCCGTTCAGGTTGTTCCCAAGAAATCTGGTATTAATATGTTGTTCCCAAGAAATCTGGTATTAATATAGTCCAGAATGATAATAATGAGTTAATCCCAACCCGAGTGGCCACGGGTTGGCGTGTTTGTATTTACTATAGGAAATTGATCAAGGTCACTTGGAAGGATCACTTTACCCTTCTCTTCATCGACCAAATGCTAAAGTGATTATCAGGTCATAGTCACCATTGCTTTTTAGATGGCTACTCTGGTTATAATCATATTGTTATTTCCCCAGAAGACCAAGAGAAAACCAATTTTACATGTCCCTTTGGTACCTTTGCATATAGACGCATGCCTTTCGGGCTATGCACTTCCCCTGCGACTTTTCAGCGTTGTATGATGAGCATATTTTCTGACATGGTAGAACGGTTCTTAGAGGTCTTTATGGATGATTTTTCAGTGTTTGGTTCATCTTTCGATAAGTTCTTGCATCATTTGTCATTAGTGTTGACTAGGTGTAAGGAAAAGAATCTAGTGTTTAATTGGGAGAAATGTCATTTCATGGTTCGTTCAGGAATTGTTTTAGGGAATATCGTATCTTCTAAGGGTATAGAGGTAGATAAAGCCAAAGTTGACCTTATCAAGACTTTACAGGTCCCAAAAACCGTAAGATATATTAGGTCATTCTTAGGGCATGCAGGTTTTTATCATCGATTCATTAAGGATTTTAACTTGATCTCTAGACCTCTTTGCAATTTGCTTGCAAAAGATGTTAAGTTTATCTTTGATGATACTTGTTTAGAGGCTTTTGAGAAGCTTAAGATGTTACTCACTACCGCCCCCATAGTCCAGGCACCCAACTGGAACCCACCCTTTGAAATCATGTGCGATGCTTCAGATTATGATATTGGTGTTGTGCTAGGTCAGCGAGAAAATAAATTACTTCATGTGAATTACTATGCTAGCAAAACTCTGAATGATGCCCAGTTGAATTATACCACTACAGAGAAGGAACTATTAGCCATTGTGTTTTCCTTAGACAAGTTTAGGCCCCGTCTCTTAGGTTCTAAGGTCATAATATATACTGATCATGATGATTTGAAATATCTTCTGTCTAAGAAGGATACGAAACCTATATTAATTAGATGGATCCTTTTGTTGCAAGAGTTTTCTCAAGACATTAGAGACAAAAAGGGTGCATAAAATGTTATGGCCGACCACTTGTCTAGACTAGTTGTTGATACCCCTAATGATTCCCTTCCTATAAGGGATAGATTTCCTGATGAACAACTGTTCTTTCTTAGGTATGCGTACCCGTTTGCATACTTGAGTAGGTTATGTTCTAAAATCGGTTTGTTCATGAACTAATATTTATGTATTAAGAAATGCATTCTTTGCGAATCGTGGCTATAATTTTCATGAATTGATTCGAGTGAATCAAACTGATTTTGCTTCAATTATGATCTTGCATACTTCTATGAGAATATATCAATTGAACAACTCTTACTAGTTTCATTTGAGTCATTTGAACTATTTATGATTAAGATGAATAAGGTTGATATGAGAGTGTTCACATAGCTAACCTCGGTTAACTACTGTTGAGCCAACATGGTGTACACGTTTAGGTACGATTAGTTAAACCTAAATGAAGGTACATTTCATTTGTGTATACAAGCTAAGTTCGATCTAACGGTTGAAAGATATTAGCTTGAATCTAATCAGGTTTTCATCTAACGGTGGATATTGAATGCTTTGTTACCAAGGTAACTTAGATTGCAAACCCTGATCTGAAAAATATATAAAGGACAACTCTAGCAATTGGGAAACCTAATCCCCACACCTCTTGTGTGATACTAGTTGTATAAGCTAGAGTCGATTCTCCTTTAACCTTAGGTTTTTCACGAAACCCTGTAGGTTAAAGACTTAAAGACTTCATTGAGATTGTGAAGCCAGACCGAACTATTTTCTTTCATGTTTAAGTATTATCTTTGCTAAGATTTGCTTGAGATTTATCTCTGATATGTAAGATTAAAAGTAGTCACAAATATCTTCATCTCATCGTTTTTGATTCCACAATATCGTGTTTCGCTACCATTGTAGATGGGGAAAAACGAGTTACTGGTTTTTATGGAATTGAGGAGATGACCGTGCGGAGGGAACTCCTTGAACCGAGCGAACTGTTAAACCTCACACGGATGTACAGCAAGAAGGGAGTGCTTTGAATTAGAGAGATCAATATGTAGTACTCCGGCCTAAACCAAGACAATGGCCATTCCAGAGTAAATTCGGTCACAAGAGAGGATGGGTCGATATGTAGGAGGGAAGCTGAGAAATGTGTGAGATCAATGGTGACCGAAGATTATAGGTGTGTTGTGTATTATGAAAATAAGATAAGTTCCGAATGATTGAATTTTCTCTGTTGAGAGTAATTGTTCAGACGTTGAGTTGTTAATCTCGTGTTGTCTGTTTGACGTGAGATTGTCCTCTTTTCAATCATGATTCAGAGACTTATTTATATTTCTAGAATTGTAAACACCATGATCCCATGAAGTGTGACAGTTGATGGAATCAAAGAGTGTAGAAATGGAAATCCTGTTAAAACCAGTTTCTCAATGTGCGGAGACTTGGTTGGTTTTCCATCCACTACTTTGTTAACTCCTCCAACTGATTGCACAACTTGCTCACATTCCCATCGTGTGTATGAACACATGTGTCGTATACTTCCAGACCAAAACCCTAGTTAATATCCCCCATATGACACGATTTATGTCTCATGGTTTTAGTTAGTCAGTTGCTGACTTCGTGGGAAGATGAGCCCATGTATTGCTAAGTTGAACGTGATTTGCCAATATTCTGAAACTCACGAATTGAACATGTCTGTTGAGACAGAGGTATAATTCTCGAATATATGTTGATAGCTAAAGTGAACAAATATTTTTCATTTGACGAGTCATTGAATATTGATAGTTGAACCAATATTCCTTAACGCGAGCTAATGTTGCTCATCTGAGCAAATATTGCTCGTTTGGTGAGTTATTGAATATTGATAGTTGAACCAATATTCGTCAGTGCAAACAAATATTGTTCATCTGAGCGAATGTTGCTCATTTAATGAATTATTGGTAGCATGACCAAATAAAGTATTAAATCAGAATACCTGCAACTGAACCGAGTATAATTAATAAAATGTTGGTCATGAGATCAACGTAAAATTATTAGCGTTTGAATCTGGAATTATGAACCTTGTAATTTGATCAATTGATGATTTATTGAAAATAAATCACAGAGGGAAGGAGGGACCATCTACATGGGATTATGGGTCGATCATGTAGCGCCCATATGCTCATGTGAGCACATACCAAGGTTTCTTGAAGACTTGTTGATTTTGTTGATGAAAGGACGATTAAATGCTGGTTTAATCATTAAAATAATGCTCGTCTCAACCTTAGGTGATAAAACCTAATTAATTATGAAGAGATGAGGGACCAACCAAGGGGTCATGAAATCGTCCATGGGTGGTCACGGGATCGAATAATGATCGTTCCATGAAGCTCCAAATTGTTTGGAAGAGTTTTGGACCTAATACGTGCAATTGCGCAAATTAGGTCAAATTGTGAAAATACGTGGGACCGCTTCCTTGCAAGACAAAGAGCCAACCTTGGTCGGTCAAGGTAACATACTCACATCACCAAAGTGCTCGTATCTCAGTTCTGAGAATTTTTATATTTTCTGATGTGCGTTCGAGCAACATTTTGAGAAAATATGAAGAAATCAGGGATTTTGCTGAAACCGGGAAAACTTCATGAGATGAAGGAAAAATAATAATAAAAATAAGGAATCATGAAGTGTGGGACCGGCTATGGCCAAGGCATGGCCGGCCGACTAATGAGGCCGGTCCCATAGCATTTTCCTAATTTTATTATATTTTTCATGGTTTTATGGAAATATCATAAAATCAAGGAGTTTGTTGAAACTAAGGAGTTTTGTTGAAATCAAGGAGTTTTCCTTGAAGTGAAAGAGTTTCCATGAGGTGGAGGTAACAAATAACATTATTAATAATAATAAAATAACGGCGCGTGGGACCGGCTAGGGCTCGGTTCGGTGAGTTTTCCCTAATTTTATGTATTATTTCATGATTTGAAGGAATTTTCATAATTTGAAGGAAACATCATGAAATCAAGGAATTTCATGGGATCAAGGAAACATAAAAAATAAATAAAAATAAGGGGCATGTGGGACCGGATAGGCCATGACCTGTCGTCTAGGCCTCGGTCCCACGAGTTTCCCAAATTTTTTTATTAATTTTCATGATTTGAAAGAAATATCATGAGATTAAAGAGTTTTCATGAGATTAGGGAAATAATAATAAAATATTGAGGAATCATGAGGTGTGGGGCCGGCCATGACTAGGGCATAGCCGGACGGCTAGTAGACACGATCCCATGACACCTTTCCCAATTATATATTATTTCCTTGATGCGAAGGAAACACCATGAAACAGAGGAGTTTCCTTAAAATGAAGGATATTTGTTCAAATGAAAAGATTTTCATAAGATCAAGGAAAATAATAAAAAATATGATAAAATATAAAATTGGGCTTGGAACTGGTCACGGCACGATTGGCTAGTCGGTGGGCCCAGTCCCTCAACGCCTTGGTTATTATTTTATTATTTATTATTTTCTTTCCTATTTTGCATAGGTTCATCGTCTCGTCGTATTTTGAAATACTCATTCATGCATTCAGGTTCATCGTCTTGTCGAGTACATCTGCACCATTTTGGTCAGGGCTTACTCAAAGGTAGCTCAGATGCTCGTGTGTTAAATATTTATTACTAACCCATGGAATACTTCTGGGAAGAACCGTAAATTGAAGTAACGAAATATTATGAAAAACATTGAATATTTTCCAGGGATTCAGTTAACGAATCTTAAGAATAATTAATTGATGGCTCTATACTAATACGATCGTCTAGGAGCATTAATTATTTAGTAATTGAGTGATATGAGCTTGTTGAAGCGTCATTTTTTTTTATATAGTTAGGGAAAACATTGTTACATCCTGAAGATGTTATCGCTCTATACTAGCACGCAAGCTGTCTAGGAGCCGTCCAATCTTTCGATTCTATATAAAAGTAATTACTGAAATTGATAAGTATTCATGAGATATCTACATATACTTTGGCTGAGAGACTACATATCTACATATCTACATATACTCTGAGAGACATTATTCTCAGTCAGAGATTCTTGTGGTATGAGATTTCATGCTTTCGATAAGAGACATGAGCCTCAATACTCATCTGATTGCTGGATCAGGAGTCAATACAATTATGGGTTTACGATTTTATCCCTTGTAGAAAATCCACCATCTACAACCATACGATTAATATTATTTTGAGGTGATTGATAATACTAGGCTGTTCTTCGGGAATATAATTCCGGTTTATCAATTGGTTCCTGTGCACCTTGATTTATCAAAAGGCGGAATAAAACTCGTAGGTATTTCTGTGGGAGACAGATTTATCTATTCCCATAGACTTTTCTATATGAGACAGAATTGTTTATGAAGTCTTCGACTTTGGGTAGTAGCAACTCTTAGTTGTGGGTTAGATCAGCTAAGGGAATCAAGTGTGTAGTATCCTGCTGGGATCATAGGCGTGAGGAACACGACGGTACCTTGAATCAGTGTGATATTGATTAGGGTTCAACTACATTCCAGTCCGAATTTCATTGGTAGTAGGCTAGTGTATGTTGTGGCTTAATACAGTGTGGTGTTCAAAGCTGGACTAGGTCCCGGGTTTTTTTTGCATTTGTGGTTTCCTCGTTAACAAAATTTCTGGTGTCTGTGTTATTTCTTTTTTGCATTATATTTTGTTATATAATAAAAATATCATAGGTTGTGTGTTAAGATCAATCAATTAGATAATCTAACCTTTGGTTGTTGATATAAATTGATTGACACTTGAACATTGGTCTTTGGTACCGTTCAAGTTGTTTCACATAATAATCAGGCTCGCGGATTTCTATCTGTTTGATTTGCTGATTACATTGTGAAACAGAGATATAAACTCTTTGATATACTTTTCTCTAGATTGAGTATGACTGTCTAGTTGGTTCTCTTGAAAGTATATTGGAGTTTGTCTATTCAGATTTCCGAACAAAAATATTGGGTGTGGTTGTTAGACCCCCGCTTTTTCAGAATTGACAAAATCAGTTTGTGTAAGCGAGTTAATTGAGAATAATTTATCAAGTCTTTATTTTTATAAGTTCAAGTTTGCAAACTGAGCAAATCAGTTTGTGAACATAAAAAATAACTTGGTGACTCCTATGAACTCAATACGTAATTTTAATTGTTTGAACAATAAATTTCGCTCAACCTACTATGCGACAAGTTTTGTATTGCTCGAATTCTCCTTGCAATGTTCATCATAACACTAAAGTGACACGACATATTTTTGTGGATAAAATTATAGATAATATAAGTAAATAGGATAGCTAGTCTTCGCATATATTCATTGATGAAGTTTTTGTTCGCGCCATTGCTCTTCAGTCTTCAATCTCTAAGGTCAATTGGTGAATTTTGATACTCAACTACCATGCTATAATCCAAGTCTGAGGCTAACATTGGCAGAGTATAAATCAAGATATAATTTTGATCAACTAAATCTTTGACAACAAACTTAAAATACCAAAACTTGTGAGTTTGACCGAGAAATGCTCTAACCATCTCCCCATTTTTCAATTTAGTGATGAAACTATCAATTACATACGGATTTAAAAATAAATAAACTTTTTGCTCATTTTTCATAATGCTTCTTGATTTATTGAATCTCTCACCACTCTTAATTTTTTTTGTTCTTCAAGTTGTTATATGGTTCTACGTGTGTTTGTTCAACACCTTTTTGTTGAAGATCCGTAACTTAATAACAACTTACGAGAAAACTCAAGTTAGAGCATTTAGGATGAATAATTAATCTACTCAATGGTTTTTATGCCCAAGGTAGTCAATATCGGTTGTACATGCCGATATTACAGGTTTTTATCGGATATCGGAAAATACCTATACGATATCGAAAATATCGGCGATACAAAGATGAAATGATATTATCGGTTGTACAAGCCGGTACAGGCCGATATATCGGTTTTACTTGTACACCGATAATATAAAAGCCCTAATATATTTATAATTTAAAATCAATGACTAATGGTAGGATATTAGTGGAAATCGTATTTCGATTGCAAGGCAGAGAAATATAAAAGATAAATATGAAGGATAACAAAAAAGATTTACTGGCATAATGGGACAACAATCACAACGTTGGCTAAAATCTTCTCCAATGGCATGTGTGTGGAGATAAATGTCAAAATCCATCTAGGATACACAACCATTCTCTAACCCTGATGTCTTAAACCAATGTATATATGAATTTGGGTAGATATTCCCAAGGTGAATTTCTAGTTTTAGACATTCCTCTTGACATTGTCTACCATTCTAGTTAGCTTTTACTTAATTGAATTGACTTTGATATATTAACTAACTATTTTTAGCTCTAATAAAATCTTAATTATGGAAAATAAAATTTATACTAATTAAAAGAAGATGTTGCATGCAAAACTGTTGGAGATGGATTTTTTTCTCTCCCTAATTTTAAGGAAAAATAGATTGAGGATGTCTTATTTGTGTTGCCACATAGGAAACACACATAATTAGCATTGGAGAAGCTTTAATAAACCACCTTGTATTATGGAAATTTGAGATATGTGTATGATTCTTATTATTTTTTACTATGATTTTATAACTATTTGAAATTCTATATTAAATGATGTATCGTCTGTAAAAACAGATATTATCATTTTTATATGTGTATAGGACCCGACCGATACAATACCGATACACGATATTAACTACCTTTGTTATGCCATTGCGTATTATTTTTACCTACCTCAAAGTCCATTGTCATTTTTTGCTAATAGATCTCTACTAATTCATTCTCCCATTTTTCGTCATATATTGACAAAGATTTCAAATATGGATAGTAATGAACTACGCCTTACCAAAACTAAAGATAACATAACATCTTTTTCGATGAATCTTTTAAGTCTCATAACTTAGTATTTTCACCTAAAAGATATTTTTTGAAGGTACTGTCATTCTCCAAAAATTCCGCAGCGTACTCCCTACAATGATATAGCGGTTAAGCATAAGTTCAAATTGAACTCTCCCAAATTTATGTCAACTCAAGGAGAACGAAAAAAGCGAACTTACTCTATACAAGAGAAGGATTTTTGTCACATAAATTTGTATCCATGTAAATTTACTCACTTCATGCCAGTGACGAACAAAGAAGCTTCAAAGAGTAATATTATTTATGAAAAAAATAAGAAATATTATTACTAAAAATAAAAATTTATCACTAAAAATATTATTTCTTATGAGAATAATTTAAAAATAAAAATTTGCTCATTTATATTAAACAAAGAGTAAAGGGTGTTTTTTTTTTATAGTGTTCATAAGATTTCTTTTTGTTCTAACCAGTTACAAACTTCAAATTAAAGGCACAACTTTATTTTCTAATAGTTACGAACAACAAAATAAACCAATATGTTAGAGCACTGCTCAGTTGAACCCACCAAGCATTGGTATGCCAAGTTTGGTTGTCATATTTTGGCTTCAAAACTCAAAGATGCTTGATTAGATTACTCGACTCAACTTCGTTAGGTAAGACTAGGAATATTAGAAATATTAAGAAAAACTCGTGTTACTCTGAAGAACCTGAAGACATGGAGGCATCAACGAACACATCATCCTTCTGTTCGAGTTTAGTAATACAGACTTGACTAGTTTCCATGTTTATATACGTTTCTTTTAAGTCGTTCAAATTGAAATTATAACATACGAAGTTATTATGTGTATCTATAGTATTAGTGACTTGATCATTCTCTTATGGTCAAAGCGTCAAGGAAACATATACTAGTTGTTTTACACAACTATGGTATATACGAAGTATAACGTTTATCTTTTGAACTTCGTAAATGCGATGTAACACTATCTTTGTAATCCGTCGCTAGTTATTGTGTTGAACTCTTTGGTTGATTTCATATGTAGTTTTATAAGAGACCTCATATAGTCCAAGATGTTGTCTCCTTTCTTATCGTCATTTTTATTTTTTCACACAATTAATTCCATAAAATACTTATTCTATAATCCCTGACTTCCTTGAACATATTAAACCTTATATGCTTTTTATCATTTGATTTTTCTTTCTTCCCTTTCTTTTTTGTTTTTTTTCGAATTAAGTTGATTATTCGCTTTGGTTATTCCTCATTACCTTCAATGTATGTGAAAATTAAATGAGTTTTGTTTCCTCAATTTGCGTACCTAATAAGCTAACAACATTCTAGAAACCATGTTTGTCTTCCTTTTATTTCATATATCTTATTCTTTTTATTCTAATTGAAATAGCTTTACACATTACCCTTTAAGTTTTTATTTGTTAGTTAAATGGTAACTACTTTTATTCTTGGTTGATTTCTTAATTATTCTTCCTCGTGGATTCTGAATCTTGAATTTCGAGAGAGAAAAAAAAAGAGGTGGAGTTGGAAAATAAAGAGTACTAATATTGTTGTCTCTTTTTAAAACTTGGAATAAATGAGGTTATAAATTATTGAGAAAACAAGTGCACGGGTATGTTTAATTATGAACTTGAAACTATTCGTACATTTACTATTTCCAAAATAATTGTTGAAATAGGTACTCAAGGATCTTCCTGAATATCTAGATGAGTTATTCTTGTCAAGGCGTCTCCGACCCAATCAAGTGTGAGAAATGATATTTAATATCTTGGTTGTGATAAACAGGAGTAAGTTCTAGGTTATGAGGTTATTATTGACAATGAATGTAATATAAATGGCGAAGGATCTGGAGAAGGGGAAGGTGCTTATGGAGCTCTAGCCGATGAAGGATCTAACAAAAAACTGGATAGTGAAAGTATGTTGATCTTAAAGGGTGCATAATGTGAGACCACATAAGGTCTCAGTGCCATTATGGTTTTTGATGCATACTTCATCACTGCAAAGGGAACATGTTGAAATGAATAGACTATTTTATTCTTACACGACACTTCACCATGAAAGGATAAAGTTAAAGTGTTACCTCTAGCTCTCTATAATATCGATTCATTGTGTTTGGGACTATTCCTTTGGTTTTATGCTCCATTGATCATTGACTTATAGTGTCTCATGATTCAGGGTTGTTTATTTTTCTTGATAGACCTTTTTTATTTTCGACTTCCTTGTTATTATAATTGTCTTCTTGAGCCATGCGCCGTTTCCTTCGATCGTCCAGCTATGATACTTATAGGTTGTTTATCCTTTATTGACGGAGTCCATTAAGTTGTCAAAAAGGAAAACCTTCGATCATCATTTTTTGATGGGTCTTGGAAAAACTTTTTGGTCTCTGGAGAAGCTATTGTTTAGCAGGTTTCCGACTGGGCTTATTGAATTGTATGGATAGTAAAAAAAATTAGGGCGTGAACATGGCCATTGCTTAGCAAACCAACATATCATCACTATCATTCGATGAAAATCGATATGACACACTAAAAACTAGTATCAACGTTTTCTAGAATACGGACTATGTGTGCTCTTCTAGCTTTCTAGGGTTGCTCCATGTTAAAATTCGATTAGGATACGCTTTATGGACGTACTTGCGTGTTTTCGGAGTTTCTGGCTTCTATATTAGGACATAAAAGCTGGGTATACAAGAAAACGTTTATTTACGCATGAAAAAATAATAGGGAAACAGTTGGTTATTTTTTGTTTGCAAATCTTATTAAATTGACCATGAGGGTTTTAATTACGATCTTTCGATAAGTTTTCATACATGTGTTCCTCAAACAAATAACTCAGAAAATAAGTTTTCTTGTTGTGATCGTAGTAAAATAAATAATGTAATATTAAAACTAGATATTGATAAACGAAAGAGAAGTTGATAAGTATTGAACGAATCAAAGCAAAAACTGTAAAGCGTAAGTGGAAAATGAACTTCTTAAAAGCATCAAAGGAAATCAAGCGTAAAGCGATCAAAAAAAATATTTGTTTCCTCATTGCATAAGGTTGAAACGAGTATCCTCTTATTGGTTGAAAAAATGTAGTTAATAAAAAGCTTAACAACTACAACCAAGTAGAATCACTACTAAGCTAGAACATAAGTTAGGAGATATAAGAAGGAGGAACTTGCACTTCATTGTTAGAATTTTCAAGTTGGAGTTTGATTTGGATTCTTAGCTTTGATGTCAAGAATAAATATTTATAGGCTTGAGGATGCACCTCCTCAATGATCCGGTGTTCCTCTAGGGGGTATTATCACTAACTTAAATACATTCTACAATATTTTTGTACTTGGACTTGGGATTAACCCGTACATAAGTGCTAGCCTCTTTGACGTTGGCAAACATACTAAATATATTATCCACAAAGCAGTAATGCCACTAGCAACAATAATAATAAAAGTAACAGTAAAATCTTTGGTTATACTATGAAAGAAATGCACTTAAAGCCTCTTATCAAAACAAGCCAAAGTTAGAGATAACTGAAAACTGAAGAAACATAACCAGAGGAAGAAAATCTGTATACAATTTCAATACTATCATGATCATCCACAAGACAAAGCATCTGCCTCACCGATGACAACTTCAGGTATCCACGACAATACTCTAATCTTTGCAGTAAAAAGTAATAACCAGTCTGAATCAATGAAACATTTGCCCTCTGCCTTTAAAATGTTCCAGCATCTGCAATAACCATGTATCTGGATAACTGCAACAAAAGAATATACTTAATCGTTTTCTCATTTAACTCACATCAACAAAATAATATACTTATTCTCCAAAAACTTCTATACTTGCAAATATGTTGTTAGCTTATACTTGCAAATATGTTGTTAATTTCACCAGTTACTAGATTTTACCAGTTCTTGAATTTGCAAACTTCTATACTTTTGGATTGAAATTCCTTGAATTAAAAACTTTATACTTTTATTAACTACAAGAGGTTATTAGACTTAAAAAAACATCTTGATAGCACTTTTTTGCACAGGTTAAGTAACTTAAAGTTACACATCAAATTAAGATGTGTAACTTGAAGTTACATATGTTATATTTTAACATATGCAACAGGTTAAGTATCCGCTCAACAAGTAAAGTCAGGATAGTGGAATGCATAACAGTGTAAAATGCGGAAAAATAAGTTAAGTAACTCATAGTTACACATACAATTAAGACAAGATAAATCAAAAAATGTAAAAATAACAATGTGTAAACCAGATTTACACATAAAATAAGTTAAGTAACTCATAGTTACACATCCATATTTTAGGATGTGTAAACCAAATTTACACATGCATTTCCCCTCTGTGTCAGAAGACACACACTGGGAATAGAAACACATTTCACCTGTGAACTCACAAAAATATAAAATCTGAATGAATGATCCTTGCACATAATCAACGTTGCAAAGTAACTGAAAAGTTACTTAAGGTATAACCTGAGTTTACATATGCATTTAAAATGTGTAACCTGATGTTACGCAAGTATTTGACCACTGCTCAGACGTACACAATAAATCAAAAATAAAATAAAATGCATTTCACCTGTGAACTCACAAAAATATAAAATCTGAATAAATGATCCTTACACATAATCAACGTTGCTGAAAAATAAAAACGTTTGGTCCATGCAAACCGAAATGAAGAAAACTAAAAAATAAATAATCCAAGACAAATAAGAAACCACACATAAAATCAATACTTGCAGAAATAAACTTCTTCAGCTTAAATCTAGGGGGTGTGCACTTCAGAGGATTCTTACAACCTGCCTGGTTGTGACCTGCTTCCTTGCAATTGCTGTAATGAACTTTCCTCTTGACCTTCTTCTCACCTTTACTTAGAATCCTCTTTCCTGGGGTCTACCTGGTTGTTTCTTGACGATATGAGGGTTGATGGTGTTTTCTTTATCAATATCAACAAGCCTGTTGTAGTTGGGAATTGGCTGGATGCAATGCAGATAAGTCTTCCTAAAATAGTCGCTCGTAAAATAAGGTGAAATGAAATCAATAGCCCCACGTTTCATCTTCCGTATGGCTGCAAGAGCATGAGCACAAGGGAAATCGTACACACGCCACCTTCAAAAAAAGAAAACTCAAGGATATAAACACTCGGCTAGTTACACAAGGAAATCATAAAACACAAAAAAATCAGCTAGTAACACATAAATATACAGGATGTGTATCTTCTAGTTACACATGCAAAATAAGATGTGTAACTAGTAGTTACATATCCATATGTCTAGTGTAACTAGAAGTTACACATCCTGTAAACTTTCAAAAAAATGAACATACAAAAAGAAAGAAAAAACATAAGAAACAAAACCTTTGACAGGTGCAAGTCTGGTGTTCGAGGTCCACCATGTGAGTCATTTCACTAAAAAATTCAAACACAGTAGGACTATCCACCAATACTTCCCAAGCCAAACCTCCATCTTGAAGAGCCTCAAGCTTTTCCTCATACTCATGGGTTAATGGAGTCATCATATTAGCGCCAATTTCACGACGGTCTGCCATCATTACATTATTTTCCTCCTAATCTGAAAAGTAAAAATACTTATGAATATAAAAAGTGACAAAACAAGAAACAACAAAAACAAAAAATAAAAAAGCACTCTATTAACCTGATCAAGAAGAGAAGATGCAGACATCTTATTGTGAACTAGAACCTATCTATTGAGTGATTCAGCTACAGTACTAGATGTGCGTCCATACCAACAACCTTTGAAATAGGCATTCACATATGCTTCAGGTGGGATGGTCTCGATGTAATCAGCCACCCAATCGCAGTTCAAATCTCTAATTTTCTATATGGCCTTTGCATGGTTTTCGGGTGAGAGTGTGTATGTCTCCTCTTGGAACCGATCCATCACAAGCATGTACCTAGGATCTGATCCAGTGATGGGCAGATTAGTCATCAAATGATAGTAGCAGAAGTTGTGGAATGAATCTGGATAGATAAGTGGAATATCCTACAAGAGTCCTTCATGGCGATCCGAAAGGAAGGTGATTGTCCTCCCATCACCAAAAACTTCAGTCAAATTCCTTAAAAACCACTCCCATTTGTTGACATTCTCAAAATCGACTAGTGCCACAGCAAGTGGGAAAAATCCTACAAAAAAAAATGTTCAAAATTGAAAAAATAATAAGTTTCGCTTAAAACAGAAACCAATGTGTAAATACAAGTTACATATGCTAAAAAAAATGTGTAACTTAAGGTTACAGATGCTATTTTCTTAGTTACACACTGAGTAAAGTAATGTGTAACTCTCAGTTATTTGTCAACTGAAGTTGTTAAAAAAAAACATAAAAAAAGCATGCCTTTACCACCATTAATCCCAGTAGCTGCCATCAAGAAACCTCTGAATCTACCAGTAAGGAAGTAGCATCCAAGTATACCATTGGCCGAAAAAACTGGTACCCTTTGATGCATGCATCAAATGCGATGAAAATCCATTGGAACTGTTTCTTTGTAGGATCAAATTCAAACTTTATCACACTACCAGGGTTGATTTCCCTTATAACATCAATATACCATACCAAGTGCGAGTAGGACTTCACATCGTCGCCATAAATCATCTCATAAACCTTTTCCCTACCATTATATGCCTGATAGTACTCCATGGTAATCCCATAGTTGGTCTTGAAATCAGCTGCAATCTGCTTAGGATTCTTGTGAGGATTTTCCGAACTTCTTCCTCAATCAAACTAGGCGTGAAGCTAGTGGAGTATTTTTTATTCAAGTTGCACCCACCAGCACCACAAATGTGCTCAGGGTTATAAGACCTGACCTGAAGAGGTTCATATAAAATTAAACAAATCAACCAAAAACAATATGGTGCAAAAAATATCATGTGTAACCCAAAGTTACACATACTGTAACAAAACATAACATATGCTAAGCATAAGATGACAGAACACATAAAAGCTACCTGAAACATTTTGTTCCTTTCATCAATAGGAGCTGTATGAAATTTCCATCCGCATTTTGTATCCGCACACTTAGTTGTGAACCTAGAACGCTCATTATGTGTTACAACCATGTTGAAACTAGTGCGAAGACGATACTTGGTGTAAGCAACCCTGACTTGCTTAACTCCTTCAACAAATACATGACCAATCTTACCAAGAACCTTGGGCCAACCATCCGATAACAAAGGTTTTGCAGGATTGCTTTTGTCTTCCAAATACATTGCAACAGAACGATTGTTTCTCGACGAAGACATACTACTAGAATCGTTAGAAATAGAAAAATCTGCCCTAGAGTTAGATGAAGAGGCTATATGAGTAACATTTTGCAAGAAAATATCAACACTGGTCTTCTTTTTACTATTTGTGATGGATATAAGAGCTTGAAGCGAATAATCACAGTCAACCGGAAATTCTTTCCCGCCTTCTCGGAAGAAGAAAGAAATACCAAGTGGAGTAAATTGCTTCAATTCCCTGCAAACTTCTTCCTTAAACTCATCAAGTTTGATATCAGTATTAACACGCATGGTAATGAAATCTGAAAGTATCCAACAACAGCAATGCAACTAACATCATCCATGACAACTTGAAAATATCAAACATACAATAAAAATATCAAAATAAAAAACGAATGCAATTCACTCGGGGGTGTTGCCCCCTTGTGATAAGTATATTCTATGTGGCCAGCTAAATATAAGTAAAAGATACAAATGCTTACAAATAAACATGCTAAATGACATATATATGTAACTTCAAGTTACACATGCTTAAAATACAACAGATATATATGTGTAAACTAAAATTACACATGTTGTAACTAAAAAACATCATCTCTATATCAATTGTTTTCCTTCTGAAACAAAATTGTTGTTATTGTGCCTTACATATGCTTAAAATACAACATGATATATATGTGTAACCTCAAGTTACACATACTGTAACAAAAAAACAACATGTATAAATCAATTTGAAGTTGTTCTTCTAAAAAAAATTGTTTCTTCATACTCCTCTCAGTATCAACAAAAATTAAACAAAAACTTCTCAGATCGGACATGCAAGAACAACAAATAATTAAAAAAAATTGAAAAAATATATGAAATCAAACAAAAACAAAATTCGTACCTAGATTTATTGTTTTTTGTCTTTTGAAACAATATTTTTTATATTCCTCTTATCAGTATCAACCAAACATGTTGTAAGTATCAACAAAACTCATAATCAGTATCAAACAAAATATTAAAAATCAATTCGTACCTATGTTGATTTCTCTATTCCAACCTATCTTATTCCTCTTCTCAGACTCAACAAAATCGAAACAAAAAAAAAAACCGAAATCAGTAAAAAATCGAAATAAAACAATCAATCAGAAAAACTAAAGAATCAAACCTATTTTATACAAACAGAAAAGATAAATTGATACAAACCTATTTTTTGTTCTTCAATGCATTGTCTAAATTTCGTCAGATCTGAAATACAGTGAATAAATTCAACAAATTGAGAAAAATAATAACGAATCCCTGTTCTTCTTCTCGTCTTCAACACAACAGCAAACTAACGGATCCTTGTTCTTCAATGCAACGATTCGTGTAAAAGAAATCAACCTAATTCTACTACTAAAGATAAATAAACGAGAGAAGAGAGAGCCGGAGAACATATTTGATTTTTTGTTTCTGTTATAAAACGAATATAAATACTGGAGGTTATTTTCGGTATTTTTAGATTTTTTAAAAAGGTTGTTGACGTCAGCAATCTGAAAAAAAATCAAAACCTGGCCCTAAAAATAAAAGTTATGGGCCTAAAAATATCAAAAATTGAAAGTATGGAGTTGATAGTGGAAGATCCATTTGGTGGGGCTTGTATTATTTTCGGTAGGGGGTTCTAGTGTTTTTCACAACCCTAATTTATTCGATTCTTCTCTTAGGTTTGAGAATCAAACTCTAATTTATATTCTTTGTCCCCAACACACTGAAATCCCATCAATTACTTGCTTTTATCCTTAATTTCTCATAAGTTGTCATGTTCTTACATTGATATATTCTTACAAGGAGTACTGGGCTCATCTTGGGCTTCAGGAAATAATAAATTGTAATTTAATTTTGTTGGGCTTGTTTGAGTTAGAATAGAACTAGGCTTAAATCCTAGAGTGAGAAGATAGATGTAATCCTAGCTGTTGGATTACATCTTCAGGATTGGGTGATTAAATACCCAATGATTGTGTAAGAGATTGTTTAATGAATGAAAACCCTATTTTCCTTTGGAAGATAAACTAGGCTCTGTTTTCATAGAGAAAGTAGCTTGCTACCAAGTAATTCATTCTTCTTCTTGTACTATATCAGTACAATTGGTATCAGACTTCCATTCTGGGACCTCAATCATGACAGGAGGTGAGAAACACACCATTAACAGTGTTCATACACTTGCTCAACAAAATTCCACCGCAATCTAAGATATCCGTGATCAATTGAAGGTTCTTTCTGAAGCATCGGCTGCTACTGAGGCTAGATCGAACGCCAATTTCGACTGTATCTTCACCGTTTTGCAGCGTCTGTTACCCCCGGAAGCGCAATCTGAAGAAACTATCGACCCTGATTCTCATCAAGATTCATCAAAATGATCTCATGGAAATCGTGAGTTGATTCACAATTCACATCCTAGTAAGTTTTCTAGAACTCCCAAGGTTTATTTTCCATGATTTGATGGAACTAATCCAAGGGGTTGGGCTCAAAAATGTGAACGTTACTTTGCTTTCCATAATTTTCCTGAATCAGACAGAGTTGATATGGCTGCAATTCATTTTGATTCGAAAGTGGACCCATGGTTTTTGAATTATCAACAGGGTAAGCATAAAATGTCTTGGGATACCTTTGTTCATGATCTGTGTATTCGATTTGAGGACGTTGCACATGACAACTATGTTGGTAGTTTTAACAAGTTATCTCAAATTACTACAGTTGAGGATTATTATGATAGATTTGAACACTTTAAAGCTTTTATGGTAGCTAACAATCCAACATTGCTTGAATCTTTCTACACTCTGAGTTTCATTAGTGGTTTGAAGGATGAAATTCGTACTACAGTTCAAATGTTTAAACCAGATGTTACTTCTCATGCTTTTTACTTGTCTAGAATGCAACAGGCTTCTATGGTTAACACTCCTAAACCTCTCAAGTACATTTCTAGACCATTTGTGCCTTCACCTATTTCTGTTCCTCAGAATTCATCCACCTCTAAACCATTATATTCTCCTTCTCATACACTGAGTAAACCCTCTTCTTCTTCAACCCCTTTCATTACTCACCCACCTACGCCTACTAAATCTAACCCACCACTTCCACCTATTAAAAATCTTACCCCTCGGCAAATGAAAATTCACAGAGATAAAGGACTCTGCTATAACTGCGATGAGTTCTATAGGCCTGGCCATTTTTGCAAAACCCAACAGTTATTCATGCTTATTGCTAGTGAGGAGGAGCTCAGTGATCAGAGTGATGTCTCACCAGATAAGCCTATGACAGATTCTCCCTCCAGTTCTGACACCACTATGGAGATTTCGTTACACGCATTAACTGGACAGTCTGTTCACGACACTATTCATATTTCAGGACATCTCCATAAGCGCAGTATCATGGTTTTAATCGACACAGGAAGCACGCATAGCTTCATCGATTCTCATCTGGCTGACAAGCTTAAGGTCCACATTTCACCTACAGCTCCTATGCTTGTAACTGTCGCCAATGGAGACATCACCATCAGCAAGGGTATGTGTCATAACCTTCATTGGGAAATGCAGGGTTATACCTTTTCAACAGATCTACGCGCTCTTCCTCTCAGCGGCTGTGATATGGTACTGGGTGCGGATTGGTTGCGCCAACTAGGTGATGTACTCTTTAACTTCTCTAAGCTCTCCATTTCTTTTATGTATTAAGGTAGTCACATTACCTTATAAGGTAGCTCTTCTAAACCTTCACTCAGCCTTTTAAGTGCTACTTCCTTTAAGAAATTTATCAAAAGTAAGGCACCTACATTAATTGGCCAATTTTTCCACATTCATACTACCCCTTTACAACCAATTCCCAGTAAGGTTTCTACCCTAATAGATTCCTTCTCGGATATCTTTTCAAAGCCTACCCAACTACCACATTCTCGTCCATTGGATCATAAGATTCCACTTAAACCTCACTCCACACCTCCTTCTCAGAGACCATACAAATGTCCTTTTGTTCATAAAGCTGTGGTAGAACAACTTGTCCAAGAAATGCTTTCCTCAGGGCTTATTCAAAAGAGCCATATCCCCTTTGCCTCCCCAATACTTTTAGTGAAGAATAAGGACGGAACGTGAAGGTTTTGTGTCGATTATCGCAAGCTCAATGACTTGACTGTGAAGGATAAATTTCCTATACCCTTAATTGAGGAGTTATTAGATGAATTGAATGGTGCAGTTATCTTTACCAAGATTGATTTGTTATCAGGATATCATCATATTTTGATCTACCCACCATACATTCCAAAAACTGCATTCCGCACCCATTATGGATACTACGAGTTTCGTTTCATGCCATTCGGCCTTACAAATGCACCGGCGACATTCCAAGAATTAATGAATGAAGTTTTTCAACCATTTCTTCGCAAGCTTGTCCTGGTTTTTTTCGATGATATT
This sequence comes from Papaver bracteatum, assembly GCA_023529315.1. Classification (NCBI taxonomy): domain Eukaryota; kingdom Viridiplantae; phylum Streptophyta; class Magnoliopsida; order Ranunculales; family Papaveraceae; genus Papaver; species Papaver bracteatum. The sequence goes on from JAJJWX010000997.1 coordinate 1,349,067, forward strand.
CTTGTCTACAGCTCTTCTCTTGCAGATCATTTGCAACACCTTACGATGGTTTTTTCACTTCTACGTCAACATTCTTTATATGCCAAACTCTCCAAGTGCAGCTTTGCTCAACCACAACTTGAGTACTTAGTCCATGTGATCACTGGAGATGGTGTAGCCGCAGACCCTTCTAAAGTTGAAGCTATGCTTCATTGGCCTCAACCACAGAATTTGAAGCAATTGCGTGGGTTCTTAGGACTGACTGGGTATTATCGCAAGTTCATCAAAGGGTATGGCACGATAGGAAAACCACTTACAGACATGCTCAAGAAAGACTCATTCTATTGGAACACTGATGCACTTGCATCTTTTTCTGCTCTCAAGTCTGCCATGACTCAAGACCCGGTTTTGGCTTTACCCGATTTCACCAAAACTTTCACCTTGGAGACAGATGCATGCTCAAGGGGTGTGGGTGATGTGCTTCTACAAGATAACAGACCAATAGCTTTTTTCAGTAAACCATTGGGCCCAAGGCATTGGATTTATCTACATATGAGAAGGAATTTTTGGCCATTGTCATGGCTGTACAAAAGTGAAAATACTACCTGAGTCACAACCAATTTGTTATTAATACAGATCACCAAAGCTTAAAATATATGATGGATCAGAAACTCTCCTCAGCACTGCAACAAAAATGGTTGGTTAAGCTAATGGGGTTTGACTATATCATCTGCTACAAGAAAGGACAAGACAATACAGTTGCTGATGCACTTTCTCGCCTTCCACACGCTTCTTGTTCTGCAGTGTCCATCTCTCAACCCCAATGGGCATCTGACATTATCTCTAGCTATACTTCCGATGAGGTGGCCCAACAGCTTATTCAGAAGCTACTAATCTCTCTAGCTTTACCTAATTTTACATACCAACAAGTCATTTTGAGGTCCAAACAAAGACTATATATTGGCTCAGGTAACGACATTCGTACCTCTATTCTCCATTCAGTCTACTCATCGGCAGTTGGTGGCCATTCTGGCATTGTAGGTTCTTATAACAGAGCAAAGGCACACTTTTTTTAGCCTCGAATGAAGCAAGACATTATCAAGTATGTCTCCACTTACTACATCTGTTAATGCAATAAAGGTGAACATTCATTTCCTGGAGGTCTGCTGCAACCTCTTTCAATCCTTGACACAGCATGGAAGGATATTTCCTTGGACTTCATCGAAGGTTTGCCTGTGTCTTTTCGTAAAAATGTCATTCTCGTAGTGGTCGATCGCCTCACTAAATATAGCCATTTTATTCCACTTAGCCACCCCTTCACTGCTATCACAGTAGCTAAAGAATCTCTTTCCAACATTTTTAAGTTGCATGGTCTGCCTAGTACTATTGTCAGTGATAGAGACAAAAATTTTATCAGCCAGTTCTGGCAAGCACTGTTCAAATCCTTAGGCACTACCTTGAAACTGAGTTCAGCTTACCATCCTCAGACAGATGGTCAAACTGAAAGAACGAATGCTTGTGTCGAACAGTACTTACGTTGCATGACAGGGTTACAAACTAAACATTGGGTTTAATGGTTAGCCTTAGGAGAATTTTGGTTTAATTCCAATTATCATACCAGTCTCTGAATGTCACCCTTCCAAGCATTGTATGGGTATCCACCGCCTCATTTGGTTTTTCCCATTCCTACGCCTACTTCTGTAGCCACTGTTGAGGACTACTTGCAAGAGAGAGCTATTATGCTTCAACTACTCAAGAATGATTTGTCTAAAGCTCAGAGAAGAATGAAGTTCTTCACAGACATGAAACGGTCAGACAGGGAGTTTGCTGTTGGCGATATGGTGTTTCTGAAACTCCAGCCATATAGACAGACTTCAGTTGCCATTAGGAGAAACTTCAAGCTGTCTTCTAAGTATTTTGGTCTATTTCAGATTCTTCAGCGCATTGGTGTTGTTGCTTATAGGTTGAAACTACCAATGGGTTCTCGCATTCACCCCATCTTCCATGTCTCACAGTTTAAGAAGAAAATTTGCCAAACTGCAGCAACCCTACCCCAACTACCTCTTGTTGATCACAATGGACATTTTGTCATTGAACCAGAAGCTGTATTGGAACATCGATCGAAACTTCGTGGTGAATTCTCATTACCTCAAGTCTTAATTCAGTGGTCTAACTCCACACCTGAGGATGCAACTTGGGAGGACACGACGCACATATAATCTCAGTTCCCTGATTTCATTCTTGAGGGCAAGGATGCTTAAATGGGGGAGGCATTGTCATGTTCTTACATTGCCATATTCTTACAAGGAGTACTGGGCTCATCTTGGGCTTCAGGAAATAATAAATTGTAATTTAATTTTGTTGGGCTTGTTTGAGTTATAATAGAACTAGGCTTAAATCCTAGAGATGTGAGAAGATAGATGTAATCCTAGCTGTTGGATTACATCTTCAGGATTGGGTGATTAAATACCCAATGATTGTGTAAGAGATTGTTTAATGAATGAAAACCCTATTTTCCTTTAGAAGATAAACTAGGCTTTGTTTTCAGAGAGAAGGTAGCTTGCTACCAAGTAATTCATTCTTCTTCTTGTACTAGGTCAATACATAAGTCTCCAACCAATTCCAATACACAGAAAACCTTAACTTCTGATTCCCTTATCCTGGTTCTCAATCAACTTCAACACCATCACATTCTCCATTGATACAACTACAAGCTTCTATGAACCACCCACATCAAACCAAGCTCGCTTCGTCGACATAAAGAAGAAAAGAAGAAAGAACAGAGAAGATGAAGAAAATAATAAAGAGAAAGAAAAGAAGAAGAATACAGAAGAATTTAAAGAACTATTCTCGATTTGGTTAGATAAGACCAACAAAAAATGATAAAGGCACCCATCACTTGGATATGGGCAGCCAGGCCGGTCCACTGAAAAAAGTTGATTTTGCCCTTCTAGCTATCCAGATGATTTCTTCTTCGTCCGGTATTCGAGTGACACGTTCGAGTAGCCCATTTCGCATAACTTTTCGAGATCTATCTAGTGATACTAGTTTCATATCTAGTCCGTTGTTAGATTAATTCCTATTAACTAATGTTCGTATTAAACAAATTGAGTTATTATCGGCTAATTCGTCACTTGACTGATCTAATAGCGTTGACGAGCTTGAGGGTCTTTACACCATGGTCCTTCCAGTCAATGTGAATCTCCTGCTTGTTATTAGTCTTCTATTGTGTTCCCTAATTAGCATAATGAAACTCCCTAGCACTTTGTAGTGCTTTATCAAGGACTAAATGAGCATGAATTTCACATTTTCAAAAACATATTTGATCATGTGTATCCAAATACTCCAAATGATAAAGGGACAAACATCCTTCCATTCCATACCTCCTAATTTAACATCAATATAGAAATTTTTTCTGAAGAAAGTTGGAGAGATATGTTCAAGGTCAAACTGCACACCAAATCTATCCCTTATTTTTCTCCAAATCGGCCAAGTGCAATGGCATCCAAATAACAAATGGCAGGTTTCAATCTCCTTTTTTACAGAAAGTGCAACTTGGATGATTACCAACACCTTTACGATAGAAAGATTCATTCACTTTTAGTTTGTTATGGCATAACTGCCAAAAGAAAAATTTATATTTAAAAGTGCATTTCAATGCCCAGAGGAATCTCCAATCTGTATCACAAGACAGATGGTCAGTATTACTTACCTGGAGATGCTTATAAGCACCTTTTATAGTAATATCCCCAGTATTGCTTCCTGGACATACAAGACTATCCTGAGTATCAACATCAATACTAACAGGAATAGACCTAACCAAATCCACTATGTTTCCACAAATTCTGTTAGCAAGTTTTCCAATATCCTAGTCATGTCTTGCAGAATCAAAATACTCACTAACATTTTCCTTAGGGACAGTACTTGCATCTATTTGAGTTAAATCAACAATTGATGTACTACAGACCCAAGGATCTCTCTAGAAGTCGACAATAAACCCATTTCCTATCCTCTACTGCACACTATTCTTAATGGCTTCTTTACCTTTGACGATACTTCTCCAAAAAATAGAAGATCTAGAGTTAGCATCAGCATCCTAGAACTTCTGACTTTTAAAATACTTAGCTTCTAACAGTTTAGTCATAGTGCTACTAGGTATTTGATACCTATGCCTCCAAGGTCCCTATCCTTGTAAAGATAAGTTACTTAACTCTAGGTATTTAATACCTATGCCTCCAAGGTCCCCATCCTTACAAACAGTCGACTAACTAATGTTGTGCATACCCCTTTTATCTTTGTCAACTCCCCAAATAAAATTCCTCCGATATTTATTAATTTTACCTTTAGGGCTTTATGGAGCTTAAAACTATCATTTTGATTAATTATTGTTAGTATAAAAAATATGTATAATCTAATATTTATATTTATATCATATTATCAGTTAATTAATGTCAAAAAAAAAGAGTATTGCGCAGGATTATCAGGAAGGGTTGGGAGCCTAGCAACAAGTTGCGCCCCAACACCTTTTTGAATATATACTCCAACCCTTTGAAAAATGGAACTACATATATTAAAGTTAGCATCATAATTAGATAGGAAGGTTCTAAGCCTATTCATAAAAACAATAAAATTATCTCCCAAGTTGTCTAAAGTAGAGAAATCCGAAACACCAAAACCATAGTCGTGAGTTGTGTATTGTGGTAATTGAACTTTTGTCCTTACTTTTGATGGTCTACACAAATATCCTTATCACACAATAAATATGTCCCTCCTCATCCATAAGCCCATCAGGGGTCCAATAAGGTTTTTGTTTCTTCCAAATTTTCCCTCCTATCAATCTACCTACTTCTTCTTCTTCTCAGTGACGTCTCCAATTTTTTCCTCCATTTCTATCGCTCCACCACCACCAGCAACATCTCCGTCGCTCCACCACCACCACCAGCAATTTTTTCCTCCACAACCTTTATTACCTCCGCCACTAAAACAATAGATCTATTGCGATTTATATCTTCGTTTCTCTACCATCTTCATCGATGTACCACCACCGCCATCATCTTCACCTCCACCACCATCTTCATCGTTGTAATTATCAGATCCGTCACTACCTAATCCACCACCTACAACACCACACCCAACTTTTAAACAATCGATTAAGCCTTCTTAAATTGATTGAGAGACAAATCAATTTATTAACCCATAACTATCTCAAATCCATTAACGAATTGCAATTGCAAGGGGATTTTGATTTAGGGATTTGAACTCAGTGATTTGAGATCGGTGTTTGTTCTATGGCTATGGTTGAGAGACGTCCTGAGAAACTTATTTTCTGCCATTTGCACGAAACAGCCTTCCAGTGCTCTTGTTTAGGTATAATAGTAACTGGACATGCTGATATTATCAAGAAAATTGACAGTTTATCAATCAGGAACTACATTTTAACTCACTACACATATCCGAGAATAGTAAGTAATTAACTGTGTTGGATAAAAATATCTTCATTTTGTATGATTGAGATCTGTTACAAAACCACACTTCCTTACATTTACCATTCATCAACATCTTTGAAGATAATTTTCAATTTATACGGTTATTGTTGCTGTTGGAACTGTGAAGCAAAAAGATGTCACTGAGGAGGTAAAGAATCGTTTCACAAGGCTACCAACGAATACTACTACTGCTTCCCAGCTGGCAGCAAAAGAACCAGCAATTTTTACTGGTTTTCGAGCTGTGTTTTCGAGCTGTGTTTACTTGCTAGGATCTGTTGAAATCTCTGAATTTTGTTTCATAGCATTATTGTTGTTTCTGGTGGATTTCCCTTATTGGCGTTTTACTTAATTCCAAATATTTTCTCATTCATGCTATTTTAGGTTACAATTGACAATAATCTTCCTCTTGCACATTTCTCTGTTGCGTTCAGTTGACAAACCCAGATTCAATTGCTCTGGTGGTCATGAAGTCCATGCTAGAGGAAAGCACATGGGGTGAGTGCTTTCTTATTCTCTGCTTCTATCGGGAGTTATGTACCAGAATCTATTCTGTAACCAGTGGTTGATTTTTCGTTTGGTACATTTGAGGAATTTGTGAACATTTCAAAGCCTGCAAACCATATAATGTGGGCAATGGGTGATGATTTCGTGTAACAGTATGCCGAATCTTGGTTCAAGAAAATGGAAAAATTAATCCATTATGTCAACAAGGTTTGCACACCTCTTTTTATCCATTTTAGCGAAAGAAAACTCTTATAATCTTCCCTGTGGTTATGCTATTTAAACTTGAGTTAACTAGTACTTATACAGGATGGTAGAATTAATGCATTGTATTCAACTATGGTTGTTGATCCATATATTTTGGATAAACTATGGTTGTTGATCCAACTGCAATGGATAAACATCCACTATTGATCCAACTTAAATGGATAAACATCCATTGTTTATTCAACTGAGATTGGTTTTGAAGCTGGTCTTGGAGCTGTTGGTGTTTATGAACCTACAGGTAATGAAATATGGTGGTTATCTGGGTTGAAGTAGGTACTGATATTGGATCAACTATGGTTGTTGATCCATATATATTGGATCAACTATGGTTGTTGATCCATCTATATGGGATCAACTACTGTTGTTGATCCTTTGAACTCATGTTTTGTAGTTTAAATCATATATATTTGTTCCAATGTTGAATTTGTGGTGCAATGGTAGCATGACTGACTCCATGTCAGATGATGCATGTTCGACTCACGCCAAGTTCACTCCATTTTACATGTATCAACTATCATTACTGATCCAATTTTCATGGATCAACATCCATTGTTGATCCACTAAAATTGGATCAACTTCTATTGTTGATCCTTTTTTCTTGGATAAACTAGATAAACTTCTACTGTTGATGGTTTTGTTGGTGGATCGAAAGCGTAGTGCGATGAAATGGTAGCATTTTTCCATCAGCATGGATAAACATCCATTGTTGATCCAACTGCAATAGATAACCTTCTACTGTTGCTTCAACTGCAATGGATAAACATCCACTATTTATCCAACTGAAATGGATCAACTATTTTTTTCTGGGTTTTTTGGTTTTTTTTAATATACCATGAAAAAAAAATCCCCTCGTATGAACCAGCGGTGATGGTGAAGGTGGTGGCGGCAACAGATTAGTGGTGGTGGTGTAATGGTGGCGGTGAAGGAGTGGTGGTGGAATATTAGTGGTGGTGGTGTAATGGTGGCGGTGAAGGAGTGGTGGTGGAATATTAGTGGTGGTGGTGGTTGGTAGGTGGTGGTTGTTGAACGGTGGTGGTGGAATGGTAGTGGTGGTGGTGCTAGTGGTGGTGGTGAAGTGGTAGTGGAAGAAATTTTTTCCATTTTAAAATAAAGAAAAAATATTATATGGGTGAGGGTATTAAGGTAATCTATTATTAAATGGACAAGGTTATTAAAAAAGGAGGGACATATTTATTGTTGCATAAGGATATATTTATTGGGAGTTAAAAGTAGGGACATATAATTAATATACCCTTGTGTATTTATCTAAATACTTAGTACGCTTGCGACTAACAGTTGGAGAAATAGCACGTCCCGGGGTAAAACTACAAAGTCCATCGCATGCGAAAGGTAATACTCCGATGTGTTAGAGCACTGCTCGGTCGAACTCGTATGCGTTTCTATATCAAGCATGTTTGTCATTATTAGTGATCAAAACTATAAGTCTTGATTTATAGTCTACTTATAGCTAAGTCTCGGACTAAGATAGAAAGCGTAGTTGAGCTCAAGAACTCTATGGAGATCATCATACAAGACGAATAACTACTCAATGAACTGGTGGAACTTCATTGACTAAAAGGTATGTGGAGACTTGAACTAATCAGTCACTCAAAAGTCTATCTACTCTATCTCTTATCTTGAGAAAAAAGTCGTATTGCTATATAGACTTTGATTATACACATTTGTTATTTCGAGCTGAGTTTATCCCGCGTATCTATTTCTCGAAATATGTGTTAGTAAGCTTTCGCTTTGGCCAAGTTCTTCTTTACTAATGACGAAAGTCATATTATTAAGTTTTCAATTACTTGAAAATGGCTTTGACGAAAAATGGTTTGTGAATAACAATCATATAACGTCCTCTAAGAATGTTTCAATGATTGAAATGAAAGTTTAGAATATAACCTTTAAAGGATATAAACATTGTACATGTGTAAGTATTTATTCCTTGAACAAAAGTATGCGTACCTTGTTGATCAGGAAAACCGGAAGTAAAGTCCGTGTACCAGTATGTGCACTGTCCGAGGTTCATATTCCGTGAATTTCTGTTGGAGTTTGTGAACTAAAAACAAACTTATTCCGGGTACTTAAGTCCGCGTACCAGTTCGTGTACTTAAGTGGGTTAGTTTCTAAAAAAGGTTATTCGTGAACTTAAACTTATATAAACTAAGGAATGCATATTTGCAAACCGTGGATATAAATTTCATGAATTTATTCGTGTGAATCAAATTGTTTTGCTTTGATTGTGTATTGTATACTTCTATAAGATCTAATCAATTGAACAACTCTCTAACTAGTTCATTTGAGTCATTTGAACTAGTTGTGGTAAATAAGAATATGGTTGATATGGAAGTGCTCATACTACTGTTGAACCAACTAAGTGTACATGTTTGGGTACGGTTACATAAACCTAAATAAACGTGTATTTCATTTGTGTGCAACAAGCTAAGTTCTATATAACAGTTGAAAGATATTATCTTGAATCGAATCAGGTTTTCATCTAACGGTGAATATTGAATTCTTTGTTACCAATGTAACTTAGATTGCAAACCCTGATTTGAAAGTCTATATAAAGGAGAACCCTAGCAACTGGGAAACCTAATCCCACACCTTCTATGTGATACTAGTTGTATTAGCTAGATTCGATTCTCCTTTAACCTTAGGTTTCTTTTTGAGGCCTTGTAGGTTAACGACTTAAAGGATTCATTGGGATTGTGAATCCAGACCCAACTATTTTCTCTATAGTTGCGTGATCTGATCTTGATGTTTCTATCGTATTTGAGTACAATCATAAGATTGGCTTGAGATTGATTTCTCTGATAGGTAAGATATAAAAGTAGTCACAAACATCTTCGTCTCATCGGTTTTGATTCCGCAATATCTTCTTTCGCTAGTCTATTATGATTATTGTGAGGTGATTTATAATACTAGGTTGTTCTTCGGGAATATAAGTCCGGGTTATCAATTGGTTCCTGTTCACCTTGATTTATCAAAATACGGGACAGAAACTCGTAGGTATTTCTGTGGGAGACAGATTTATCTATTACCTTAGACTTTTCTGTGTGATACAGATTTATTTATTAAAGTCTTCGACTTTGGGTCGTAGCAATTCTTAGTTGTGGGTGAGACAGCTAAGGGAATCAAGTGTGTAGTATTCTGATGGGATTAGAGATGTAAGGAGCGCAACTGTACCTTGGATCAGTATGAGATTGATTTGGGTTCAATTTCAGTCCATACAAAAGTTAGTTTATAGTAGGTTGGTGTCTGTAGAAGCTTAATACAATGTGTGTTCAATCTGGACTAGGTCCCGGGGTTTTTCTGCATTTGTGGTTTCATCGTTAACAAAACTTCTGGTGTCTGTGTTATTTCTTTTCCGCATTATATTTTGTTATATAAATGAAATATCACAGGTTGTGAGTTGTATCAATCAATTGTGAAATCCAACCTTTGGTTGTTGATTAGGAATTAATTGATCCTAGGATATTAGTCTTTGGTACTATCCAAGTTTATATCTCTTATATTCAATCGGGCTTGCAGTTGTCTATTTGTTGATTGCATATTGAATTAGATATTGAGATATTTAACTCCTTGATATATCTTTCTTAAGATTGAGTCTAACTGTCTAGTTGATTCTCTTGAAAATATATTGGAGTTAGTCCATACATATTGCTAAGCGAAATATTGGGTGTGGTTGTTAGACCCCGATTTTTCAATTGCTATCAGAGCAGGCAAACATGTTTAAAGACCTTGCAAGTCTGTGTTCGTAGCGATCTGACTTTATGGATAGAAGTGTTATCTCTATAAATGTACCACTAGTATTTGATGGCTCAAATTACTTATGGTGGAGAATTTTTATGCGTGCCTTTCTTCAAGCGCGTGATTTTCAATCATGGGTTTATGTAGTTAATGGCTATGATGCTCCCATTGTGGTAATAGGAGATGCAACCGTAACGAAATATATTGGTGCATATGACGCTGCTGAGATACTTTTTGCAAAGCAAAATTTCGACGGTTTGAATGCCATTACCCCAGATCTTCAGCACCATGTGACTACGTGTACTCGGTTTAAAGATGCTTGGGATATCTTAGAAACTATATTTGAAGGAAATACTAGTGAAAATGAAGTTAGGCTTCAAAACCTAAATTCCGATTGGGAAAACCTTCATATGGCAGATGAATATTCATTTGATGAATTTAATCACAAAGTGTCTGAAATTGTTAATGTATATTTTTCATTTGGTAAGACTTTTCCTGAAAAGGACATTGTGATAAAAATTCTCAGATCGCTGCCATCTGGATACTATTGTAAGAAGCATGCCATCGTTGAAGGAAATAACCTTGATATGTTGTCCAGAAATTCTCTAGTTGGGAAGTTAAAGATCTTTAATCATGAGCATACGTCCAAGTCAAGTAAGGATGTTGCTTTCAAAGCACTAAAGAACACTCAAGTACTTGAAGAAATTAAAAGTGTTTGCATCTCTGAAGATGATATTTATGAGGCTGATTCATCAGATGAAGATCTTGACAAGTCAGTCTCGTTGATCACAAGACAGTTTAGGGATCTTCTTTTGAAGAGAAGTAAACGGTTCTCCAGAGATAAATCCAAGTCATCAGATAAACCCCATAATCACGTTCCTCTTAAAAATCAGGATAATGATGAAACTGGTGACAAGGATATGCCTCAATGCTTCAAGTGTAGAGGTTTTGGTCATCTTGAAAATGAGTGTCCAAATCAAAAGAAATACACTGGGAACAAAGGTTTTGTTGCAACTCTTGATGAAATTTCTGACAACTATGATTCTAATGAATACGAAAAATCAAATGTTGTACTTCTTTGTGAAAATATTGATTTTTGATAATTGTAGCAATACATACATCAATCTTGATATTCTTTCAGAGTAAATATCAACCAATCTGGAAGATAAAATTGTCCTTTCCATTGGAAACTATGTGTATGACATTTCAGGTACCACTATGTGTCTAGCAGCATGTACATCTCAGATGCCTGAACTATATCCAATATTGACGTGCTCATATTGTTCACTCAAAGGTCATGAACTATCAAGTGTTACAAGTATAAACACAAATTGAGGCATGTCAACAAACTTTAACGAAGAGAAAATCGATTAGCAAGCAAGCTCAAACTTGCTCAAAATACCGCTGAGGTATGTAAGATTTTATCTTCTTCTAAGAATTTAGTTTCCAAGGATAAAACAAGACCATTAGAAAAGAAATTATGGTCCAATCGTTTTGATAGACAGAGGTTTATGGATTCCTCTCAAAAAGAACATGGTGGACAGATTTTTATTCACCGTAACACAACTTGATTGTGTTGATTTGTGTATCTTGTCTCATGTGCCTGATCAAAAGAGACAAGGATGTGCACCTCTCAGGCTTTAAGAAAAGTTTGTTTTCTTCTTTTCTTAGTTTTATTTGTTTTTTATGAAAAATTAGAATTCTCTATCTATCAATAAAGGAGGGTTAAAATAAACAATTATGCATTTTATAGGGTTGAGAGTTGTATGATCATGAACCTATATGTATAACCCTACATGTATTTTTTCCTTCCCCAAAACTTTTTTTTCTTTCTTAAGACCGCTTGTTGAGTTAAGTTGTGATTTCCTTTCACAAACTCATATTTGTATGGATACTCCAAGCATCATGTCTTTTGATAGAAAAGATGTTAATATGATTGTTAATCCATCAATCGTGAAGGAAAAAGAAAAATCTCTGATTCCTCCGACCTTGAAAATAAAAAGAAGGAATGTAAGGAAGCCAAGAGTTGTTCCTTCAAATTCTCAGAAGTTTTCTGATATTTTTGAAGTGTTAAAGGAGACACGAAAGGAGATTCCAAAAATAAAGGCTTTTGTGCTTAAGACTCATGAGATTTAGAAGGCCCTGGTTAGACATCAATCAAGAAGGTTTATTCATATCAACTCTTATCTTCATGAACCTTATGTCCCAATGGCTGTTGACGACAAGGAGTTCGGGGACGATAAAGAATTCTTCAAAGGTCTTAATGTCTAGTAAATCTTCTTATGAGAATTTTATTTTTTATGTTTGAGGAAGAATAACTAGTTTTTGAAATAGCCATTATTGTGATTACACATAGCTATGTCCAAATTTTTCATCTTCATTGTTTTAGGTTTACTTGTTTAAATTCTAAAGTTGTTTGGAAGATGATTTTTGCAGTATTAATCTTTATGGTTTTATATATTGCAATGTGTTATGGGATATGTGTGTTTGCGTCCGTGAACTATGATTTTCCCATACTATGTCAAAAGTTAAGTCTTTCATGTGTCGATATGCATGCATTGATAAAAGAATGAATGAACTTTGGACATTACAAAAGTTAAAGCCTTTTATGTCATATTTTGATGGAAGAAAGGATAAAACTTTTGTTTACGAGGATTATGTCTATTATATGTCACTGTGCAAATAGTGATGGAAAATATAATGAATCCTTGTCTATTCCGCAGTATTGATCTTCCCTGATCCATATTTTTATGTATATATACTGTGCGGCTCCGTAAGTTCTCATATGTCGAGCATGACCAATTAAATTGATCATTTTTGTGGTTAATTTGGTTGTATATTTTAATTGAATTAATCATGGGTTTCTTGTGTTTAATTTAATTATTTCGGATTCAAATTCATATTCGTATGTGATTTGTTATGTCCAAAGAAATCCTTATTTTCTTGTGAAAGTAAGGTCGCTCTTGTTGTTCTTTTGGGAACGACATTTTATGGGGGAGAGTTCTTAATTGAACTTGTGCTTAATTGCCAAATCTTTGTGGGGAGTGCGGCTGTGGAATATTATAGGGGTTATCTTGTTTCTTTATAAACTCCTTGATGAATGCATTTAGCTTCGGCTATATGATGACATCTAAAAAGTTGATATATGCTTTATTTTGGTCATGAAATGTCTCTATGGAAATTTCATTAGGATCCCACTTACATTTGCCAATTTTATTGACAAAAAGGGGGAGATTTAATGTGTAATTCACACTACAAATACGTATGGTTTTAGGATCATTATGTAAGGGGGAGTGGTTTCCATGTGATATGGAGTATTGACCAAGGGGGAGTGATACATATCACCATAGTATTGTTGTTGAAGTTATAATACAATTGAACTATGATGTTGTGTAATAATATTATGATACTATGTAACAATGATTGAGAACTCTATTTTTCACATTGTTATAGCTACGGATTGTCAACAACGATGATGCTAAACTTACAACCTTTGGAATCATTGGAGTACTTGGAAGTGTCGAAGATTTCGAGTAATTTTGAAGAACCAAGGAGATCATACATGTGGAAGACAAGCTACAAAGTTTATTTATTTACTTTGTATTACATATGTATTTATAGTTTGGTCACTAAAATTGACAAAGGGGGAGATTGTTATAGCACTGCTCGGTCGATCTCACATGCGTTGCTATCTCAAGCATGTTTGTCAATATTAGTGATCAAAACTATAAGTCTTGATTTTTAATCTACTTATTGATAAGTATCGGACTTGGATAGAAGGTGTAGTTGAGCTCAAAAACTCCATGGCGATCATCATACAAGACGAAGAACTACTCAAAGAACTAGTGGAACTTCATCGACTAAAAGGTATGTGGAGACTTGAACTTATCTATCACTCAAAAGTCTATCTACTTCATCTCCTATCTTGAGACAAAATTCGTATTGCTATATAGACTTTGATTATATACATTTTCTATTTCGAGACGAGTTTATCTCGCGTATCTATTTCTCGAAATATGTGTTGGTAAGATTTCGCTTTGGCCAAGTTCATCTTTACTAATAACGAAAGTCATATTATTAAGATTCAATTACTTGAAAATGGCTTTGACGGAAAATGGTTTGTGAATAACAATCATATAACGTCCTCTAAGAATGTTTCAATTATTGAAATGAGAGTTTAAAATATAACCTTGAGAGGATATAAACATTGTAAATATGTAAGTCCTTATTCCTTGAACCAAAGTATGCGTATTTTGTTGATTAGGAAGACCGGAAGTAAAGTCCGCGTACCAGTATGTGTACTGTCGGAGGTTCACATTCCGTGAATTTCTGCTGGAGTTTGTGAACTAAAAACAAACTCACTCCGGGTACTTAAGTCCGCGTACCAGTTCGTGTACTTAAGTGGGTTAGTTTCTAAAAATGGTTATTCGTGAACTTAAACTTATATAAACTAAGGAATGCATATTTGCAAACTGTGGCTATAAAGTTCATGAATTTATTTGAGTGAATCAAATTGTTTTTGCTTCGATTGTGTCTTGTATACTTCTATAATATCTAAGAAATTGAACAACTCTCTAACTAGTTCATTTGAACTAGTTGTGGTAAAGAAGAATATGGTTGATATGGAAGTGCTCATATGGCTAACCATTTGGTTAACTACTGTTGAACCAACTAAGTGTACATGTTTGGGTATGGTTACACAAACCTAAATAAACGTTCATTTCATTTGTGTGTAACAAGCTAAGTTCGATCTAACGGTTGAAAGATATTAGGTTGAATCGAATCAGGTTTTCATCTAGCGGTGAATATTGAATGCTTCGTTACCAAGGTAACTTAGATTGCAAACCCTGATTTGAAAGTCTATATAAAGGAGAACTCTAGCAACTAGGAAACCTAATCCCCACACCTTATGTGTGATACTAGTTTTATTATCTAGAGTTGATTCTCCTTTAACGTTAGGTTTCTTCTCGAGACCCTATAGGTTAATGACCTAAAGACTTCATTGGGTTTGTGAATCCAGACCCAACTATTTTCTCTATAGTTGTGTGATCTGATCTTGTTGTTTCTATCGTATTTGAGTATAATCATAAGATTAGCTTGAGATTGATTTCTCTGATAGGAAAGATATAAAAGTAGTGATAAACATCATCATCTCATCATTTGTGATTCTGCAATATCTTCTTTCGCTAGTCAGTTAGGATTATTGTGAGGTGATTGATAATACTATGATGTTCTTTGGAAATATAAGTCCGGGTTATCAATTGGTTCTTGTTCACCTTGATTTATCAAAAGACGGAACAAAAACTCGTAGGTATTTCTGTGGGAGACAAATTTATCTATTACCGTAGACCTTTCTATGTGATACATATTTGTTTATTAAAGTCTTCGACTTTGGGTCGTAGCAACTCTTAGTTGTGGGTGAGATCATCTAAGGGAATCAAATGCGTAGTATCCTGCTGGGATCAGAATCGTAAGGAGCGCAACTGTACCTTGGATCAATATGTGATTGATTAGGGTTTAACTATAATCCAGATCGAAATTAGTTTGTAGTAGGCTAGTGTCTGTAGCGGCTTAATATAGTGTGTGTTCAATCTGGACTAGGTCCCGGAGTTTTTCTATATTTGCGGTTTCCCTATTAACAACACTTCTGGTGTCTATGTTATTTATTTTTCGCATTATATTTTGTTATATAATTGAAATATCACAGGTTGTGCGTTGTATCAATCAATTGTGAAATCTAACCTTTGGTTGTTGATTGGAAATTGATTGATCCTTGGATATTTGTCTTTGGTACCATCCAAGTTTATATCTCTTATATTCAATTGAGCTCGCAGATTTCTATTTGCTGATTGCAGATTGAATTAAAGATTGAGATATTTAAATCCTTGATATATCTTTCTTAAGATTGCGTCTAACAGTCTAGTTGATTCTCTTGAAAGTATATTGGAGTTAGTCCATACATATTGCTAAGCAAAATATTGGGTGTGGTTGTTAGACCCCCGCTTTTTCACGGTGACATTAATGCACGTGTTTAGTCCATTTTCCCAGTTATATACAAGAATATATATAGGTTTTAAACCCTTTCCATTATCCAAAAATCTCACCGAGACCTATTTTCTAACAGCAACACCAGATTTGTAACATATGGCCATAACCACGTCCCGGACTAAATTATGTTTAAATTTAAGACCAACCCGATTCACACAATGCATGGCATGGTCGCCAAAGATGTCCATGATACGGCTACAGCACGGGCACACACTGTCCTCTGTAAAAAGAGGCACACCCAAACGGTATTGAAGAATAGCGCGAAAATGTCAAGGGCCAAGGTTCTTGTAGGACCAGAATATTGCAACAACGATATTCCTGCGATATTAACAACGTCTCTGCAAGCGTCACTATCAATACTTTAACAACGTTTCACGAGCGTCACAGAATATCCAAAAGAAACTGACGATGAAAGGAATAAAAGAAGAATATGTTGATCCTGCGATGATCATCATTCTTGCGATAGAGAATATTGTAGAGATCGCGATGAGATCGCAGAATAGATCCAAAATAAGAGGAAAACTTAGCTATCACCCATTATGTAAATCCATATATAAGGGGCACGATAGATCCAGAAAATGATGATGTATTTTTGAGAGTTGAAAGAGTCTTTCAGGAGAGAGAAACTTCAAGAGAATATTTGTAATCTTGATTTCTTCCAATTCTGTAAACATTTCTAAAATTTGAATAGTAAAGTGTCGTTTAATCTTTAAAGTTTACTCGATTTCCAACAGATTTCTATAGAATCTTGGTGTAGTGTGGGAATTCCTGCAACTATATTTTGGCGCCCAGAAACAGGGATTGAAAACTAAGAAATCTATGATTACAATTTGAGGATTTGAAGAAATTGTTAGAGTTGAAGAAATGGCTAGAAGAAGAATAAACACATCAGAACCACCCACAACTGTGAGGAGAAGTAAAAGACTTGCAGGTGAGGGAACAGGTGAATTGGAAGAATCTTTAAGGATAAGATCGGGGAGAAATGAAGCAGAAAGTTCAATTCAACAGCCGAATCAACAAGCACAAACACGATATAGGAATGTGGATTATGATAGAGTGAGTGTGCATACTTGGAGGTCGGATTCAATGGAAGAAACAGAAAATCGACAATTAAGAAATGAAAAAGAAGGAGAAAGAAATCAAGAAATGGTTGGAGGATTAATAATAGATGATTTGAGACAAAAAATACAAGAAGAAAGGAGATTAGAGGCAGAGGAGCGTGCGAATTTAACAAGACAAAATCATGAGCTAAGAATGGAGAATTTGAGGTTACAAAGAAGGAGGTCAAGAAGTACTGTTAGATCAAATTCAAGATCATTCAGAGAAGAACCAAGGCAAAATTCCCCAATGAGAAATGTTAGAGAAGAAGTGCAGAATTTAAATAGAGAAAAACGTCATAGAGAAGAAGAGATAATTGATGATCGCTATAATCCGCGTGACAATAGAAGTCAAGAGGGAAGAAACAACCAAATTGAAGAAGAAAATTCAGAAGAAGGTAGGAGGATATTGCACGGGCGAGAGAATCAGAGAAATCAAAGAATGATTGAAGAAGAAATTGAGAGACATTATGCTGAACAAGCACGTCTAGCTCGTGAGAGGGAAATATTAATGGCAGAAGTAGAAGAACATGAATTTCAAGAAGCAGTGCGACAAAATAATCATGAAAATCGAGAAAGAAGACGTACGCAAAATCGCTACAATGGTAATATTCAAGAGGAGTATGATATGATACAGAGGAGAATAGAGATACAGCGAAGAGAAATGAGGAGAAATGAAGAAGTTCGCAGAGAAGAAGATGAAAGAGAAAATCGCAGAGAAAGACGAGATGATGATGAAGAAGGAGATACACAAAATCTCGCAAGACAAGAAAGGCAAGAACGCAGGAGAAGGGAAACAACATTAAAGAGGCCAATGGAACAAAACTCAGCTGAGAATGAGCAAATTTTGAGAGAATTAGCAGAAATGCGAGGAATGATAAGCAATATAAGAGAAGGAGGTAGAAGGAAACTTGATGAAGCTATTGAAGAAGCTGCGAGGACTCCATTTACTCAAGAAGTACAGTTAAGAGGGATACCCCCAAAATGCAATTTACCAGCATTAACCAGCATTTTTGATGGAACTACTTGTGTTGTTCAACACGTCAAAGCTAATGTTAGATGTATGCTACAGTGGGATAATCATGATGTTGTGTTATGCAAATATTTTGCATCCATATTAACTTGCGAGGCGTTGAAATGGTTCGAGGGATTACCAAAAAATACCATAACTTCTTTTGATCATTTACAAGCTACATTTTTAGGAGCGTATAGTAGCAACAATTCATCACGGCCGGGTATTGAAGATGTGTTTGGGTTAAAACAGAGAGTTGGCGAGAGTCTGAAGCACTTAACCATAAGGTGGAAATCAATGTGCAGCGAGATGGCTGGAAGAGTAGATGAAAGATACCTGATCTTATCCTCATTAATGCAATGTTCGCGACTAATCTGTTGTACATTCAAATTTTCAGAGTCAAAAATACAATCACCATGATAGAGTTGCGAGAATTACAAGAAGAATACATTGCTTTGGAGGAGAAACAAAATGATATGGAATCATACCCAATCGCGAACACCAGCTCACTAGCAGCAAGTGGAAGTTTGCTCCCTAAAATGATAAGTAATGTGGTGACACCTCGCAAGAACAACAAGAGAAAGTAGTAATTGACAACCAACAAAAATTGGTAGCGATGGGCAGTCGAGATCAAGAAGAATATGAAAGGGAGAAGAATTATTAAAATCGCGGTGGAAATAATAAGATTCAATGACTTGATCAGCCGCAAGAAACTTATGGTGGACAAAGGCAGAATAACTTTAGAGGGCAAGGAAATCAAAAGATAATATGGGAAGAAATTAAGATGCCACCTCTTAATGCTAGTATAGAAAAAATTTGGGAAGATATCATTCTGATGGAAAATATACCATCCCCATGGAACATGGGAAAAGAACCACATCCAAGCAATAGAAGTCAAGAATTTTGTCCTTACCATCACTTTCATGGTCATTCAATAAATTATTGTAGGAATGTAAAGAGGATAATTTTAAGGATGATTGATCAAGGGAAGTTAAATAACTTTCTAGTAGGATATCCACAACCTCGTCAATTTACGCCAGCACCAGAAACTCGCAGAGTGAATGCTGTAAAAGGAGCAGAAACATTCGTGATAGAAGTGGGGGCTAAAGCAAAGCATTTGTCTTGTAACTCCATCGTGCATTCATTCAGAACTGTGGAAGATTTCCATGATAATGTTTTAAGTAGAGTCTTCGCAAGAAATACAAATGGAAGAGAGATAATGAATATAGGGAGAGCCTCGCCATTAGAAGAATGGCATAAAAAAACTTTGTCTTTCACCGCGCAAGATATACCATAGCTTGGCGAGCAACATGACAACCCATTGGTGGTAAGAGATAAAACCAAAGCAAATGCAAGCAGAAGATGAAGAAGATGATGGTAAAATTGAAGACACTTGGGCCATCAACAGAGTCTTAATAGATACAGGGAGTTCAGTTGATATCTTGTTCTATCATACCTATAGAACCATGGGTGGAAAAGATGAAGATTTGATACTATCAACGTATAAAATCTATGGATTTAACGGTACAGATAACAAACCAAAGGGGGAAATTGAAATGCAAATACCGTTAAAAGGAATATCTTCAAATATCTTATTCTGTGTTGTGGACATCGAATCACCTTACAATGCTTTGATAGGAAGGCCTTGGTTACACGGGATATTGGGTGTAGCATCTACTTATCAACTTTCCTCATCCTAAAGGTATTGGAGTTATTAAAGGAGATTGGGGAGAAAGCAAGAAATGTTATGAAATCGATATGAAGTCTTGTGAAGAAAGAGCTGAAAAGAATAGCAATTGGAGATACAAAATCAAACAACAACAAAGATGTGAAATGTTAATGATTGATACAATAGAGCAGAAAGAGGATATGAAGACTGATGGCGAGCGTCTCGCAGAAAAAGGAACAACAATAAAACGTAGCAAAAAAGCGGAATCAGAAAATAGTAAGTAGAGAGGTAAAATGATGAACTTTAGAGAACTCTATGAATAATTTGTTTGAAGAATATGTAATTGAACAGAATTTTCTACTTGAAAGAATCGCAAGTTTTTACAAAAAATAAAGAAGATCAAAGTTATGAAATTCAATCAAAGTTACAATACTCGCGAGAAACGCGAATAAAATTTCGCAGAGATTAAAGAATGGGACGAACCTTTATGGCGTGCACCCTAGTTCGCGAATAAAATTTCGTAAGATGCAAATGTAATACCTAAAAGCACGTCATAGGAGGGGGTATATCTCGACATGATTCAGGGGTAAGGTTATACCGCTGCTAGATCCTGAGTCATGCAGATGTTGGGGTTAAATAAAACCTATTCGGGAGAGAGATCTTGGATTTCCAACTATATATGGTTATACCCTGGTTGGACGACTGAGAATCTCTTCCAAGAAGTGCAAAGTATGACCAAGGCGCTGAGGTACACGGTTGATCCAAGGGTGCCAAGGGCGTACGAAACTCCCTTCCATTCTTGGTAAGTCTTGGATATAATGCACTTGGCCTGAAGAAAACCCCACTTAGGGTGCAGTCTTGTAACTATAATCCATATAAGCATAAAGGATAAGAGGCTGTGAAAACAGCTGGTTGTTGGTAAATCTGGATGGGAGGAGCTAGTCTTGTATGGCCGATATTCCCTCCTTGAAGGGGCAACCAGGGGGAAGATAAGGGCGGCACCCTTCATTAGGGAGCGGATAAGTGTCTTAAGACGACAATGTCATGGGGCTTTATGATCGCAAGAACATTTAGGCATGTCATATTGTTGCGTAACGTAAATTATACAGAGGCAAAAAGACAAAAGTTAAGATGAGATCAATGGGTTTTTACATGAATATGTAAAGACGTCCTGCGATTTCATCGCAAGACGGCAATGTCACGAGGCTTTGATCTCGCGAGAGAGCTTAGACTTGTCATATTGTCGCAAGACAATCAAAGAATAAAGATAAGGCAAGATCAATGGGTCAATACATGCAAATTTAAAGATGTCCTGCGATTTTGTCGCAGAAAGAAAGAGTGTGGCAAAATAAGACCTTTAATTAGGAAGGCGTAATAAGACCACAAGATTACTGCGATAATGCTCGCAGATGTTATGAGAATTGCGATTTCACGCAGTTATTGCTGACGATAAGATCGGCAATATTGAGGCAAATTTTATTTCCCACTAATATCTAATCTTTAATCAATTTTTATATTGCAGATGAATAATAGAGGCAAGTATGGGAATGCATGAGAGCAATGAAATTATTATTCATCTATCATATAAAAATTGCATAGATAAATGTGCACGCAGATAACTAAAGAATAATAATTATATTGATTGATTGACTTGCAGAAACAGAACTGTTTTCTAATTCATACAGGTAGAAGCAAAAGAAATTCACAAAATTGGAGAAACTCATAGCAATGTTACAGAAAGAATAAAATAAATATACAAGGAAGATAAAAGGGAAAAATAAGAACTAGCTAGATTCATCGCCATCCTCTTTATCAGACTTCTCTTCATCGCCAGATTTCTCCCTTTCATCATTATCATCACTATCTTCATTCTTATCAGAGTCTTCTCCTCCACCAGATTTTTCTCCTTCGTCATTATCACTATCATTTTCATCCTCGTCAGAATCCTCAGCTTCACTATCAGAGATGTTAATATTTGGGATTACTGCGGGAATTTCCTTTGCAAGGTCAGGATATATGGAAGGAGAAATTCCATGATCATCGCAGACCAATTTAACGGAATCATTACGAACAACAATGAGAGATCTATTGAAGTTCGCAGTAGTAATGTCAAATTTCTCCTTCAATCGTGAATATTTCTTATTGCGAGCAGCAAGGGTATTTTCAAGTTCCCCAATTCTTTCAAGATATCTTTTTTCAGATCCTGCGAGAATATATGACAACAAGTTAGAAAATTTTGTAAAAAAGAGTAATAAAAACAGAAAGTTAGTGAGAAGAAGAACATCAAACAACCTTCTCTTTCAGAAATCATATCTCTAATTAAGGCCGCTTGTTCAACTTGAAGGCTAACATTTACACCTAAGTCATTCCTGGCATTGTCAAGAATCTTCGTAACCAAAGCAAACTCATCATCGCTATTAATAAGGAGACGAGATCGAACTTGAGTCTCCCTCGCAAGAAGATCTTCATTCTCGCGGATAAGTTTATCTCTGTCCATTTGAACGTCAAGGAGAGTTTTATGAAAGTCTGCTAAAGTCTTGGATCCCTTTTTGATGGAAAGATATTTCTCGTCAATAAGATCGCTATTCTTCTGTCTTAATCTATCTATTTCTTTCTTTGAATCAAGATAGAAGCGCTTATATTTGTCAGTTAAACCTAAATTGAATCTGTGTTCAATCTTTAAGAGATTAAGCTTGGATCTAAGTTCATCTATGGAAAGGGATTTAATATTATCATCTGAGAAATTACTTAAAGAGTTATTAAGACAGACAAGAAGAGTATGGTCATCTACAGGTTCAGGGAAAGATTGAAAGAGTATAGCCTCATCAGTAAGACCATAAACATCTGCAAGTTAAAAGTGGTCGCTTGAATAAGCTGTGATAGAGTAAAAAGAATTAAGAGAGAAAGGAAATCAGTCATACCATAAAGTTGTTGGTTAGCTCTATCAAGATCAGAGATCTTTTGTTTATCAACTGAAGCTTCAATCTCCGGCTGTTTATTCTTCTTGCGAAGCTCAATAACTTCAGACTCTAATTTTTGTTTATCCTGGCAAAGTTTAGCATCTTTCTCTTCAGAGATGACACATCTTTTATCTAAATCATAAGCAACAACAAAAGAATTTATTCCAACCTGCGAAAGAAGAATATAAATTAAGATCTAGCGATAGAGAAAATATATAAACAAACTGAAAAAATGAAAACATACCAAGGCACCAAGAGAATTCAAGAGACTGGGAGTCAGCGATCTTGATATTCCTTGGAGGGAATCATTATCCACCAGAATAGGGGCATCGCAAACTTTAGAGAGGGCTTGGGATGTTTTGTCAATAATTTCATCTTCATCATTAGAAGTTATGCTGTGGGAAATATCGCTAAAAATTCTGGATAAATGAGTCATTGAAGAATCAGAAGAAGAAAATTTATTTATTGAAGGAAAACCGCTAACATTAAAATCCTGGTCATTATTATCTTTATCAAGATTAACACTTGGATTTTCTGGAATTACTTGAGGAATTGAAGAAGAAAAAGGTTGAGTTTTACTTCTCTTTAGTGGAGGATCGCTAGATTCTTCATTGCGAGGGGCAGAAGACCTTCCCCTAGAAGAAACAAAAGATTTCTCCTTTGAAGATTTCCCAGATTTCTCTTTCAAAGATTTCTCCTTGGTTTTTGCGGGTATTAATGGTTCTAACTCTTCGATTTCCTGCGAGCACAGATGAAGATAAGAAATAGGGGCAACAATATATTGTTAAAATTTATGAAGAGCTATTTCTTACTTCATCAATGAAAGATTTCAGAGCCAAGAAAGTGCTAGGCTTCCTCAAAGTTTGGTAACTGAGCTTCATTCTTTCAATCTGAGAAAGATCAAAATAATTAGCGAGAATATAAAAATGCAAAGAAGATAATGAATAATAATATGAAAATTCAGAGAGATTAGTACCTCTTTAGTTCTCTCAGGCCATTTAAAGACCCAAGGTTGATATTCTGCAAGTTTCGCGGGAAGTTCGCGAGAACCAGAAATATAAGGACCTTCGAGACACAACGGAAAAATAAACCACTTGTCATCGCTAGAATGGCGAGGACCTTGGTTGGTAGGTGTATGAAAATCAATATCCAGCATAAGAGCTTTGTCACCAGCGACCTTCTCTTTTTTCAAACGAATACCCCAGTAGGTGCTATCTCTCTTCATAGGGACTATACTATAATTTACAAAGAAGTTGTCCACAGTATAATCCGCAGGAACAATGGGGACATCTTTAAATAAAGGATTCTTTGGATCTTCAGGGTAGCGAGTTCCTTTATTCGCGCCGCGAGAAGCATATTCAAGCAGCAATCTGATACAATATCCACCTAGTTGATATACCGCTCGCGAGAACCTCTCGTCAGATATTATTTGATAAAATAGTGGAAGTTCTGGGTCATAAATAGGAATGGGAAGACCAGCCTCAAGTTGTCCTAGCGATACTATGATTTTTTAGCGAGAACATTGATCATCAGTGAATAATTTAAGAGAAAGTTCAGATTTAGAATCCTGATCTGGAATTAAATATAAGTTGAAACCTTTAATTTTGAATTTCTCGCACATCTCATTAAAGGCCTTCAAATTTTTAGAACCAGCAGCAACCATCTTTGAGTATGGGAATGAAAGAAAAGGATGAAAAGAAGAAAGAAATCACAGCAGTAATAGAAGCGCAGGTCGCGGAAGAACAGTAAAATTTGCAGAGAAAGTATGAAAGAAGAAGAAAGTAAAAGAGAAAAATGAAAGGAATGAGAAGAGTATTTATAGAAGAAGAAATTTCTCGAAGAAGATGACGGTAATTAATGCAAATACGTGGTTGTTCAGATCGTAGCGGTTAGAGGAGACGTGTCAAAAAATTTATTGGGACCAGAATTCGTGAAAACAGCTGGCGAAGGACATAGAAACGTGTCAGAACAGAGAAGTCTGAAAAGATAAGCGGCTATGGAATTTTAAAAAGTTCTCATGATATTTCTATTCTTCGCAGAAAATACATGAGAAGAGGCAAGATGTAGGACCAGAATATCGCTACAACGATATTCCTTCCATATTAAAAACGTCTCTGCGAGCGTCACTATCAATACTTTAACAACGTTTCACGAGCGTCACATAATATCTAAAAGAAACTGACGATGAAAGGAATAAAAGAATAATATGTTGATCCTGCGATGATCATCATTCTTGCGATAGAGAATATTGTAGAGATCGCGATGAGATCGCATAATAGATCTGAAATAAGAGGAAAACTTAGTTGTCACCCATTATGTAAATCCCTATATAAAGGGCACGATAGATCCAGAAAATGATGATGTATTTTTGAGAGTTGAAAGAGTCTTTGAGGAGAGAGAAACTTCAAGAGAATATTGTAATCTTGATTTCCTCTAATTCTGTAAACATTTCTAAAATTTGAATAGTAAAGTGTCGTTTAATCTTTAAAGTTTACTCGATTTCCAACAGATTTCTATAAAATCTTAACAAGGGTGTAGTGCGGGAATTCCTGCAACTACAGTTCTGATTAAGGCATGCGATGGGGATATCCTTAAGAAAGTTTGTAGCGCCCCCTAAGCTAGCAGCTGACTAATCCAAGAGATTAATTAAATAAAGAGGCACTAAGAATCTAAATCAATTACTTAAACATTCAATTAACAAATTAGCTACAAAACTTAACCCAAAACTAACCTCGCTCAGGAAGATATATATATATATATATAAGGATTCCTCTCAAATGATACATATATAATAGTCATTTGGTTTACAAATAAAATATACAACACAATAAACATAGCAGAAGTTAACCAACTAACGAAATCAACCCTTGAAACTTTTACTGCGCAACTCTGATCTGTCTATGAAACTGAAAGTAGGAATGGGTGAGCACAGCATCCCTAAAAGTGGTGCCCAGCAAGAATAACATTTAACTTTCAAGTAATCATGGCAAGATTTGGAAAATAATAATGTTTTCCCAAACATTAAAAAGTGACCAAGTCACTGAAATAAACAAACATGTATATGGACAAACTTCTTCTTCAAACAATGTATAATATTTGTGCTAACCACACTCATTATCTATTGATATCACCAAGACCATGATGACCCACTCTAAGCAATAAAAGCTGAATTCATGTAGATATAAATGTGAAGGAGCATATCATATATACCACAAGTGTAAATTCTCATTCCCCATAACAATTAATAATGACAAACAAAACATTACAAGTCCTTTCCAAATCGTGGAAAGATTCACAGAATCAACAGAACTATCATAGTGTAATTTAAACAAAGTATGGAATGCATAAACTGACAATGCATGAGTTTATCAAACTATGACTTTTGTAAAAGAAATAACAATGGTTACCAAAGAGTAAAATGTATTCCCACCTCTTTTGATGAATAGCTACGCCTACCTCGAGATCCACGATCCACTGGTTCATCCTTTGAATCGATCGTTATTAAATAGACTAACTGTTAATCACACAAGCACTCTAAGAATTTATCCAAAAAGATCATACAAGGCTCATACAACTCTATCTAATGATTCTAAGCCCATTTATGACTTTACACCTTTTTATTATCTATCTTTAACATATCTAAGGTTTACTAATTGAATTAGGTTGGTTCTATAGTCTATTAAATAAGTCTTGTGAATATCTTCAACTTTGTAGAAGAAGCCAAAGGTTAATTCGGACCATAAGGGTCTAAATATTCAAAATATGAATATTAGGTCTAAGCCCAAGTCCGCTAAACTGACGCCTTAATGTAAGGCCCAGTCCAACTAAGTCAACTAATGGTCAAAGTGATGGTCAAGGGTCAATTAACAATAAACGTCAGTCAACAAATTCAAGATCAGTCAAAGTCCAGGGTCAATGGTCAAAATATAAAGTCTAAATCGGTCACTGAGTCAACTCAGGTCAAGACAGGAACTCGGTGAGTTAATACTGATTTGACTCAGTCAGATACTGAGTCAGACAATAACATACCCAAGTCAGACTGAATAAATTCAGTCATAAAGGTCAAGGGATCTTCTCAAATAGCTGAGGCTCTAACTCTACAAATCTCAACTCAAGTTCAACTATAATCTACTCACTACATCAATTCATTCATTTATAAATAAACTCCAAACTACAATTACAATTTCGCTTTCCTGCAACTGCAGTAGCTGCAAGCTCCCAATGAGACTACTCACTGTGATTCTAGAATTACCATTGTTAGAACATTGCTTGGTCGAACTCGCATGTGTTGTTATCTCAAGCATGTTTGTCAATATTATTGATCAAAACTATAAAGTCTTTGATTTCTAGTATACTATAGCTAAGGTCTCGGACTAGGATAGAAAGTGTAGTTGAGCTCAAGAACTCCATGGCAATCATCATACAAGATGAATAACTACTCAAGGAACTAGTGGATATTCATCGACTAAAAGGTATGTGGAGACTTGAACTTATCTATCACTCAAAAGTCTATCTATTCTATCTCTTATCTTCAGACAAAAGTCGTATTGCTATATAGACTAAGATTATACACACATGATATTTTGAGCCAAGTATATCTCGCTTATCTATTTCTCGAAATATATGTTGGTAAAGCTTTCGCTTTAGCCAAGTTCATCTTTACCTAGTGACAAAAGTCATGTTATGTTTCAATCATTTTGGAAATTGCTCTGACAAAAAATAGTTTGTGAATAACAACTATATAATGTCCTCTGAGAATTTTTCAATGATTGAAATGAGAGTTTAGACAATATAACCATTGGAGGATATAAGAATTGTTGTGGAAACACATATATGTATAAGTCCTTATTGCTTGAACCGAAGTTAACGAATTTTGTTGATCAAGTGAAATTGGTGTAGTGCGTGAGCTTCAGTACGCGAACGCAGTCTACGAACCCAGTCCGCGAACTGGCGGAAGTTCTCGACCGAGAATTTCTGCTGGAGTTTGTGAACTCCATCCGGGAACTTATGTTCGCGGAATGGTTAAGTCCGCGAACCCAGTCCGCGAACTTGAGTAGGTTATGTCTAAAAACGATGTTTGTGAACTTATCGTAATAAACTAAGGTTTAGTTGCAGGATTTCCCACACTACACCCTTGTTAAGATTTTGTTATAAACAACTCAAAATTGAAGATAAAAACGACACTTTATTATCTTGGTTTCAGAAAATATTTACAGAAATGGAAGAACTTAAGATTACAACATTTCTCTTATAATTTCTCTCTCCTCAAGATTTTCTTAACTCTCAAAAGTACATAATCCTCTCCTGGACATACTGGGTCTGTATTTATAGGGTAACTACGTAGTGAATGCCAGCTAGGTTTTCCTCCTATTTCGGGTTGATCCTGCGATTGTTTCGCGATGGTTACAATGTTTACTCTCGCAAGTTTTGTAATCATCGCAGGATAAATATGCTTTTCTCAAGTTTTCTTCAATCAACATCTATTACATCGCTCCTCTGACTGTTTTTATAACATTCGCAAAGTGTAGCTGATGATCTTGCGGTGACGCTCGCTGGGAAGTGTTGTTAATCTCGCAGAGAATAGGTGTGGCAATATTCTGGTCCTACATCTTGCCTCGTCTCATGTATTTTCTACGAAGAAGAGAAGATCATGAGAATTCCATACTCCTCATAACACTCGCAATTTCTTTTCCTTCTATATTTTCTCCCCGACAAGACTCCGTTAATTTAGCTTTTCCACCTACACGTGTTGTTAATTCCTCTTTTTACTGACACGTCTCTGTTCAATAGGCCCACTCATTTTCTTCTATAAAAGGCAAGGTTTAGTCTCAAAACTAATTTTCTTCTTCCGCTTCTTTATCTTCTTTATCTTCTGCAACCTTTCTTCTTCTTCATATTCTCCTGCTACTGTTCAAATGGCGTCATCAAGGTATATTTTTGATTGTAATACTTATCTGAGCCAATTTTTATGTGTATTTCATGATCTTCTCTATTTGATTCTTCATAACTCTTGCATTTTGTTTTATCTCTAGTGGAATTATCCCTAACACTCGATCTGCAACTCAAAACCCTAATACTCGCAAAAGGCTTGCTGAGAAGAAGAGGAGTTCTGCGAGTGATAATGTAGTAAGAAACACATTTTTCTTTTTAATAACAATATTGTTGCTTCTGTTTCTTATCTAAGTTATTATTCGCAGAATGACGAGAATCCTGTTAAACCTCCCAAAAGATCTTGCCACTTTAAGACTCTTGGGGATAATCTCATTATTCCCACGCTAACATCCGTAAGGACTACTCCCATACTATCGCAACCAAATCTTTCTACTTTTGTCAGCGAGAATATCACTGCCCAAATTCCTACTTCTTCTGATCCTTTGATAAGTCAAACTTCTAAGATTGCTATAACCGAGACTCCTTATAGTCCTTTACGGCCTTCAACTGTTGTTTTTCCAAACACTCCTCCTCCTGATAATTCGTCCACCGCAAATGATTCAAATCGTCAACTGGCTCTCATTACTACTTCACCTTCTACACCTCTTCCTTCATCAAATGAAAGCTTATCAAGTATTGATGTTGCTTTTAAAATGTTGTCTAATGTTTTAGACAATGCTAGAAAGTCTTCTACTGATTCTCTTCAACATGAAGTTTGCGAGACTTTTCTCAAATATTTTGGTTCTGAGGGTTCTGCTTCGCGAGCATCTTTGGAGGATGAAATTGAAACTCTAAGAAGAATTCTTCAAGTCAAAACGTCTCAATGTGATATTCTGAACTATAAGCTTCGCAACTCTTCTCTTGATTGCGAGAACCTTCGCAGGAAAAATGACGAGCTAAAAGGTATAATTTTCTTTACATCTATCCTCTTGTTTTTCTGTTTTGTTGTTATATCTCATGTATTCAACCCTCCTCCTTAAATTCTTGATTTATATGTTAGTTACAAATCAGACTCGTTTCATGGAGAGACTTAAATTTGAATCCATTACTGACGAAGCTCGTGTTTAAAGAGATTCTTGGATGGACCAGTATGATAGATTAGACAATCTTTGTACATATTCGATCAATCAAATAGATAATCTTACTAATGAGAATAATCAACTGTCGCAAAGTCAAAATTTATTAAGTAATGAGATTACTCGCCTCTCATATTTGTTAACCAAGTCTAATTTGGCGGTAGAATCTTTATCAGATGAGAATAAAACTTTATCCCAAGAGAAACACAAATTTTCAAGCTTGATGGCGATTTCTTTGCAATAATTGCGTAATCTACAAAGAATATGCGATAACCAAGAGCAATCTCTCCATTCCCTTAAAAATGAACTCAAGGAGGTAACTGAATCATCCGCTGCTGAAAAGGAGAAACTTATCAAGGGTAGGTTAACTCTTAGTTTGAAGGCCAGCGAGCTTCAAGACCAATACTATCAATTGGATAAATCTCACTCTTTGCTAGAAAAGGAAAACTCGTATCTACGTACCAGAGAAGAAAATATGAAATCTCGTCTGAAGGGTGTGGTCGGCGATAAATTCGATGACGCTATGAATCAATGGGAAAATTGCTTCTTTACATTAATTCAAAACTTAACCTCATGAAAGAAGGTAGTCAATTTTCGCCTTTCTTGTTGACCTTTCTGTTAAATTATGTGTTATATTTCTTGTGAGATCTTTGTCTGACCGATATTTTATCACTCTTGTTACTCGCATAATCTGAAAGAAACCTTCACTCTATCATCACTGACCTTACCAGCAAATTGGATAAAGTTCGCAAAGAGAACAAGTCTCTTATCTCCAATCATCTTGAATCCCGTGACAAAGCAGAAAGAAGACTTGATTATCTCGAGTACTTCAAGAATGTTGTAGTTGCGGGAAATCCTACAACTACACCCTCAGTAGAATTTGTAAAACTTTAAGACGTTCTTGATGAAGAATGACAATTTTGATTAATAATCTCAACTGATTACAAAGAAATATGTTAATGGAAATTAGAAAAGTTACAACTTTCTCTGTTCTCTCTCCTAAGACCTTTTCTAATACTCACTCAAAAGAACCTCTTTAATCTAGTATTTGAACTACTATTTATAGTGAAATATGTACAACTGTATATAACCTGCGAATCATCGCAACCTCTGATCGTAAATTTATTCTATATTCGCAAACCCTTCACGCTTCTCCCGTGTTTCTTATACCATCACATTATCTTGCGACACTTTTCTCTTGTACTTGTTGTTATGTTCGTAACCCAACATCTTGTGATATTCGGTACCTACATCTTGCCTCTTCTCATGTCATTTCTGCGAAGAATTAATGATCGTGAGAATATAACCGTTACTTATTCTTTATTTTCCTTTTTTATCAGAATTCGAACACGTCTTTTATAATCGTCTTTTCCTTACTATTCCCTTATATATACTCCTTTTATGCCCCCCTTTATTATCTTTTTACCTTCTCTTTTTACTTCTGCAACTTCATCTTCTTCTTACATCACTTCTTCGGTTATCGCCTTCTCTTACTGTTAATTCTATCATGAGTTCTTCGAGGTAATTTTCTTTTATCACTCGCATCTTTCACTTGTTTATCTCTTTTATTTCTGTTTAATTCATTGTTTGATTTTGATTTCTTTCAGCAAAACTATTTCTCCGATGAAACCTTCAACTAAAAACTCAAGCCCTAGTTCTCGAAGAAGAAAATCCGAGAATCAAAAGGTAGTTAAAATACTCTGTCTCCCTTCTGAAACAATATATTGTTGCCTCAGTTTTTAATCTACATTTTGATTCGTAGGTCGGTGAAAAATCCAACCCTACCAAGAGATCTCGTATTATCAAATCCAAGCCATCAATTTTAATCAGTGATTTCCTTCCTGTGATTGATAAATAATTTTCCTCTCCTCCTCGTGAAAGCACTTCTTCGCAAACTCCTGCCTCTACTCCATTACCCAGTTTTCAGTCTCCCACCCCTGTCAATTTATCAACACTTCTTCAAGATCAACCTTCTCAAGATACCTTCTCAACCTCTTCTCTTGAAAAACCCATTTTAGCTCATAATCCTTTGAGTGTTGTTTCTCCAAGCAATTTACAACTTGCTTTGATTCCTTCAAATTCTTCTCCCCTTCCTCAAGAAGTTCGAGATGGAATTTATTCAGCTTTCCAGATGTTATCTGATGTTTTGAGTAATACTGTGAAGTCTTCAAATGTTCGCTCGCAGTCTGAATTTTGCGAAATGCTCAACAACTTCATCAATCTTTATGTTTCTATTTCACGTCAAGCCCTGGAAAAATAAGTTGAATTGCTTCGCCAAACTCAGGAGTCTTTGAAAGCGGAGTGTGAGAATCTTCGTAAAGAGAATCATCAGCTTCAAAATGATTCTCTAGATTGTGCAATCCTTCGTAAGAGGAATGATGCATTAAAAGGTATTGCTATTATCTTTATATTTTCTTCTTTTGTTTGTTTCTATTTCTCGTATGTTTGAAACACCCATTAAAACCCATTACCCTTTATAGAATCAATCCAGAAATGTAGAATGTTGGTACTTCAGCATGAATCAGTCGCAGAAGAATTTCGAGCCAAGCATGAAAGTCTTTTGAACCAATTTTTCCACTTATCTAGTCTTCATTCATGTGCTCTTGACAATTTAGATGCTCTTTTCCAAGAAAAATACCCAACTAATTTACGATCACAAATTTTTGAATGATGAAATATCTCAGCTCACTTCTTCTTTAACTAAAGCCGATTTAAGAATAGAAACCCTATTAGAAGAGAATGAAACATTATCAGAAGAAAGATGTTCGTATTTGAATACAATGGCCATTTCTTCGCAACAATTGAATATTCTTCAGAGTAAATGTTGCGATCAAGAAAATCTCCTTTATTTGTTAAAAGGTGAACTTGGGGAATTAAAAAAGTCTTCAGATGCAGAGAGAAGTTCTTTTTCTGCCGAGAAGAAATCCCTTCTTAATAAGAATATAATCTTGATACTAAGAGGAATAAACTTAAAGAAGATTATTCCCAACTAGAAAACCTTAATACAAAACTTGCGAAGGGTAATAAATTTCTTCTTTCCAAAGATCAAAAGCTTCAATCCAGACTTGAAGGATTAGTTGGTGATGGTTTTGATAAAGCTATGGATCATATGAAGAATTGTTGTCTATATTTAGCTCAATTTCTTTCCTCACAAAGAGAAGGTAGTCATTAAAATTTGACTGCCTTTGATATACCTTTAAGCTTTGTTATATTCGCAAAATTGATTCTTTGAATTTTGTTTCACTCGCAGAATCTGAGAACAATCTTCGCAATGCTAAATCTGGATTGGATACCACCTGTTCTGAGCTTCGCAAGAAGAACGCTTTGCTTTCTACTTGTTTGATTAATTCTCGTGATCGTGCCAATCGGAGATTCAACTATCTTGCTTATGCCAAAGATATTGAAGATACTAACCACCAGAAGGCTCTACTTCGTGAAAGTCATTTGAAAGCTCAAGTCTTCGTAAACAACATTCTCTTATCAAAATCCTTGCTTCCAGTGAAAGTTGAACCTCTGGAAATATCTGATGATAAAGTTGCTCGTGATCCTGATAGTGACTTTGATTACAAGAGTGATGATGAAAGACTTGATAGTGAAAAAGAATCTATCCCTCAAGGAGAAGTTCATGTTGAAGACTCTACATAGGGTAATATTTCACAAGAATTGAACACTGCTGATGATCCTACTCATCTTAAAGATCCATCACAAAGTGTTTATGGAGATCACTAAGCATGATAAACTTCTTTTCCCAAGTTATCGTTAATCCTCTTGTTTTTCTTTCTTTTGAACTCTTTCTCTTGGTTACTGTTGGTTCTCTTTTTACAAACAATTCTGCTTACTATTTATGTTCTTAAAGAAGTATATTTTATATTTTGCGATAATGAATTGACCTTTCTCTAATTGAATACTTTCTTGATTTGCATAAATTGAATAAATTGATCATATGAAGAGAAATAACATATCTTAAAGACTTAGCTTAGTATTCCCTTTCCCCTTATTATTGCTCTTCAGGTGATCAATTTTTGTTGTAAGTATTAGAATATATGCCTCCGTTTAAGTCGCGAAGTTTCAGGTTGTTGCGAAGTAAATAAGAAATCTCCCCCTTGAAGTATAAGAAGTATGAAACCTCCTTGAAGAATTATGAAACATCCTTGAAGAAGTATGAAAATTATGAAACATCCTTAAATAAGTATAAGAATTATGAAATATCCTTGAAGAAGTATAATAATTATGAAACACCCTTGAATAAGTATGAAAATTATGAGACATCCTTGAAGAAGTATAAGAAGTATTCAATCCTTGAAGAATTTAATGAGTATGAAATATCCGTCCTTGATTGCAAATAAAATTGCCTCTTTTGGTAGGATTTATTGATACATATTCTTGTTGAGAATATAAAGAATCTCCAATGACATTGACGTAATTGACTTCATTAGTTTATGTGGTCTTATCATGCCTTCCTAAGTAAAGGTCTTACTTTACCACCTCTTTTGTGATAAAGTCGCAGGACGTTGGTGCACTCGCATGCCTCAACCCCTTGACTTTATCTTAACAATATTTTTGCGTTTCCGATAATATGACAAGTCTGAATATACTTGCGAATATACAGCCTTGTGACATTATCGTCTTGCGATGAAATCGTAGGACGTTATCACACTTTCATGTAATAATCCATTGATCTCATCTTAACTTCTTTGTATTTAATTCTGCGAGTATATATATATATTTTTTTTTTTTACTCGCAGAAATACGATTGCTGCACAAATATGAAAAGCCTTTATGTTCTTGCGGAAAAAAAGCCTCGTGACATTTGCGTCTTATAGCACGTATCATCTCCCTAATGGAGGGTGCTGCCCTTTATCTTCCCCTTAGTTGCCCCTTCAAGGAAGCGTACATCGACCATACAAGGTTAGCTCTTCCCATCCGGTTTTTCCAACAACCAGCTTTTGTTCGCAACCTCTTATCCTTTTTGCCTATAGGGCTTATAGTTACGAGGTTGCACCCTATGGGGTCTCTTTGGGCCAAGTGCATCATTTTCCAAGACCTGTCAAGAATGGCATATGTTCTTCAAAACCATCCGTCATTCTTGACTCAACCGTGTACCTCGGCGCCTTGATCATTTTCTGCACTTCTTGGGAAAGACAGTATGCCTTAGTCGCCCAACCTAAATCATGTTACATCGCAAGATTAGGTTGAGAATCCAAGGTGTCTTACCCGGATAGGTACCCCGCTTTTGGGTTATGTACCCCGTAATGTACATGTACTTAGGTTCCGTGGTGGTGTTCCGTTTCCCCTGAGCCATGCTTATAGGTACCCCCTTAAATGACGTACTTTAGGACTTTGCCTCTTGCGAAATGTTGCTTCGCGAACTAGGGTGTACGTCACAAAGGTTTGCCTGTGTAAAATTTCTGCGGCTTTCTTTCTTTTTTGAAAGATGATCAGAGTTTGCGGCTTTCTTTTATGAAAGCTGATCGCAAATAAATTTTTGCGTCTTTCTTTAATGAAAGTTGATCGCAATAAGAATTTTAAAATTTGTAATTTTTGTTGTTTTTGTGCGAGCAAATGATATTCGCAAAATTATCATGAGTTTTATGGATAATACCTTTTTAAATACAATTTATTCCAGGGTCGACCAAGTCTTAAACCCATGTCTTTCCCTTCTGGATCCATCAGTCGATAGGCTCCACTTCCCACAACCTCTTTAATGACATATGGTCCATCCCATTTGGGTGACAGTTTTCCTCCATTTTCTTTCTGGTAGGGAGGTGTTTCTCGCATGACCAAATCACCTGGTTGATACTCACATTCAATAACTCTCTTGTTATACTCTCGAGCTAATCTTTCCTGATAAATTTTCATATGTCGCAACACCTTTTCCCTTTTTTCTTCCAAATCATCCAGTTCACTTAATATCACTCCTGCACTTAAATTTCTTTCCCAAGCTTCTTTCTTTGTTGTCGGAATTATAACCTCTGTTGGAAATACTGCTTCTACTCCATATGTTAAACAATAAGGAGACATTCCAGTTTCCTCCCTACTAGGCACTTGCTCGCACCACCCTCTGAGATGTCCTTTTAATTTCTTTTTGATTGTATCTGCGATTGTTTTATTTGTTGCCTATGCCTGTCCATTAGCTTGTGGATATAATGGAGTTGATTTCCCACATTTTATCCTAAAAGCACTGAGTAACATCTCTATATTCTTCCCTTCAAATTGTTTCCCATTTTCGGATACTAATTGTGCTGGAACTCCATACCTACAAATGATATTCTCAAATATGAATGTAAAAACATCCTTATCGCGAATATGTTGTACTGATTTTACTTCTGCGAGCTTCGTAAAATAATCTGTTGCGACTATTAAGTATCTTCTCTGCCCAGATCCAGGTAAAAATGGTCCAACAATGTCCAATCCCCATTTCCCGAAAGGCCAGCAGATTGTTGAAGAGGTTAGTGGTGCCCCTGGTGCATGAGTTCTTTTCCCATGTCGTTGACATTCTTTGCATCGTCCCACCAACAATTTTGCGTCTGTGTGCATATAAGGCCAGTAATATCCTTGTATTTTTGCTCTATATGCTAGAGATCTTCCCCCACTATGATTACCAGCTTCTCCTCCATGTAACATCTTCAATATTTTTTCTCCTTCTTCACGAGTTAAACATCTAAGAGGTGGTCCGCTGAAAGATTTTCTGTATAAAATTCCTTCTCATAACTCATAATTTGTTGCACGACTCTTTAATTTATGTGCTTCTAGTCTGTTCTTGGGTATTTATCCTTTTGAGAGATATGAATGAATGTCCTTTCTCCAATCTGCGAGATCTTCTGCGATGTCGTCTGGTAGTTCCCTTTCTACTTCCATCACAACTGCTTCCTCAATTTCTTTTTCTTTATTCACTGATGGATGTTGAATTGTCTGGATTTTGATATTTCTTGTATTAGGGTTTGTCATCATACTTGGAATGAATGCAAAATCATCTGCGAGTCGATTGTATTTCCATTGTTATATGCCTTCATTTTAACTTTGGTATCTTCGCAGATAATTCATCAACGAGTTTCTTGTATTTCTTCAAAGAAGACTCATTTGTGGTATATTCCCCTTTAATTTGACAAATTACCAGCTGAGAGAATCACTTGTTATTCTTATATTTTCAAGCTTCTTTTCTATTGCGATCTTCAATACATGCACTACAGCTTCGTACTCTGTTTCATTGTTCGTGGATGCAAATTCTAGTATGAATGAGAATGCTATTATTTCTCCTTCTGGTGAAATCAACACAACTCCTACTCCATTCCCCTCACTGTTGGATGATCTGTCTACTAAAATTTCCCATCTATTTGGTTCTGTTAATAGGTCTTTTGGATTCCCAAATTCTTCTTCAATATCTGTCATTTCTTCTACTACCTCATCTTCTTCCAAAGGAAATTCTGCCAAGAAATCTGCGACAACTTGTGACTTTTGCGATGATAACACTTCATACTTTATATTGTAATGGTTTATTTGTGCATTCCACCTTTCTATTCTTCCTGATATTTTTGTGTTCTTCAGGACTTACTCAATTGGGACTTTGGTTACCACTTTTATCACATGCGCTTGAAAGTATATTTGCAACTTAAATGATGCATAAACCAGGGCTAGGATTAACTTCTCCATTTTAGAATAATTTCTCTCTGCTGTGTTAAAAGTTTTACTGATGTAGTAAATGGGCCTTTCTATTACTGCATCTGTTCGCAATAGAACTGCACTTAAAGCATATTGAGTTGTTGCGAGGTATACCAATAATTCTTCATCTTTCTATGGTTTCTGTAATATGGATGTATTCGCGAGATATTCTTTGATTCCTTGAAAAGATTTTTCACATTCGTCAGTCCACTTGAATTTTACTCCCTTCTTAAGTATGTTGAAGAAATGTTTGCACTTATCTGACATTCGCGAAATAAATCTTCCAAGTGAAGCCAAGAGTCCATTTAGTTTTTGCAATTCTTTTACCGTTGCAGGTGTTGGCATGTCACGGATTTCTTGTAATTTTTCTGGATCGACTTGTATTCCCTCCTTTGATACTATGTATCCCAAAAAAATTCCTGACGCAACTCCAATTACACATTTTTCAGGATTCAATTTGATGTTGAATTTTCTCATTTGTTCAAATATTTCCTTCAAATCTTGCACATGATCTTTGGCCTCTTTACTTTTTATCAACATATCATCTACATACACCTCTAAGGTTTTATGTATCCATTTTGCGAACACCTTTTCGACCATTCGTTGATATGTAGCACCCGCATTTCGCAAACCAAATGGCATCTTCACATAACAATATAAACCTCTTGGAGCAAAAAAGGCAGTATGTTCTTGGTCTTCTTCTGCGAGTGATATTTGATTGTACACTTTATATCCATCGAGTGAAGTGACTCTATCATGTCCTGCAGCTGATTCCACTATTTTTGGTATGTCTGGCAATGGAAAACTGTCTTTGGGATAGGCTTTGTTTAGATCAGTGAAATCTATACAAATTCTTATCCCTTTATTCTTCTTTGGAAAAATGACCATATTCGCAATCCATTCTGGGTATTTTGCCTCTCTTATGATTCCTGCATCCAGCATCTTTTGTAATTCTTCTTCTATTTGTGCATGATAATTCTGCGAGATCTTTCTTATTCTTTGTTTGAATGGTCTTACGCTTTTATCTATGTTCAATCTATGACACGCCATTGATGGATCAATTCTTGGTATTTCATCTACACTTCCTGAGAATATATCTTTGTATTCTCGTAAGAGATCAATGATTCTTTTCTTTTCTATTCTTCTTCGTCCATCTTAGTTCCAATTCGTAGGATTAAAGGCTCCTCTTCAGTTTCAATATTTATTTCTTTGGTTGGTTCTGCTATAACGTAACTAGGACTTTGCTCTCCCATAGGTGTTGGTTCTTTGATTATCTCACTTGGTATTCCTTTTCCTTCTCTTGCTCTTATTGTATACACTCTGAACTCCTCTTCCTTTTTCGCTTCTTTCGCAAGTTTTCTACGAAATTGTTTCTTTCTTGCTCTCCCTCCACACTGTTTTACTTCAATCTGATAACAAAATTTTGCACTATCAATATCCTCTTTTATTTCTTGTATTCCGCTTGGTGTAGGGAACTTAATTTATTGATGTAATGTCGAAGCAACATCCATGGTCTTCCCATCAACATATTATATGGAGATTCCATATCTACCACACATAAAACTATGTGTGTTTCGATTTCTCCCAGCGGTACTCGTAACATTATTCCCCCTTTGGATTTTGTTGTAGATTTTCCCAATCCATGGATAAGACATTCTGAATTTGTGATCTCTTTATCTTTAATCCCCATCCCCTTAAGTGCATGATAGAATATAATATCAACAGAACTCCCTGTATCAATCAAAACCCGGTTTAATTTCTATTTTTTTGTAGATTTTGTAGCTTTCTTTTCCTCTCGCATGATCGGAATTGTGACTACTAGTGGTGAAGTGTGGTTCAAGTCTTCATTTGGAATTTCTTCTACTGAAAATGTGATTTCTGCTTTTCCCATTCTTTCAAAGTTGTTATTTTCTCCACTTCCATGATCTTTCTTCCTCTATAATATCATTTGTGTATCCTTCCCTTCATGTTGTTATGAAATTCATCAATCATTGTCTTTGTGATCATATTACATTCTTCTATTTTGTAATCTTCATCTACTGACTCCATTTGATCTTCAAATTTCCAAAACTCATTCAAATTTCTGCTATAACAATCTTCAAGTCCCTGTTTCTAGCGCCAATTATGTAGTTGCAGGAAATCCTACAACTACACCCACGGTAGAATTTGTAAAACTTTAAGAAGTTATTGATGAAGAATGACAATTTTGATTAATAATCTCAACTGATTACAAAGAAATATGTTAATGGAAATTAGAACAGTTACAACTTTCTTTGTTCTCTCTCCTAAGACCTTTTCTAATACTCACTCAAAAGAACCTCTTTAATCTAGTATTTGAACTACTATTTATAGTGAAATATGTACAACTGTATATAACCTGCGAATCATCGCAACCTCTGATCGTAAATTTATTCTATATTCGCAAACCCTTCACGCTTCTCCCGTGTTTCTTATACCATCACATTATCTTGCGACACTTTTCTCTTGTAATTGTTGCTATGTTCGTAACCCAACATCTTGCGATATTCTGTACCTACAAATGTAGAGATTAGGAATCGTGATAGAGGTTTTCTTCGCAAGGTCCACCTCAGTGCTGAAGTTCTTGTGAACGAGATTCTTCTCTCCCATTCTCTCCCTCCAGTATCTTTTCCTCCTCTAAAGGTTGATGATGATGAAATTCCTCTTCCCATGGATGAAGAATTAGAGTTTACTAATGATGAAGAAATTATCACCCAAGAAGATGGTGAAGAATAAGAAAAAAGTCCTCTCAAAGAAGTAATCGCTGATGAAGAATTAACACGTTTGTTGTACTCGCGAGCTAATCTGCGTAGATAATTCTCCATATGTTGTAGAGTTTGTTCTCTCTTTTCTTCTAATTCATCCAGTTTATTCAAGATCATTCCAGCACTTAAATTTCTTTCCCATGCTTCTCTTTTAGTTATAGGAATAGCAACTTCTGTTGGTAATACAGCTTCAACCCCATATGTCAAACAAAATGGTGACATTCCAGTTGCTTATCGTCTAGTTGTGTTGTAGGCCCATATTGCGTTATGCACTTGCTCGTACCATGCTCTGTGGTATCCTTCTAACTTCTTTTTCAAAATGTCTGCGATTGTTTTATTAGTTTCCTCAGCCTGACCATTTGCTTGTGGGTATAAAGGAGTAGACTTTCCATATTTTATCTTAAATGCATTGAGTAATAATTCTATATTCTGTCCCTCAAATTGCTTTCCATTATCAGATACCAATTGTGTTGGAATCCCAAATCTGCAAATTATATTTTCAAAGATGAATGTAAAGATATCTTTATCGCGGATATGTTGTACTGCCTTTACTTCTCCCCACTTTGTGAAATAATCTGTTGCGACAATTAAATATCTTCTTTTTCCAGAACCAGGTACAAATGGTCCCACAATATCTAATCCCCATTTCCCAAAAGGCCATACACTTGTTGAAGATGATAATGGTGCCCCTGGTGCATGTATCTTTTTTCCATATCGCTGGAAATCTTCGCAACGCCTTGAGAGTTGCTTTGCATCCTCATGCATATACGGCCAGTAATAACCTTGCATTTTTGTTCTATATGCCAAAGATTTTCCTCCACTGTGATTACCAGCATCACCACTATGTAACATCTTTAATACCTTTTTTCCTTCTTCCCTCGTTAAACATCTTAACAATGGTCCACTAAAGGATCTGCGATATAACACTCCATCTCTTAACTCATAATTGGTTTCCCTACTTTTTAACTTATGTGCTTCTAATCGATTTCTTGGAATCTCCCCTCTTGCCAAATATGCATTAATATCTGCTCGCCAATCTGTAAC
The DNA here is from genome assembly GCA_023529315.1 of Papaver bracteatum. NCBI lineage: Eukaryota > Viridiplantae > Streptophyta > Magnoliopsida > Ranunculales > Papaveraceae > Papaver > Papaver bracteatum. The sequence continues at coordinate 1,390,332 of JAJJWX010000997.1, forward strand.
GTTATTCTTTGGTTCTTCCTCGCTAGCTTCTACCATCATTATATCTGTCTCTTCTTCTTCCTTGTTTATTGATGGAAATGAAAGTGTTTGAATTTTTATGCTCCTTGCCAATGGATTTGTCATCATACTGGATATGAAATCAAAAGCATCTGTGAGCCTATTATCTTTCCTTGATATGTGTCTCAGTTTTATTTTTGGAATTCTCGCAGACAATTCTTCAACAAGTCTCTTATATTTTCTCATGGATGGTTCATTTGTTGTGTATTCTCCTTTTATCTGACGAATAACTAATTGTGAATCGCTGATGATTCTTGCGTTTTCCAACTTCATTTCTATCGCAAATTTTAAAGCATGGATTACAACTTCGTATTATGTCTCATTATTGGTGGATGCAAACTCTAACCTAAATGAAAAAGATGTTTTTTCTCCTTCTGGCGGTATAAAAATAATTCTAATTCCATTTACTTCCCCATTGGATGATCCATCCACTAATATTTCCCATCTGTTTGGTTCTGTTAATAACTCTTTTGGATCTCCACATTCCTCTTCTGTATCCATCATTTCTTCTACAGCTTCAGCATCTTCTAGCGGAAATTCAGATAAGAAATCTGCGATGACTTGTGACTTTGGCGAGGATAAAATTTCATATTGGATATCAAAGTGTCCTACTTGTGCATTCCATCTCTCAACTCTGCCTTATCTTCTTGAATTTTTCATTACTGACTCAATTGGTACTTTCGTTAATACTTTGACCTTATGTGCTTGAAAATATATACGGAGTTTGAAAGTTGCATGTACCAATGCTAGAATTAACTTCTTAATCTTGGAATAATTTATTTCTGCAGAATTGAATGTTTTACTGATATAATAAATTGGTTTTTCTACCCCTGCATTTACTCGCAGCAACACTGCACTTAGCTCATACGTGGTTGTTGTGAGATAAATAAACAATTCTTCTCCCGGTTCAGCTTTCTGTAAGATAGTTATGCTCGTCAAATGTTCTTTTATTCCTTGAAAAGCTTTTTCGCATTCATCTGTCCACTTGAATTTTGTTCCCTTCTTGAGTATATCGAAAAAATGTTTGCACTTATCTGAAGATCGCGAAATGAACCTTCCTAGCGAGGCTAAGAGTCCATTTAATTTTTGCACATATTTTACCATCGCATGTGTTGGCATATCGTGAATTGTTTGTATTTTTTCTGGATCAACTTGTATTCCTTCTTTTGATACTATATACCCCAAGAAGTTTCCTGAGGTTACTCCAAATGTACACTTATCAGGATTCACTTTGATATTAAATTGTCGCATTTGATCGAAAATTTCTTTCAAATCTTACACATGATTTTCAGCTTCTTTACTTTTGATTATCATATCATCTACATACACCTCTAATGTTTTGTGAATCCACTTTGCAAACACCTTCTCCACCATTCTTTGGTATGTTGCTCCAGCATTTCGCAAACCAAATGGCATCTTTGTGTAACAATACAACCCTCTTGGATCAAAGAATGCTGTATGTTCTTGGTCTTCTTCAGCGAGAGGAATTTGGTTATATCCTTTATATCCATCCAGCAATGATATTCTTTCATTTCCCGCTGTTGATTCAACCATTTGTGGGATATATGGTAATGGAAAACTATCTTTTGGACAAGCCTTATTTAAATCAGTAAAATCTATGCAAATTCTTATCCCTTTGTTCTTATTTGGGACCACCACCATATTTGCAATCCATTCTGGATATTTTCCTTGCCTTATAATTCCTGCATCGAGCATTTTCTGTAATTCTTCCTCTATTTGAGAATGGTATGTTGTGGCGATTTTTCTTATTTTTTGTTTAAATGACCTTACATTTTTGTTGATTTCTAACTTATGACATGCTATTGATGGATCTATCCCCAGCATTTCATCCATGCTCCACGCGATGATATCTTTATATTATCGCAAGAGATTTATAGTTCTTTCTTCTTCATCTGCCTCCATTCTAGTCCCAATTTTAAGCATTTTAGGCTCTTCTTTACTCCCAATATTTACTTCTTTTGTTGGTTCTGCCGCAGTGTAACTGGCTTCAGGTTCTCCCATTGGTGTCGGTGTTTTCATAATTCTCGCGAGTTCACCTTCTTCTCGCGAGATTTCACTGGGTATTCCTTTTCCTTCGTTGGCTCTTATTATGTAAACTTTAAACTCTTATTCCTTCTTTGCTTCTCTCGCCAATTTTCTGCGAATTTTTCGCAACTTTGGACGATCTTCACAATTTCTCACTTCAATTTGGTAACATAGTTTTGCAAAGTCCGTATCTCCTCTAATTTCTCCAATTCCACTGGGCATAGGGAATTTGATACATTGATGCAACGTTGATGCTACAGCCTTGATTGCATGTATCCATGGTCTTCCCAGTATCATATTGTACGCTGATTCCACATCTACCACGCATAATGTTACTTGTGTTTCAATTTCTCCTAGTGGAACTCGTACCACTATTTCGCCTTTAGGTTTTGTTAAAGATTTTCCAAAGCCATGAATATGATATGTTGAACTAGTCATTTCTTCATCCTTATATCCCATTTTCTTAAAAGTATGATAAAACATTATATCCACAGAACTTCCTGCATCCACCAAAGTTCTATTCATAGCCCACTCTTCTTCAGATTTTAGTGATTCTCCCATTTTCATTGGTATAGTGGATACCGTGATTACTAAAGAAGATGTATGATTTAGATTTTCTTCTGGGACTTCTTCTACTGTAAACGTGATCTCCTGCTTTTCCCAATATTTCAATGACGATATTTTCTCCACCGTCATGATCTTTCTTCCTTCAAAATCCCGTTTATGTATCTTCCCCTTGATATTTTCATGAAATCTATCAATAATTGTTCTTGTTACCATATCACACTCCAATTTTTTACAATCTCCTTTGATTCTGATCATTCTTCCTTCAATTATCTCACCAATTTACTTAATGATTTCCTTAATTTTGAACAATTCTTACCTTCTTCTTCACCTTTTCTTCAATTTTCGTTAATCATTCCCTGTTTCGGGGGCCAAAATGTAGTTGCAGGATTTCCCACACTACACCCTTGTTAATATTTTGTTATAAACAACTCAAAATTGAAGATAAAAACGACACTTTATTATCTTGGTTTCAGAAAATGTTTACAGAACTGGAAGAACTTAAGATTACAACATTTCTCTTGTAATTTCTCTCTCCTCAAGATTTTCTTAACTCTCAAAAGTACATCATCCTCTCCTGGACATACTGGGTCTGTATGTACAGGGTAACTACGTAGTGAATTCCATCTAAGTTTTCCTCCTATTTCGGGTTGATCCTGCGATTGTTCCGCGATGGTTACAATGTTTACTCTCACAAGTTTTGTAATCATCGCAGGATAAATATGTTTTTCTCAAGTTTTCTTCAATCGACATCTATTACATCGCTCCTCTGACTGTTTTTATAACATTCGAAAAGTGTAGCTGATGATCTTGCGGTGACGCTCGCTGGGAAGTGTTGTTAATCTCGCAGAGAATAGGTGTGGCGATATTCTGGTCCTACATAAGGAATGCAATTGCAAACCGTGGATTTATAGTTCATGGATCGATTCTAGTGAATCACATTGTTTTTGCTTCAATTGTGTCTTGTGTAGTACATAAATATCTAAGCAGTTGAACAACACTCTAACTAGTTCATTTGAGTCATTTGGACTAGTTATGGTGAAGAAGAATATGATATGAAAGTTATCATACGGCTAACCTTTTGGTTAACTAGTGTTGAACCAACTAATGTACAAGTTTGGGTATGGTTACACAAGCCTAGAAACGTGCATTACAAGTGTGTATAACAAGATATGTTTTCGATCTAATGGTTGATAAATATTAGCTTGAATCTAATAAGGTTTTCATCTAACGGTGAATATTGAATGCTTTGTTACTAAGCTAACATTGATTCCAAACCCTTATTTGAAAGACTATATAAGGGAGAACTCTAGCAACTGGGAAACCTAATCCCCACACATTATGTGTGATACTAGTTTGCTAACCTAGAGTCAATTCTCCTTTAACCTTTGGTTTTCTTTTTCTAAAACCAGGTTAACGACTTAAATACTTCATTGGGAGTGTGAAGACAAACTGATACTACTTTTATCGTAGTTGTGTGATCTGATCTTGCATCTTCTATAGTACGAGTACAATTGTAATAATTGGCTTGAGATTTCTATCTCCGATAGGCAAGATATAAAAGTAGTCACAAACACTTCATCTCATCGTTTGTGATTCCTCAATAATCTTCTTTGTTGCGTCGATTAAGTTTATTGTGAGGTGATTGATAAAGCTGAGCTGTTCTTCGGGAATATAAGTCTGGTTTTATTTATTGGTTCTTGTTCACCTTGATTTATCAAAATACGGAACAAAACTCATAGGTTTATTCGTGGGAGACGAATTTATCTATCCTTGTAGACTTTTCTGTGTCAGCAGATTTGTTTATTAAAGTCTTCGACTTCGGGTCGTATCAACTTTCGGTTGTGGGTGAGATTATCTAAGGAAATCAAGTGCGCAGTATCCTGCTGGGATCAGAGGTGTAAGAGCATAACTGTACCTTGGATTAATGTGAGATTGGTTGGGGTTCAACTACAGTCTAGACTAAAGTTAATTTGGAGTAGGCTAGTGTCTGTAGCGGCTTAATACAGTGTATGCTTAATATGGACTAGGTCCTGGGGTTTTTCTACATTTGCGGTTTCCTCGTTAACAAAATTCTGGTATCCGTGTTATTTCTTTTCCGCATTATATTTTTATATAAATGAAATAATACAGGTTGTGCGTTGTTCAATTAATTAGAATATCCGATCTTATTGGTTGTTAGTTTAAATTGATTGACACTTGGATATTGGTCTTTGGTACCATCCAAGTTATCTCTCTTTGATTAAGACTCGCAGATTGTATTTTCTTGAGTAAATCAAATTGAGAGATTGAGATAATAACTCCTTGAGATATTTTATATTGATTGAGTCTGGTTGATTCTCTAGAAAGTAACTCGGAGTTATCCATACATATTGCTAATAGAAATATTGGGTGTGGTTGTTAGACCCTCGCTTTTTCACCCTTTGACCGTCACTGATCGTTAGTCGACTCAGATGGACCATGCCTTAGGGTAATGGGTTGGTATAGTAGACTTGGGCTTAGAGCCAGTTTTCTTATTAAACATGAATTAGACCTTTGTGGTCTGAAGTAGCCCTTGACTTCTAGTCGGAGATATTTATAAGATTTATTTAATATATTGTAGAACCAACCCAATTGGATTGGTAAACCTTTTGATATGCTAAAGGTAGCTGATAAAAAGGTGTAGAACCATAAATGGGCATGGAACCATTAGATAATTCACTTAGCTTATAACTGTAACTTGTATGAAATTATGTTAGGAGCCTTGTGTGAGCCTTTTGGCTAGATTCTTAGAGATCTTGTGTGATTAACAATTAGTCTTTATTACCAACGATCGATTCAAATGATGAACCAGTGGATCGTGGATCTCGAAGTAGGCATGGCTTGTCATCGAAATAGGTGGGAATTTATATTTAACTTTTTTGTAACCATTGTTTTTTATTTTACAAAAGTTTATGTTTAACAGCTCATGCATTATTTGTTTGTGTATTCCATGCATTGTTTAATTTGTATTATGATAGTTCTGTTGATTCTTTTAATCTTTCCATGGTTTGGAAAGGACCTGTAATGTTTTGTTTGTCATTATGAATTGTTATGGAAAATAAGAATTTCCACATGTGGTATATAGGATATGCTCCTTCATATTTACCTAATAGGTATGGAACTGGTTGACACCAATATATACATTGTTTGAAGAAGGAGTTTGTCCATATACATGTTTGTTTATTTCAGTGACTTGGTCACTTTTTAATGTTTGGGAAAACATGTATTGTTTTCCAAATCTTGCTTATGATTACTTGAAAGTTAAATATTATTCCTACTGGGCACATCTTTTAGGGATGATGTGCTCACTCTTTCCCACTTTCAGTTTCAGAGATAAATCAGAGTTGCGTAGCGGAAGCTTCGAGAAGTTGCGTCCGTTAGTTGGTTAACTTCGGCTATATTTATTATGTTGTATATTTTATTTGTAAACCAAATGACTATTATATATGTATCATTTGAGAGGAGTTTTTGTATATATATATATATATCAGAGCGGGTCTAGTTTTGGGTTAAGTTTTGTAGCAGATTTCTTAAGGGTACGTTTGGCACCAGTGGAGTTCAATTTCTAGGTAGTTCAAACACCCTAGAAATCAACAACATAGAAATTGAACTTCATCTGTCCAAAATATGTTTTTTGGCATCAACGTTGAATGGGTGGAGAATAACCCATCACCATCTTCATCAGCTAACAATTGCCTTCTATTCAATTAATCAAACCCATCTTCTGTCCAATTAATCAAAACCCTAAGTTTTCAAATTCATCTTCAATATCACCAGATTCATCTATCAGATCTATCTTCCACTAAAAACCCATCTTCTATTCAGTTAATCAAAACCCTAATTTCTCAAATTCATCTTCAATATCACCAGATTCAATATCAAATATATCTTCCACTTGAAACCCATCTTCTATTCAGTTAATCAAAACCCTAAATTCTCCAATTTATCTTCAATATCACCATATTCAACCATCAAATCCATCTTCCACTTAAAATCCATGAACATAAGCATCATCAGAAACCCTCGTTCAATATTGTCATCTAACAACAGACTTGAATCCAAAGTCTTCCCTGTTTTCTCATGAACCAGTCAAAAACGAAAAGATTTTGATGAAACAAAGAGAGAATGATGGAAAATTTATTTATATATGGATGGAAGGAGTTGGAAATCTCATGGGGTAGGGTGTCAACTTATTTTCCACTAGATGAAGGAAAACAAGTTGACTAGAAAACAAAATCCACCCTAAAAAAGTTAATCCAAACACCCGTAAATTCAATTACCTCCCCCAACTACTCCTCCAACTGAACTCCGCCAAAAAATAGACAGTGCCAAACGCACTCTAATTGAATGTTCAAGTAAATAATTTAGATTCTTAGTACCTTTTTATTTAACTGATATCTTGGATTAGTCAGCTGCTAGCTTTGGGGGCGTTACACATGGTGTTGGTTTTCATAAACTTAATACTGATGGATCAGCTAATGAAAATGGTTTTGCAGGTATTGGAGGCATCATTAGGAGTGAAGGAGGATATTTTGTTGCTTGTTACGATAAACATATTTTCAAGAACACAAACAATGTTGCAGAAGTTTGGGCCATTAGAGATGGGATTCGTTTGACTATGGATTTGGGGATTGCTGATTTGGAGGTGGAGAGTGACTCAGAGTTTGCAATTCAACTTTTCAAAGGGACTTCAAAACCTCAATGGGAAACTAAAAGGCTCATCAGGGAAATCAACAATATGAAAGGCTACTTCAATCAACTGAATTTCAATCACAAATATAGAGAAGTTAATAATGTTGCTTACAGGCTTGCTAAAGATGGAACTTCCAAGGAAAATGAAGGCATTTGGATAGGAAATTTACCTAGTTTTATTGTTCATTTATTTCAAAATGATGTAATGGGAGTTACTACTCCAAGACTTGTTAATTGCAGCTCTAACTAGCCTTTGTTAGATGCCTGCTTATCAAAAATAAATAAATAATAATAATAATAAATGATAGTTTTAAAAATCCTGGCTTGATTGGGGTATACCCAATAAGACAAAATAGGGTCTTTTTGAAGTAAATCTAAGCCACCCCTTAACCTAGATTTTTCTAAATGGCTAAAATGCCCCCACAATGATTAACTCTAATTTAACTAAAATTATTAGATTAGTTAAATTAATTAGATTAGTTAGTTGATTTAGTTATATGTTGGGTTTTAGAAATCATTTAGAGAGAGAAATAGTATGAAGTAGTAGAGGAGGTTTTGGGGGGGGGGGGGAGTTAGGGATTTTGTGAAATTTGTGATATGAGTGAAATGAGTGATTCAAATCCTGATTTTGAAGTAGGGGAGCCTTCTAACTTTCTTCCTACAAATTCGTACTTGTATGATGATCTACCAGACCATGATCGAATGGATTATTTGCATGATCCTCACTTTTATTTTCCTCAAACTCAAGATGGGTATGGAAGTGATGAATGTCTCGAGCCAAACGTAGAGTCCAATGACCAAGAAGAAGATAATGGAGCTGCAAGTAATCAGGTAGACAACCTAGGTGATTGAGATTGTGATTTTTTCATGCAAATGATCGATTTTGGTTTTTTTTTTCACTTCTTCTGTACAGGGTCGGCAAGGTCGATGCTTGTCGATCATGCCGGCGTGGTTCTACTTTGCCGAACGTGCCGATTTTTCATGAGAAGTACCACGCCGTCAGTGTATAAAATTTGAACCTTGCCGACTTCCATTTTTTTGAAACACAGGAGCCATTACTTGAAAATGCTTACGCCGGAATTTTCAAGTTTTAAGACAGTGCCGGCTGTTTCTATGTCGGCATTGTTTATATTCTCTTATGTGGCGGCCTTTTTTTGCCGGCAGTGTTTTATATGTCGACCATGCCGACCGTGGTAATACATATTAACTACACTTTTGATGTTTTGTAGATTGTGGCATTGGTACCTATGGCGGATCAGCCTCAAGCTCAGAAAATTAGGGGTCCCGATACTTCCGAACATTATCCTAATTATTTGGAATGGAAGGACAAAAAGGACGCGGTAAATTGGATTGTTGAGAAAGCAAAAGAGAAGATGCGTGTTCTAGTGAAAAACAACCAACAAAAATCTACGTGGTTTGAAATGGTATGCGAGTGTTATGGATCGTCGTACGAAAGTCACAAGAGAAAGGGTTATGTGTATGATAAGAAGACGACTAGGGTGTACAAGACGAAGTCTAATAAGTGTAGTTGCAGGAATTCCCACACTACACCCTACTCAAGAATTTATCAATATTTATGACACAATTTGAAGATTAAGGACCTTTTTTATTAATATGATCTTAAAAGAATTACAGTAATCAAGAATACAATTCACTTAATAAGATTTTCTCTCTCCTAAAAACTTTCTTAGAACTCAAAAATTCCTCTCCCCTCTGGAACTATTCATCTCCTTTATATAGGCATTTACATAGTGGATTACAGCTCATTTACAGCTAAGATTCCCTTTAATTTCGGATCTGGGTTCTTGCGATAAATCGCAGTTAGCACCGCCTTAATATTTCGCAGGTTTTATCGATTCATCGTAGAAATGTCACACTTTTCTCATGTTTCTGTCGTTTTCATCCGATATGTCATTCCTTACATCACTATGAGATGTTTCGTAGAATATCATTGATGTATCGTAAACATGTCTCGCAGAACTGTTGTTTATTTCGCAGGAATATTGTTGTGACAATATTCTGATCCTACATCTTGCCTCTTCTCATATATTTTCTGCGAAGAAGATAAAGATCATGAGAATTTAAGTTTCTTGATTTGCCGCAACTTCTTGTCTTTTCACACTCCCTTCATTCTGACACGTCTCTGCATCCATCGCTAGATATTCTACGCGTGTTTTTTTTTCCTCTCATTTATCCCTTGACACATCTTTTTTCAACCGTTGAATTATGACCATTCACGTATTTTCTTTATTGAATGCATTGATGTTCTCGAGAATCTTCTTCTCTTATAAATATCTTCTTCGCCAATCTCTCCTCTTCTTTTTACTCTTTCTTCTTACTTTTTCTCTGCAACTCTACTATTCTTCATCTTCTTCCGCAAATTCTGGATCTATCACTGTTTCAATTTTATTTCTTTATTCTTCTTCATCTTAATCATCATTCCCATACTAAAAAATGTCTCCTGCTAAAAAATTAGGTCAACCCACTTTCCAAAAACACCAACAGAAGCTCCAAACTTTAGGTTTCACACTTTCTGAGATCCCTGGTCAATCTTCAGACTCTGATCTCTCCATTGATCTAATCTCAGAATTTCCTTCTTCCAATGAGAAAATCCTTATTTCGCTAGGTCAACTAGAAGCTGGCCTTCCTATCCCTCTTTATAACCCAGAATTCCCTTTTTTTATGAAATTATTTCTCACGCTAAATTTTCACGTGCAATCTACCAATTAAGTGGAGACGGTATTCGTCTCATTCTCGAATATGCCTCTCTTGGAGCTGGTAAAGGATCTCGCTATCCTGATGATGCGAGACATACTGATTTAAAAGATATCCCAATTATTCCAGCGAAATATACCATGGAGAATTTCTTCGCGAATTATCAAGTGATTCCTATGAAGAAAGAGAGCACGTGTTGGGATGTTCGTTTAAATAAGAATAAAAAGGTTGTGAAGGATAAAATTCTTATGCAAGATATAGACTATCATTCGAGTAAAAACCAAGGTCCACGTTATTCAAAAGATGATAAGTGGTGCGGATTTCCTCTCCTCCTTGAAGGTCCATATATTTCTGGAACTCTTGATCTTCCTGCGAATCCTGCAAATCTTGCAACGTATCATCCTTGGATTTTTAACTGTCCTGAAAGGAACTCTGAGGTATATCTCGCAAAATTTATCATTATTCACAAATTTGGATAAATGTATTATTCTTAATGATTATTGAAATATCTTTAATAGATCTAAAAAATGAAGCTTAGATATGCTAATACTGGGAATCCCAATCTCCTACAAACTTTGAAGACCTTCACAAATGAAGTAAGAAACAATCTTCTATAACCTTTATCAATATATTGTTGCCCCTGTTTCTTATCTTCATGTGTGATTGTTTTCAAGGAAATACCATTTGTCGCGGCGGTTGAAGCCAAAAATAAAGGCAAAAGAGTAATAACTCCAAATGAGGGTTCCGGTGCTTCTCCTCGCCGCAATAAAAATCAAACCGCTGACGGTCCTCCAAAGAAGATAAGAAAAACTCATTCACTTCCTTCTTTAAATTCTCCACTCAGAGAAACTTCTATTATCGCTGAAAAAGATAATGAAATTGAAAAGAATAGTGGAGTTAATAATGATGCCTCCGTGGGCACTTCAATACATATTTTTTCCGCAATAATTAGGTCTGCGATGGGTCTTTCTCAACCTGAGACTCCAATGGATCAATTTTCAAACATTTTTAGAAACCCTATACAAGGTATTGGAGAGGATTATATTACTCGTACTTGCAACTATCTCTCGAAGATCTGCGACGCTTCAATCTTGACTAATAATAAAGATCTTAAAGGAGTCTCAAGATTTATCAATCCAGGTTTTCTTCATGCGCTAGCTTCGTTGGTATGCCCCTTTCCTTTATTTTTCTTGTAGTAAACTTTACATTTGTCATGAGTATCAAAGATCTTTTACTTATCTTACTCATTTTCTCTTTTCTGTCACAGACTTCTAGAGATTCTTTTCTGTTGCTTCAGAATTAGAAAGTAGATTATCATCATCGCAGAAAAGGCTTACTGATTCACAATCTGAGTTTGCGAAACTTTGTGAGAAGAATAAGCAATATGAAGCTGAAATCTCCATTCTTCGCGAAAAATGTAAACAGTTGGAAGTAGATGGAAATACTGAGCTCCTTAATAAAAAAAATCGCTTGAAGTAGAAGTTAAAGTTCTTCAACAGAAATTAGTTGACAAGGAGAAATTATGCAAACAAGTTATTGGTATGAATCTTTCCCCCCCTTTTTTTTTTTGATATTTTAGCTTATTTGAGCAACCATTTTGCAGATGCCTATAATCTTACTGATGAAGCCCTCATTCTTAATTATTTTGATGAAACCACTCTTCTTCAGCGTCTTAATGACGCTTTAAATAACTATTCAGACGAAAAAAATTAATACTCTGTACATTGATGAGCTTAAATATCACATTTTCCTTATGAGAATGGATTATAGATCTGTCTTAAGTACATCCAATAGTTTAAAGACTTGCAGAGATGAGTTTATAGAAAAAAAATCAAAGTCTTAAAAGCCAAGAAAAATGAACTCGATAAGGATAAAGAACGCATTACTCTTCAAGGCGCTGAAGCTCTATCAAAATTCCGCAATACCCTTATTGATACTGAACTTGAGAGAGATAGACTTAAGAATGAAAACATTAAACTTCTTAAAAGAGAAGAACAAATCCATTCCCGTCTTCTCATTCAAAGTGATGATGAATTCGCATGGGCTGCGATAATTCTCGATAATGCTAGGAAAAATTTAGCGATAGATGTCAGTCTTCATACCGAGCAAGCAACCTTGATACAAGAAATGATCCATGAAATAGAAGGTTATTATTTATTGTTCCTTTAATATCTTTGTATTTCTTGTAGATTTCCAACAAATTTCTAATTTGTTGTTGTATCATCGCAGAATCTGAAAAAAGATATTCCAAAAGGATAGCGAGAACTTGAAGAAGAAGAAAAGAGTGGTCTTGCGAAAAATCTTGTTTCCCGTAATGAAAAAATCTCTAGACTGCAAGAGAAAATAAAGATATCCAACTCAAACTTGCGTAGTACTCTTCTCACCGTTCGCAATAATGCTATTGAGAAAGTTTGCAAAGATAACGATATTCCTCTTAGTCTATATCCTTGTCTTATGGATAATATCCCAGCCAGTTCTCAAGTACCAGTTATTTCTGATAGTGAGGCTGATGCAGATGAAAGTAAAAGCGAAGATGAGGAAGGAACTAATGATGAAGATGGTGAAGACAAAGATGAAAATAATGATGGAGATAAATCTCAATAGTTTTGTTTTTTCTTTTTGATCTTATCCTGTATTTCTCTCTTTCTTTCTTGCGATAATTATCTGCGACAAATTGTAATATTCTGCGAATTATCTGCAGCTCCTGATGTCTTTCAATATATAAATTCTTTTTTGCTTCTATATGTTTGTCATTAAAAATTCAAGAAACAATTCTTTTTGCAAAATGGTTAATATAATCATTAATCTCCAATTATCAGTATGAATTTATCATATAATGATGAATAACAATATTTACCATTCTATGCATCATTCCCATACTTGCCTCTTGTTATTAATATGCAATATGATAAATGAATTATCGCAAATAATGCTGCAAAAAATCTGTTATATGCTTCGCAGATATAACCTCTCTTGTGGTCTTATTTCGCCTTCCTAGTTAAAGGTCTTATTATGCCACTTTTATCCGACAAGATCACATGACATTCTTATTTTTACATGTAATAATCCATTGATCTTTTCTTATCATTTATTTTGATCTGTGCGACAATATGATAAGTCTAAGCCATCTTGTGAGATTAATCTCTCTTTTCTTTTTAAGACTTATGACATTGGCGTCTTTGCGATGAAATCGCAGGACGTCTTTGCGATTTATATCCTCTTATCATTGATTTCATTTATCTCATCTTTTGTTTTTATCGCAAAAACCCATTGATCTCATCTTAACATTTCTCTTTAGGCTTTTTGGCATGTCATGCGGCAATATGACGGGCCTAAATATTCTTGCGAATATAAAGTCCCATGACATTGCCGTCTTTTTTGATACACAGATCCCTAATGGAGGGTATCGCCCTTATCTCTCCCCCTGGTTTCCCCTTCAAGGAGACGTACTTCTGCCATACAAGACTAGCTCCTCCCATCCGGTTCTAGAAACAACCAGTTGTTTTTATAGCCTCTTATCCTTTATGCCTATATGGCTTATAGTTACAAGACTACACCCTAGTGGGGTTTTCTTCGGGCCGAACACATCGTAAGCCAAGACTTTCCATGGATGGCCAGGGTAGGTTCATCCGTCCCGGGCACCCACAACTCAACTGTGTACCTCGGCGCCTTGATCATACTTTGCATTCCTTAGGAGAAACTCTCGGGCGCCCAACCAGGGTATAACCTTATATAGTTGGGAATCCAAGTTATCTCTCCCGGATGGATTTTCTATAATCCCAAATCTCCATGACTAGGTTCCAGCAGAAGTATATCCTTTCCCATAGCCATGCAAAGAGATACCCCCATTATGACGCACTTTAAGGATATTACCTCTTACGGAATAGAATCCGCGAACTAAGGTGTACGCCATAAAATTTCGTCCCATTCTTATATGTTTTTAGGCGATTTGTGCCCGTCTTATGCATTTGCATTAAAAATTCTTATATGATTCGAAATCATCATCTTTTTCTTTTAATAAAAAAAAAATCTTATTTTTGAGCAAAATTTTTCTTTTAATATTCTGTCTGCACACTTCTTGATGTTCTTGTTTTTCGATTGTTCACAACATGATATTGTTGCACTTCTTTTCTTCTGTAACGAATGATTATTCGCAATATCTTGTTGCTTTTTATTTTCTTGCGATAAATGAAGATTTCAACTTTTTCCCAGCACCTTGCACTTGTTTATTTTCATGTGAAGAATGAAGATTTCAACTTTTTCCCATCTTTGCGCGATTAATCACCATTGATTCTTTTGGCACAAACTATTCTTGTAATATATCCTTTCCCCGCAACTCTATACTGTCCACCATCAATTTCTCTACTCTCTGAGTTTGCTTCATGTTATGTTGCCAATTACGACTTCTGGCGTTTCTTTCTTCACAAGTATTAATGTCAACTTCATAACACTTTTTTCCTTCAAACCAATCACCTTTAGTTATCCCAATACCATGAGGATGTGGAAACTTTGATGATATGTGGATGCTATGCCCAAGATCCCATGGATCCATGGTCTTCCAATTAAGGCATTATAAGGAGATTCTATATCCACTACACAGAACTTAATTTTTGAAGATATCTTGTTCAATGGAATTTCCATAGTAATTTCTCATTTTGGCTTATTTGCAGTGCCATTAAAACCATAGATCTTGTAAGTTTAGGGTATTAACTCATCATCTCTTCCACCCATTGTTCGATAAGTATGATAGAATAAGATGTCTACCGAGCTTCCAGTGTCAATTAAAACCCTATCTATTGCCCAAGAATCACTTGTTGCGTCACCATCATCTTCTTCTTCTTATTCTCTGTACTTTGGATTTATATCTAACTTCACCACCAATGGGTTGTCATGCATCTTCCCTGGCTCTAGTATCTCTTGTGCAGTAAAAGAAATAACTTGTTTTTGCCATTCTTCTAATGGAGAAATCTTCGCAATATTCATCACCTCTCTTCCCTCTATATCCCTTGCAAATACTCTACTTAGCACATTGTCATGGAAATATTCTATTGTTTTATGCGAATGTACAATTGAATTGCAAAATAGATTTTTTGTTGTAGCTCCTACTTCAATGACAAATGTTTCTTCTTCTTTCGCAACATTGACTCTGCGAATTTCTGGTGCTGGCGGCAATTGCTGAGGTTGTGGATATCTCGCTAGAAAATGATTTAACTTCCCCTGTTCAATCATTCGCAGAATAATTCTTTTTACATTTCTACAATTACTCACATAATGGCCATGAAAATGATGATAAGGGCAGAATTCTTGACTTTGGTTGTTAGGATATGGTTCTCTCCCCATGTTCCATGGTGAAGGTATATTCTCCATCAAAATAATCGCTTCCCAAATCTTGTCTATACTGGTATTTAGAGGTGGCAATTTGATGTCTTCCCATATAATCCTCGACCTCTTTGCTCTCTTGAATAATTATGCCTCATCACCATAAGTCTCTTGCGGTTGATCAAACCTTGGGACCTTATTATTGTTATTGCGATTATAAAAATTTCTCTCCTTTTCCAATTCCTCCTGATCTCTACTCCCCATTGCTACTACCTTACGTTGATTATCAATCTCCATTTTCTCTCGCTGATTTTGGGAGGTACTTGCCACTGTATTAATCATCTTTGGTAATAAACTTCCATTTGTTGCGGCTGAAATTGTGCCTGCGAGAATTGGATATGACTCCATCTCATTTTGTTTTTCCTCCAAAGCGATATATTCTTCTTGCAATTCTCACAGTTCTGTCATAGTGATTGTGTTTTTAACTCTGAATACCTGGATGTATAATAGATTTGTCGCAAACATAGCATTTATGAAGGACAAAATGAGATATCTTTCATCTACTCTTCATGCCATTTCACTGCACATTGTCCTCCATCTTATCGTTAAGTGCTTTAAACTCTCGCCAACTCTCTGCTTCAATCCAAACACATCTTCAATTCCAGGTCGTGTAGAGTTATTGCTTATGTATGCTCCTAAGAAAGTAGTTTGCAAGTGCATGAACGAAGTTATTGTATTCTTGGGGAGACTTTCAAACCACTTCAGTGCTTCGCCAGTTAAACTTTACGCAAAATATTTGCACAAGATGACATCATGGTTCTCCCATTGTAGCATGCATCGAATATAGGCTTTGATATGTTGGACGGCACATGTAGTCCCATCAAAAATACTGGTCAACACCGGCAAATTACATTTTGGAGGTATCCCTCCTAATTGTACCTCTTGAGTAAATGGAGTTTTCGCAGCTTCTTCGATTGCCTCATCAAGTTGTCTTCTTCCTCCTTCTCTTCTGTTATTTATCATTCCTTTCATTTCTGCTAATTCTCGCAAGATTTGCTCATTCCTATCAGAATTTTGCTCCATTGGCCTTTTCAACGCAGCTTCTCTTCGTCTGCGTTCATGCCTTTCTTGTCTTGCGATATTTCGTGCTTCTTCTTCAACATCTTGATTTTGCCTTCTTCTGCGATTTTCTTCTTCTTTAATTTGCAAATTAATTTGTCTTTCATTTTCTTCTCTGCGAATTTCCTCATCCCTTATCGTTTCTCTTCGTTGCCTTTCTATGTCTCTGTGAATTCTCTCATATTACTCATTTAGATTATCATTATTACAATTTTGTACACGTCGTCTTTCTCGATTATCATGATTATTCTGACGCAATGCTGCTTGAATTTCTTGTTCTTCTACTTCGGCTCGCAATCTCTCTCTTTCTCCCGCTAAATGTACTTGATCAATATAATGCCTCTCAATATCATCTTCAATTATCCTGCGATTTCTTCGAATCTCTTCATCACGTAACATTCTCCTTCTCTCTTCTTGATTTTCTCCCTCATCTTGATTATGTCTAATGTCCAAAGTTTCACCGCGTGGAATATAACGATCATTTATCAAATTCTCGCCAATATTTTGTATAGAATGATTTTGTCTTGTTTCTTCTCTATATGATCTTGAACTTGATCTCATGCTGCTTCTTGATCTTCTGTTTTGCAACCTCAAATTTTCCATTCTTAGTTCATGATTTTGCCTTGTAAGATTTGCACGTTCTTCTGCCTCTAATCTTCTTTCTTCCTGTATCCTTTGTCTCAAATCATCTACTACCTCATGTCCTTCATGAATTACTCCTCCATCCACTTCTTGATTTCTTTCCTCTTCTTGATTTTCTGCCTCTTCTATCGAATCCTACCTCTAAGTATGCACACTTACTCTATCATAATCCACATTTCTATCTTGTGCTTGTGTTTGTTGATTCGGTGGTTGAATTGAATTTTCTGCTCCATTTCTCATTCTACTTCTTCCTGATCTGATCCTTAAAGATCCTTCCAATTCACATGTTCCTTCACCTGCAATTTTTTTACTTCTTCTCACTGTTGTTGGTGGTTCTGATGTATTTCTTCTCCTTCTAGCCATTTCTTCAATTCTAACAATTTCTTCAAATCTTCAAGTTGCAATTTGAAATTTCTCAAATTGATTCTCCCTGTTTCTGGGCGCCAAAATGTAGTTGCAGGAATTCCCACACTACACCCTACTCAAGAATTTATCAATATTTATGACACAATTTGAAGATTAAGGACCTTATTTATTAATATGATCTTAAAAGAATTACAGTAATCAAGAATACAATTCACTTAATAAGATTTTCTCTCTCCTAAAAACTTTCTTAGCACTCAAAAATTCCTCTCCCCTCTGGAACTATTCATCTCCTTTATATAGGCATTTACATAGTGGATTATAGCTCATGACAGCTCATTTACAACTAAGATTCCCTTTAATTTCGGATCTGGGTTCTTGCGATAAATCGCAGTTAGCACCGCCTTAATCTTTCGCAGGTTTTATCGATTCATCGCAGAAATGTCACACTTTTCTCATGTTTCTGTCGTTTTCATCCGATATGTCATTCCTTACATCACTATGAGATGTTTCGTAGAATATCATTGATGTATCGTAAACATGTCTCGCAGAACTGTTGTTTATTTCGCAGGAATATTGTTGTGACAATATTCTGATCCTACAAGAAGTGTGAATTCCCATTGAAGATTATTTTTGGGAGGAAAGAAAAAATCGATAGCATGAGGAAAATGAGTAGAGTTGATGTTGGTTGGCATAACCATAAAGATCCTCGAAGTCTTGTTGGGCACTGTCAAGTTTCCAAGTTGAAACCGCACGAGTTCGAACAAGTAAGAACAAGTTAGGGAATTAAACCAAGCAAGCTCCTTCGTAGGTTCAAGAGGGACGACCCGCATAACCTCTCTTCATTGTCTGCAATTTATGCGGCCAAGGCAACCATTAAAAGAATTGAATGGGATGGAAGAAAGTTGATGGAAGAATCACAATGGTTGGCACACAAATACAGCTACACGGTGAGACACCATGAGTCATCGGATGGGAAGGTGGATCGTATTTTTCTTGCGCACCCCGATATGATTCAATTAGCGCGTTGCTTTTACCAAGTTTTGTTCATGGATTGTTGTAGTTGCAGAATAATCTACAACTACACCCTCAATAGAATTAGTAAAAACTCAAGAAGTTCTTGATGGTGAATGATAACTTTCTTATTAATTCTCTTAGTTGATTACATAGAATTATCAAAATGGAACTAGAATAGTTACAACTTTTTCTATTCTCTTTCCTAAGATAATTTCTTACACTCATTAAAAGAACCTCTCGAATTTTACATTTGAACTCCTATTTATAGTAAAACTTATACATCTGTATATGAGTTGCGAAGTATCGCAATTCATCCTCGCAAAATTATTTCATCCTCGCAAAACCTCATATTTCTCCGCGCTATTTCTATCATCGTATCATTTTATAACTCTTTTCTCCTTTATTTATTACGATACTCGTGAACTATTATCTTGCGATATTCAGTACCTACAATTGTACTTATAAGACGAATAGGTACAACATGCCTTTGTTGAACATTGTAGGACAAACCTCGGATAAGCAATCGTTCACGGTGGCATGGTGTTTTATGGATCGGGAGAAGGATGATAGCTATATTTGGGCATTGGAAACTTTGAAGCTACTCTACCACGAAGACGAAACACCGGGGGTTATAGTCACCGACAATGAGCAAGCAATAATGAACGCCGTGAGGATAGTCTTTCCCAATGCACAAAATTTCCTTTGCACTTGGAATATACAATGCAATCTTAGAAAGAATTGTAGGAATCATATCCAAAATCCAAAGGCAAAGAAAGGTACTAAACGTGAAAATGAGGAAGATGAACGTCTTAGTAAACTAACTAAAGAGGAGAGAGAGGAAGAGAAGAAGAAAGAAGACGAAGAATGGAAAGAAGGTAAGATCAAGTTTGGGTTATTCATGAAAGCGTGGGATAAGTTGGTTTGGTCGATGAGTATGGAAAGATATGAGATAAACTTGAAGGAGTTATAGGATGATTGGGGCACTAAATACCCCAAAGTGGTGGAATATTGCAAGAGACAATGGTTGACGCCACACAAAGAGAGGTTTGTGTATGCTTTTACCTACGACTATAAACATTTCAAACTTGAGTCCACAAGTATGGTAAAGCAAGCTCATGGGAGACTAAAAAGTCTACTTTTCACGAGTCAAAATGGGATTGTGACGGTACAACATGCTATCCATGAGTACACTAATAATGATATCGACAAGATAAAAAAATAATTCCAAGAAAGTAGCTTCCGAAAGTTGAAGGATTTTAAGGAGGATGATTGGTTGCTTGTTGGTATACATAGAAACATCTCGCATTGGGCAATACGTTTCATGATGAAACATCTCGCATTGTTTAAAAAGTATAATCATTTTGATGACCCAAACACTCCTTGTAAGTGTAGGATAATGAAGGCTATCGGACTTCTGTGTCGTCATATTCTTGGTAGGTATAAAACTCCCATTCCTCTTGATGATATCGATCCTTATTGGAAGCAATTATCTTTCAAACCGGCTCCAAGAGAAGATCCCGGTGAAGAGTTTGGCGACATGGATCTTGGGCGAATAATCCTCGATAAGTGCCCCATGTTGAATAGGTTGGACAAACAAACTATGAAGGACAAGTTGATGCCGATTTTTTACCATTTTATGGAAGAACTTGAAGAACCGGAGAAACAAGATCCTAATGGTAGACCAACTACCAAAAAGACGAGGGCGAAAGAAAGAGAACAACTCAAAGAGTTTTTGATTACAAATTGCGATGAAGATCAATCCGAAAGAGAACAAATCAAAGAGTTTTTAAGTACAAATAGTGATCAATCCAAAAAGAAAAACATTAAAGAGCATTTGAGAACAAAGTGCGATCCATCCGGACATGTTTATACCGAGGCGCAATACAAGGAGGAGCCCGCAAAAAATAAAAGAGGTCGTCTAAGGAAGGATTCAACTACACCAACGGTATCTAACTTGAATACAAATGGCACTCTACCTCTTTAGAGTCAAGCAAGTGTGGAATTTGTTGGAAATAAAAGGGGTCGTCCAAGGAAGGATTCAACTACACCAACGGTCTCTAACTTGAATACAAATGGAACTCTACCTCTTGAGAGTCAAGCAAGCCAAGGAAATATTGTGAAGAAAAAAGGTCGTCCAAATAAGGTAGTACAACCGGTGTTGCAAAAGTATCGCAAGCAACTCCCTCCAATTATTCAAGATTTCGTGATTGGTACCGACGATGTTCCGAAAGATGGAAATTGTGGGTTTCACGTTATCTCGCAACAATTGGGACACCTAAGTGGATCGGTTGAATAGAATCTCACCCAATGCCAATACATTAAAAAGAATATGGCCGCTCGACTAGAAAACGACAAAGAGTTCCATATCTCAATGATGCTAGAAGGTTCCATGGAGGAGAAAGAAGCAACTTTCAAAGGTTTTCTAACTAGTGTTAAAGGCCCAGAGGGAAATGCACCGATCAAATGGGAGCATTGGTTGAGAATGCCGGAGTGTGGCCATCTATTGGAGGATACGTGGAATTGCGTGGTACATTTCTTTAGTGAGGGACTATCTATAGCATTTGCACCGAAACATGCGATTTGCGTGAACCAACTCAAGCATAGAAGAATTGTCATTGCTTTGGTGGATAAAAATCATTTTATTGGTCTACAACTCAATAAGGAATGTCCATTACCTCCTCTATGTAGGTTTAGTTTGTGGGAGAAGTTCATAGACAACAAGAGCAAGGAATGGATGAAAATTTATGAGGACAACATGGACCTTTGGAATGTTATAGATGAGTCCAGGGAATGTCCAATAGATTTGACTAAAGGAGGTTAAATAGATTTGAATGAAATCCTTCCAATAGATTTGAGTGAGGAGTGATTATGATTAGGGAATAAGGAAGCTTTTTGTGTAGTGTACAATGGAGTACTAGACAAAACATTCGTACTTTTTGGAGTACTTTTGTAATCGCATACGTGTTTTGTGTAATGTACTTTGGAGTGCTACAAATGAATGAAATGGATGTGTTTTTTTGGATGTATTTTCAATTTGCCGGCATCATAGTTA
The DNA here is from genome assembly GCA_023529315.1 of Papaver bracteatum. Classification (NCBI taxonomy): domain Eukaryota; kingdom Viridiplantae; phylum Streptophyta; class Magnoliopsida; order Ranunculales; family Papaveraceae; genus Papaver; species Papaver bracteatum. The sequence continues at coordinate 1,411,939 of JAJJWX010000997.1, forward strand.
TTACACAACCCTGCCGCCTTTCCCAGGGTCGGCACGATATTATCTCATCAAACTGCCGGCCACAATGCATGACAGTAAAGGAAAAAGCTGCCTCATATGGCCGGGAAGGTATCCTTTCACCAAAATGCCGGCGTTTACCATGCCGGCAATGTTTATGAAATTCACTATGCCGGCAGATAACTCCCTTAAAAAGATTGTTCCTGGATGTTTTTTTCTATCAGGCCGGCATGTTACAGCCTTTGCCAAGTTTCCGGCTTTAATTGCGCCGGCATTGTGTTGAAGGATAACCATGCCGTCTAAGAGCTCACTCAAACATTGTTCATGAATGTTATCAAGCCGGCAATGTGTATTATAATATCCATGCCGACAGAACAACCTTCGACAGTCTTTTAATTTCGGATAATGCCGACTATAAGGCCGCCGACAAGCCTATATTTAGAACATCACCGACTATACATCGGATACAAACCTTAATTAAAGCATACAAACGTTAAAAACTTAACCCTAACACATTTGGGACATAGATAGTATCTTTTTCCGTTACACAATTTCTTAGGAGAGGTAATTAGCTTCATCTTACCGTCGTAATATGGATCTGTGCATGGTAGAAGGTTGATTTTAGCAACTTCATCTTCATACGGAGCTAGGCTCTCATCTATCCAATAGAAAAACCCACAACAAATGCATTTTGAAGCATACGGCTGATATACACCTCCTATTGCAGCTTTCATGAGAAATAAGAATCCCTTACAACTTTCAATAGTGCATTTGCTTCCTTCAAAGGGACAATCATTTGCAAAATGACCACTAAGTGTACAAAGACTACAAATATTTGGTTTGGAAACTTCCATTCTTTATGCAAGGTTGAAGATGAAGTTGGGAATGCTTTTATAATAACACCATACCTAATATCTTGATTTTGAAATTTCTAGCCGTTGAGCATTCAATGGGTTGTACTTTGTACCTAAAAGGTGCAACTAACATTTACGCCGGCAAGGTATAGATTTCTTACCATGCCGGCCTCCAGTACTTTGTCTATTACTGCATAAACAGAATAATAATTTCTAAAGCAACTAAAACTGAAAATTAAAATAAGTTTAACAAGTCTAAAACCACAATCTAAGAGTTCAAAACATAATATAATAGTTCAAACCAGAATCTAAGTTTCTAAAGCAAGTAAAACATAATAAAGTTTAAGAATTTCAAGGATCCTTCTCATTGTTGTTATCTTCGTCCCCATCACTAGCATTTTCACCAGCATTAGCTTTTGCTTTTCCCTTATCTGGACCTATGTAGTCACCGGCATCATTGTAATAGGGGTTCACTCCAGAAAAGTCAGATGCCCTGAAAAAGGTCCTTGGATCAACCTCCTCTTCTTCCTCCTCCTATGATGATGTGCATTCAACATAGTTGAGGGGATTGCTAGGACTGTTCATAAACCTTAGTAATTCTTCAGGATCTTCCTTACCCATCAAACATAGTTTTCTTACAGGGCAATTCTTTTCAGTTTCATCTTTAGGATCTTCTACATTGGGATAAATTGCGTCAATATATTCTAATAGCTCTTCTAGAGTAACCGAACAAGGTAGATCTTCTTTTTTTTCCTCTAGGAACCTAAGCAATACACAAATAAGAGATATAAAAACAAACAACACTGTTGAACACAAATAAGAGATCAAAATTGTTACACATTGAAATTTGGTTTTGGTCATCCAATAGCCGGCAAGGTATATAATATATAAACTGTCGACCAATAGGTGGCCGGCATGGTAATAATTATTCACCTAGCCGACCAAAACAACGCCGGCAGTGTTGTATTAAATCATAATGCCGGATATAACTTAAAGATATCAAGTTTCTGATGCCTAAAGTCGGCAAGGTACAAGTATAATATAATGCCGGCTACAAATAAGTCGGCATGATGTTGTTGGTATTGCATGCCAGCCCTGGTTATTGTCTAACAATCGACATGGCTGATATGAAACGTCGGCAGGTTATTCATCCTCATACAACGCCGACGCTTAAGAAACAACAACAACCGGCATGATGTTAAACTATCGGCCATGCCGGCCAAAAACCCTGAAATTCCAATTTTTCAGTTTCTAACCTAATCTAACAATCAAAAAACACCAAACAATATTGGGTTGAGTTTAGAAATCAACTTACAGTCTTCTTTTCACCGGCGGAGGGTTGTTTTCAACATTCTCAGGGATTGAACTTTCGGGTTTACTAGTTCCATCTTTTCCCTTACCTTTTTTCTCTGATTTGGATCTTTTGATATTTCCTGTTGAATCTATGTTATCTCTTGATCGTTTGGAATCAACCATTTTCAGGATAATCAAACTCTTCAATTTTTAGATGAGATGAAGAAGAAGAAGAGAAGATTAACGGTTTGGTTAAGTTTTTAATTTTTTAATTATTAGATTAAGTAATAGGGTTATTAGTTTAAGTAGTAGGGTTAATTAGTCAAAGGGTAAAAAGGTAAACTCACCACATTTTGGCCTCCCCTTAGTAAGGGCAAATGTCCATTTAAATTTGGGTATACCCCAATTAATCTGGGTATACTCCAATCTCGCCAGGTAAAAAACATCTCATTATTTATTAATATGGGTCGCCTATTAATGGGACAAAATTGAAAACCGGAGAGGTCATCTGTTGAGAGACTAGGTAGCATAATCTAGAAAAAGTAGTATAATCTAAGTTAACCCGAATCACAATTTATTCCAAGCTACCTATCTATGCTTAAAATTATAAACTTTGAATTGGGATGCATTTAAGAGGAATGAAAAATGGCAATTGGGGTGCTCTCATGATCACGTCTCAGATAAATTGCCGAGATAAGGCTAAGTCCTATGGGAGAGTTTGGAGTGCTAGATTGGCCAAAAAGTGTTGCAAATCATGAAATAAGTGTGAGAAAAAAGTTAACACTCAATCTGGCTACTTCTCTCTCCTAGCATTTGCTCATGATCGCACTATCGGCGAGATTGAAACACTGAATGGTTCGGCGCTCAAAAAGTGACCAAAACGCTGAATGGTTCGGCGCTCACAAAAATCACAAACATCTAACGGCTGAGATTTAAACGTTGAACGGTTCGGCGCTCAAAAAGTAACCAAAAATGCCGAACGGTTCGGCGCTCAAAAAGTAACCAAAAATGCCGAACGGTTCGGCGCTCACAGATGACGTGGACTGCTAATCTAGCTGCTAGATTGGCCATCTCATAAGGCTTAGGAGGTTGCTCAATCTGACGTGAATGGCCAATCTAGCAGCCAAATATCTCTCCCATAGAACTAAGCCTAACAACAAAACCTTTTAGGAGTAACTGTTGGCACTTATCGAAGAAACAATCGACCTGGGTGCCACACTCAACCACAACTTTTGACTATCACCGCACACCAGATTCCACCACCTTATGCTTTAACTTTCCACTATTAAAGTTCCTTTGGTCTTTTTGATAACAACTTAACTACCATACGTCACAGTTTTAGCGGATAGATTTATCCAGCAACATCCACATGACACGATTCTTCGGAAAGTTTAAAATCTTTTCCTTCGATCGCAACATAATTAAATGAAACATTATACACCTTACAAAAGTTAACACAACTGGGCTATGATTATAGCAGGCAACGAGCAACTTGGGAATTTGCGTTATAATAAAGACAAAAAGATCTTACTGTCAGCACCTTCCGTGCAATCTAAGGCTAACTCCACTGCGCCGCAATACACGAACTTTGTCTTCACTCTTCCACTTAACGATTCGAAGCCTAGTTAGCAATTCGTGGTACGTACGGGTATTATACGGATTTGTGAAAATCGAATTCGGTCAAGAATCCGGTCAACGGTTCGTGATACGGTAGTAATACGGAACGGCATACGTACATGTATAATTCGTTTTAGAGATATGAGTTCGGTACGCAAAAATCGGCATGTATTAATACGAAGAAAAGTCCAAGTATGGAGGATAAAATGTGATGTGTGTATACAAATTAAGATATATATATATATATATATATAGAATATAAGTAAAGTTAGCACAACAGAACCATTGGCTCAGTGGAGGAGAGTCAACAAGGGGAGCACTATGTTAGTGGTTCGAATCCCCACCTCGCAAAGAATTTTTTAGAAAACAAAGGTTAGTTGGCCCTGCAATATGCACTCAAAAAGCCCAATAATTTAATTATAACAACTGGGTCGGTGTTTCAAGTTAGCATAATGGGCCGATTTATTTCGCCGAATTCTGGTTCGGGACGTAAAATTTGCGCATAGTTCGTGAAGCTGTTAAATTCGCACGTATTGGAGTCGGAGTTCCAATTGGACGGGCGAATTGTTCGGTAACGATTGATACGGAATAATTCGCGAATCATTCGCCGAATTGCTAACTAGGATTCGAAGATTCTTGTGTTCATTTTATGACAAAAATTTATTTTATTCCAACTTCTATTTTGAAGTAAATACTTCTGGTAGATACTCCCTCCGTCACAGATTAGCCTGGCGAGATTGGGGAATATCCAGATTAATTGGGGCAATACCTAATGAAACAAAATCTGAATCATCTATCTTATAAAAACAAATGGTTTTTTCCAAATCTGACGGTTTTGGATGGGCATTTCTAGGTTATCAACGGCCCTCATTTCTCTCAAAATATAGAAAAGTGAAGAAGATAAATCGTGGCTCAAAATGCACCCCTCTCCTACGCCCTCATCCAACGTTCCAAATTCAACTTATTCATGCGTTACACACATAAAGGGGGAGTTCATAAACTCACCGGTTACAATAACAAATTCTTCACTATTGATCTTCCGTTACGCCAAAAAGTTTTTTTTCGCACATTGAATGCATTAATACCCTCATTCATGTTTTACCCTTTCTTGACTCCACCAGTTTAAATTAAAAAAAATAATCATGTCACATAGCTTTACATGATTCACTGTTAGCTATTCATATTCTCTTTCCCCAAATTCTAAATCCTGGGTTAGTACTCTACATGCGTTTAGATATTTTGATTTCTTTAAGTCAATGTTTGTTGTTTTGTTTAATATGAATTGTTTTGATTCTAAATAGTTACAAAAGGGTCGACACCATTCCGTACATGAGATTTTGTATACTTAATTAGGTTTATGAATCTCAAATAGAGATTTTGAAGGCATTTTCTAATTAGGAAATTTTCTAACTCTTATGTGTTTGTTCTCTTTTTGATTAACACGGGGTTCCTCAGGATTCGGTTGAAAAAGGTCATCGAGCTGAAACAAAATCCATTATCATTTGCGGAACAAGTATATAACTTCTCTTAATTTCGGTACATAATGCACAATCCCCTAATTATCCGATATCTACTTTCTCTATTTGTATTTTGTTATTATGAATACAATATGCAAGTTATTATCATTCTTTCATAGGAAGATTGATATGCTTTCGCTTTTCTGCATTCATACTGTATTTTTGTCATTTAGGCGTTACACAGATTTCAATCTCTTCACTACATTAAAAGTAATTTTGTTTTGTGGTATGAAAATTTTAGACTTTAGAGTATGAATCGTTAACCTTCTCTGTCTACCATGAGAACAAAAGACCTAGCCAGTTTATATCCAACCAAATCAAGAAAGATCAGGAAATGCCAAGGCTTTAGGGTTCATATTTCTCATGCAAGATTTCCTCCACGTCATTTTAACAACTTACAAAAACTAAGGCATACCCAGAATTAAGATTCATGTGAGTTTCTCTGATTTTGGTATGTTTCCCAAGAAATTCCAATGGATTTACTTGGTTTTACTTACATTTTATGCATTTCTTTATTTGGTCCTGTGGTATTGATTAGGGAGAATATGTTCATACTAGATGTGTTACATCTATCATCCATAGGGATGTGAAAGCAACAACATTCTTCCTGACAAACACATGAACACGAAACGACAGAAGTATCAAAGTTTGGTCTCTCAAAACTTGAAGCTCATGGAGCTTCCCATGTCTCAAGTATAGAGCGCGAATTGTTGGGTGACCCTGAAAAAGATGACAACTGATTTGTAATTCATATTAAGCTAGAATTTAGATGACTAGCAACTAGGCAATTGTATGCAACAACGACACTTGATTGTTTTTGTGAAGCAAACTTGGTCTATGACTCTCTTGACGAACTGAGAAATTATGTATCTTGATTATTTTTTTCCTTTTCCCGTGAACATAATTCCTCTCATTCCGTACTCTTTCTTAAATGCAGGTATTATATCTCTTGCTAGGTGTCATTTTTATGCAGTTGATAACCAGACAAGAATTGATATTCGTTGGAAGTGGCGTTAACTTTCGTAACTTAGTCTTATGGGTCAGTTAGTTTGTCTCCTATTTTGGTATTTGATTACGGTAAAGTACATGAAACCCACCCTCTGGACTAATTTTTTTCCCCAAGGAGATCCCTGAAATACTACAAAAATAATTCCCTTGCTAATAATAACATAATATGTGTTATTTATGAGTTGAAGGCAAAATCTCTTTTGTTGTCTCCATGTCAGATGTGTGTACAATCCCATGGGAGTATGAGATCATCTTATATGTAAGAAATGCTAAAAGAGATCGAAAATGCAATCATGATAAAGAGAGAAATGGAGACAACAAATGGTGTAGATAATGATTTATTGGTTAGTACAAAAAAATTCTAACATGGGCATGGGATCCATGAATTTAGTGGTTTTGTATGAGCCTTACCTTATGTTGGATGAGTCCTCTTTACAGAGAACAACTCAATAATGTTTCACGTCCAGGCACAATTGGGTAATATTCCTTGACTAATTTCATTTCCCCTAAACTAACGTTACCTTGAAGTATGAGTTTTCCTATTTTCTTATTACTGTTTCAGAAATTTGTAAGCCGCGACTCTTGGGAGAACACTATGAACGATGATCCGTGTCTAACAAAATATTAACGGTGAATTGCAAAAATATATTCCTGGGTGATAGATGACAGTGATCCAGAAAAAATGTTGCCATAATATGGTAGACTTGATGATTGGACGGTGATTTTGCATAGAGTTTGCTGTTGTAGATGATGATGAGGATATAAGGTTGTACTTCATAACATTTTTGTTAATCTTAAAGTTGCCTGAGTTGAGTTGCTTAAAGAATTACCCAATTAGAGTTAGTATTGAAGAGAAGTAGGATGGACATAAATTACCGTCACAGACTGAATCTCTAATATTGAAAAAGTAAAACAATGAAAAAAAAAAAGGAAATTACCGTCTCTTATTTAAATTTTAGTCAAAGGATGTCGGGGTCAGAGAACCAAGTTTCACAAGAGCTCCTACTTATATAGTTTTAAAAATACAATCCAAGTGGGAGCTCATTGAACTGTAATGTAGAGCTATGAATCTGTGATAGCATGGATAAGGGAAAAAATAAATTAAAGACATGGACAAAGGTAATTGTACTGGAGGGATGAACACCAAAATATTCAAAATTTATGCGGGGGTTAGGTCATTCAGTCTACATTTCACTCAAAGCTTTACGAACCAAAAGAAATACAACGCATAACTGGAGAACTAAAATCTCATTTTCAAGTTTGCGACATTGGCACAACATGACACCCAACATGTTGATGTGTTTGGGTATCCCATTCGCCACCAAGGTTTAATGAAGGAACTTAAATTTAAATTAAACCGAACTAAAACCGCATTCCAAGGCCAGTTGGACTCAAGGACACAATTTAGCAAGTTGTGGGGTCTCATTCCAAGGCCAGTTGGACTCAAGGACACAATTTAGCAAGTTGTGGGGTCTGTGCCAGAACAGTTGACAAATTTTAATAAAATGCTTCTTATTTGTCCACAAAAGTAAAAAAGGTTAGGGTGAATCCATTCACATTTTTATTCTCATACCATCTCATATTTTAGACATAATTTTTGAATAAAACCTAAATGAAAAATAAAAGAAAAAAAGTATCAAAAGAAAATTTATAATGAGAAACACAAGCAATGATTAGGTCGAAAAATCACACTAAGCAATAACAAAGCCAAATCCCGGGCCGTTACGGCACGGGTCATATACTAGTTTTAAAGTAAAACAAAACACCCTTTAACCATGTATTTTCTAATTGACTAATATATCCTTGTTTAATTAACACTAAAAAAATCTGATTAAATTAATTAATTGAGTTTAGATTAATTAATTGAGTTAATTAAAACTTCTGAAATTATAAATTTAAGGCATGAAATTTTGTTTTTGATTGAACTTATGTGGAAATATTTTTGATGAAAAAAATTTGTTTTGAGAATATTTTTGCAACGAAAATGAAACCACACTAGCCAAACACTTTTACAAAGGGGATTGTAAAAGCTGCTGAGCGATTTCATACTCAAAATAACAGAAGGAATCAACACTTTCTATTCTGAAAGTATGAAAAATCGGCAAGGTCGACAAAAATATACCCTGCCGACTATATGATTTTTTTTTTAATTTTATTTTTTTGGAAAATCAGATTTCAATTCATTCAAATCAAAATAGTGATTACATGATTGCTTACAAGATTATCAAAAACACCAAAATACAAGATAATCAAAATCAAAATACAAATGATGACACCAATTGCAAATACATCGCGAAGAGAAAGAGCCATGCACCGCAAAGATATCCAATTTTTGTACCAGTAGTATTGATGAAAGATGGTGTGAACCGGAATCAACTCCGACCATTTGAAATAATTATCTTCTTCAATAAGAGATGCTCCAAATAAAATGGAGTAATTTGCCCAAAATCTTGTAGATCCAAACGAATCCGGATGCCCTAAATCCCTCTTGTTGAAGATGAATCCAAAGCGAATCCGAGCGGAATCATTGATGTTCTTGATGAATTGAGAATAGCAAGCCAAGAAACACCATGGAGATTTGATAGAATCGCTATTAGAGCGAAGAGAAAATCGTCCCAAAGACGAAGAGAATATCGCCCAAATAGCGAAGAAATGTGTCCATAGACACCAAAAATAACAAAAACAAAACCTAAAACTACAAATTACACTACTTTTATTCATAAAAAACAGAAAATCCTTGCTCAGATCTAGCCCAAAAGGACTAAATCTGAGCAAGAAGAAGAAGAAGAAGTTTTTTTTCCTTTTATTTTTTGCAGATTTCTTAAATGGTGGAAGTGGAAGTTGACTATATGATTTTTGACATACGGAGATAATAGTCGGCAAGGTCGACAAAAAATACCCTGCCGACTATAGAATTTTTGACATACAAAGATACTAGTCGGCAAGGTCGACAAAAAATAGAACCCAAAATTGGGGGATATGGGAATTAATTTGGGGATATGAATTACTTCCCCCAACCAAAGGTGGCTGCTAAGGGGTGTTTTTGGGGGGCAAAAATACGAAACTACCCTTTAAAACAATAAAAGCTAAATCAAACATAAAAATACCCTACTCCCTTTTAAATTCGAAACATTTCTCACTTCCTTTCAAATTCCATTCTCCTTCTCTGCCGACTCCTCACTTCGATTTTTTTTTTTTTTTTTACATTCGGTAGGGATGAAGACCACGCCAATAGTGATGAAGACCATGCCGGTACTGAGTGTCGGCATAGTTATTTATGATGAAGACCATGCCGGTACTGGGTTCCTCAGTACCGGCATGATTATTTAGGATGAAGACCACGCCGGTACTGAGTTCCGGCATTCTCGATATAAATTTATCCATGCCGATAGTCAAGTGGAAAAAAAAACAATTTTCTGGATACTTTTCATCATGTGCCGGCATAGAAATTCAAGCAACAAATTATGCCGGAATCAGTGCCGATATGCTCCAAAATTAGATTACTGTACCGGAAGTGGACTGATTAGAACAAAAAAAAATAAGTTTTGAAGATGGATACCAGAAAATTTTGTAAGATCAATAAGTTAAAACAATAAAAGCTAAATCAAAATTTTCTGGTACCTACAATTTATGGCACATCTGGTCGATCAAAACGGATTAGCCAATGTATCTTACCATCGGCATAAACTGGACCATCCATAAACGCAATCATGTGTCCCAACAAGTAGGCCCCCGGGGATTCATCAACCTTCAATCTTCTCCATTCATGTTCACCAGTAGCCCATGTATTAACCCCAAACACTCAACACCTCCACAACCAGACGCTCTTCACCGCCCTCTTCATTTTCAGGAACAAACCTCTTCCTTTTCTTCTCGTAACTTGATATGCACACCACTTTATGTGTACAGCTTTTATAAGAACATCCTAGCGCGATGGACTCAACTTGGCGTCTAGCTACTCCTTTTAGAGTGCTGGTGGTGATGGTCTCAATCCAAGGAGTTCTGTCACCAGTTGTAGGATCATACAAGAGAAATGCATCTTTATATTTAGTGGTAATGCATGCAACATTGCCAACTGTTTATCCCCAGGGGCCTACTTGTTGGGACACAGGCTACGCCCCCGAACCCCCGGATAGTGGCAAACAATTTATGAAAATTTCTAGCAAATGCCGGCATGGTTTTTTGGTTGAATACCATGCCGGCACCGAGCTTTTTCAGCTGCAACAATGGTGGATTCAAAGAAAAAAAAAATCAAATTTTCAACCTCTTAGCAGCAATTCTCTCTTCACAATCATCCTCCATTTTCACAAAAAAAATTCCCTCTCAAATATTTTTTTCCCTCCTACTCTCACCTCACTCGCACAAATTCTAATAAAAATACACACTAATTTATCCCTCAAATACTTAACATTTGTACTAAGTATAATTAAACACTAATTAGGATTAGTGAGGAGTAGATTAGGAATTAAAAAAAATATTTGAATAGGGGGTAACCACGAATTGCTATTGGGACACCGTTTTTGTCCTGTAGCTATATCCCCCAATTAAAACTCATATCCCCCAATTGCACGTTCAAAAAATACCCTGCCGACTTTTGATAAAAATGTGGAATTATAGCCGGCAGGCTAATAATAAATCATAATGCCGACCATATGATTTTTGACATACAGAGAAAGGTGTTTACAAATGCATGATTAGTCGGCAGGGTATTAATTTCATAACCTGCCGATTAAACTATAGTCGGCAAAGTATAAGGATGAATATCGTGACGACCCTTTAAAGTGTTACTTTCAGAAATGAAAAGTCGACACGGTACTCAACTTAGGAAGATAACGACTATTACTAGTCGGCAGGGTCGACAAATAGGTACACTGCCGACCACACAACTGAAATTCAATTTTTTTTTATTTATCCGACCTTATATGCTATTCAAACAACAAACTAAAGTACTAAATAGAGTTTGCAGATATTAATCAACAATAAGAAAACTCTAATCGACAAAAAAATTCATTTGATTTCGAAGAAATATATAGAAGGAGAATAGATTAATCACTAGATTGATGAAAAAGGAGGAGGAAAATAGTAAATGAAATTGACTTTACAAATGGGTTAGATTTAATTCGAATTGACAAAGGCAATTTCGTAACTTTACCCTTTTTGGTCACCCCTTAGCCAAAGCTCTAGATCCATTTATATTTTGGTATACCCCAATCTGGCCATGCAAATTAGATGACATATTTAGTTTTAATTTTTGTCCCAAAATAAATGAACTGTATCATCAAACAATTGAATATTTCTAAATTTACCCTTTTAATTGATTATTATCAGTATAAGAAATATGTATAATTTGATAATCATGTTTATATTTGTTATGTAGGTGTTTTAAAATGATTGACAATGGTATTAAGTTTACGAATATCCGTTGTATAGTTTGAGAGATAAATCATTTCTAAATTTCGCTAGTAATTATCCATAAGGATATAATGGTAAAAAAAACACTTAAAAATTCTCCTCTCTCCCCCTTGCCTTAAAAATTGTGGAAACTACAACTAGATCATCTAATTTGGGACTGAGGGGGTAATATTGATCAAATGGTTTGCTAAATCATCCATCGTTCTGCTTACCAACGGAAAAAGCATGCAATTGTGGACAGTTAAAACAGCGGAAACCCGGAGTACTGTCTTATTATTACTGCAGTTGGCGAAGATTTGTGTAAGGATTCACAAGCTCATCAATGCTATTTGACCGGTCAAGGGATGAATTAGCTGCTAATGGCTTGACTAACTAAAAGTATGATCATTAATTTATAGAAATTAATGAAACTATAATTTGGACATGAAACTAGAAACATCGGATAAATTTCGAGAAGTTGCGCGAAATGGACTACTTGGACGTGTCATTCGGATACCCGACGAAGAAGAAAACATCCAATTAGTATGAAGGGAAGAATAGTCATCATCATTTGACATATAAAGGCAATCGGGACTTCTAGTTTGGGCTCTTTTATCTTAATCAATATTCCATTTCTTTTGGCAGCACATATCCAAATCAATGGGTGTTGTAGTAAATTCATTTTGGTTTATACCAAAATGGATTCGAGAGAAACTCTTTTTTCCTCTTCTATTCTTCTTTCCTTTCTTTATCTTCTCCTCTTAATTTTCTCTGGCGATTCATAGAGAAGAAAATCTGCAGGGAATTTTTTACAGAAAATTAGTGAAATCAATGGACCGAGGAAGATGTTACAGTAATCATAGGCATGTTTTTGTCTGAGTTTGCTGTTGATTGAAGGTGTGTGAATCGGAGAGAGTGTTAGGGCTTCTGAATTTGGTTTCTCTGTTGAGTTTGTGTAGAGTCGAGGATGATATTAAGTCGTAATAGCTAAAGAATAAGAGGATTATTGATGAAACGATGAGATGAAGTTGATCTGGTGAAGAATCAAAAGAAAGGTAATTTAGGGTTTCATAATTGAATCATTGTTTGGTATGAAAGTAATATAATTCGATCAATTAGTGTTGGGTTTATTTCCAATTTTGGTAGAGATGGTTGTATGAAGTTAAATTTTGATCTGAAAAGAAATTAGGGTTTCTGTTATTCATTAAAATATAAATTAGGCTTGTTGTTGTGTTTGGATAGATTGTGGGAATTAAAAAGAAGAGGTTGGTAGTGAATGAAATTGAATCAAGTAAAGTGATTGTATGAGTTGTTATGATTAAGTTGGGTTGTAATTGTACTCAGGGTTTCACCGGTGGAAGTTGGTAGGTCTCTAAACAGTCATACAATAACAAATGCAAGTGCACAGTGTCGATATGCAACACATGGCAAGCACATGTCGATCAACAGGGAATTGGTGGCTGTAGGGTCGAAGCTATGGTCTTACTACTACTGATTTCTGACAAGGAGTAACAAAAAAAGGGGAGGTTGTTTGCCGATATGGCTAGATGATGTTTATGTGACACAAATTAGAAAACAAAATTGCAAATAAAAGCACTAGGGCAGCTGAATCCACCTCTTAACCTATACTAAATCAAATTAGTCTCAATAATGTTCTTGTCCCTTGTAATGGACACCAGTCAAGATGCAAGTCTGCCATTTATCCTGGATAGTCTCAAATAAATGGCTTAATATCAACTAAGACAACTAACTAATCCCTAGTATTAGATATCTTCTTACAATACAACTTATCACAGATCGATTTCATCACTTAGATAATTAAACCATTCCTAAGAAAGATAATATAATCGCAACTAAGGTATGTCTCCTATGCACTAATTGTCTGATTAAGGCACAACTAGTCAAAAGATCAATAACAATCAATGAAGCATAAGTTGCAGCAAATTCAACATAGAAGTAAACTAACTACAATGGATGCATGACATACACTGTGAAAGTAAAATGATGAAGAGCTCAGATTATATCTATCTTAAACAATAAAGCACAACAAGAACAATAACAGAACATGAATCAAACTTAGCAATAGATTAATGGTTTCATATAAACCCTAGTTATTGAATTAAAACATGATAATAATACTAAAAACAAATATAAACTACAGCTTGGTGCACCGGATAATCCGGGCATGAGTTTTGCATCACAACCTCCTCTCTATTTATACACAATTACACTCAATTCACCATCAATTCAATAATTAAATGAAAATCCACTCACCAAAACGCGTTTTCCCTCTTCAATTCATCTCTGCAAACCTACTCTTCTAGTTGTTAGTGAAGATAACCTTAATCTTATCTCTCTCAAACCTAGCTTCTAGGTTTACTATTTTTTATAAGGGAGAAGATAAAGTTGAGAGCGATAGAGATTATAAGTTAATGAAGGTGATTATGATGGTGGAGAATATGCTCAGTGGTGGGGACGATGGGGAAGAAGGAATTGATGGCGCTGGTACTGTTGAACAGGCGAGGAAATTAAAATGGATTTGGTTTGGTTTCTGATCGATAGGGAAGAAAATAGGAGGTCTCTTCGGTGTTAGGCAGAAGTATTAGGAGTTGATGTTTCGTTGAAGGGGTTGTTGGGTGCTGAATAATTGTATCAAACTCTGATGTATCGAGTCTAGACATGGGTTTGAGTACCAAGCAAATTACTTCGAAAACAGATTGAAACCCATGCGCAAGCGGATTGCCAAAGGTGCGCAAGCGGATTGCAGCCTTTATTTGCTCAATATTTCCGTTACGTTCTTCACTGCCTTATAGTGGGAGCTTTTGAAAAGGCGAGGGTACCCAAACATACCTCAATCTAAAAATTTTCCTATCTATAAGTCCTTTCTCCGAAAGTGATTGTCTATGGACTAAGTCGAGACAATACAACTAATCGGTTCACACTTTGTGTGATCGTTTATGGATATGAGATCGAGACAATACAACAACGAAGTATGTTACTTGATAAAAAGGTTCAGACTTAACCAAACACAATAGGATTCACTTATCAAGTAAATATGAATTAACGTTTGTGTGATTTACTTTAATTATAATGAAACAATTATAATGCGGAAATATAAAGTAAATGACACAACAAGATTTTGTTAACGAGGAAACTGCAAATGCAGAAAAATCCTGGGACCTTGTCCAGAATTGAATACTCTCAGGATTAAGCCGCTACACAAAATTACACCTAACTTCGTATAGTTGAGACCAAGCAACTAAACTTATAGTTTACCTAGTTTCGTCTGTATTCCTACGCCTCCAACTTATAAATAAGTCACGTACTTGGAACAATTCCTTTGGTTCGTATTCCAAACAGTAAAGTAACAACAAATCTGTTTGGTATCAACTCTATTCAACCAAGTGATATGAGTCGGACAAAGGTTCTTCCGTTCATCTTAACATAAAATCCTTCGTCAGGTCCTTAGATCTATCTTATGTTCAATTACCGAAGTAATCGTTTAAGATTAATCCAACAACACTCTTAATCCAAAGAATTGTGTTGATATCGATCTACTCAATTAATAAATCCAATTTACCACAAGGATAAACCGACTATTAATTGGATCCTCTTTTACCGAAACAAGTATTGTGCACACCAAAGATTATAAACCCAAGTCAGATCTTCAATATCTTCTTTGTCTTCAAATCTTCTTAAATCTTCAATAAAAACCTGCACACAATCATTTGAATCTCTTGTGATCAATCACGCATAGAACATAGTCTGTTAACAATGGATTATCACAAGATCATCTTTAGAACTAACAACAGTCTAAAGATCCCTGTTGAAACTCTGAACTAGTTTGAGTGAATCTTATATCAGAAGAGAAGATTCTCAAGCATAAACAAACTAGGTGCAATCAGATTTCAACCATCGTTAGTCAATCAAACCAATCGAAAACAAAAGATAAACCGCAATTATCTAGTTTCCCACTAACGGTACCAATCGAAAACAAAAGATAAACAAAAGAGATTCTCAATCCCAAAGAAGACTTTAAACTGAGCGGCCGTAAGAGATTTCGCCTAATTAGGTTACTCTCCTCTCCGAATAGGCGGCTACACCAGTAACAACAACAAAATAGGAAGTCTATTGTTACGAAGTATTAGTTTGCTAGAAAGGCAAACTTCAAGTATTTATAGACAAGGAAGTTTGGATACCAAGGAATTTCCAAAACCGAAAATATTCTCAAGATATTCATTAAAGCACAAATTCGGTTTCCATAATTCCAGCAAATGCTCTGTCCAAAAATAATGATCGAAATCTCTCGAAAAATCTAATTAGTAAATGCACATTACTAATTCTTATATTTCCCTATAAAATGAAAAATAACCTTAATTAAAAGATTCTTAACTTACTTATGTTTCGATCCTAGGATTCTCTTCCCCTAGCTATTGAGGAATAACTTTAAACAATTAAATAAATAAATATATATATATATATATATATATATATATTCACAACACATGTTCAAAGTATGTTGACATCCTTACTTTGTAAGTTCTCTTTCACACTTACAACCTTGTAACCGATTTTCCACACTTCCAAACAAGTTTAGAATTGGTTCATCTGAATTTCAAGAATTATGCAATTGATCAAACAAATATTCAACCACAATCATGAGTTTATCGGTTCTACCAAAACAAGTTTCGGTTCAACCTTCCATGTGAGTACTGTGCAACTAGCTTTCCAAAATTCTGTTGACTAGGTACTAGGATCGGTTCCCCACATATATATGGTATCTAAATTATATATGTTGCACATGTCCATAGGATCGGTTCCCCTTTCTGCTATAAACCTTATTTCACCTGATCGGTTGTCAGCCGACACAAATATAATTTCACTTTCTTACTTCCTAAAATAAAGTAGTATGCGATAAGAAAGAGTTCGTATCCACAGAGAGGCTTTTGTTGTTATAAATTTTTTTAGTTTCTTAGTAACCAAAGGGGGAATGTTGTTTTATCAAAGCAATAAAAATAAATTGAAAGCAATAAAGTATTAAAGTAATCAATATGGAGAAAGTATTAGTCACGGGATAGTTTCATTCACAAATACATATTTTCATCAATGACTAGAATTGAAATTTAATCTCTCATTTACTAAAAGTCCTAGAATACTTTGATCGCAAGAATATCCCGCTAATTCCCTGATTTCATCACAACCACATTAAAAGATGCATATGTGAATTCTTCCTAGAAAGCAACCTAAAGTGTAAAAGCAAATTATATTTAACTCCCTAGAAGCAATAAGCTATATGGAATAAGACTAATCAAGGAAATCGAAATGTGTAAAAGTACTAGATCAATTTAACCCAAGTTATGATTCATATGTGACTAGTAGGATATATCTCTACAATCACTACCCACATTTATGCTACTTAGAATCAGGGATGAACAACGTTTTCGTATTGAAAACCCTAATATAGCTCTAGATATGAATGCAAATCGGATTGATTCCGGACTCAACCAAATAAACAATCAAATCATATATCAATATCAACAATGAAACATAAACAATAAACTTGAGACAAAACTAATGCATTGAATCAGATTTCATTTGTGAAATCCACTTATTATCCCATAACCAATATTAAGAATTTAGCTACTCATGGGTTTTGAACTCAACATAATTATTATTAAAAATAAATTGAAGAACATGAAAAATAAACGAAATCAAACCCTAGTAGAATCGCTCTCCTCCAAAAACCCCGTAGAAAGATTGTGATAAGATCCCTTAAAAGAATAGAAACTCTTCCTTTTATAGCTTTTCTAACTTTCCAAAATTAGGTCTTCAAAGCCCAATGTCCAATAGCAAGAAGTCCACCAAGCCCATGAACCAAGTGCGAGAAACCCATGTGAAAATATGTCCCAGAAATTGCTCGCCGGAAAACTGTGTTTTTGGCCGGAAGTTGGCCGGAATCCGGCACCGGAATATAGCTCAGGTAACGAGTCAACTCGGGAAGTCAGACCGAGTCAGATGATTCAACTCGGAGTCAACTGACTCAGTTGACATGAGTTAGTCCAGGCCAAGCCATTTGCACTGGCTATAATTCTGTGATGCGCCAGCACTCATACCCAACCATGATGGCTGTGCATTTCATTGCAGCCAACACACTGCAACTCTAGCCTGCCAGTTCACCCTTCCTTCTCTACAAGCGCACAATCCCTTTCCTGCAATTCAGTTGAACCTCACATTTCCTTGCCTCCAACCGTCTTCTGCTCGTCTCAACCCACTAAGCTTTGCCTTCGCTCGTAACTGCAGCTTCAACTCTTAGTCATGTCACTTCAGTTCAGCTACACTACCTCCAGAGCTCAAGTCCCAGCTGCATAACAGTCATGTGTCCTCACTGAAGCTTACCACAGCTCCATAGGATGACTGCAGTCACACAACTCCATAGCATCACTGAGGTGTGGTTGCTTCATCATGTCAGGGAAGCATCACTATGAGACTCCATCCATTGCAGCATCGCCTCTGCATTGTGGTTTCTTTCAACTTCACCTTCAAAGCACCACCAGCTATCTTGCAAAGCATACCAACTTCCCTGTAGATTTGTTTTCATTCCTAGCCTGTACAATTCAGCTTCAATTCCATAACCATTGCAGCATCCTGCAATATTACTCCATTACCACCACTACTCACCTGCAATCATCCACCATATCTTCAAATCCACCAGCTCAATCGACAGCTTCCGCACCTGCGTTAAGTTATACACTGCAGCTTCATTAGCACAATCACTGCAACCTCATTATCTCAGTTCACTACTCCATCTTTGACCACCTGGTACATGGCTTGGCCACAGTAATTACCCATTTAGCTCCATAACCTGCAATACTATATCATTACCAGCTTCAGCTGCCCCATGTCCCTGCACATTCCACCAGGTTCAAGCCACCAGTTTTTCCTGAGTCTTCTCCTTGAACTACACCTTTTGAGCTTCAATACAACATCAACAGCACCAGATGCTCTCCCTTGTAATCTCAAACTCTTCCACCTGCACTTGTTGTTCAATTGTCCCAACTAAGCCCCTCTTGTTACATCTTCCTTTCTGATTTTCAACTCAGAATTCTACCAGCTGCACAAACCATAACCAACCCACTCTCCATTCCTTACATAGCAACCACAACCCCTGTAATGCTTCAGTTTTCAAGAACACCTGAAGCAATTATACTGTTTTCTTACTCCAACAGACCCACTTTACACAATCACCACCACTGGCTCAGCCTTGTTAACCTCCACTGCAATTCAGCAGAGACAACCTTCACTTCCAGTTCAATCAAGCCACAGTTTCATAGCTTCTCAGTAATCACCAGCTGAGTTTGAACACCCCTGGCATCACAGAATCAAACCACACAAGTCCCTGTAACACAGCACAGCCCATTCTCAATCACAGATAACTCTAGCCACTGATTTCTCCTCAACTGCAACCCATCTACTCATACATTCAACTATGGCACCTGCAACTCACCTCAACCTGCAGCCATACACAATCCCTGGAAGTAACAGCCATTTCAATCCAAACTCAGCTCACTGCCTCAAGTTCATTCACTAGCAACAACTGCAATCTCTCTTTGCCACCACCAGTTCTGAAACTCCAGATGCAATAATCCTTGTAATCCCAGCATACATGCTTCACCAGCTACAACTTCAGTCCAATACAAACCCTAGCTCAACTGCATCTGTGCTAGTATTCATCTTCACAAATCGAACCCAAACAGCCACCATCAATTCATTCAAGCAGCAGCTCATTACTTTTGATCTGAACCTTCGAAATCCCTTTGATCTCTGGATTTTAGAACCAACAACACAAACCCACTTGATTACCACCGCAAACCCATTTCCTAAAGCTCGCTGTAACACTTTAATCCATCATACACCAGATCCCCTTCTTGCTCATCTTTCAAATCGAGTTCAAACCCAATCAACATCCGTTTCAATTGAATAGACCCTAGCTAACCACCAAACCCTGGATTTCTATTTTTGCTTCTTCTCTGCTCAGACCCTCAATCCGTTTCTCCATTGACAGCATCTGTTCTTCCTCGTTTCGATTGAAACAACAGCAACCTCTCTCAATTTCAGGTGAAGTTCATTCAATGAGAGACGGCTTTCTATCAATTTTAGATCAGCCAACCAAGTGCAGTGGATAAGGGCAAACCTAGGGTGCTTGGCTTGTCAGTTCCAGATAACTGACAGCCTATTCACGCGCTCAACTGTCAGTTGCACAGAACTGACAGTCATTCTTCACCTCCTCCTTGCGCAATCTCAGACGGCTCCATGACTCGCCTATGAATCGACCTTTTCGCTCCATTTACGCTCCAAATGAAAGCTTTTTCCTTCTTTTGCCCCCAAGTGCTCCATTGCACCTAAAACTCAAAACTAAACATAAGATACATATTTTACAAAATAAATAGCAAAGAAAGTATAAATACTAGATATAGAATTAGGTGTTTTACAACACCTATCAGCACCCCATACAAGGATCGGTTCCCCTTTGTGATGTAATGCACCTCTTAATAGGATCAATTCCCCTTTCCCATATTTGGTCAGACATAAAATCACAAACCCGATCATACCATCACAGGTGATTACTTAAGATCGGTTTCACTAAAAAAGTCATACCAATACATAAGTCAGGCCTTTGTGAATAGTTCTACCAAGAACACAAACAAGTTGTAAGCGGTTATACTCAATCACACATATTGGTTGTTCATAAGATATGCAATGAATAACAAAACCAATAACACCTGGAAATTTCCTTTTCGGTTCATAAACAAGTTTATGAACTTGCTTCCTTGGAACACATGTAAAACATTGTTCCCTAGGATAAAATCCTCACCTCATACCCATACATAAGCACAATAGAATTCAAACGATTATGGCGATGTCTTATCTACAAAGTTTAATGGTTAAGCAATAAACCTCGAATTGTATTCCTTAATACTATGTCTATCTAGAGTTCAATTATACTTCGCAGTTTTGTTTTCAATATGCATGACTTGAAAGATACGTTAGGGAATGAAACAGTTCAAGTCAAATATCACTAACCTCAAGTGGAAGGATGATTGTTGTCGTTGTATCTCCTTGCATCTTCACATCTTCAAGACTTCGAAATACTTGTAATGTCTCATATCCTAATACTTTCAAGCTAACCTATACGAAGTTGACTCTAGTACATAATCAAGCGACTCTTAACATGAGTTTTGATTCATTAAAATATGACAACCAAACTTGACATACCAACGCTTGGTGGGTTCAACCGAGCCATGCTCTAACAATTTTGTTGTCTCTCTTCCATTGTCATTGGCCACCATTTCCATGCTCATTTAGCTTCTCAATTCAACCAAGCTTTATTAAGTACCTAAAAACACAAAATTAATTAGTAAAGGTAATTATTCTTGAAAACAATGAAAATACATAATTTGGGATAATATGGGGATTTAAAGCACAAAAGATGAGATCATTGCCAATAAAAATGTAGAGAATTATGAACTATTTGGAACTCATCAGAAGTCTATCCTGAGATGGGATTACAACTGCAATTATAGATTGAATTTATGATAGATGGTGGTGTTGTTTGAATGAGTTTAAAACTGCTTAGACCGACGAAGAAAGATTAGATGTTTTAGAATTGTTGTTTGGGTAGCGGTGTTGACACTGAATGGTGTTGATTGTTTTTTTTTTTGTTTCTTGATTCAAAAATAGTTCTTCATTGATTAGATAGAAATTACATCAAAATCTTGAGCAACCCATCCTTGAATATCAGGAGGGTACTCATCAATGTATTCAAAGTTGGTTCTCAAAAGTCTAGCTTTCTTTACCAACTTATCTGCAACACCATTACAATCTCTCTTAACTGAAACATATTGCCAGTGTTCAATTTTATTCAAAAGAAATCTAATATCTAAAACTAAAGCTTGGTTCAACCAATGAACATAGGGAACTGATTCATTGACGGATTTAACTAAGACCTCACTATCATATTCAAAAATAACATTGTTGAGCTTTCTTGAAATCGCTAGAGATACATATGCCTTCATAGCCTTGCACTCTAGTTCTTCCACCTCTATTCCTTCATAGCCTTGCACTATAGTTCTTCCACCAAATCAGGTACCCACAAAATCTCATATACCACCCTGAGAATTTTGTTTAATAAAATAAGCATCTAGATTAATTTTCAGATAACCAATATCTGGAGGTCTCCATCTCATAACCTATAATGCAGCAGTATTGTTAACAGAATGATTAGAAAAAAAATAAATAATATTATTAATATTATCCAAAGTTATTAATCTGTTAGGATTATGATTCTGAAAGATTTTTGAACACCTATCCTTCCAGATAGCCCAAGTAGAAACCATTAGAAGTTTATTTATATCTTCTCTTGGCAGCCCTGTACCAAAATTCAAGTTAATACATGTATTGAACCAAGAGATTACCCAATTCTTGAAAGAACCATGCTGTGACAAGATGTTTCCAACATTAATGTTTAGGGCAAGCCATATAGATCTAGCATAAGGATAGGTCAAGAAAAGATGGTCACTTGACTCATTTGGGTGATCACACATACTATAGTGAAGCTCAATATCATTTCTATATCTAGATAACTTGTCTTTGGTTGAGACAATATATTTAATACATTTCCATACAAATAAATTTACTTTATGAGGCAGTTTAATTTGAAAAAGTGGGGGTCTAACAACCTCACCCAATATTTCGATTAGCAATCTGTATGGATAACTCCGAGTTGTTTTCTAGAGAATCAACTAAACTCAATCAATAGAAAATACTCAAGGAGTTATTATCTTAATCTCTCGATTTGATTTACTCAAGCAAATATGATTCGCGAGTCTAATCAAAGATAGATAACTTGGATGGTACCAAGGACCAATATCCAAGTGCCAATCGATTTAAATCAACAACCAATAAGGTCGGATATTCTAATCGATTGAACAACGCACAACCTGTATTATTTCAATTATATAACGAAATATAATGCGGAAAAGAAATAACACATACACCCGAATTTTGTTAACGAGGAAACCGCAAATGCAGAAAAACCCCAGGACCTAGTCCAGATTAAACATACACTGTATTAAGCCGCTACAGACACTAGACTACTCCAAATTAACTTCGGTCTGGGCTGTAGTTGAACCCCAATCAATCTCACACTGATCCAAGGTACAATTATACTTCTACGCCTCTGATCCCAGTAGGATACTGCGCACTTGATTCCCTTAGCTGATCTCACCCACAACCAAGAGCTGCTACGACCCAAAGTCAAAGACTTTAGCAAATAAATCTGTCTCACACAGAAAAGTCTACAAGATAGATAAATTCGTCTCCCACGAATAAACCTATGAGTTTTGTTCTGTCTTTCGATAAATCAAGGTGAACATGAACCAATCAATAAAACCAGACTTATATTCCTGAAGAAGAACTCAGTTTTATCAATCACTTCACAATAATCTTAATCGACGCAGCGAAAAAAAAAATTGTGGAATCACAAACGATGAGACGAAGATGTTTGTGATTACTTTTATATCTTGCCTATCGGAGATAGAAATCTGAAGCCAATTATTAAAATTGTACTCGTACGATAAAAACAACAAGATCAGATCACACAACTACAAGAAAAGTAGTATCGGCCTGGCTTCACAATCACAATGAAGTCTTTAAGTCGTTAACCTGGGGTTAGAAGAAGAAAACCAAAGGTTAAAGGAGAATCGACTCTATCTTAGCAAACTAGTATCACATAGAATGTGTGGGGATTAGGTTTCCCAGTTGCTAGAGTTCTCCCTTATATAGTCTTTCAAATCAGGGTTTGGAATCAATGTTAGCTTAGTAACAAAGCATTCAATATTCACCATTAGATGAAAACCTGATTAGATACAAACTAATATCTCTCATCCGTTATATCGAAAACTTAGCTTTCCATACACACATGTACTTGATGATTTTGGGTTTGTGTAACCGTACCCAAACATGTACAATAGTTGGTTCAATATTAGTCAACCAAATGGTTATCCAAATGATAACTTTCATATCAACCATATTCTTCTTCGCCATAACTAGTCCAAATGACTCAAATAAACTAGTTAGAGAGTTGTTTAATTGCTATGAGATCTTATGTACTACACAAGACACAATTGAAGTAAAACAATGTGATTCACACGAATCAATTCATGAACTATAAAGCCACGGTTTGCAATAACATTCCTTAGATAATTTAAATAAGTTCATGAACATCATTTTTAGATATAACCACTCAAGTTCGCGGACTCACATAACTGGTTGGAGTTCACAAACTCCAGCAGAAATTCTCAGGTTCGAGAACTTCTGTCAGTTCGCGGACTGAGTTCGTGGACTGAAACCGAGCTACATCTCCAGCAGAAATTCTCGGGTTTGAGAACTACGCACGTTCGCGGACTGGGTTGACTGTTTAAGTTCTGGTTTTCACTTTATCAACAGAGTTCGCAAACTTCGGTTCAAGTGCTAAGGACTTATACATATATGTGTTACCATAACAATGTTTATATCCCCCAATATTTATATTGTCTAAACTCTCATTTCAATCATTGAAACATTCTCAGAGAATGTCATATAGTTGTTATTCACAAACTAGTTTTCGTCAGAGCAATTTTCAAAGTGATTGAAACATAACATGACTTTCGTCAGTAGACAAAGATGAACTTGGCTAAAGCGAAAGCTTTACCAACATACATTTCTAGAAATAGATAAGCGAGATATACTCAGCTCGAAATGTCACATGTGCATATCTTTAGTATATATAGTAAAACGACTTTTGTCTCAAGATAGGAGGTAGAGTATATAAAATTTTTAGTGATAGATAAGTTCAAGTCTCCATATACATTTTGGTCGATGAAGATCCACTGGTTCCTTGAGTATTCCTTCGTCTTGTATGATGATTTCCATGGAGATCTTGAGCTCAACTACACTTTCTATCCTAGTCCGAGACCTTAGCTATAGTAGACTAGAAATCAAGACTTTATAGTTTTGATCACTAACATTGAAAAATATGCTTGAGATAGCAACGCATGCGAGTTCGACCGAGCAGTGCTCTAACACAAGTGTAGGAAATAGTATTCACCAAACCTTCTGCAGGAACAATAGGATGGCTTAATCCTAACCAAATGCTTATCCTAGTACCACATCTTACAAGCTAAAACTATTATTCTTAATAATTTATATGCATCTGTAAAGACCTCTCCAAATCCAAGATCATATATCATTTAGTTTTTACAAGTGAATAATACTGCAATTATAAAAGTACTTAGTACTTAGGATTTGAACCCATAATTCATCCTGATCATTAATGATTTTCCAGACCAACTTACATATAAGAGCAATATTAAAAGTATTTTTTACGGGAGAAAATCGCCTCTGCCGAATTTGGTAAATTCAATGATGGAGAGATTGGTTTAAACCCTTAAACAAATATGCTACACGTGATCACTTTTGATTCGATATATCAATCTGTACAACTCTGGCCTAAACCAAGAAGATGGTCGTTCCAGATTTGCTTCGGTCACAAAGTGGAGGAGAAGGGTTAATTTGGGGAGGATAGCGAAGAAGGATGATGAGACCAGAGAGTTCTGGATAGGTAGTATCTCAACTTTTATCAGAAGTGTAGAAGCTTGCGGAAGCTTGCTAGTGATGGAAGCTTTTGAGAGAGCTTGCAAAGTTGTTATCTGATAGTGTTGTATTTTTCATGACCAAGACTTGTGTGTTTTGGCAGAATAGGTGAAACCTATTTATACAAGTGAGATTGAACGTACCCTGGCCTCATTAAGGAATTGAGTAAATGTGCCAATTAAAATAGAGGAGGTGGAAACCGCTGGCTTTATGGTGAAAACATTTTCACCATAAATTTCCTTATTTAATTCACCGTATTCATTCCTTGCATGCATTGCTTTATTGCGAACGTAGTGTACGCTGCACGCTGTGACCGCTAAACCAAAACCCTAAGAAAGCATCCCCCAGTTTGTGTTGATGTCTCGAGAGTTGGGCGCAAGTGGCAATGCCAAAGTTGCTAGTGAAGCATTGCGGCAAGTGCCAATGGCATGTGCGGGATGTCTCGACCGCAAGTTTTACTTTGAGTGCGGATGGCAATGCCAAAGTCGCTTATTGGAGCATTTTGCATGTGCCAATGGCATGTGCGGATGCCTTGGTCGCGAGTTGCACTTTGAGTGAGAATGGAAATTCCAAAGTCGCTAGTGGAGCATGTGTGGCATGTGCCAATGGCATGTGCGGAATGCCTTGGAAATTGGCTAGCAGGTTGGGGATAAAAGTGGCTAGTGGTTATGTGTTGGCATGTGCCAATAACATGCACGACCACTTTGGATAAGTCGCGGGTGCTACAATGGTATAGCGGCTTTGGAATAGTAATTGGCTAGTGGTTGCGTGTTGGCATGGGCCAATGGCACGCACGGACACTTTGGCCAAGTTGCGGGCGCTACAATGGTATAGCGGATTGAAAATAGAAATTGGCTAGTGATGCGTGTTGGCATGTGCCAATGGCACACACGGCTATTGGGCCAAGTCGTGGGCGCTAGATAGGCATAGCGGCTTTAAAATAAAAATTGTCTAGTGATGCGTGTTGGCATGTGCCAATGGCACGCACGGCTATTGGGCCAAGTCGTGGGCGCTAGCTGGGCATAGCGGCTTGAAAATAAAAATTGGCTAGTGGTGTGTGTTGGCATGCGCTAATGGCACGCACGGCCAAGTTGACCTAGTTGCACGGTTTGCAAGCCTAGGGCGCTATTTTTGGCATGGGCCAAATGGTATAGCGGCTTGGAATTTGGCTAGTGGTGCGTGTTGGCATGTGCCAATGGCACGCACGGCCAAGTTGACCTAGTTGCACGGTTTGCAAGCCTATGGCTCTATTTTTGGCATGGGCCAAATGGTATAGCGGCTTAGAATTTGGCTAGTGGTGCGTGTTGGCATGTGCCAATGGCACGCACGGCCAAGTTGACCTAGTTGCACGGTTTGCAATCCTAGGGCGCTATTTTTTGCATAGGACAAATGGTATAGCGGTTTAGAATTTGGCTAGTGGTGCGTGTTGGCATGTGTCAATGGCACGCACGGCCAAGTTGACCTAGTTGCACGGTTTGCAAGCCTAGGGCGCAACTTTTGGCATGGGCCAAATGGTATAAGGGCTTAGTTTGGCATGGTTGCCTGTGGGTGCAGTATGTGGTTTGGTTTTGGCGTCGTTGCCATGGTGCGCAGTATGCGGCTTGGTTTTGGCGTCATTGCCATGGTGCGCAGTATGCGGATTGGTTTTGGCGTCGTTGCCATGGTGCGCAGTATGCGTCTTGGTTTTGGCGTTGTTGCCACGATGCGTAGTATGTGGCTTGGTTTTGGCGTCGTTGCCATGATGCGCAGTATGCGACTTGGTTTTGGCGTCGTTGCCATGATGCGCAGTATGCGGCTTGGTTTTGGAATTAGGGTTCTGTGTCGAAAACCCTAATCTGGTATTTTGAAAAAAATACCCCCATTAATTATTGACACCTAAATTAAATGCTCTTAGTTAATGTGTTGCTGGTAACACTAGGTCATGGGGTTTTATAATTTTACCCCTTATCTAAAATCCACCATCGACATTAAGTCCCCTGCTTGGCTCGGAACAGGAGCTTTGTTGCGAGGTAAGCATAAGATGGTGCCAAGACAAGATCTAAAAGAGAAATGGGGGATTTATCTGACCTTTTTCCTGAGATGCAAACTGGATTCAGAATCCTCGTCCTTGGCAGTTTTGCGTAGAGCATGAGGTTGGCACAATTTGGCGGAAATGGACGGTTGGGAAGCATTGAGCTGCTGGCGCGAGTTGAGAAACTGAGCGTGCTGGATGGTGGGGCCGGTGGGAGATAGTCGTGATAGCTAGTGCAACCTGGGCGGCATTGACAGGTCGGCGTAATTGGTGGGACCGGCATGAATTTTGGAAAGCTGGTGTGAGTTGGAAAATTGAGCATGCTAGCCAGTGGGGCCGCCTTAAGCGAGAGAAGAATGATCGCTTGATGCAAAATTTCCTTATGAGTTGAATTGTCTTCTTTGTGCATGGCTCTGATTGGGGATCCTTTATTGATGTGCGATTTCCTAAGGTCGTTACAGCCATGAAGCGCGCCCTTCCTTCTCACATAAATATTGCTGGCAAGATTTCGTTGTCTTCTCCCTCTCTACTGGTCGTATAGTGAGGCGACTACACTGTTTTCATACTTTTGTGATGGCAACCCATGGTGATAACGGCGATGGTATTTTAGGTTTCTCCGAGAAGCGTCATAGGATTAATGGAGCTCGATCTTCTTACAAAGAGTCATTGGGTAGGATCGGCTCATTACTTTGCAAGATTAGAGCCATCATCCAAGATATCCCTTATGTTCCTCTGGGTGATGTACGTAAAAAGGCACAGGTTACCATGGATTCTGACATGAGAGAGCCAAGTTATTTTCCTGTAGGAGCTACTGAGGAGAATCTTGGTGAAAACTTTGGTGATGCCGTTAGTGTTGCTGAAGGAATCATGATTGCGCACGTTGAATCTATGTCAGAGATGAAGGGGAAAGAAGCGTTGGATGGCGCTGCTGGAGAGGCATCTGGATGGAAAACGGAGGCCGTTGATGCTTTTGACATGTATTCATTGTGGAAAATTTGTTGCCCGGAGGATTGCTGGGGGAAGTGTAGGGAGGAATCTTAACGAGGCAAATCTTATTTCTTTTGCTTCTCTTATGGCATAGTCGCCTTTTAATGTCTTTCAATTTTCCTTTTATTGTATCTTGTGCTGAGCCTCCATGGATTGGTCTTGTAATAACTTGTGAGCTCGAAAGTTCCACCGAAAAGATAACCATTTTGTCTTCTATGTGTTGCTTCTCTCCTTTTTTTTGGGGTAATGGGTTTTGAATTTTGAGTTGATATTTCATATGTTAGTAGCCTTTAACCAGCGCGAATGGATCACTATGCCTTCCAGTTGATCTGTGTTGATAAGTTTGCAATAGCCACCCAAGAGGATGTCGGCTACTAGGTATGGTTCATCTTCTTCTTCTTCGGGAGAACTTTTCCGAACCGGTATCTTCACAGTCATCTTTCCGACTTGAAATGATGCGGCTTTGATTATTATATCCCCTATCCGGAAGGAATTTGGTTGTGGTACAACCGCCTGGTGGTTGTTCCCGCAGTCTTCCAGGGTGACTTTCAGATTCCTGGTAAAACGCTTAAAAGGTTCGGCGTTCCATCACATCTTTTGACAGTGTTGTGCTAGAAAACCGTGTCGAGTCCCCAGGGCGGGTTGCGGTGAGAAATGGTTGGTGATAAGGAGAGCATCTTAGTCACATTTACTTGAGTTTGGAGTTCGGCCGGTGGCTTTGGCGAATCCTTTCCCAGTAGTAAAGCATCGCTGGCAAGCTGTTGACAGGGTAGCAAGTTAGCCGGCTTGTTGGATACCCTCTCCGGCGTTGACGCAAGGGTGATGCTCTTAATTCTATTTTGTTGTCGAGTACCCACAGGCGCCCCAAAACCATGTCGTAATTTATATTTTTGACAATGTAGAAAGTCCGTGCGTTGCGATGTTTCCTATGTTGATCCCAAGACTAGCGTAGCCAAGCGCATGAAGGTGATTCCCCTCGTGGTCTTTGATAGCCGATGGGGAGTGAGTGGCCTCTTGTTTTGTTACTCCTGCTGCTTTCAAGGTCTTGAACGTAACAATGTTGAACTCCGAGGCTTCATCGATGAGCGTGTTGTCAAACTCGGCGTCCTTTAAGCGGGCCATGGTGAGAAGTCTCCAGTTGTGCTTTTCGGCAGGGGCGCCTAGAAAGATATGTTCCTCGGGTGTGTTTTTTGTGGCAGGGTGAAGTCGCTTCCAAGATATTATATGGTTGAGGGCTGCGAAAGCGTCTCGACATTGCTCCTTGGAAAAGTAGAGGATTTCGCATATGTGATGTATCATGGACTGCACTGTTTCTGTACGGAGTCCCCAGAGATTTCACAGTTTCTTATGGGAAGCGGATCTTTATGTACTCCTTCATTTCTTAGTCGTAACTCCCCTACCCTTTCTTTGAAAATGCTTTTCAACCTGTTATAGTCGCTGGTTGGATGACTGAAGAATCTGTGGTAGTGACAAAATCTGGGATTTTCCATCTCTTCTTCAGTAGGTGGGTGCCGAGGAGCCGGTATCCTGATGACACCATCCTGGACCCATGTTTCCAGAAGTTCGATCACTTCCTCGATCGGAAAAGGGAAGTCTGAGTCGTCTCCTCTGGCTTCAGGGCGACATTCAGAAGCCTTGGTTGGGGCCTTTCGCGGGGCTTCCCTTCGTGCTGGGGCCGTGCGCCCAAGGTGTTGATCCGTTGGAGGTGTTTTCCTCTTTCCCCTTTCGTCCACCACGCTCACGAATGAGGGGAAGGTGTTGTATGGCTTGTTGAGAAAACACGGGCTTCTTCGAACTTCTCGTGTATATTTATTTCTGGGAGGCCTAGTTCTTTCCAACAGGGCTGGCGCTGTCGTGGATGATCATTTAGCAGCTTCGTGGAGTTCGGAGAATGATAGGTGTGACAAACACCTAGATATTTATCTATTGTTTATGCTTTCTTTGCGAGTTTTCTTGTAAATTATGTATCTTATGTTTGCTTTTGAGTTTTATAGGTATTTTGGAGCCATATGGAGCAAAAGAAGAGAAATCGTCTGTTTTGAGCAAGAAGGGTCAAAAGCGTCATTTTATTGCAAGTGTTATCCGGATCCCAGTCGAGGATAAGGGATAATCAGTTGGAGTTTAAGAAGAATTGCTAAAAACACTCATGGGTGTTGATAGCCGTCTCATTTATTACACCAAACCTAAAATGGGGAAATCAGTTTCTCATAATTTCTTCCCCAATTCCTTCAGAGAAAAACCAGACATGGAAAAATGGGTTTGTATAAGTTGTGAAAAAAAGGGAGTTGATGGCCGAATCTGTGAAGTGATGATCAATTGAGCCTGAGCAGAATTCGAGTTGACATAGAAGATGGGTTTTTATGAGGGAGCTTCTGAAATGGGGATTGATCTGAAATTCAGATATTGTTGCTTGCTATTGATGATCTGACTACAGTGATGAATTGTGGTGTTTGGGAGAATGGGTTTGTAGTGATTTTGATATTGCAGGTATTAGAGAGCTGTATAAGATGATTTATCAATGAACAACAACACCATTAGGCTGTGCATCGAGAGTGTTTGACAGAAGTCCTAAATGATCATCTCTGTTGAAGTGAAGGATTGAAGATAATGATGCTGAGATGACTCTGGTGGCATTGGACTGTGAATGGGTTATAGATGGAGACTGAGCTCATTGCAGGTGATGAAGACTGCAGGGTTTTGGTTGCAGCTATAAGTGAATTGGCTTGGATGAGAAAGAGAAGTGAAGCTGGTGGTTTCAATGCTGTGAAGGTGATGCAGTGATGTGCAGTTAGAACCAGTGGTGGAGTTGTTATTGGTCTGAGTATGCGGCAATGATGCTAAGATGTGTGTAGGTCTGATAAGAAGGTGCTCATGAATTGCAGAATGAAATAAAGTACAGTTGCAGGTTTACAAGGAGAACAAGTAGAGCTTAAGATAGTGATGTTGTTGTTGCAGTGCAACTCATGTCATTGCTGGTCATGATAATGGTGGACAAGGCAAGGATGGAGTTGGATAGGTCCGGTTCTGGGAATGTCAGGTGGCCTTATAAATGGGAATGAAGCTGTTGTTACAGCTGCAGAAGATGGAACTGTTGGTAGAGCTTCTTGAACCGGAAATGGAGCTGCAGTGACCATAAAGAGGGGCAATAGCTGGATTTAAATGAATGTATGAATTACAGAGAAATAGCGAGAGCCAGTTTGTTTTGTTGCAGCAGTGGAAGCTCCTAAAGATGTTTACAGGGTAACTGTGTGTGTTGAATGAGTTTACATTGTAGGACTGAATTAAAACGGATATGAAGGTACTGGTGGTGGGTTGAGTATGCTGACTTGATGAGCAATTTCAGGTGTGTATGTGGAGTCTGAGTTGGTATGAATCGGTGGTAAGCTGAGGGCTAGGAGATGGTGTGTGGTTTGAAGGCTATGGTGCAGTGCAATGAGCTGTTAGTGCAACGGCTTGGAAAGATGAGATTGCAGTTGTGCATGAGAGTGGTTATGGTACAGGTCTGAAAAGAGGTTGATGCAGTTCAGTACAGCTGCAGTTCTTGATTAGTGCTGCACATGATGGAGCATGTACTGGTGGATGGTTTTGAGCTGAGTTTGGGAGTGATGTTGAACTGGTGTTGCAGTCAAGCTGAACTGGTGGTGCTGTTTAGACTGGGAATGGAACGTTGGAGTTGCATCTACTATTGGGTTTGATTTCTAGGTTATAATGCAGCTGTAATGTGAATGGTTCGTATGGAATGGATTTGGGTGGTTGCAGCTGGAGGTTGGCATTGAGATTGGAAAGAAGCTCGAGCTACAGGCAATTACAGGAAAGGGTGGAGCATTACAGGGGTTGATCTGAACTGACAAGAGACACAACTGCAGACATGTATGGAAGGTGGTTGACATAGAAGCAGTAACTGGAGATAATCTGTGCAGCTGGTGCTGAGATGCTGCCATAACTGTGCAAAACGCAACAAGAATGGCGAGCCGGTGGTACTAGTTCCGGTTGCCGGATTTTGGAACTCGAAGTGTGAATCAGAATATTTCAGTGAATCGCGAAGGGGGTATGTGTTGGATACAAGAGTTGGCGGCCGGATATATGAGCTACGCGTCACACTTTAGGGTACGTTTTCGCAAGAAACAAGGAATTGGATAAAATGGTGTTTGTGAATGTTTAAACTGCAGAGAAGTAGAGTTGATCTCCTGAGATTACACATTTAGCTGGTGACATCTTCCAATGATTCAAGTGGCCTGAGGAAATTTTCCGTCGACCGGATTCCGGCAACGGTGGTCGGAGTCTGATGATGACGTCAGCAACCGGCGACCAGTTTTGGACCCGAAAATTCCAGAGACATATTTCTCACACATGGGCTTAGTGGACTAGTAGATGGACGTGGACTTGAATATTATGAAGACTTAACCTAATTTTGGGAAAGTATCCTTTTGGGAGAAAAGCATATAAATAGAAAAGTCTTCTTCTAAACAGAGATATCTCCATTAGGGAGAGCTGCTACTACTTTTGTGTTCTAGGGTTTCACATGATAGTTCTTCTTTGCTTTCTATGATGATTTCCAAAAACACAAGTACTTGATTTTGCTATTGGTTAAAGATGTAGTTGGATTTTGAAAACAAGTTATGGATTTTATGAATTAGTTTTCTCTCAATATTATCGTTTGATTTATACTGATCATAATAATTGCATGATTGATGTATTGCAATATGATTGAATGGTTGTTTGGTTGAGTCTAGAATTGATTGAACATACATCTATATCTATAGCTATTTTAGGGTTTTCATCGAGCGATAACCTTGAATACGAGTAGCACGATATGATTATAGTTTGTAGTGATGCACTCTTGTAATCATATGTAGAAATTGACCTTTGTCCGAATTGTCATGCGCAATGTATGATGGTTGCATTGACTAGCCTATTTCTAAAACTTAATGCTCCTAGGAATTGAACTTAATTAGCGTAAGGTGTTAGGTTATTCTTTATGTAGAATTCACATACGCAGCTCTAATGTGTGTGTTGATAAATTTAGGAAATTTACGGAGTATTCTTGCAATAAGGTATTCTAGGGCTTTTGATGATAACGAGATTAAATACGAATTCTATTCATACATTCAAATACTTGTTTACAATTGAAGATGAAATCTTTACCCAATATTCTCACTACCTTAATTTGTTTGTTTACTAGCCCTTAACCCGTGCCGTAACGGCACGAGCCATGATGTTGGTTCATTTTTAATATATCGTATAATTTGTGTCCCGAATACTTATCAACTCCTTATGATTTAATATGTGTTTGTCATAAAAATAGTTGGGATTTTTCTCTCTTTTTTTCTTTGTTTTTTCCTTTAATATTTTACTGCCGGAGATTAACTCAAACGAAAGAAATATAATCTTTACTTCCAGACACTTTTTTATTTAGGTTCATTTCTTATAATGAGATAATGCTCTACATGAACATGGAAGTTTAAATTTTTTTTGTAAATATGTCGTCAGCAACGCTCATCTCAGTGAAATCAACTAATTAATATCGTCCATAAAAGTCTCCACATGCTCCTATTTCGCTCCAGCTGACTCATCTATTATGGTCATGTAGCCGATCCTCCAAATAGGCAGAGAATAGTTTTTTTTTTGTTGCATTGAACGAATGATACAAACTATCCAATATGACATGATTTTCCTGTAATTTTTCAACACCCATTATATGACAATGTTTAAAATGTGTACCCATTACCTTTTCGAAGGGATTGTATATATGCGAACCTCCGCCATTAAATCTTCAACAAAGTATTGTGCCCAACAATTCGTCTTAACGAAGGCTTTGGTAACTTCAAAAGTCTTGGACATTTTGTCACTTTCGTATGTTCCTACCTTCACTTGGAATACAATCTGGCGACCAAAAGTTATAGGTTGTCAATAAAGAACCTTGAACGCATATTGTACTCCCTGATCCTATTTCAAATTAATAGGTTGTCAATAGATCCTAGACCAAAAGTAGACATATTCTACGTTGAATATTTATTAAAAAACAATTACGGTATTGTGGATCGTTGCTTTCTAAGATTGTAGTTTTTAAAATTGGCCTCTTCAAGTCCTACGGATTTCTAAGTTTATATATCTTGTTTGTTTTTAACATGTTAGTTAGCCATATTATGTTTGTTACTAACTTTAAACTTGATGTCATCTTCTACTGTGAACTTTATGTGATTTCAGAATCGAAATAGTTATACCTCTTTCATTCGTATCAAGTAATCCATTGTATATCCCAACAATTTTTCTACAACAATTCCTTTTTTTTTGCTGTTTCCGGACCATCAATAGCCATTATTGTCAAACGCAATCTGTCTAATTTTTGTTGATGTTGTGTATTTGCAATGTTCATTTTTCTTAAATAAATAGATTGTGGAAAAACTAAAAAAAAAAAAACATAAGTATTACATCGGGTCTAAGTTACTATATCCAAAATACTAGGACATCGCTTCTGGTGCCTTGTTTCCTCAAATTCCCCGTTGCATTCTAGACAGTACATGCAACACCAATCATTTGCGTAGTGAGCTATTTGCGCAAGTGTGGTCAATGTAAATGTATCCCTTGCCTGTAATAATAATAACAACACGTCAATTTTTTCAAGGCATCCAGTTGTAAATGGTATGAATCTAATATATTTGAATTATACCTCAATCTTAGATATCACCTTCTTCTCACATAACATAGCAATTGAGGAAGGACAAATCTTGACCACTCCTTACATAGGCAGAGATAGCCAAACTATGTTTTGAAATTGTCTTACGTGAAAATTATTATTAATCCATATTTTAGTCAGCTCCTATCGAAGCCGATCTAATTAGTCCTATAGAAAGTTAATCTTAAATTTTTGACCTTATCTCTTGACCAAATTATTGAAGTATTCTCAGTCCTGTTCTGCTTTGTGTGATCTACCGATCTGTGTCTACTCTACCTTCTAACCCAGTGAATGAAATCTATACATATTGATCCGTAATTTGATATTGTTGATTTACTATCAAGAGGTCGCATGATTTTAGAATGTAAAATATAAAACATATTCCATAAACATCGGAGGAGAAATTTAGATTTATGATTTAGAGTTTTTATGATGATTTTGATGAACAAACATAATTTTCAAACAAATATTTTAGAATGCAAATACATTTTCCCGGTCTATAAGGTTTTATATCGGGAATTGAGTGAAAGTTGTTGTCTTTGTAGGTAGTTCTCGCGAAACAACTCGACATTGATAGTCTTTCTGGAAAAAGAATGTAATAGCACTTGAGAGAGCGATAATGTTTTCTTACGCGGGTACACCAATTGCCTTTATATAAGACGGGTGATCGAACAATCATGATCATATTATCTTATACGCTCCGGTATTATCCTCGAAATATTTGGTTTTTGTCTTTATCAATCGTGCTAAAAACAACCAATTACATCTTTCACAATACAATGTTTCATGTTTTTTGAAGATTATTTTTTTACTTGGTCAATAACACTCACTAAAAAGCAAAAACTATTATTATACACTACTATTACCAACACCCACCACCATAAAAACCATCCACCGCCATTATTTCTTCCACCAATAGTAATGTTACCTCCTCCACTATTCAAAAACACCCGCCACCGCTTATACTCACCATTACAATTAATTTATTTTTTATTTTTTATTTTTTATTTTTTATAAAATTATTTAGTTTTTAGTAAAATTATTTATTAATAAAATTATGTATTTATGTTAGATTATTAAAGGGACATTTATAATAGAAATTTAATTAATCATTATGAACAATCAATGAGACACTAATTAATAAAACATTTAAAAATGGTTAAATTGAACAAACCCTAGCGGTAAATTTATCTTTGCCAAGGTCAAATCCTGACCACTCTTTACATAAGCAAATCGATAATAAATAATTTCATATGTTCCGATCTTGATTCGTGTCGTTCGTTTAGTTATTACATAACATGGCAATTGATTGCACCAATTTTTTAAAATGGACATGTGTTTTTTCGAGTTTATTTTAACATTAAAATGATCAACTACGTTTTATACTTTATAATATAACGTTACACATTTTGTGGCGTTACGAAATTAGCATAATATGTTTTTTTTCACCAATACACGCCACCACCATAAAACCATATGAATCCACTTTTTTTATCCACCACCACCTAGTGGTGGAGCCAAGGATTGACTAACCTGGCTCTAACCCCTTAAATTTTTAATAACTACATAATTTTTTTAGTTTATTTTATAAATAGTACTTTGTCCATATATATTTATGGCTTAGTCCACCAAAGTTTACATGTTTCTTTTTTTTAAAAAAAAGGTCTCCTCAATGTCAATTTTTGACTCCACCACTGGCACCATCACTGCCGCCCATCCCATGTAGGTTGTTGGACGCAATTCTAATTTTCAATCACAAATGCCATGTATGAGGTTTAGATTGAACAAAATTCGTCAATTGATTAGTTTCATTATTATTTTTTCCGTGTATATATTATTTTTTGTATTTCAATCAATTTTATTTTAACATTAAAAAATCATGATTTATACGATATAGTACCAAAGATAACAGTGGAACCATTTGGGTGATCCAACTACGATCATGAAAATATTATCTTGTATGATATCATCCCTGAAATAAGTGTTAAAAACAACCAACCACATCTTCCACACTACGATGTTATCGATGTGGTAACGACAACATAAAATTAATATTGTCCATCACTACTCACCAGCATTCACCGTCACTACTTCTTCCACCACAAACCAGGGGTGGAGCCAAGATTTTAAGGAGAGGGGGAGAAAAAATTCATGGAAAGTTGGATACATGTGAAAAATGGACTTTATATCCCATTTTACGATAAAAGAACAAAAATAAATATAATTGTGCTTGGCTCTGCCCTTAACCACCACTAATCTTTCTGCCTCCACTTCTTCTACTACTCATTGTCGCAGAAAATGTCTATTGATATTATTTATCAAAATTACTTATTAATAGAAATAAATATTATAATTAATTAAGAAAACATTTATAACTAAAAAATGATTAGTCATTTATTATGAGCAATTAGTGAAACACTAATTAATAAAACACTTTATAATGAATATATTGTTTATTATGTGTAATTAGTGAAACACTAATTAATAAAGCAATTATGGTATTTGAGTTGAACAAGCCACCACTGTTGATTTATATTTTCTATCAATTCCAACCAAGGTGGAACACTGGTTAGAGGCCACTCTTATGACACAATAGGTCATGAGTTCGAACCTCCCTGTTATAGTTTTTGAATTTCCATATCCTGACTTGAGTATTCATTTTTCATTCATAATATTGGAATTAACGCCACACGTGCGAGATGTAGGGGGTGGTCAGGAGAACCACATCCCTTGATTTATCTTTGTCCAGACAAATCCTGACCACCACTAACAAAGGCAAACTTATCCAAACCCTATTTTATACTAATGATTTCTTTGTTTGCTTTTATTTTATTTTTACTTTATAAAAATCAGAAAAACCCCCATTGGTATTTATAGGAAACCGAAAATATATTGTCAACCTAGTCCTCTCTGTGGGAGCGATCCTTTCTTGCCCTTGCTATATTTATATTTTGAGTAGTAAGAAAGTGTAATTTATTTTTGTGTCGGCTGACACCCGGCCAGAGAAGGTCTGGAATCCTAAGTTTTCCAGTAAAGCCCGATATATGGGAGTCATGCCATTGATGCACGAATTTACTAGTTGCTGCTCAGTCGCACCCGGGTCGTGGCATTCCAGTGCTTGAATTATGAATCTCTTGAAAAAATCGTTTGGATGTTCGTCATTATGCTGGAACATTCTTCCTAGATCCGAGAGAGTGACTTGCTCGGACACAAAGAAATACTTCTTGCAAAAGGACATAACCATTTCACTCCAATCGCGGATGCTGCCTGGGGAGATGCAGTTGTACCACGAGTACGCTCTTCCAGTGAGTGACTTTGAAAATTCTCGTAGGCAGAGAACATGGTTGTATTCGTGCTCGCCTAGAGCCTCTATAAATCGTGAGACATGTTCCCTTGCATTGTTGGTTCCGTTGTATAAGGAAAACTGAGGGGATGAGTATCCTCTTGGGAGGGGAATTCTATGGATTTCAATTGGATAAGAAGGTTGGTGTTGATGTACATCCGTGTCGTTCTTGATTCAATTTTGTAGGAGTCGTTCAAGGTCTTCACATGTTATGAAATCCAGTGGGTTCCTAATAAGGATTTCCTCGCTTGCGTTGGTGTGATCAGTTGCGGTGCCAATTCCAATTTCATTGGGAGTGCTTGACTTTGGCACTGTCTGGCGTATCTCTCCTGGGGGTGTGACATTAGCATCAAGGTTATCGGAAGCGTCTGCTCTTGATTCAGGTCGTCGTGTCTCCCGTGGAAGTTGCTCTGTTAAGGCTTTGAGGAAGACGAACACCTCCTTTTGGGTTGAAACCATATCCGTTTGAGCCCTGGATAGAGCCTCCTTCCTTTCCATCAAATCCGTGATGGTGAAATAAGGTTTGCCTCCTCTGTTATCTCGCCCCGGCGATTGAGTAGATGTTGTGGCTCGAGTGGTGATCGGAGGCATCATGCCTACTGAAACACTAGTAGTGGCAGCGGCGGCACGAGGCCTGGTGACTGGCGGCGTGACACCTGAAGGGCTGCCCTCAGTGCTGTTTGAGTTGGCGGATGGTGCATATACATTTGAAACGGAAGTAGCACTAGCCCTGGTAACAGGAGGTGTAACACTTGGAGGGGTACTTTCCATGCCGCCAAGATCGGCAGGTAACACAGAGGCATTGGTGGAAGGATCATTTGTGATAGGGGCAGCTTTTATTGGTGCCTTCAGAGTTTGTCGCGGACCCAGATCTTAGTTTTACCATGTTGAGCGAATGGAAAATCAGATTTCAGACTAAAGATCAGTTTTTTTAATCGATAGATTGAAACTCCCGCTGTGGTCGCCAATTATTTATGGGAGAAAATCGCCTCTGCCGAATTTGGTAAATTCGAAGATGGAGATACTGGTTTAAACCCTTAAACAAATATACTGCATGTGAGCACTTTTGATTCGAGATATCAATCTGTACAACTCTGGCCTAAACCAAGAAGATGGCCGTTCCAGATTTGCTTCGGTTACAAAGTAGAGGAGAAGGGTTGATTTGTGGAGGATAGCGAAAAAGGGTGATGAGACCAGAGAGTTCTGGCTAGGTAGTATCTCGACTTGTATCAGAAGTGTAGAAGCTTGCGGAAGCTTGCTAGTGATGGAAGCTTTTGAGAGATCTTGCAAAGTTGCTATCTGATAGTGTTGTATTTTGCCTGACCAAGACTTGTGTGTTTTGGCAGAATAGGTAAAACATATTTATACAAGTGAGATTGAACGTACTCTGACCTCATTAAGGAAT
This sequence comes from Papaver bracteatum, assembly GCA_023529315.1. Lineage (NCBI taxonomy): Eukaryota > Viridiplantae > Streptophyta > Magnoliopsida > Ranunculales > Papaveraceae > Papaver > Papaver bracteatum. The sequence goes on from JAJJWX010000997.1 coordinate 1,451,727, forward strand.
TAAATAAATGTGCTAACTAAAACAGAGGAGGTGGAAACCATTGGCTTTATGGTGAAAACGTTTTCACCATAAATTTTCTTATTTAATTGACCGTATTCATTCCTTTCACGCCTTGCTTTATTGCGAGCATAGTGTACGCTGCACGATGTGACCGCAAAACCAAAACCCCAATAAAGCATCCCCCAGTTTGTGTTGATGTCTCGAGAGTTAGGCGCAAGTGGAAATGCCAAAGTTGCTAGTGAAGCGTTGCGGCATGTGCGGGATGTCTCGACCGCAAGTTGTACTTTGAGTGCGGATGGCAATGCCAAAGTCGCTTGGTGGAGCATTTGGCATGTACCAATGGCATGTGCGGAATGCCTTGGCCGCGAGTTGCACTTTGAGTGCGAATGGCAATGCCAAAGTCGCTAGTGGAGCATGTGTGGCATGTGCAGAATGCCTTGGAAATTGGCTAGCAGGTTGGGGATAAAAGTGGCTAGTGGTTGCGTGTTGGCATGTGCAAATGGCATGCACGGCCACTTTGGCCAAGTTGCAGGCGCTACAATGTTATAGCGGCTTTGGAATGGGAATTGGCTAGTGGTTGCGTGTTGGCATGTGCCAATGGCACGCACGTCCACTTTGGCCAAGTCGCGGGCGCTACAATGGTATAGCGGCTTGAAAATAGAAATTGGCTAGTGATGCGTGTTGGCATGTTCCAATGGCACGCATGGCTATTGGGACAAGTCGTGGGCGCTAGCTGGGCATAGCGGCTTGAAAACAGAAATTGGCTAGTTGTGCGTGTTGGCATGTGCCAATGGCACGCACGGACAAGTTGACCTAGTTGCACGGTTTGCAAGCCTAGGGCGTTATTTTTGGCATGGGCCAAATGGTATAGCGGCTTAGAATTCGGCTAGTTATGCGTGTTGGCATGTGCCAATGGTACGCACGGCCAAGTTGACCTATTTGCACGGTTTACAAGCCTAGGGCGCTATTTTTGGCATGGGCCAAATGGTATAGCGGCTTAGAATTTGGCTAGTGGTGCGTGTTGGCATGTGCCAATGGCACGCACGGCCAAGTTTACCTAGTTGCACGGTTTGCAAGCCTAGGGCGCTATTTTTGGCATGGAACAAATGGTATAGCGGCTTAGAATTTGGCTAATGGTGCGTGTTGGCATGAGCCAATGGCACGCACGGCCAAGTTGACCTAGTTGCACGGTTTGCAAGCCTAGGGCGCTATTTTTGGCATGCGCCAAATGGTATAGCGGCTTAGAATTTGGCTAGTGGTGCGTGTTGGCATGTGCCAATGGAACGCACGGCCAAGTTGACCCAGTTGCACGGTTTGCAAGCCTAGGGCGCTACTTTTGGCATGGGCCAAATGGTATAGAGGCTTAGTTTGGCATGGTTGCCTGTGGGTGCAGTATGTGGTTTGGTTTTGGAGTCGTTTCCATGGTGCGCAATATGCGGCTTGGTTTTGGCGTCGTTGCCATGGTGCGCAGTATGCGGCTTGGTTTTGGCGTCGTTGCCATGGTGCGCAGTATGCGGCTTGGTTTTAGCGTCGTTACCACGGTGCGCAGTATGCGGCTTGGTTTTGGCGTCGTTGCCATGGTGCGCAGTATGCGGCTTGGTTTTGGCGTCGTTGCCATGGTGCGCAGTATGCGGCTTGGTTTTGGCGTCGTTGCCATGATGCGCAGTAGGCGGCTTGGTTTTGGCGTCGTTGCCATGATGCGCAGTATGCAGCTTGGTTTTGGAATTAGGGTTTTGTGTCGAAAACCCTAATCTGGTATTTTCAAAAAAAATACCCCCATTAATTATTGACACCTGAATTAAATGCTCTTAGTTAATATGTTGCTTGTAACACTAGGTCATGGGGTTTTACGATTTTACCTCTTATCTAAAATCCACCATCGACAAGTCTCTACATCCTTGAATCCTAATCCACCTAAATATTTAGATTTGTTAATATTATCCCAACCAATGAACTTAATTCCTTTACCTATTTTATGACCCCATCAAATATTTCTCTGCAAAGAATCAAGCTTACGTGTTAGAGTAGTTGGAATCTTAAAATATCCCATTTGATAAGTAGGCAAAGAGTTCAAAACAGATTTAACCAGAGTAGATCTAGCTGCTTGATTAAGAGTGGTACCGACATAATTCCTTAGGCTAGCTGTTAGAGCACTGCTTGGTCGAACTCGCATGCGTTGCTATCTCAATCATGTTTGTCAATGTTAGTGATCAAAACTATAAGTCTTGATTTCTAGTCTACTATAGTTAAGTCTCGGACTAGGATATAAAGTGTAGTTGAGCTCAAGAACTCCATGGCGATCATCATACAAGACAAAATACTACTCAAGGAACTGGTGGATCTTCATCGACAAAAAGGTATGTGGAGACTTGAACTTATCTATCATTCTAAAGTCTATCTACTATATCTCCTATCTTAAGACAAAAGTCGTTTTGCCATATAGACTTTGATTATACACATTTGTTATTTCGAGCTGAGTTTACCTCGCTTATCTATTTCTCTAAATATGTGTTGGTAAGCTTTCGCTTTAGCCAAGTTCATCTTTACCTAGTGACGAAAGTCATGTTATGTTTTAATTACTTGAAAATGGCTTTAACGAAAAATGGTTTGTGAATAAAAACTATCTAACCTCCTCTAAGAATATTTCAATAATTAAAATGAGAGTTTAGATTATATAATCATTGTGGGATATAAGCATTGTGTGGAAACACATACATGTATAAGTCCTTATTCATTGAACCAAAGTATGCGTACTTTGCAGCTCAGGAAAACCATAACAGAGTCCACGAACCCAGTCTGCGTACTGTCGGAGGTTCTCTTCTCGAGAAAATCTGCTGGAGTTTGTAAAATTTTACAAACTTATTCCGGGTACTTAAGTCCGCATACCTAGTCCGCCTACTTAGGTTGGTTATTTTCTAAAAACGATTATTCGTGAACATATACTCATATTAACTAAGGAATGCAAGTTTGCAAATCGTGGCTATAAATTTCATGAATCGATTCGAGTGAATCAAATCATTTTTTCTTCGATTGTGTCTTGTATACTTCTATAAGATCTAAGCAATTGAACAACTCTCTAACTTGTTCATTTGAGTCATTTGAACTAGTTATGGTAAAAAAGAATATGGTTAATATAAAAGTAATCATATGGCTAACCTTTTGGTTAACTACTGTTGAACCAACGAATGTACATGTTTGGGTACGTTTACACAAACCTAAAAGGTGCATTTCATTTGTGTCTAACAATCTAAGTTTTCAATCTAACAGTTGAAAGATATTAGCTTGAATCTAATCAGGTTTTCATCTAACGGTGAATATTGAATGCTTTGTTATTAAGCTAACATTGATTGCACATACTGATTTGAAAGACTATATAAGGGAGAACTCTAGCAACTGGGAAACCTAATCCCCATACCTCCTGCGTGATATCAGTTGTATTAGCTAGAGTCGATTCTTCTTTAACCATAGGTTTCTATCGAGACCCTGTAGGTTAACGACTTAAAGGCTTCATTGGGATTGTGAAGCTAGACCGATACTACTTTCTTGTAGTTGGGTGATCTGATCTTGCTGTTTCTATCGTATTGAGTAAAATTGAAACGATTGGCTTGAGATTGATATCTTTGATAGGCAAGATATAAAAGTAATTACAAACATCTTCGTCTCATTATTTGTGATTCCACAATATCTTCTTTCGCCGCGTCGATTCAGATTATTGTGAGGTGATTTATAATACTAGGGCATTCTTCGGGAATATAAGTCTGGGTTATCAATTGGTTCCTATTCACCTTGATTTATCAAAAGACGGAACAAAACTCGTAGGTATTTCTATGGGAGACAGATTTATCTATTACCATATACTTTTCTGTGCGATACAGTTTTTTTATTAAAGTCTTCGACTTTGGGTCGTAGCAACTCTTAGTTGTGGGTGAGATCAGCTAAGGGAATCAAGTGCTTAGTATCATGCTGGGATCAGAGACATAAGGAGTACAATTGTACCTTGTATCAGTGTGAGATTGATTGGGGTTCAACTACAGTCCAGAACGAAATTAGTTTTCAGTAGGCTAGTGTCTGTAGCGGCTTAATACAACGTGTGTTCAATCTGGACTAGGTCCCCTGGGTTTTTCTTCATTTGCGGTTTCCTCGTTAACAAAACTTCTGATGTCTGTGTTATTTCTATTCCGCATTATATTTATGTTATATAATTGAAATATCACAGGTTGTGTGTTTGAATCAATCAATTGGGAAATCAAACCTTTGGTTGTTGATTAAAATTGATTGTTCCTTGAACATTGGTCTTTGGTACCGTTCAAGTGATTTCTCTTGTATTCAATTAGACTCGCAGATTTCTATTTGCTTGAGTGAGAATTGAATCGAGAAAGAGAGATAAAGCTCTTTGATATACTTTATTAAGATTGAGTCTAGTTGATTCTCTTAAAAGTATATTGGAGTTAGTCCATACAGATTGCTAATCAAAATATTGGGTGTGGTTGTTGTACCCCCGCTTTTTCACTAGCTTCAAAAGATTGAACAATAGGATCAAATGACTTAACCTTAGAGTGGCCAAGCAACAGTTGAGCACCAAGATATTTCTCTGAATCAGTAACTATAGACATTTGAAGAGCATTAGAAATATCATCACAATAGTTAGGACAAAGATTTTTGCTAAAATAAACACAAGATTTATCAAAGTTAAGCATATGACCAGATAGCTGACCAAAATTTTGATGAATTTGCAAGATGTTATCTACATGCTTTATATTGGCTTAACCAAAAATTAATATGTCATCAGTAAAAACCAAATGAGATATAGGAGGATATTTTCTGGAAACTTTAACAGTGACATCTTTATTAACTTTAGGTGCAAGTAAAGACCTAGAGAGAAATTCAATGGGCATAATAAAGAGGTAAGGGGATTGTTGATGGTGGTCTTTAGTTCAGAGTTGAAATTGTAAAACCCTTGGATTTTATATGCTGTCACTCTGTAAAGAAACGGAGCCACGTAAAAGTGATGAGTGTTCAAACTCTCCATTGGCGCATTTATTGAGCAACTCAATATTTCTCATGAAATTTATCCAGAATGGTGCATGTAGCAACAATCCCAGATATTCTGTAAATTTCGGCACCCTGCCTATATTATTCAATTAATATAAGTTTATTTGAATGCTTTCTGTCCTATGTTCCCCAGCTGAACCCTTAATATTCATATGGCATGACAATTTATGTTCACTCGTAGCAGGGTAGGACGAATTTCCAAGTATCAAGGTTAAGGTCCTTGCATAAAAGTACTCAATTGGAAAGCATACTGCTCCCTCGCAATAAACTTAAAGAACCCTGTGTCAACACATAGAATTCAATCAATTTTGTAATAATTTACAAGATTCATATATTACCCGGACTAATTTGCAAAAATTAGGGTTTTGTGCCCAGCGCAGTATATTAGACCCCGTCGGTCGAAATTAAGCTTAGGCGGACTAGGAAATTAATCCTCCATGGATTAGTAGGTGAAAAATCCTACCCAAAATCAGAAAACAAGTGATAAAAGGAGCCGTGGAATAGGAGCATCAACAAAGGGAGGTGTGGACATGCCATAGGCCAGCCGGCGCCACTTGCAAGTAGACACACCTCATGTTGCTCGACCGGCCCCTATTTCACGTCGACCAATCAGGTCGCTTTAAATCTGCTACGTGCACTGGAAGTGTGGACACGCCCATGCTTGGCCGGCCCCTCTTTTTATCGACCAATCAGGTTGCTTTAAACCTGCCATAGTATTAAAAGAGGCGAAAGTGCGCCAGATGGTCACAATGCCAAATTGGCTTTCCAAAACCGCGCCAACATGCCATCCCGCTCCGCATGTTAATGGCATGCCAAACATGCCATGCTGCGTCAATGCAATAATTGGCATGCCAAACATGCCAAACGTGCCACTATGCCGCAGTAGCATGCCGAACATGTCAACGTGCCATAAATAGCATGCCTACGTGCCAACTCACCTCATGTTCGTGGCCAACGCCATAACGAATTCCAATTAGGGTATTTTAATCAAGAACACGGCTTTGCTTTAGTGGCATTAGTCGAAACCCTAATTTCCATTTGTGGCCCAAATTACGCCACTTTGGCCCCACAACATGCCACGAGCCATGGGGAACCCGACAAACCCTAAAAACGGTGACATACTATAATCACCCGTGTCCATCCTTGTGCCTGTGGTTATTCCCATATTATGGCCCACCATAATTCCTTTAATGTGGCCATGGCACCGATTGCATAAAAACGCCACTGTGCCGCGGCCATGCCACGCGCACTAATTAGGGTTTTGATATGGAAAACCCTAACTTAGCTAAAGTTGCCACACCAACCAAGTCAAGTAATTCTCTTAAGGCCTAAAGTTTGATATAGCAACATGGGGGCAATGTTGTCGGAGCCATATTTGGGTCTAACACCAATATGCCAAAATAGCTGCCGCGGCTACGCCAGGCGCCACTGGCATGCCGCTATGCCACTGGCATGTGTTAAATATGTTATCATACCATTGGAATATGACGCCACTTTTTTATTATCATATGCCAATATAATGTGGCCATAATCAATGTCCACCTTTTCTCACAGATCACAATCTCAGTCGTCCAAATTCGCCACAGAATTGACAGGCATGTGGCAAGTTTTAGGTGACCAGCCAAGACAAGCCTAATAACATCACATGTTATTTTCCTACGGCAAGTCACTTGACTTTAACTTTCCACACATGGATATCTGCTACTTATTTGGCATACAATTAATCAGAATAGCTAAGTCTTGCATACAAGACTCGTTTAGCAATCTGCTACACATTTTCCACAAAAATGCTCGAGACATCAAATATGTCACAAATTGGGGATGCTCATCAGGGTATTGGTCTGGAAATTTACAACGTGCGGCGTGTAACACACCCATTATAATAAAGTGTCAGAAAGAAGGTTAGTTAGTGGCGGCAAGAAGTAGTGGGTGTAAACTAATCATATTCCTTCATAGTGGGAACATGGTCTCTGGCATTTACACATGACCCCACTTCTCCATCACTCAATCACTCCCACTTTCTACGAGATCGGGGTTCGTTCAATATGACTTATATAAATAGGTTTTACCTATTTTAACAAAAACAACAAGTTTTGGTTAGAACAACAACACAGTATCCAGAAAAACAGCAAAGAACTGATAGCTTACATTCTGCAAGCCAGTTCCAAATTCTGATACAAGTCATAAAATAGCCACACCTTCAGAATTAACCATTTTGGTCTCAACACCTTCTTCGCTTCCCTCCCTAAGACCAACCCTTCTCCTTCACTTTGTGATAGAAGCAAGACTAAAACAGATATTTCTTGGTTTAGTTCAGGATTGTACAGATTGATCTCTCGTATCTAAAGTACTCTCGTGCAGTGCATTTGTTTTAGGTTTAGATTCGTTTCTCATCCACTGTAGATGGGGAAAAATGATTTGCTGGTTTTTAAGGAATTGAGGAGACGACCGTGCGGAGGAGACTCCTTGAACCGAGCGAAATTTTCAACCTCACACAAATACAGCGCTGCAAAGGGGGTGCTTTGAATTCGAGAGATCAATCTGTAGTACTCTGGCCTAAACCAAGACAATGGCCATTCCAGAGTAAATTAGGTCACAAGAGGGGATGGGTTGATCTGTAGGAGGGAAGCTAAGAAATGTGTGGAATCAATGGTAATCAAAGATTGTAGGTGTGTTATGAATTCTGAATATGATAAGTTCTGAATGATTAAAATTGCTCTGTTGAGAGTAATTGCTCAATTGATGAGTTGTTGATCTCGTTTTGTCTTTGAGACGTGAAATCGTTGTTTTTGTTGTTGTTTCAATCATGATTCAGAGTGTAGGAGCGGAATATCACAACAGATGATAACTTGCGAAATTATGGAGAGAAAAGATATTTTACGAGCAAAGAAAATCACGAGGAAAGTGTGAGCAGATTACGAAAGCAAAAGAGGTTCGCAAAATGAATCTGCGAAGGTTCGCAGGATAATTCTAAAGTCCGAAGTTGAGGGAAAGTTTAGTTGTCAACATTTTGTAAAATCATATAAATAGCCATTTAGGCATGAGAAGAAGAAGAGGTCTTTTTTAGAGGGAGAGATAATTTTAGGAGGAGAGAGAAAATATTAGGAGAGATTTTATTTTCTTTATCATCTTCTTCCCCAAAAAATTCTAGAGCTCCAAATATTCTTTAATGGAGTTTCAATTGTACAACCATGTAATTACATACAATCACTAGTGAAGAACCGTGGATGTAGATCACATTGATCGAACCACGTAAAAATCTTTGTGTCACTTTTATAATTTTAGTACTTTAATTCTTAGTTTCATATCAAATTAATTAGATTTAGGAATCATTTTAATGGATTCTTATGAGGGTGTAGTTGTGAGATAATCCGCAACTACATAATTGCCACTAGAAACAGGGAGAGAGTAATGGATTTATCCTTCCTGTAACTTGTTGGTTCAAAAAAGTTCAAAGAAATTAGTTACTTCTGGTGATGAATTCAATTGGATCTAAGAGCAGAAGCAGAGGCGAAGAAATTGTCAATAAAATGAAATCCACATAAAGCTACACCAAAAAATGATCCAGAAAGATTAATATCTTATTATCCTTTTCACAAATGTTTGCATCGCAAAAGTTTTGCTGCGCCTTTATATCAACAGCAAACCAACAATCATATTTGAAGAAAATAATAGATGCAAGGAAAGAAATCTCAGAAGAATCTGATCGGAAATTCAAGGAGATAATGAAATTGTCAAGAGGATTTAATACTACGAAGATAGATCAAAATCGATATTCTAAATCCCAACACTCATTCACCCTAAACAACAAAACTGGAAAGAGAGTTTTCGGAGAATCGATTTGATCTAGCAGAGTTCTGGGGAAGAAAGAATTCAATCAGAAACCTATTTTTGATTCGTGAAGTATGGAGGAGAAATCTTGCTTCCGAAGTGAAAATCATTCGAGAAGTAATAGATCGATATCCGGTGACCTCAATGGATACAAAATTTCCTAGAATCGTATATCGTCCAAATATTGGAGATACGGGGAAGTCTCATTTGCATAAACACCGACCATCTGATCATTACCATACCCTGAAAATGAATGTTGATTATTTAAATCTTATACAAGTTGGTTTCACTATATATGATTCTGATGGTAATTTACCAGATCATGGCTCGGAAAATCGATATATCTGGGAGTTCAATTTCAGAGATTTCAATGTGACTAAAGATTTACATACACCAAATTCAATTGGATTATTGAAACAGCAAGGGGTTAAATCAAATCTGCATCAACAACCTGTTATGAAAGGATGGATTCTCCTCGTCAATAATTTCAACGAAGTCAAGTATGAAGGAAGATGTCAATCAGTCTCCATGACTCTATATGCGAAGTAGGGGCAAAGGAATAAGAAGTCCTACGAAGTTCACTCAGGAATGAATACCTCGCAACTTCGACGAAGATAAGATAACTCACAATCCAGGTCAACTCGCCGGATTTGGTACAAAACCAGGCAGCCAATGGTTCACAGTATATTTATTTGTTTAAGGAAATGACCGGAATCAAACTCTGTGAAGATGATTTACTTCGCAGCGGGAAGAGGAAAGTTCGTAATGTTTAACTTCATGAAACATTTCTCTTCGCAAATGTTTTATTCGCAAACGTTTTCTTCGCAAATATTTATCTTGCGAACGTTCGCAGCATGAGCTTATATCGTGAACATTTCCTTCACAAATGTTTACTCCGCGAATATTCGCAGCACCAACACTTCGCAGAAGGTGTTCGTTTACTTCATGCAAAGATTTACTTCGCAAGATTTTTGGTAATTTCGCAAGAGGCAGATCAAAAGATAACAACAAGCCGCAAAAGCTAAGTACTACTTTCCTTGAACATTTTACTTTTACAGAAAATAAAAGATTTTTTGATTTGATTTACGAAAAGAGATTCAATCGCATGATTACAAAGATTTCAAGATTACAAAGAGCGATACAATCGCAGATTTACAAAGATTTCACAATTACAAAGGAAACCGAGAAAAACATCTCGAATAAACCAAATTATATATTTCTCTTGAAAAATTTACTTTGCTTCAAATGATATGATATTCAACATGGAGAGTAGTAGATGGAAAACCTTTATGGCGTACACTCGCGAAGCAACATTCGTAAGAGGCAAAGTACCTCAGTGCGTCATATGAGGGGGTACCTATTAGGATCATTTCCATGGAAAAATATTTGTCAAATGAGATGAAATAAATCATACAAAGGAAATCAAAACAAAGAAAAACGATTTGAACTTGCAATTAAATGAATATTTTTGATAAAAGAAATGTTGAATACTAATTTAAATTTTTATTTGCATTACAGTATAGCATGAGGCAAAGAACATGGAGTGAGAGTTTCGCATGATGGGTTCGCAATACTTCTTACATTTAGAGGATTAAGTACTTCTTAAGGATACTTCGCATATTTCATACTTCTTATATATTTCGAGGATTGAGTACTTCTTATACTTCTTCAAGGATTGATATTTTTTACTTCGCAACATTCAAGAACTTCACGAAAGAATAGAGGCAAGTACGTACTTTTCAAGTCAAGTATTCTATCGCTCGTTCTTTCATCAACAAGATCAAAGACTACTACTCCAACAACCGCAACAAATGATTTTTTCCTGAAGATCGCTCTTCAAGCAATATTCAAGAAAAAATAGGCAAAATGTAGGAGCAGAATATCACAACAGATGATAACTTGCGAAATTATGGAGAGAAAAGATATTTTACGAGCAAAGAAAATCACGAGGAAAGTGTGAGCAGATTACGAAAGCAAAAGAGGTTCGCAAAATGAATCTGCGAAGGTTCGCAGGATAATTCTAAAGTCCGAAGTTGAGGGAAAGTTTAGTTGTCAACATTTTGTAAAATCATATAAATAGCCATTTAGGCATGAGAAGAAGAAGAGGTCTTTTTTAGAGGGAGAGATAATTTTAGGAGGAGAGAGAAAATATTAGGAGAGATTTTATTTTCTTTATCATCTTCTTCCCCAAAAAATTCTAGAGCTCCAAATATTCTTTAATGGAGTTTCCATTGTACAATCATGTAATTACATACAATCACTAGTGAAGAACCGTGGATGTAGATCACATTGATCGAACCACGTAAAAATCTTTGTGTCACTTTTATAATTTTAGTACTTTAATTCTTAGTTTCATATCAAATTAATTAGATTTAGGAATCATTTTAATGGATTCTTATGAGGGTGTAGTTGTGAGATAATCCGCAACTACACAGAGACTTATTTATATTGCTGGAATTGTAGACACCATGATCCCATGAAGTGTGACAGTCGATGTAATCAAAGAGTGGGGAAATGGAAATCGTGTTTGAAACCAGTTGCTCATCGTGCAGAGACTTGGTTGATTTTCCATCCACTACTTTATTAACTTCTTCAACTGATTGCACGACTTGCTCACATTCCATTGTGTGTTTGAACACACGTGCCGTAGACCGCCAGACTAAAACCCTAGTTGATATCCACCCAAGTGACATGATTGACGTCTCGTGGTTATTTTAGTCAGTTGTTGACTTCATGATTTCATGGGACGATGAGTCCATGTATTTACTGAGTTGAACATGATTTTGTAAAATGTTCTGAGACTCATGAATTGAACGTGGGCGTGATTCTCACGTTGATAGTTGAGGCGAGCAAGTATTGCTCTGATTTTTTGAATATTGATAGTTGAACCAATATTCCTTGATTTGAGCAAGTATTGCTCATCTGATGAATTATTGGTACTGTGACCAAAATAAAATATTAATTAAAATACTGATAGTTGAATCGAGTATAATTAATAAGAATATTGATCATGAGACCGTCATAAAATTATTAGTGTTTGAATCTGGAATTATGATCCTTGGACTCAGAAACCCGAATTTGATCAATTGATGGTTTATTTGAAAATTAACCATGGAATGAAGGAGGGACCGGCTTCATGGGACCATGGGTCGATCATGTAGCTCATATATGCTCGTGTGATCAAATACCAAGGCCTCTTGAAGAGTTGGTGATTGGTTGATGAAAGAATGATTAAATGATGGTTTAATCATTTATTCGAAAATACTCGTCTGAACCTTAGGTGATAAAACCTAATTGATTATGAAGAAGTGAGGGACCGACCAAGGGGTCACGAAACCGTCCATGGGTGGTCACGGGATCAAATATTGATCGTTTGAGCAATCCTCAGATTGGTTGAAACCCTAATTAGCGCCTTTTAGTAGAATCGATGTAGCATTCTCATATGGACTCGTATTTTGATGGTCCGCCCCTCCATTCTGTACGGAAAATAATTTCCTATCTCCCAACGTTGGAATATTTAGGTTTTAAGCTCGTTCGGGAGGTAAAAAAACCCGAGAGTAAAACTCGGGAAGAATTCAAGGGGCCGGTCCCATGGTATTTTTCCTAATTTTATTATGTTTTCATGATTTTAGGGAAATATCCTAAAACCAAGGAGTTTTGTTGAAATCAAGGAGTTTCCATGAGATGAGGGAAACAAAATATTAATAATAATAAAATAAGGGTGTATGGGACCGGCTTGAGCATGGTTGGCCGGCTAGGGCCCGGTCCCGTGAGTTTTCCCTTATTTTATGTATTATTTCATGATTTGAAGGGATTTTCATAATTTGAAGGAAATATCATGAAATCAAGGAGTTTCATGGGATGAAGGAAATCCTAAAAATAATAATAATAAAATAAAGGGATGTGTGGGACCACCTGGGCATGGCCGGCCGGCTGAGTCCCGGTCCCCACGGGTTTCCCCAATTTTATATTATTTATCATGTATTTTTTGAAACTGTAATGACCCTTAATCTCGTCAACCCAATTAGACCAGTCGAGACACGATTTAGCCGCTAATGAATTGATTAGATTAATATGAACGTTAATTAGTAGGAATTAATCTAACAACGATTTAGATATGAAACTGGTACCGCTGGATAGATCTCGAAAAGTTACGTGGAATATACTACTCGAACGTGTCTTTCGGATATCGGACGAAGAAGATGTTATCAGTTTTATTTGAAGGGAAACGTTAACCGGCAGTGGCTGCCCATATCAATTTTCGGGTGCCTTTAGTGAATCTGGTCGGCCTTATCTCAAGACCAAATCGAGAAGATAAAGCCCGTTATTCTTTCTCTTTCTTCATTCTTCTATTTATTTTTTCTTTCTTCTTCATTTCTTCTCTCTTTCTCCTCTTCTTCTCAGCTCGTGATTCTGCGAGAAGATATTGTGATTTTGAGATCGGAAACTTAAGGGAAACATTAGGGAATGATTGCTGGTGTTGATGTTGAAGTTGGTTTAGCTTTGAATGAAGAAGAAACGTTGTATTAATGAGAATCAGAGGTTAAGGTTTCTGCTTTTGGAGTTGGTTGAAGATTTAGAAGAAGTTGGGGATGAAATTAAGTAATAATCGATGGGTTTTTATCGAATTTATGAAGTGAAGTTAATTCAAAAGTGAATCGAATGAATTAGGGTTCAAGGGAAAAAATCAGGGAAGAATTAGAATATGAAATTGAAGATCTAGAGAAGTGATTAGATATGGGTTTGATGTGAATTAAAATATTGATTGAAGAAGAGTTATGTTGGCTGTGAAGATCGATTCAATTTAAGATTTAGGGTTCCTCATGTTCTTCCCCAATTTATGAGATAGGGTTTCTGAGGGTGGATGATTATGAGACTCAGATCGAGAAAAGAAGAATACAATAACTAGTTGGTGGTGGTGTCAATCCAGGTAATTAAGGGTTTCTCCCATTTCAATCTGTTTTATTGGTTTTTGTATGGAAGGATTATTTCTAGAATGGGATGTGTTTAGATTGAAGTTGAACTGTTTAGATTGTAGATTTATGAATTTATGGTTGATAAACTGAATGGTGGGTTGAACTGGAACTATAGTGGTTTATGAATTACAAAGGTTCTACTTTGGAATATGAATTATAAATGGTGTTACTATTGAGATTCAGGTTGTGTGTGTAGGCAGAGTTGTGGAAATGGTGGTGGTGGTGTTGATTTGAGTATTGCAGGTGGTGGTGAAGTTATCAGTATAGAATGGAGTTGTGATTATTGAACTGGTGGTGATGAAGTTGCTTGTTATAACAAGAAATTGTTGTAAAGAAGAAGAGTTTGGGGTTATGTCAGTAGAAGAATAAGATTAGCTTTGCTGTGTCAGTTGTTAGTATTGGTGATGCTAAGGAAAAGGTTGCGGCTGAACTCGGTGAATAGATTAAGGGTGTTGAACTGGACAAGGGAATTGGTGTTAGTATATGAGTTATAGATGGGAAGTGATATCTAAATCTGTTTGTGTTGGTACATTTGAATCTATGAAGAAGTTTATGAGTTTCTTGAGATGATGAGTGAGTTATGAAGTTCAGATTGTATGGATAATTGCATGCCTGGAGTTGTTGAGTTTTGATGTCTGAGTAGTAGTTAAGAGTTAGGCGAGTGTAAGCTTTTGCAAAGAGGATGAATTGGTGTTAGTGTGTGTTGTTAAAGCTTCAAACTGCAATTGCAGGTAGGCTATAGTTGTATTTGTAATTTGATTATGAAGTTTAAATTGAGTTTTGTATTGTTGCTGTTGTTTAGACAAGAGTTAGAAGAATGCATGTAATAGAGTGTTGGCCTGTGTAATTACTCAGGCCAGTATCCTTTCTGTCATTCAGATGTCTAACTGATTTACTTCTCATCTGACATCGTGTATGTGACTGAGTTTACCCTAGCTTGACCCGAATTGACTCAGCTGACCGATTCATATTTGACTTTGACCTTGACCATTGACTTGACCTTAGACGTTGACTGTTAGAGACCTGTTGACTGTTAGATTGACTGTTAGTGACCGTCATCTGACCAATTGGACCAGGCCTTTGGTTAATGGGCCTGTTTAGAGAACTTGGGCTTATGAATAGTTATCTTATATAGTTGAATTAGACCTCTTATGGTCTGAATTGGTCTTTAGTTTATTCTACAAAGTTGTGGATATTCATAAGACTTAGCTATGGACTATATAATCAATCTAATTGGATTAGTAAACTCTTAGTTATACTAAAGATAGAGAATAAGATACCATAATGGGCTTAGAACCATTAGATAGAATTGTATGATTTTTGTGTGAGCATTTTGGCTAAACTCTTAGAGTGCTTGTATGATTAACAGTTAGACTATTAACAACGATCGATTCAAAGGATGAACCGGTGGATCGTGGATCTCGAGGTAGGCATGGCTTGTCATCAAAAAAGGTGTGGGAATATATTTGACTCTGTAGTAATTATTATTGTTGTTTTTACAAAACTTTATGCTTATCAAACTCATGCATTGTCTATTTATACATTCCATGCTTTGTTTAAATTGCATTCCGATAATTCTGTTGATTCTGTTAATCTTTCCATGAATTGGAAAGTATTTGTAATGTTTTCTTGAATTTTTATGGGAAATAAGGATTTCCACTTGTGGTATATAGGGTATGCTCCTTCGCATTTATATCTAGTGCTTTTATGATAATCGGAGGTGAAGTGGGCTTCAATATTACTAATCGGAGTGGAAGTGGGCTTCAATATTATACATTGTTTGAAGAAGGAGTTTGTCCATATACTTGTTTGTTTATTTCAGTGACTTGGTCACTGTTTAATGCTTCGAAAACATGTAATGTTTCTACATATTGCATATGATTACTTAGAAGTTAAATGTTAATTATTCCCACTTTCAGTTTCAGTGACATATCAGAGTAGTGCAGCAAAAGCTTCAAGTGTTGAGTTCGCTAGATGATTAACTTCTGCTATGTTTATTATGTTGCATATTCTTTGTAAACCAAATCACTATTGTATATGTGTCATTTGAGAGGAGATTTTATATATATATGTATATTTCAGAGCAGGGCAGTTCTGGGTTAAGTTGTAGTAGATTTTATTATTTGAATGCTTAAGTATTTGATTTAGATTCGTTAGTGCCTCTTTATTTAGTTAAATTCTTGGTTTAGTCAGCTGCTAGCTTAGGGGGCGCTACAAAGTTGGTATCAGAGCTCATTATTAAATCTTATATGGGAAAAGATAGAAATAGCCAGTGCCAATTAGTGAACTAGATTAGTCTAGATCTAGGTTGGGTTGTGAGATAAATCTTAATCACTAAAAACTATCTATAACAAATTAAAAGAATTATTTGATTGATTTGTGTGTATGTAATGAAGTAAAAATTGTAGGGCGCACCTATAACTTTAGCTATTAGGGATTTGAGAATTATTAATCCAAAAAGTATAAACACATAAACAATCAAATACTATAAAAACAATGGAATTAGTATTATTGATAGATCTTGTAAATCACATAGAAACTTACTGAAAAATATTGACTTACATAATTATTAATAATTTGTGGGACTTAATAATATTTGTAAGAGTAGTTAGAATAATAGTTCAACCATCAATATTAATAATTGCTAATTGTTGATGATAATAATTTAATAAGAGTAATAATAATTTTAATAAAGTAATGTTAGCATTTCATAATTAGTATCAACTTTATTTAACAAAATTCCAATAAGGATATAGAACAATAAAAATAATAATTATGATTAAATAACTACTTAAATTATTTACGCTTATCCACAATTAAGTTTTGTAAATTAAACTAGTTAAAAAAAATCTTTAATCTAACAAATGATCTAGTGGATCTCTAAAATGAAACAAATATACATGAAATAGTAATAATAGTATTTGGATGCTTAGCGTAATAATGTTATAATTAAAAGAAACTAAATTGTTATATTAATATGATACTTTACATTAATAGAAAAATCTAAAAACTATTAATTTTATGCAGACTGAAACTTAAATCATTATAAATTATCAACGCCAATATTTATCAAGATATAATATACGAATTCAATCTGAATAAATAAAAATATATTATATCAATCTTTATGTGGATGTAAAATTATATTTAAAAAGATTAAGGCTTAATGTATCAACCAGACTATCAACTTAAGAACAATGAGAATAATAACACAGTTAATAATATTATTTGAGTAAGTAAGCTAGTAACAAATTTATGGTATATAATATTTGTAAAATTTGTATATGGTAGTACACTAGACTTAAAATTATCAGATAATATAAATTCACGTGAAATCGAATTTGAATTACTTATGTTGATAAAATAAATAATAATAATAAATAAATAAATAAAATAAAAAAATAAATTCAGATGACTAAATTCCTTAAAATGATGTAAACTATTTATATATTTTACGAAGTAAATTTATCAGACATACACCAGTTACGATAAAAGTTTAAAGACTAATTAATCTTAAAGGGTAATCTAGCACTGGAGAATAGTGAAGGTTGTGTTATCTCTGTTCGTATGAAGGCATTGTTGGGACTGGCCAACCTTGACAAGGCAACTGCATTCAGAGATGACTGATCATAGAAGCTTGGTATAATTCTTTAGGAAATTGATAGATATAATTTCACTTAGAAAGATTCGTAGGATTCTTCCTTGAAGATAGAAACAAATATCTAATATAAAATAGAAATTAGTTTAAGAAACTTAAACTTCCCTAATTGATAGAACCTAAATCAGTGTAATTGAACCTAGAGCTACAAATTTTAGATTTTCGTTATAGAAAGCCAAATAGGTTTGTGGTTTGTTTTTATGTTGTTTGCACTTAGACAAGAGATGGGATTACCTTATAAGGTGGGGAGTTTTTGAAGACCAGAAGTATAGTTTGATTTTCGAGGACGAAAATGATATAAGGTGGGGAGAATGTAATGACCCTCCAGCTCGTCAACGCAATTAGACCAGTCGAGACACGATTTAGCCGCTAATGAATTAATTAGATTAACACAACCGTTAATTAATAGGAATTAATCTAACAGCGATTTAGATATGAAACTAGTACCGCTGGATAGATCTCGAAAAGTTACGTGGAATAGACAACTTGAACGTGTCTTTCGGATATCGGACGAAGAAGATGTTATCAGTTTTATTTGAAGGAAAACGTTAACCGACAGTGGCTGACCATATCAATCTTCGGGTGCCTTTAGTGAATCTGGTCAGCCTTATCTCAAGACCAAATCGAGAAGATAAAGCCGTTATTCTTTCTCTTTCTTCATTCTTCTATTTTCTACTTCTTTATTCTTCATTTCTTCTCTCTTTCTCCTCTTCTTATCAGCTCGTGATTCTGCGAGAAGATATTGTGATTTTGAGATCGGAAACTTAAGGGAAACATTAGGGAATGATTGCTGATGTTGATGTTGAAGTTGGTTTAGCTTTGAATGAAGAAGAAATGCTGGATTAATGAGAATCATAGGTTAGGGATTCTGCGTTTGGAGTTGGTTGAAGATTTAGAAGAAGTTAGGGATGAAATTAAGTAATAATTGATGGGTTCTTATCGAATTTATGAAGTGAAGTTAATTCGAAAGTGAATCGAAGGAATTAGGGTTCAAGGGAAAAACTCAGGGAAGAATTAGAATATGAAATTGAAGATCTAGAGAAGTGATTAGAGATGGGTTTGATGTGAATTAAAATATTGATTGAAGAAGAGTTATGTTAGCAGTGAACATAGATTCAATTTAAGATTTAGGGTTCCTCATGTTCTTCGCCAATTTATGAGATAGGGTGTCCGAGGGTGGATGATTATGAGACTCAGATCGAGAAAAGAAGAATACAATAACCAGTTGGTGGTGGTGTCAATCCAGGTAATTAAGGGTTTCTCCCATTTCAATATGTTTTATTGGTTTTAGTATGGAAGGATGATTTCTAGAATGGGATGTGTTTAGATTGTAGATGGTTGATAAACTGAATGGTTGGTTGAACTGGAACTATAGTGGTTTATGAATTACAAAGGTTTTACTTTGGAATATGAATTATAAATGGTATTACTATTGAGATTCAGGTTGTGTGTGTAGGCAGAGTTGCGGAAATGGTGGTGGTGTTGTTGATTTGAGTATTGCAGGTGGTGGTGAAGTTATCACTATAGAATGGATTTGTGATTATTGAACTGGTGGTGATGAAGTTGGTTGTTATAATAAGAAATGGTTGTAAAGAAGAAGAGTTTGGGGTTATGTCAGTGGAAGAATAAGATTAGCTTTGCTGTGTCAGTTGTTGGTATTGGTGATGCTAAGGCAAAGGTTGCGGCTGAACAAGGTGAATGGATTAAGGGTGTATGAACTGGACAAGGGAATTGGTGTTAGTATATGAGTTATAGATGGGAAGTGATATCTGAATCTGTTTGTGTTGGTACATTTGAATCTATGAAGAAGTTTATGAGTTTCTTGAGATGATGAGTGAGTTATGAAGTTCAGATTGTATGGGTAATTACATGTCTGAAGTTGTTGAGTTTTGATGTCTGAGTGGTAGTTAAGAGCTAGGAGAGTGTAAGGTTTTGCAAAGAGGATGAATTGGTGTTAGTGTGTGTTGTTAAAGCTTCCAACTGCAATTGCAGGTAGGCTATAGTTGTATTTGTAATTTGATTATGAAGTTTAAATTGAGTTTTATATTGTAGTTGTTGTTTAGACAAGAGTTAGAAGAATTCCTGTAATAGAGTGTTGGCTTGTGTAATGACTCGGGCCAGTATCCTTTCTGTCAGTCAGATGTCTGACTGATTTACTTCTCATCTGACATAGTGTATGTGACTGAGTTTACCCTAGCTTGACCCGAATTGACTCAGTTGACCGATTCCTATTTGACTTTGACCTTGACCTTAGACGTTGACTGTTAGTGACCGTCATCTGACTAATTGGACCAGGCCTTTGGTTAATGGGACTGTTTAGAGAACTTGGGCTTATGAATAATTATCTTATATAGTTGAATTGGACCTCTTATGGTCTGAATTGGCCTTTAGTTTATTCTACAAAGTTGTGGATATTCATAAGACTTAGCTATGGACTATATAATCAATCTAATTGGATTAGTAAACTCTTAGTTATACTAAAGATAGAGAATAAGATATCATAATGGGCTTAGAACCATTAGATAGAATTGTATGATTTTTGTGTGAGTCTTTTGGCTAAACTCTTAGAGTGCTTGTATGATTAACAATTAGAAAATTAACAACGATCGATTCAAAGGATGACCAGTGGATCGTGGATCTCGAGGTAGGCGTGGCTTGTCATCAAAAAAGGTGTGGGAATACATTTGACTCTGTAGTAATTATTATTGTTGTTTTTACAAAATTTTATGCTTATCAAACTCATGCATTATCTATTTGTATATTCCATGCTTTGTTTAAATTGCATTCCGATAATTCTGTTGATTCTGTTAATCTTTCCATGAATTGGAAAGTATTTGTAATGTTTGCTTGAATTGTTATGGGAAATAAGGATTTCCACTTGTGGTATATAGGGTATGCTCCTTCGCATTTATATCTAGTGCTTGTATGATAATCGGAGTGGAAGTGGGCTTCAATATTACTAATCGGAGTGGAAGTGGGCTTCAATGTTATACATTGTTTGAAGAAGGAGTTTGTCCATATACTTGTTTGTTTATTTCAGTGACTTGGTCACTGTTTAATGCTTCGGAAACATGTAATGTTTCCACATCTTGCATATGATTACTTAGAAGTTAAATGTTAATTATTCCCACTTTCAGTTTCAGTGACAGATCAGAGTAGCGCAGCAAAATCTTCAAGTGTTGAGTTCGCTAGATGATTAACTTCTGCTATGTTTTTATGTTGCATATTCTTTGTAAACCAAATCACTATTGTATATGTATCATTTGAGAGGAGATTTTATACATATATGTATATTTCAGAGCGGGGTAGTTCTGGGTTAAGTTGTAGTAGATTTTCTTATTTGAATGCTTAAGTATTTGATTTATATTCGTTAGTGCCTCTTTATTTATTTAAATTCTTGGTTTAGTCAGCTGCTATCTTAGGGGGCGCTACAGAAACATACCATGAGATGAAGGAATTTTCATGAAACTAGGGAAATAATAATAAAATAATGAGGAATAACAAGGCATGGGGCCGGCCGAGATCAAGGCATGGCCGGTTGGCCAATGATCACGGCCCCACAATGTTTTCCCTAATTTTATATTATTTTCTCTGTGCGAAGGAAGCACCAATGAAAGGATTTTCATCAGATCAAGGAAAATAATAAAAATGAAATAAAATATAAAACTGGCGTGGGACTGGCCATGGCACGGTCGGCCAGTCAGTGGCCCATGCTCCCAACGTGTAATATCCGTCCCAATTTTAAGGATATTTTTGTCATTTAATACATAAGGTTAATTTTGTCATTTCATAAAATGCTATTGTAGTAACATATTGTTTTATTTTCTTTGATAATACGTTAGAGTAATTAGTAAAACTTTAGATTTTTTTTTCTGATGGGCCTACTAAATGTTCATCACTTCTTTCTTTAATGGGCCTAACATATAATGAACTAAATATGTAATCCACATGGGCCTACCAAATAGTATCCATTTAGTTGGTTGACCAGAAGACTCGTTTCCACTAGGTTTTTAGTATATAATGCTTTTGATACCCTATCATCAAAGGAAGAAAAAAAAAAGGTGAAAACAAAACCTAGTTAGCCGTGAGAATGTTAATTTCTATAATTGAAGAAAAAAAAACAAAAACATAAGACCTCACCTTCAATAAAGTTGCGGCAGTGAAGAGGAAAGAAAACGTTAGTGGTTGATTTTTGGAGCTTGGATATCTTTGTGATCCGTGTTTTGCATCTATTTTTCTTTAGGATTATTTGCTAGCGATTGAGGTAGGCGCAACACAATCTAAAACTCTTTTTATTTATGGTTTTGTTAATTAAATTCATATTTACAAGTTTTTATGATGCTATTGATGATGATATGAGCATGATGATGATATCGGGCTGCGGTCCATAGGTTGTGATCCTTAAAATTATCTTTGATGGGATACGAGATATCCTTGGGAACGGTTTTGTTTCCCTAAACCCACGTGGGGCTCCCTGGGGCGAGCGGATTTGATTGATTTAATTGTTTTTATGGATGTGGTGTTTCCATGTGTTTGCGGTGATGTTAATCATGCTAGTTGTTTTTAAAAGGAATTAAAAATGTTGCATAAAATGTTTTGTTGCTTCTTTGCCTACTGAGTGTCACAACTCACGTCGTATTATGACAAAAATTCCAGATCTGATGCATGACAAGGAGCTTATCAAAAGTGGAGCCTAGAGAATGATTTTTGATGATCAAAGTTGTTGTTGATGCCTAAATATTATTTTAAGATATAATTATTCTTAGTCTTATTGCTGGAAACATATTGTATGATGTTGAGTTGACTGAATTTCGTTTTAAACTTCCAATAGGTTTTGATATTATTATTTTAGTGATAAATGTAAAACATCTTAAGGGACGTTATATAAAAATTGTACAATTTTCTGAGTTGTATACTTATTTTTAAGATAATTATTTGTAACCGTGTTAAATCCAGAAAATAATTGACAATTGTAAAATTCTCTTAAATATCCTATTTTAAGATTAGGATCTTCTGGTTTTTAGACCTTAGTGTCTCTGATAAAATCAACCCCTATCTTTTATCTTTCCGAAATGGCAAGTTTAATTCAAATTCGAGCTTTGTACTATTTTATATTATTTTTTTATAAACGGACTATCACAATTTTGGTTTTCTGCAGTGTTGGTCAACTTTGTGTTTGACCGTGGTCATATGTTATTAAACTTCATTTAAAAAATCTAGAAACTTTATAGACAATAGTATTTACAGTTTGGATTAATACATATAAATATCATGAATCTTGAAACTCGTATGAAGCCTATAAAATTATAGGAATCTACTTTGGTGCGTTTTCTGTTTTATAATTTGGTGATTGAAATCGTTACTTATTAATTAATCTTAAGACTTGAACGGTGTTAGTATTTTTATTTGAGAACCAAAATGTGTTTTTCTTTAGCTGGATTTTAAATTAGGTTAAATCAACGGTTAGATGTTTCCAAAATAATTTTCTAAGTATTCCGCTGCTATAAAATCGTTAAAACGGACATAATTAAATTAGCCCAAATAAATTTTGTGAGCTTGGGCTTAGTAGCCGGGCTTCGGCTATGGTATCCAAGTAGCACTTCGGGTTTTCGGGCATGGGATTCGGGCAGGATACGGGCCCGAAAATCGGGGTGTTACACATCGCCTTGGTCAATATTTTGATTTTTATTATTTTTTCCCTATTTTGCATAGGTTCATCGTTTCCTCGTATTTTGAAATACTCGTTCGTGCGGTGATTGTTAATGCATCATCGTTGAGTATACTTTCACCTTTTGAGGCGTTATCGCTCTATACTAGCAGAGCAAGCTGTCTAGGAGCCGTCCATCTTGTGATACTATATAGAAATAATTACTGAAGTGTTCAGTATTCAAGAGATATGTTGTTGCCTAGCCATGAGACTACATATCGACATGTACTCTGAGAGAAAGTATTATCAGTCAGAGGATTCGATGAGAGACCCGTGTCTCAATACAGATATGTCGTTGTCCATCCTAGAGACTACATATCTGCATGTACTCTGAGAGAAAGTATTCTCAGTCAGAGATTCGATGAGAGACCCGTGTCTCAATACAGATATGCTTTTGTCTAGCCGAGAGACTACATATCTGCATGTACTCTGAGAGAAATTATTCTCAGTCAGAGATTCGATGAGAGACCCGTGTCTCAATACAGATATGCTTTTGTCTAGCCGAGAGACTACATATCTGCATGTACTCTCAGAGACCGTATTCTCAGTAAGAGGTTCGATGAGAGATCCGTGTCTCAATACTCGCATCTGATTGCTGAATCAGAAGTTCATATAATTATGGGTTTACAATTTTATCCTTAGTCGAAAATCCACCATCTACATCCACACACCCAAATTTACCAAAACCAGCAGAAACAGTTTTTTCCCATAAACAGGGATAAAGGATCCCCTTGTCTAATACCTCTAGTAGGTTCAAATTGATCGCATGGTGAACCATTAAGCAAAACATTAATACTAGTAGTATAAACACATTGCCTAATGAGGCTGCAAAAATCAGTTTTAAAACCAAATTTCTCAAGAACTTTAATTAGAAAACTCCATTCCAATCTGTCAAAAGCTTTTGACAAATCAAGTTTGAGTGTCATAGTGCCACTAACTCCTTCTTTTTGTTACATTGAATGAACCATTTCATGAGCAATAATAATATTGTCATGTATGGCTCTGCCTGGAACAAATGCATCCTGATACGGGGAGATTTATTTCTTAAGAAGAGGCTTAATTCTATTAGCCAAAATTTTAGAAATAATCTTGTAGGTAACATTACATAGACTAATTGGTCTAAATTCATATGGTAATTTAGGACTTTTACATTTATGAATAAGAGATAAGTAAGTCCTATTAATACATCTAGGCATATAACCACAATGGAAAAATCTTTGAACCACATCAATTATATCCTTACTTACTAGTGTCCATTGAGTTTGATAAAAACCTGCTTGGAAACCATCAGGTCTAGGAGCACTCCAAGCAGGCATATTTTTGACCACATTTTCAATTTCAATATCACTAAGCATAGCAAACAGCATATTATTATCAGCATCAGACAATATACTAGGTATGATATCAAAAGAAAGATCAATCAAAATAGGATTAGAGGAACAAGAGATATAGCTAAAGTGATTAGTGAGCAAATTACCAATATCCTTTCTTTCCTTAAGCGAAAGACCATTAGTATCACATAAAGCATTTATAATATTTGCATGAAGTCTTTTGTTAACCATGAAATGAAAATATCTAGTATTATTATCCATATCAAAAATAACCTTGTCTCTAGACTTTTCTTTGTAAAATTCAGATTGAATTTTATACCATTTCTCTAAATCACTAGTAATATCTCTAAATTTAGCATGCTGACTGTTAGAACTGGATTCATTTTGGATAGTTTCTAGTAAAGTCTGGAGATTATTAATGTTCTTTTGGATATCTCCAAATTCCATCTTGTTCCACTTAGATAAAGCAATTCTAGCACTATGTTGTCTTTGATTCAGTTTGAATGCAGAACTACCATGTATATCTACATTCCAAGGGGATTCAAGATTATGCTTAAAGTACCTATGACTAATCCAAGTTCTAAAGAATTTAAATGGTCTCCAAAGATTTTAGGAACATGATCAGTTATAAGAAGCACAATACAATGATCAGAAGCAATAACATTCAGATGTAACAACTTAGCACTATAGAAATTTAAAGACCAATCATTATTACATAAAGCCATATCTAATCTAGCTTTCTTAGGTCCAGTACCATAAGAATTACTAGTCCAAGTATGATGTCTACCTTCATAACCAATATCAATTAATCCAGCAGTATTAACTGCATTTTCAACCCATTTATCTGATCTATTATTTCTTCTGTCTAGATGGAAATTTAAATCTCCTATAACTACCCAAGGTTGATGAACATCTTTACTGAACTAACAAATAAAATTCAATTGAAGTTTCTTTGGTTCAGTATAGGTAGAACCATACATAAATGAGAGAAGGGACTTTGGTTTACTAGGACACAATTGAACCACAATATGAATGATATTATTCTCACACCCAATAACCTCAGTATCTATACCATCTTTCCACATAAGTGGTAGACCACCAGCATATCTGACTCTATCAATGCAAGCATAATTATTATGATAGTCTAATTGTTGATTTAGTTATGATAGTTGTGACAAGTATTGAATAAGAAGAATTATTGTTGCTAGGCTATTATGAACTATTGGTGGTTGTGGTTGATATGAAGAAGGTAGATCTGGATTTGTAAAAAAAAGGATAAATAGTGATGTGAGTCTTGAGATGAACTGGTGTTATGTTGAGGGACAATTGATGTAATGGTACGATGCAGAGATATTTGAGTAAATGGTAAGAGTTTTGTGTTGCAGATCATGAAAATGATCTTGCCAAAGTGAATGTTGATAATTGAGGGTTATAGGATTATAGTTAGTGATTTTGTAAAAGCTTGCAATTGCAGCTACATTCATGTAAGGTTATCCGATATTTGTAAATGATTCCATGAAGTTGAATAATAGATACGGTTTAGTTGAATTGTGATTAAATGATGCAGGAGTTCGTTGTAGTATTTGTGAGCTGTGGTAATTTGGAATTTCATCTAGTGATGAAACTGCAACATGGTTTGGATTTAGGTAGACTATGTGTGAATGGTGCAACACTTTGATGACGCATATGTATCGTTGGTTTGTGCATTGGCTCAGGCTTTAAGCTTTCTAATTTAGTCAGATGCCTGAATGATCTGAATTCCCTAACTAAGTTATCTGAGTGAGTTGAGTTGACTCAGTCCGAACCCGAGTTAATACACTATCTTTAACTTGTTTGACCTTTGACTTGACCTTAGTTGTTAACTGACATTGACCGTTAGTTTACATTTGACTGTCAGTTTGACCGTTAGATGACCGATGACAATTTCAGTCACCTGAATTATTTTCCAGTTTTAGTTGCAGGAAATCCTACACTACACCCTTGATAAGAATCTACTGTAATTAAGACATATTTGAAGATTAAAAACAACACTATATTATTTGATTCTCAGAAATGTTTACAAGAAACGGAAGAAATCAAGAATACAACTGTTCTCTTGAATTTTCTCTCTCCTCAAGACTTTCTCAACACTCAAAAAATATATCATCCTCTCTCTGAATCTACTGGGTCTCTTTATATAGGATAGTTATATAGTGGGCGACAACTAATCTGTCCTTTAATTTAGGATCTGACTCGCGATATTATCGCAGTAGTTATAATGTCCATTCTCGCAAGCGTTATAACCATCGCAGGATAATCATGCTCTTCCCGTGTTTCTTCATTCGTCAGCTATTATGTCATTCTTCAAATCATTCTGTGACACTCGCGAAGTGTTGTTGAAGAACTCGCGGTGATGTTCGCATAAGTGTTGTTAATCTCGCAAGAGTAATATCATGGCGATATTCTGGTCCTACATCTTGCCACTTCTCATGTCTTTTCTGCAAGGGAGGAAAGATCATGAGAATCAAAATGCCGCAGTTGTTCACCTCTTCACTTTTTATTGTTCTGATACATTTCTGCATCTATTGCCAGATTTACTACACGTGTTTTTTCTTTCATTTAGCTTCTGACACGTCCCTTTCAACCGCTGCGTTCCAACCGTTCACGTCTCTTCCTTGCATTGGTTATACTTATCTTCTCGAGAATCTTAGCTTTCTATAAATACTTTTATCCTTCTTTTCTTTTAATTCTTTTGCCTTATTTTGGCTCATTCGTGTAACCATTTTTGCAGATATTTATGACCTTACAAATGAGGCTACATTCCTCCGATCTTTCCCTGATCCTGTAGATGAGGATACCCTTCTTGCTCGTCTTAATAGCTCTTTAAGTAGTTTCTCAGATGATCAAATTAGATCTCTTTCCATAGATGAACTTAAATCCAAACTTCATCTCTTAAAAATTGAGCACAGATTCAACTTGGGCTTAACCAATAAGTTTAAGCGTCTTTATCTTGATTCGAAAGAAGAAACTAATAGATTGAGAAGTAAGAATAGTGATCTTATTGATGAGAAAGATCTTATTGCTAAAAATGGTGCTCAAGCCCTAGCAGATTTCCATAAAATTCTCACTGATGTTAAAATTGAGAGGGATAGACTTATCGGCGAAAATAGAGATCTTCTTGCGAGAGAGAACCAAGTTTGCTCTTGTCTTCTTATTAGCAATGATGAAGAATTTGCTTGGGCTACGAAATTTATTGATAATGCCATAAATAATCTAGGTGTAGATGTTAGTCTTCATACTGAACAAGCAGCCTTGATTAGAGACATGATTTCTGAAAGAGAAGGTTGCTAATTATTCATTCTCATTGGTCTTTCGTCTTTTATAGTTTGCTACTAAATTTCTGATTTGTTATTCTGTATTCGCAGGAGTTGAAAAGAGATACTCTGTCAGAGTTAAAGAACTTGAAGATGATAAGGGAGTGCATCTTGTTCGTGTAACACTCTTGTTCGTGTTCGCAATGACTCCATTAAATTGGTCTGCAATGATCATCAAATTCCTCATTCTGAGTATCCTAACATTTTGCATGAAGTTCCACAAAATGTCCCTGATCTTGTCATTTCTAATAGCGAAGCTGAAGATTATGAAGAAGATGAAGGTCATGATGAAGGTGGTGGAGATGAATAAAAGAAATCCAGCTAAGACAACGATGGATCTAATTAGATTTCTTATATTCTTCCATGTAATATCTGTATACTTATCCTTTTCTCTTTGTAGTATACTTGCTGCGAATTTCTCCAGCTTCTAATGTTCTCTAGTATATGAACTTCTTCTTATCTCTTCCTGCATATATTAAAAGATAATTTCTTTTGTGCAATATGGTTAAGTAATATATTTATAAGTTTTTAGCTATCTGTGCGTAAATCTGTTATATAAAGATGAATAACAATATTATCGTTCTGTTCATTCCCATACTTGCCTCTGTTATTCATCTGCAATATAAAAGATTGAGCATATTAGATTCTTAATAAAATTGTGCAAATATTGCAACCATAATCTCGCAGTCATGTGTTAATCTCTTGTGGTCTTAGTTTTCCTTCCTAATTAAAGGTCTTATTTCGCCACGTTTCTTTCTGCGACAAAATCGCAGAACGTCCTTACATTCGCATGTAAAGACCCATTGATCTTGCCTTATACATATGTTGTCAAATGCCTACGACAATATGACAGGCCTAAGTTCCTTGCGAGAACAAAGCCCCATGACATTGCCGTCTTGCGATGAAATCGCAGGACGTCTTTACACTTTCATGTAAAAACCCATTGATCTCATCTTAACTTTTTCTTATGGATTGTTGCCTATGTATTTGTCACACGACAATATGACAGGCCTAAATGTTCTTGCGAACATAAAGCCCCATGACATTGCCCTCTTAAGACACTTATCATCTCCCTAATGGAGGGTGCCGCCCTTACTCCCCCCTGGTTGCCCCTTCAAGGAGGGCACATCGGCCATACAAGACTAGTTCCTCCCATCTGGTCTTAAGAACAACCAGTTGTTTTCGCAGCCTCTTGTCCTTTATGCCTATATGGATTATAGTTACGAGACTGCACCTTAAGTGGGGTTTTCTTGAGGCCGAGTGCATCATAGCCAAGACTTACCAAAAATGTCCAGGGTAGGTTCGTCCATCCCGGGAACTCTTGGCTCAACCGTGTACCTCAGCGCCTTGGTCATAATCTGCACCCCTTAGAAGAGACCTTCGGTCGTCCAACTAGGGTATAACCTTATATAGTTGGAAATCCAAAGTATCTCTCCTGGATAGGTATCTCAAAGAGATGGACCCCAGTCTCCGTGACTCAGGTTTCAGCAGCGTTATAGCCTTATCCCTAAGCCACGCAAAGAGATACCCCCTTATATGACGCACTTTAGGTCTTACATTTGCCTCTTACGAAATTGTATCCGCGAACTAGGGTGTACGCCATATAGGTTCGTCCCATTCTTATGTCTCTGCGAAATTTTATTCGCGTTTCTTGCGAGTATTGCAACTTTGATGAAATTTCTTTTCATTGATCTTCTCTTAATTTGCATTTCAACTCTTGTATAACTTCTCAATTTCATTTTTTTTATTCAAATGAAATATTCTTTTGAAACAAATCATTCATAAATTTCTTAAATTTCATCATTTTACCTTTCTACTTACTACTTTCTGCTTCTGCCCTTTTGTTGAGTTTTGCTATTTTCTTTCCATCTGCGAGATGCTCGCCATTTACAATTTGCAACTCATGTTTATTTCGCAGTATTCCTTCCTCTCGCTGCTCTATTGTATCAACCATCAGCTTATCACCTCTTTGTTTTTGCTTGATGTTATGTTTCCAATTTCTATTCCTCGCTGCCCTTTCTTCACAAGATTCCATGTCAATTTCATAGCATTTCTTCCCATCAACCCAGTCTCCCTTTATTACTCCAACACCATTAGGATGAGGAAATTTAATACATTGGTGGAAAGTTGACGCCACACCTAATATTCCATGTAGCCAAGGTCGGCCAATCAGGGCATTATAAGGTGATTCAATATCCACAACGCAGAATAGAATCTTAGAAGATAACCCCTTTAATGGAATTCACATTGTAATTTCCCATTTGGGCTTGTTGGCAATGCCGTTGAAACCATAGATTTTATAGGTTGATGGTATCAGATCCTCGTCTTTTCCACCCATGGTTCTGTAAGTATGATAAAATAAGATATCAACTGAACTTCCAGTATCTATTAGAACTTTGTTAATGGCCCAGGAATCCTCAGTTTCACCATCATTATTTTCTTCATCTTATTCTTCTATTTGTTTTGGATTTATTTCTAACCTTATCACCAGTGGGTTGTCATGCATCTCGCCAGGCTCTGGTACTTCTTGCGCAGTGAAAGAAATAGTATTCTTTTGTCACTCCTCTAATGGCGAGACTCTCGCAATATTCATTATCTCTCTTCCATCTACGTCTCTCACGAAGACTCTGCTCAGAACATTGTCGTGGAAATCCTCAATAGTCTTGTATGAATGTATGATGGAATTACAGAACAAATTCTTCGCCTTGGCTCCTACCTCTATCACAAATATTTCTGCTCCTTTTACAGCATTCAATCTGCGAATATCTGGTGCTGGTGGTAACTGCTGAGATTGCGGATGTCCTATTAGAAAATGATTTAACTTTCCTTGATTAATCATCCTCAAAATTATTCTTTTTACATTCCTGCAATCGTTTATTGAATGTCCATGAAAATGATGATAAGGACAAAATTCTTGATTTCGATTATTTTGATGTGACTCTTTTCCCATATTCCAGGGTGATGGTATATTTTCCATCAGAATGATAGCTTCCCAAATTTTTTCTATGCTAGAATTCAGTGGTGGCATCTTAATTTCTTCCCATATTACTCTCTGACTCCCTTGTCCTCTGAAATTATTTTGCCTCTGACCACCATAAGTCTCTTGCGGGTGATCAAGTCTTTGAATTTTATTATTTCCACCGCGGTTGTAATAATTCCTTTCTCTTTCATACTCCTCTTGATCTCGACTTCCCATGGCTACTAACTTCTGCTGGTTTTCAATTACCACTTTCTCTTGTTGTGACTGCGAGGTGCTCGCCACATTATTAATCATTTTAAGAAGTAAACTTCCGTTTGTCGCTATTGAGCTGGTTTTTGCGACTAGATAAGATTCCATATCATTTTCTTTTTCCTCTAAAGAAATGTATTCTTCTTATAGCTCTCGCAGCTCAGTCATTGTGATGGTATTTTTGATTCTGAAAATTTGTATGTACAACAGATTTGTTGCGAACATTGCATTAATGAAAGATAAAATGAGGTATATCTCATCCACTCTTCCTGCCATTTCACTGCACATTGTCTTCCATCTTATGGTTAGGTATTTCAGACTCTCGCCAATCCTCTGTTTATCCCAAACACATCTTCAATACCGGGCCACGAAGAATTGTTGCTTATATATGCTCCCAGAAATGTAGCTTGCAAATGGTCGAAAGAAGTTATTGTATCTTTAGGTAATCCTTCGAACCATTTTAACGCCTCGCCAGTTAAACTAGATGCAAAGTATTTGCATAACACGGAATCATGGTTTTCCCATTGTAGCATACACCTAACATAAGCCTTGACATGTTGAACATCACAGGTAGTCCCATCGAAGATACTGGTTAATGCTGGTAAATTGCATTTTGGAGGGATTCCTCCTAATTATACTTCTTGAGTGAATAGAGTCCTCACAGCTTCTTCAATGGCTTTATCAAGTTTCCTTCTGCCACCTTCTCTTCTGTTATTCAACATTCCCCTCATTTCTGCTAACTCTCTTAAAATTTGTTCATTCCCAGCTGAATTTTGCTCAATTGGTTTTTTCAGTGCAGCTTCTCTTCTTCTGCGTTCATGTCTTTCTTGTCTTACGAGATTTTGTGTATCTTCATCAGCGTCTTCATTTTGCCTTCTTCTATGATTTTCCTATTCACCTACTTCTTGAATTCGCAACTGATTATGCCTTCCAATTTCGTCTTTACGAGTTTCTTCATTTCTTATCGTTTCTCTTGGCTGTCTTTCTATTCTCCTTTGTATTCTATCATATTCCTCATTGATATTATTGCTATGGCAATTTTGTGTGCGTCTCCTTTCTCGATTGTCATGATTA
Organism: Papaver bracteatum; assembly: GCA_023529315.1. Classification (NCBI taxonomy): domain Eukaryota; kingdom Viridiplantae; phylum Streptophyta; class Magnoliopsida; order Ranunculales; family Papaveraceae; genus Papaver; species Papaver bracteatum. The sequence continues at coordinate 1,483,938 of JAJJWX010000997.1, forward strand.
TTCTGCCGTATTTCTTATTGAAACTCTTGTTCTTCAACTTCTTCTCTTAATATTTCTCTTTCGCAAGCTAGACGTGCTTGTTCAGCATAATGCCTCTCAATTTCCTCCTCAATTATTCTTTGGAGTTCTCGCCCATGTAATATTCTTCTACCTTCTTCTCGATTTTCTTCACCATCTTGGTTATTTCCATGCTCTTGATTTCTATTATCATGTCTATCATTCACAGTTTCACCATGTGGAACGTATCGATCATCAATCATCTTTTCTTCTCTATGATGTTGTTCTTTATTTGGATTTTGCATTTCCTCTCGGATATTTGCTCCAGCTTTTCTCATAGGGGAATTTCGCCTTGGTTCTTCTCTAAATGATCTTGAACTTGATCTAGCATTACTTCTTGATCTCCTACTTTGTAATCTCAAATTCTTCATTCTTAACTCATGATTTTGTCTTGTTAGATTCGCACGTTCTTCCGCCTCTAACCTCCTTTCCTCTTGTATTATTTGTCTTAAAACCTCTACTATTTCATTTCCATCATCTCCATGTATTAATCCTCCATTTACTTCTCGGTTTATTTCTTCTCTTCTTTCATTTCTTAATTATCGATCTTATGCTTCTTCCATCGAATCTGATCGCCAAGTATGCACACTCACTCTGTCGTAATCCACAGCTCTATCTTGTATTGGTGTTTGTTGATTCGGCTGTTGAATTTGATTTTCTCCTTCATTCCTTCCATTTCTTCTTGTTCTGAACCTTGAAGATTTTCCTATTTCACTTGTCTCACCTCCTGCAAGTCTTTTACTCCTCCTTACGGTTGTTGGTGGTTCTGATGTATTTCTTCTTCTAGGCATTAATCTTCAAGAGTTGTTGGAAATTGCGTAAAAATCCTTCATTATCTACTCCAAATTCTTCTCAATCACAATGTCAATTCTTATCTTTTTCTTCAGGAAATCAACAATTCATCCTTGTTTCGGGCGCCAAAATGTAGTTGCAGGAAATCCTACACTATACCCTTGATAAGAATTTACTGTAATTAAGACATATTTGAAGATTAAAAACAACACTTTATTATTTGATTCTCAGAAATGTTTACAAGAAACGGAAGAAATCAAGAATACAACCTCTCTCTTGAATTTTCTCTCTCCTCAAGACTTTCTCAACACTCAAAAATATATCATCCTCTCTCTGAATCTACTGGGTCTCTTTATATAGGATAGTTACATAGTGGGCGATAGCTAATCTGTCATTTAATTTTGGATCTGACTCGCGATATTATCGCAGTAGTTATAATGTCCATTTTCGCAAGCGTTGTAACCATCGCAGGATAATCACGCTCTTCCCGTGTTTCTTCATTCGTCAGCTATTACGTCATTCTTCAAATCATTCTGTGACACTCGCGAAGTGTTGTTGAAGAACTCGCGGTGATGTTCGCAGAAGTGTTGTTACTCTCGCAAGAGTAATATCATGGCGATATTCTGGTCCTACACCAGTAACTATTCCGTCTAGTTTCCGGACACCTTGTTTACATTTATGACGACCGATTTAGACATAAAACTATCAATATAACTTAATTAAGAAAAAGATGGTGGACTTCTAGAAATGAATATTGAGATAAAGTAAAGGAAATCGACGGGAATTCTGAAAGACCATTTATGTAGCATTGTCATGTTGATTCAGATAGTAATTACACGTTCAAGATGATGGAAATGATGATGATGATCGGGGATAGGAAATTGTAGATTGGGAATCTGTAAGTTCAAGTGGTTTTCCTTCAAAACAGGTGGGAACTCTATAACCTTCATGTAATCATTAAGTTTACGTCATCTGCGAGCATGATGAATCTTTGTTATTTGTGAGCATGTTTGAATGCAAATGAATGGGTATGTTGTGTGATATGTGTTGTGTGTTTGCCCATGGATCTTAGCTAAGTTAAGTAAGGCGGTAAGTCATCCGCCGGCAATATTATTTTAGTAGGCGATAAGTCATCCGTTTTAATATTATTGCTTATTAAAATAGTAGGGCGGTAAATCATCCGTAGGAAATAGTACCTAGTAGGGGGGTTAGTCATCCGTTATGATATTATATATACTATTTTATTAGGGAAAAATCACTCATATGCATACAGTACTTGATTGTTCATTCTTAGTAGTATGATCGGGTTACTAAAACCTTGACTTATGAAGAAATTTTAGGTTCATGATTGAAGATGGTCATTATTTGGAGACTCCGGTCTATGAATAATGATTGGGCCTTTGGTGAACCTGCTGTGCGGAGTCAGATCATAGTAATCAAAACCTTATTATATATTCTAGACTTAGATGGTAGCATCAGAATTATGAAGTGTACGCATTCCACGATAATATTTTATGGTACCTAGATTCATGCTATCATTTGAGACTAGAGTTATTCCTAGCATATTCTCCCCCATTGAGTGAGACAAGGTTAGGATAACATATGTTTAGGTTGTTTAGTTTTTTTTTCGTAGTTCCATCCGGTGGTAGATCTTTCACGGATATTTCCAATGGACACAATATTTGGGGAAAAGAGATGAAGCAATCTTCTGCTTTGTGTTGTGTGTAAAAGATGGTATATCGTTTTTCTTTAGTAGAACTATGAAACATGTTAGTTATTACTTGAATATTATAATGGTATCTACTGAGACCCTTTTTGGATGATATTCTCACTCGTTCCCACTTTAGTATTTTCAGTTATCAGAAGAGATGATCGCGCGTGAAGATATTCGTCATTTTCGTAGTTTATAACTTTATCAAATTAATATTGATACATATCTTTTACATATATGTATTCCTTGTTTATCTGTAAAAAAACACATTAATGTATTCATATCACCTGAGAGATTCTAATTTATAACTTATCAGTGAGATTGGGTTAATTTAGTTCACTTCATGTAATTACGATTCTTAAATCTATATTTTGGATTTGTTACTTCAATTAGGGTGTAATCCTATTAGCTACGTAGGTTTAGTAATTGGGGCGTCATAACTGGGTATCAGAGATAACTATTAGATCTTACATGGGAAACGATAGATAATTATAGTGCCAGATCAATAACTAGATTAATTTAGAACTCGATTGGGTTGTGAGATGAATCTTAATCACTAAAAGTTATCAATAATTAAAATACTTATTTAGGTGATTGATATTTTTGTTTAGTTGTGTGCATATTTAATAAAGTGAAAATTGTAGAGTAAACCAATTATACTATGGTTTAGAAGCTGATAGATATTAGAGAATAATTAGTCCAAAAATTATGAACACGTAGACAAACCAATAAGAAAAATAATGATTAGTATGTTTGATAGACTCTGGAAGTTATATAGAAACTTATTGAGTATCTTAATTTATATGTAGAGCTATCAACATATGGAGATACAAAATTAGTGTGAATAACTTAGACATATTTATATGTTATTGTTTAATTCAGTATAGCTGAGGTTAATCATTTTGATTGATAAATTACAGACTCTTATAGAAACTTTATAATAGAGTATCTTCTAATGTACTTAGAACCAGTAACCTATTAAAATAAAAAATAGTGTATTGAACCTAGAGCTACAAATTTTAAATATTAATTGTAGAAACACATTTAGCGTTGTGTTTTATTCATATTTCTTCGAACTCATTTGAAATGAGTTGGTTTTTGCATCGTTTGTAAGTATGAGCAGTACTTGCACTTAGACGACAGATAGTGTTTCTCTATAAGGTGGGTAGTTTTTAAGAATAGGAAGATGGTTCTATTTTCGAGGAATAAAATGATATAATGTGGGGAAAATGTTAGGATTCGCAAGCTCGTCAATGTTATTTGACCGGTCAAGGGATGAATTAGCTGTTAATGGCTTGACTAACTAGAGTATGATATTAATTTATAGAAATTAATGAAATTATAATTTGGACATGAAACTAGTAGCATTGGATAGATCTCAAAAAGTTGCGCGAAATGGACTACTTGGACGCGTCATTCGGATACCCGGTGAAGAAGAAAACATCCAATTAGTATAAAGGGCGGAATAATCATTTGACATATAATGCTATTAAGGCAACTCGGACTTATACTTTGGGAGCCTTTATCTTAACCAATTTTCCAAAAAAAAAATTGCATCACATATCCAAATCAATGGGTGTTGTAGTAAAGTCATTTTGGGTTATACCAAAATGGATTCGAGAAAAACTCATTTTTCCTCTTCTATTATTCTTTCATTTTTTTATCTTCCCCTCTTCATTTTATCCGGCGATTCAGAGAGAATAAATTCTGCATGGAATTTTTTACAAAAAATTAGTGAAATCAATGGACCGAGGAAGATGTTACAGTAATAACATGTTTTGGTCTGAGGTTGTTGTTGATTGAAGATGTGTAAATCAGGGAGAGAGAGTTGGGGATTCTGAATTTGGTTTTCCTTTTGAGTTTGTGTAGAGTCAAGGATGATATTAAGTTGTAATAGCTGAAGAATAAGAGTTGTTGATGAATCGATGAGATAAAACTGATCTGGTGAAGAATCAAAAGAAATGTAATTTAGGGTTTCATAATTGAATCATTGTTTGGTATGAAAGTAATATAATTCGATCAATTAGTATTGGGTTTGTTTCTAATTTGGGTAGAGATGGTTATATGAAGTTCAATTTTGATCTGAAAGTAAATTAGGGTTTCTGTTATTCATTAAATTAGAAATTATGGTTCTTGCTGTGTTTAAATAGATTATGGGAATTAAAAGGAAGAGGTTGGTAGTGAATGAAATTAAATCAAGTAAAGTGATTGTATGAGTTGTTATGATTAAGTTGGGTTGTAATTGGTACTCGGGGTTTTGCTGGTGGAAGTCTATCCTGATATGGGATTACAGTTATAGATTGAATTGATGATAAATGGAGGTGTTGTCTGAATGAGTTAGAACTGCTTAGACTGACGAAAAAAGATTAGATGTTTGAAAATTGTTGTTTGGGTAGTGGCATTCACACTGAATGATATTGATTTTTGTTATGACAGTCTAATTGTTGGTTTAATTATGGTGGTTGAGATAAGTATTGAATAAGAAGAATTATTGTGGCTAGGCTATTATGAACTATTGATGGTTGTGGTTGACATGGAGAAGGTAGATTTGGAGTTGTAAAAATAAAGGGGAAATAATGATGTGGGTCTTGAGATGAACTGGTGTTATGTTGAGGGACAGTTGAATGTCATTGTACTATGCAGAGATATTCGAGTAAATGGTAAAAGTTTTGTGTTGCAGATCATGAAAATGATCTTGCCGAAGTAAATGTTGATAATGGAGGGTTATAGGATTATAATTAGTGATTTTGTGAAAGGTTGCAATTGCAGCTACATTCAGGTAAGGTTATCCAGTATTTGTATAAAGATCAATACTTCGGAATATACAAAGACTCATTCTATTTTTCATCAATATTTGTATAAAGACATATAATAGACTTAATATTTGCAATCAAAAGTTCATCCTATCTTCCATCAATATTTGCATAATGACATAATAGGCTTAACTTTTGACATATATGGGACAATCATAGTTCACGGACGCAAACATACATATCCCATGACGTTATCTGCAATATATAAAACCAATAAAGATTAATACTGCAAAATAAATCTTTGCTCTTAGAAGGTAGAATCAATCTTTTTCCCACGGATTTACACCAAGAATGGCTACCAAAGGCGTATAAAAAGATTTTCTTAACAAAGAAGAAAATATAAAGTCATTAACGACCATGCACCGAAGTTCACAAAAGAGGATTGTGAACATTCAAGAATCCTGGAGTAACCCGTTCTACTGCCCATCTTGAAATTTCTTCTTTGTGATTCACCAACAACATTATTAACAAAGCTACAAATGGGCTTCGAAGATAAGTACTCCAAGAATCCAAGTGCCCATGTCCATGAGAAGTGGAACAAGTGCAACGAAACGGAGGAAAACACTAAAAAAACAAGAGACGAGACAAAGACCAATCTTAACTCATCCTGAAAAAGCGGGGGGTCTAACAAACACACCTAATATTTTTCTTAGCAATATGTAAGGATAAACTCCAATATAATTCCAAGAAAATCAACCAGAAAGTCAGACTCAATCAATGGAAATATATCCAAGAGTTATATCTCTATTTCCCAATTCAATCTGCAATCTGGAATGTAGTTGAGCCCTAACCAATCTCACTCTGATCAAGGTACAATTGCGCTCCTTACATATCTAAATCCCAGCAGGACTCTACGCACTTGATTCCCTTAGATGATCTCACCCATAACTAAGAGTTTCTACAACCCAAAGTCGAAGACTTGATAAACAAATCTGTCTCACACAGAAAAGTCTAGTGTATAGATAAATCTGTCTACTACAAATAAACCTATGAGTTTTGTTCCGTCTTTTGATAAATCAAGGTGAACATGAACCAATTGATATACCTGACTTATATTCCCGAAGAACATCCTAGAAATATCAATCACCTCACAAAAATATTAATCGTATGGTAGCAAAACAAGATATTGTGGAATCACAAACGTTAAGACGAAGATGTTTGTGACTATTTTTTATCTTTCCTATCGGAGATTAAATATCGATCCAATATTAGTGAAGGTAGTACCCAATCATGATATAAATAGTAAGATCAGATCACATAAATACAGAGAAAATAGTTGGGTCTGGCTTCATAATCCCAATGAAGTCTTTAAGTCGTTAACCTACATGGTTTCGTGAAAAACCTAAGGTTAAAGGAGAATCGGCTCTGGTCGCAACTAGTATCACACAAGAGGTGTGGGGATTAGGTTTCCCAGTTGCTAGAGTTCTCCTTTATATAGTCTTAAAATCGGGGTTTGCAATCAATGTTACCTTGGTAACAAAGCATTCAATGTTCACCGTTAGATGAAAACCTGATTAGACTCAAGCTAATATCTTTAAACCGTTAGATCGAACTTACCTTGTTACAAACAATTGAAATGTACCTTCATCTAGATATGAGTAACCGTAACTAAACGTGTACAGTTTTTTGGCTCAACAATAGTTAACATAAGTTAGCCATATGAACACTTTCACATCAGCCTTATTCATCTTAACCATAACTAGTTCAAATGACTCAGATGAAACTAGTTCTAGAGTTGTTCAATTGTTTATATTCTCATAAAAGTATACAAGACATAATTAAAGCAAAATCGATTTTGATTCACTCGAATCAATTCATGAACATTATAGCCACAGTTTGCAAAAGATTGCATTCCTTATTATTTAAAAGTATTAGTTCATGAACAAATCGATTTTAGAGCATCATCTACTTAGGTAAGCGTACCTAAGTAGCCGGACCAAGTTTGGGTTTTGCCAGTACGCGAACTGGTATGCATACCATCCGAACTTAGCAGAAACTCCCGGACCTGAGCCTTACGCCAGTACGCGTACAGGTTTGCAAACCAGGTTCCTAGACTTTCTCAAACCAACCAGTATGCATACAGGTATGCATACCATGGTTCCCAGACATGGATTACATATATGCAAGTACGCATACTATGCTTAAATCCAATTGTTCTAAAGTCTCATTTCAACCATTGAAACATTCTTGGAAGACGGGAATAGATGTCTCACACAAACTATTAGCTTCAAAGAAATTTTCAAGTGATTGAATGATCAATACGAAACATTCCGAGTCTACATCAAATGACTGTCTCACACAAATCATGTAAGATGTTACCAGGAGAGTTTCACATTATCATCTTTTGACTTTCGTCAAGAATATAAGATGAACTTGGTTAAAGCGAAAGCTTACCAACACATATTTTGAGAACTATGTAAGCGAGTTAAACTTAGCTCAAAATATCAACTGTGTATAATTGAAAGTCTATATAAATATACGACTTTTGCCTCAAATAAGATATAGAGTAAATAGAATTTTGAGTGATAGATGAGTTCAAGTCTCCACATACCTTTTGTTGATGAAGTTCCACAATATCCCCTTAGTAGTTCTTCATCTTTAATCGGTGAATGTCATGAAGTCTAATGCTTAGATACACTTTCTATCCTAATCCGAGACTTAGCGATAAGTAGACTAGAAATCAAGACTTGTAGTTTTGGCTACTAAACTTGACAACAAGCTTGAGATAGCAACGCTTGCGAGTTCGACCGATCAGTGCTCTAACACATCCATATTCATGAATTCTCATCACTATTTTTAAGAGAATTCAAAGAGAAAGACAATGTAAAAATAATGAGGTTATTCCGAGTTCGAACGAAGAAGTTACTGCCAAAACAAGTTTATCGAATATCGACGTCTATAGGCTAGTATGCATACCGGTTTGCAAACAAATTTTCGTGACCTGGAGCAGTATGCATACGGATTTGCGAACTAAAATCCCTGCATTTTGATTTTAAATGATGGTATGTGTACCATGAAGTCCAAAAATCCCGAACTACTATTTTCAAACCTAAACATTTAAGAACCTTAAACACAAATCAAGTTAGGTGGAAATGAACGATAAGCAAGGTACATGGATCATTATAAGTACTCTAAGTAAATGATAAAAACATAAATCTTGCTCAATTTTATAGACATTCCTTTTAGAAGGATCGTGTCGTGAATCCTACGGTTTTACCAAAAATTCAATATCATACCTAACATAATATGTGCGCACTAATTCTCGTGATTCCCTCACCGTATACTTAACAGGGTATTCCTTGGTGAGGATGCACTTACAAAACAATCAAGTTGTGTTGAGGTGAACAATATCTTGCTCACCACAAGTGACTGAAATAGGCTTTTCCGTAACTATAGATTTTTCACCATCTATAGTTTTTGGCTTATTCTGTTTCACTTTTGGATTTTCATGAAAGAGATCATTTTTAGATCCTTTCACATCCGAATCCATTTTTCCAAAGAACCATTTAAGTTCCAACATCATGGATACTGCCTTTTCCATAGTCATGGAATTTTCTGGGAGATTATTCCTTTTCACCCTCAAAGCATCATTGGCTTTCTTTGGTACCCACTTCTGAGTACGTTAAGGAACAATATGAACCTTCTCTTCCCATTACTCTCTTCTAGATTTCTCGGAAGAGAATTAGATTGACTATTCTTTTTCAATTTAGTCTTTATACAATTGGGAGCATCGGATTTTGTCTTCATCCTTATGAAGTTATCCTTTTGATAACCATTACGATTATGAAAAGGATTCGTATGACGTTTATAGGCAAATATAGGTTTATCACAGCACTGATTCCTTTGCCTAAAGGTTGGACAATTACAATCTGCAAGGTTAAGGGGATTAGTCTTAACATATGATCTTGGTTTCACAACTTCTTGTGATGCCCAAACAAGAACATCATGAAGTTTTTTATTCCTTATACTGAAACGACATCTCTTTTTCAGGTGACCTTTATTTTTGCAATAGTGGAAAACATAAGGAATGTTCTTACCTTGATCCGTGTGTGTTGACTTTGGAGGTTGATATACTTTGATCTTTCGAACCTTAAATGTCGGTGAAGGTATTTCACTTTTTCCATCAGTGGAAACCTTTCGTTGAGAAGACTCACTAGCCTTGACAAATTTTACCTCTTTGCTAATACTGAGAGCATATATTCCCTTATAGCCTAATTCTCGTGTATCACGATGATTTTTACTTTCTCCTAGCATAGTAGATAATTTGATTGAACTAGTGTTGAACTTTTTCAAGTCATCTTCCAACATCTTGATTTTATCAAGAGCAACAGCGCTTTATCTGTCATCAAAACTAATTTGTTGAGAGTTAATCCTTGCTTCAGATTCTGCAAGTTTCTCTTCCAATGAAAAGTACTTTTGATAAAGGTTATCACATTCAAGTGACTTCATGCGTAGGTTTTACTCAGAATCCTTGAGGATCGATTCGTTTGAACGATTCGAAATATAAACACCTTCGTAACATCTTCTCAATTTCTTGTTTGTACGACAGAGATTAGTCAGAAAAGGTGTGACATGAGAAGTTTTCATCTTCTTCTTTTTCACCGAATCCAATAGCTTAACATACTCTGAGACTTCCTCATCAACATCTCTATCAATATCTGAATCACCTTCATCAGAAAGTTAATCTAACTATTCTTCTAGGCGTGATTCCCTGTTATCAATAGTTTCAACATCAATAGAATGTTTAGATATTGACATAGATGTGACAGCTCTCTCAGGTGAATCCACGCTTTGAAAAACATCTGGTAATTTCTGAACTGGTACGTTATTAGAGATAGACTCGTCCATAAAATCAGATTGCTACTACAAACACATACTTATAAGGTCTTAAACGTGTTTTCCTTCTCTTATACTAATTGAAAAAGTGGGGGTCTAATAACCTCACCCAATATTTCGCTTAGCAATTTGTATGGAAAAACTTCAATATAATTCCAAGAGAATCAACTAGACAGTCAGACTCAATCAATGGAAATATATCCAAGAGTTGTATCTCTGTTTCACAATGTAATCAGCAAATCAAACAGATAGAAATTCGCGAGCCTGATTATTATATGAAACAACTTGAACGGTACCAATGACCAATGTTCAAGTGCCAATCATTTTATATCAACAACCAAAGTTTGGATTATCTAATTGATTAAACTACGCACAACCTGTGATATTTCAATTATATAAACAAATATAATGCGGAAAAGACCTAGTCCAGATTTGAACACCACACTGTATCAAGACGCTACAGACACTAGCCTATTACAAGTTAACTTCGGACTGGAATATAGTTGAGCCCTAACCAATCTCACACCGGTCAAGGTACAATCCCGTTCCTTATGCCTATGAATCCCAGCAGGACTTTGCGCACTTGATTCCATTAGCTGATATCACCCACAACTAAGAGTTGTTATGATCCAAAGTCGAAGATTTGATAAACTAATTTGTTAGAGCATAGCTCGGTTAAACCCACCAAGCGTTGGTATGTAAAGTTTAGTTGTCATATTTTAGTGAGACAAAACTCATTTAAGAGTCGCTTGATTTAAATATACTAGAGTTTGAAAATGCGGGGGTCTAACAACCTCACCCAATATTTCGATTAGCAATCTGTATGGACAACTCCGAGTTGTTTTCTAGAGAATCAACAAGACTCAATCAATAGAAAATACTCAAGGAGTTACTGTCTCAATCACTCGATTTGATTTACTCAAGCAAATATGATTCGCGAGCCTAATCAAAGAGAGATAAGTTGGATGGTACCAAAGACCAATATCCAAGTGTCAATCGATTTAAATCAATGTGGTTGCACGATTTCCCACACTAAACCCTTGTTAAGATCTTGCTATTGTAGTTACGGATTATCTCACAACTACACCCTCATAAGAATCCATTAAAATGATTCCTAAATCTAATTAATTTGCTATGAAACTAAGAATTAAAGTACTAAAATTATGAAAGTGACACAAAGATTTTTACGTGGTTCGATCAATGTGATCTACATCCACGGTGCTTTACTAGTGATTGTATGTGATTACATGATTTTACAATTGAGACTCCATTAATGAATATTTGGAGCTCTAGAATTTTTGGGGAGGAAGATGATAAAGAAAATAAAATCTCTCTAAAAATTTCTCTCTCCTCCTAAAATTATCCTCTCTCTCAAAATGTGTCTCTCCCTTTCCTCTCATGCCTAAATGGCTATTTATATGATTTTACACATTGGATAACAACTACCTTTCCCTTAATTTCGGATCAAAGAATCATCATACGAACCTTCGCAAATTTACTTCACGAACTTCCTTTACTCGTAAAACGTTCTTCGTGATTTCTTTATCTTTGCAAAATATTATATACTCGCAAAATGTATTTCTCTCCATAATTTCGTAAATTATCATTTACTGTGATATTCCGCTCCTACATCTTGCCTCTTTTTTCTTGAATATTGCTTGAAGAGCGATCTTTAATAAAAAATATGTTGTTGTAGTAATCTTTGATCTTTGTTGATGAAGGAACGAGCGAAAGAATACTAGTCTTGAAAAGTATATACTTGCCTCTATTCTTTTGCGAAGTCCCGGAATGTTGCGAAGTAAATAAGAAGTATCAACCATTGAAGTATAAGAAGTATGAAGTATCCTTGAATAATTATAAGAAGTACTCAATCCTCGAAATATATAAGAAGTATGAAGTATGCGAAGTATCCTTAAGAAGTACTTAATCCTCTAAATGTAAGAAGTATTGCGAATATACCATGCGAAACTCTCACTCCATGTTCTTTGCCTCATGCTATGCTGTAATGCAAATAAAAATTTAGATTAGTATTCAACATTTCTTTTATCAAAATTTCTTATTTTTTATTTATATGCTACTTCAAAATCTTTTTGTTTGTTTTGATTTCCTTTGTATTATCTATTTCATCTCTCTTGACAAATATGTTTCCATGGAAATGATCCTAATAGGTACCCCCTCATATGACGCACTGAGGTGCTTTGCCTTTTACGAGTATACGCCATAAAGGTTTGCCAGCTACTACTCTCCATGTCGAATATCATATCATTGGAAATAAAGTAAATTTTTCAAGAGAAATATATAAATTGATTTGTGCGAGATGTTTTTCTCGGTTTCTTTTGTAATTGTGAAATCTTGAGATCTTTGTAATTTCTTTTGTAATTGTGAAATCTTTGTAATTCTGCGATTGTATCGCGCTTTATAAATCAAATCAAAAAATCTTTTATTTTTCATAAACAAGATAAAATGTTAAAAGAAAGTGGTACTTAGCTTTAATATGATTCGCTGCCTCATGCTTCTAGACGTTGCTTACTGGTTTGTGTGGACTTGGTTTATCTTCCCATTACATAGTTGTTGAATTAAACTTCACGAAGTACTTTGTTGTTAACGTTAATCTCAATACTTCGCATAGAAAATTCTTCAAGAAAAATATTCACGAATTAATTTGGTGCTTCACGAGATAGGTTCTGTTGATGTAACTTTCAGTAAATATTTGCGAAGGAAGCGTTTGCGAAGAAAATTCTGTGAAGAAAATATTTGCGAAGAAAATTCCTGCGAATCAAATTCCTGCTATGAAGCAAATTCCTACGAATATTCGCAAGTAAACTTTTGCGAACCCAGTAATCTTGCTACGAACGTTCGTAAGAAACATTTTTCTTGCGAACAGTAGCCTTCTCAAATCACCATCTTTGTAATTAAATACCATCTTCGTATATTTAATTAAACACCATCTTCGTATATTTAATTAAACACCATCTTTGTAATTTCCAGCTTGATGTTTACTTCGCATATAGAGTCATGGAGACTGATTGACATCTTCCTTCATACTTGATTTCGTAAAACTTTGTATGAGAATCTTGTTCTTTGCTCTGTACAGCATCTTCGCCAAGAAGAGCTTCAAGGGGAGATTTGGCCTTTGAATTTTTGAGTGGAACAAAATTCACTTCTAAGATCGGTAGTTCAAAATCCATAGCAGAACTGTAAGTTCGTTCAAGAATGTTATTCCCTTTAGCATGACCACCTTCAAGAGAAATCACCGTATCCAGTCTGCTGACATCAACATTCTTGGTATAAATTTTCACATCATCCAAATTCCAGCAGGTTTCAAATTGATTACTTGTTTGACCTTCATAATTCGGATCTGTGAACCAATCTTCATAGATTGGAGTTTGTACTGGGCATAGATCAAGATTTGTCTCACTTGTAACTTCCACTGTCAGTTTTAACTCTTTCCCTTGAGAAGGTAAACAAGAAGCTGAATTTGAAGAGTTCCCAACCTCTGTTCTGAAAATTCCAACATAAGAGGCTCCTTGATCTGCAGCTGATTCACTAGTAATTGTCGGAGCAAACTGTGATTTTTCGTTTTTGCAAGTAGCTTCACTCGGTGGTTCTGAAGTTTGGTTGGTTTGCTGTTGACATAAAGGCGCAGCAAAACTTTTGCGATGCAAACATTTGTGAAAAGGATAATAAGATATTAATCATTTGGGATCATTTTTTGGTGTAACTTTATATGGATTTCATTTTATTGCCTCTGCTCTTAGATCCAATTGAATTCATCACCAACAGTAGCTAATTTCTTTGAACTTTTCTGAACCAACAAGTTACAGGAAGGATAAATCCATTTAATCTCTCCCTGTTTCTAGCGCCAATTATGTAGTTGCGGATTATCTCACAACTACACCCTCATAAGAATCCATTAAAATGATTCCTAAATCTAATTAATTTGCTATGAAACTAAGAATTAAAGTACTAAAATTATGAAAGTGACACAAAGATTTTTACGTGGTTCGATCAATGTGATCTACATCCACGGTGCTTCACTAGTGATTGTATGTGATTACATGATTTTACAATTGAGACTCCATTAATGAATATTTGGAGCTCTAGAATTTTTGGGGAGGAAGATGATAAAGAAAATAAAATCTCTCTAAAAATCTCTCTCTCCTCCTAAAATTAGCCTCTCTCTCAAAATGTGTCTCTCCCTTTCCTCTCATGCCTAAATGGCTATTTATATGATTTTACACATTGGATAAAAACTACCTTTCCCTTAATTTCGGATCAAAGAATCATCATACGAACCTTCGCAAATTTACTTCACGAACTTCCTTTACTCGTAAAACGTTCTTCGTGATTTCTTTATCTTCGCAAAATATTCCATACTCGCAAAATGTATTTTTTCTCCATAATTGCGTAAGTTATCATTTGCTGTGATATTCCGCTCCTACAGCTATAATCAACTCATAATTGAAGATGAAAATCGACACTTTATTATTTTGGTTTCAGAAATGTTTACAGAAATGAGAGAATTCAAGATTACAACTATTCTCTTGAAGTTTATCTCTCCTCAAGATTTTCTTAACTCTCAAAAATACATCATCATTTTCTGGACACATTGGGTTTATATTTATAGGGTAGTTACATAGTGGATGACAGCTAAGTTTTCCTCTTATTTCGGGTTGATTCTGCGATTGTACCGCGATAGTTACAATGTTAAATATCGCAAGTTTTATAACCGTCGCAGAACTATCACGCTTCTCTCAAGTTTTCTTCAGTCGTCAGGTATTACGTCTCTCTTTTGAAGGCTTTTGTGACACTCGTGAAATGTTGATAAAAATCTTGCGGTGATGCTCGTTATGAAGTGTTGTTAATCTCGCAGAAAATAGATGTAGAGATATTATGGTCCTACATCTTGCCTCTTCTCATGTCTTTTCTGCGAAGAAGAGAAGATCATGAGAACTTTAAAATACTGTAACTGTTTATCTTTTCAGATTTCCCTGTTCTGACACGTTTTTATACCCTTCGCTAGCTGTTTTCACATATTCTCTCTTCTAATGAATTTATGACACGTCCTCTCTAACCGTTGCGATCTGACCGTTCATGTATTTTCTTAGCATTTATTGCGTTCATCTTCTTGAGAAACCTCTTCTTCTATAAATACTCCTTTCATTATTTTCTTTTCCTCTTTTTACTTTCTTCTTCTTTCTCTGCGTAACTTCTCTGCAAGTTTACTGTTCTTCCGGAAATTGCGCGTCTGTCATCGCTGTGATTTCTTTCTTATTTTCCAACCTTTTCTTTCATTCCCATACTCAAAAATGGTTGTTGCTGGTGCTAAAAACTTGATTGCTTTTAATGAGATGCGAGAAAAGTTCAAAAGTAAAGGTTTTACCTTATCTACAATTCCAGGCCAAAGCCCTAGATCTGAACTTTCTATCAAACTATTTTCTGATCATCAATGTTCTCGCCAGAAAATCATAGTATTGCTAGGTCAACTTGAAGTTGGTCTTCCCCTTCCTCTCTATGACCCAGAACTCCCGTTATTCTATCAAATAATTTCTGCCGAGAGGTTCTCGCGAGCAATATACCAATTAGGTGGCGATTATATCAGATTGCTGCTTGAATATGCTACTCGCGGTGCTGATAAAGGTTATCGCTATCCTGAAGCTCCAAAGAATCCTCAATTTAAGGATGTTCCCATTGTCTCTGCAGACTATACTGTGGAGAATTTCTTCAAAAATTACAAGATAGTTCCTATGAAGAGGGATAGTACTTCTTTGGGGTGTCCTTTGAAGAAAGAAAAGGTCACTGATGGTGAGGCTCTTATGTTAGACATTGATTGGCATACACCTACCAATCAAGGTCCTCGCCACTCCAGCGATGATAAATGGTTCATCTTTCCGCTATGTCTTGAAGGTCCTTATATATCTGGTTCTCTCCCATTACCTGCAAATCTCTCAGAGTATGATCCATGGGTCTTCAACTGGCCTGAAAGATCTAAAGAAGTATATCCTCTCAACTTTTTGCATTATTATTTTTTACTGTCTTCTTCCTGTTTTTATATTCTCGCTAACTATCTTGATCTCTTGCAGATTGAAAGAATGAAGCTCAGCTATCAAACTTTAAGAAAACCCAGCACTTTCTTAGCTCTTAAATCTTTCACGGACGAAGTAAGAAATATCTCTTCATAAATTTTAACAATATATTATTGCCCCTATTTCTTATCTTCGTCTGTGCTTGCAGGAAATTGAAGAACTAGAGCCAATAAAACCCGTGAGAACTAAGGAGAAACCTTCAAAGGATAAATCTACTGTCCCTCCCAAAGGGAAGTCTTCTGCCCCTCGCGGTGAAAAATCTGGCAATAAAGATAAATCTGATGTTCCTCCCAAAGGGAAGCCTTCTGCCTCTCGTGGTGAAGAATCTGGCGATCCTCCTTTGAAGAAAAGAAAAACCCGATCTTCATCTTCTTCAACTCCTCAACCCATTCCAGAAAATCCAAGTGTTGATTTTGATAAGAATAATAATGACGAGGATTTCAATGATAATAGTTTCCCTTCTATAAAGAATTCTTCTGATTCTGATTCTTCAATGGCTCATTTATCCAAATTTTTTGGAAAGAATATGTTTGGTATACCAAATGAGTATGGAGATGAAGTTGTCAATGAAATATCCCAGTCCCTCGCCAATGTCTGCGATGCTCCCATACTGGCTGACAGCGATACCCTTCGCGGGGTTTCAAGATCGCTAACTCCAAGTGTTTTGAATTCACTTGGCAGCCTGGTAAGTTTTTACTTGCTCATCCTTTTTGTGTATCTACTGATATCTTTGTCAAATATTGATTTATATAGTTCTATCGCAGGTTGGAAGAGCCGCTTTTGCTGTTGCTTCTGATTTAGACAATAGGCGTATTATTTATGAAAAGAAAGCTGCTAATCTTCGTCAAGATAAAGAAAAACTAGAAGCTAAAGTTATTGAACTTCGCAGAAAAAATAAGCAGCTGGAGACTGAAGCTTCAATTGATAAGCAAAAAATCTCTAATCTTGGTAAAACCAATCAACAACTCTATGGTATGATTTATTTCTTTTCTCTTTTAATTCTTCTCACCCTATCGCAGCTTATTCAAGCAACCATTTTTGCATATATTTATGGTCTTACTGACGAGGCTACACTCTTCCAATCTTTTCCCGACCCTGTAGATGATGATACCCTTCTTGCTAACCTTAATAATTCTTTAAGTAATTTCTCAGATGATAAGATTGAATCCCTCTCCATAGATGAACTTAAATCCAAGTTTAATCTCTTAAAAATTGAACACAGATTCAATTTAGGTTTGATCAACAAGTATAAGCGTTTTTATCTTGATTCGAAGAAAGAAATAGATAGATTAAGAAAAAAGAATAGTGATCTTATTGACGAGAAAGATCTTGCCGTTAAAAATGGTTCCAAGACCCTAGCAAACTTTCATAAAACTCTTCTTAACGTTCAAATGGAAAGAGATAAGATTTTTCGTGAGAATGAAGATCTTCTTGCGAGGGAAACCCAAGTTCGATCTCGTCTCCTTATTAATAGTGATGATGAGTTTGCTTGGGCTGCGAAGATTCTTGATAACGCCAGAACTAATTTAGGTGTAGATGTTAGTCTTCATGTTGATCAAGCGGCTTTAATTAAAGACATGATTTCTGAAAGAGAAGGTTATCACTCTTATGATTTCCCTCAATTATTTCCTAATTGAAACATCCTTATATGTACTAACTTTGTTGTCATTTGCTCGCAACATCCGAAAAGAACTATCGTAAAAGATTTGATGAGTTAGGAGAAGAGAAAAGCCAACTCGCCAGAAGTCTATCTTCTCGCAATGAAAAGTATTCTAGATTGAAGGAAAAATTGAAAATTTCATCTTCAAATTTTAGCAACGCTCTTCTCCGTGTTCGTAATGACGCTGTTAAACTATTCTGTAATGATCATGGTATCCCTCATTCTATATACCCCGATCTTGCAAAGGAAATTCCAGCTGATTCCCCAAATTTAGTTATCTCTGATAGCGAGGCTGAGGAGTCTAGCGAATATGATGAAGAATTATCTTGCGAGGAGGAGAAATCCGACGTAGATAGGGATGATGATGATAATGATGAAGAAGAGAAATCTGGCAATGAAGAGAAATTTGAAAAAGAAAAGAGTTCTGATGAAGGTGTTGATGAATCTACTTAGTCTTGTTTCTTCTCTTTTTCTTCTTTGTAAATTTTGTACATTTACTTCTTGCTTCTCGTAACATCATTGCGAGTTTCTCCGACTTGATGTGTAAACTTCTTTTTTCTTTTATCTGTATGAATTAGAAAATAATTCTTTTTCTACAACATAATCAATCAATCAGAATTTTAATCATTTGTATAAATGTATTATCTATGCAATTTTATCATATGATGGATGAATAATAATTTCATCATTCTATTCATTCCCATACTTGCCTCTATTATTCATCTGCAATATGAAAAATTGAGTAGAGATTAGATATTAGTTGTGAATCAAATTAAATTAACCTGATTATCGGAGATGCTATTGCTAGAAATAATTTTCCTGATTATCGGCGATCATTATCGCAATAATCTTATGGTCTTATTATGCCTTCCTAATTAAAGATCTTATTTTGCCACATCTTTTCTTTTTGAGACAAAATCACAGGACGTCTTTACATTTGCATGCATTGACCCATTGATCTTGTTTTATCAATATTTTTTCAATATCTCTGCGACAATATGATAAGTATAAACTCTCTTGCAAGAATTAATCATTATGACATTGCCGTCTTGCGATGAAATCGCAGGACGTCTTTACACTTGTTAAATGTAAAAACCCATTGATCTCATCTTAACTTTTTCTCTTTTGGCTATTTTCCTTTGTATAACTTTCGTCACGCGACAATATGACAGGCCTTAATGTTCTTGCGATCATAAAGCCCCATGACATTGCCGTCTTTAGACACTTATCATCTCCCTAATGGAGGGTGCCGCCCTTATCTTCCCACTGGTTTCCCCTTCAAGGAGGGCACATCGGCCATACAAGACTAGCTCCTCCCATCCAGATTTGCCAACAACCAGTTGTTTTTGCAGCCTCTTGTCCTTTATGCTTATATGGCTTATAGTTACAAGACTTCACCCTAAGTGGGGTTTTCTTCAGGCCAAGTGCATCATAGCCAAGACTTACCAAGAATGGCCAGGGTAGTTTCGTACTCCCCGGGCACCCTTGGCTCAACCGTGTACCTCGGCGCCTTGGTCATACTTTGCACTTCTTAGAAGAGGTTCTTAGTCATCCAATCAGGGCATAACCTTATATAATTGGAAAACCAAGATCCCTCTCCTGGATAGATTTTCTTTAACCCCAACATCTACATAACTCAGGTTCCAGCATCGGTATAACCTTATCGCTGAGTCATGTCAAGAGATACCACCTTATATGACGCACTATTAGGTCTTACATTTGCCTCTTGCGAAATTGTATTCGCGAACTAATGTGAACGCCATAAAGGTTTGTCCCATTCTATTAATCTCTACGAAATTTTATTCGCGTTTTCCACGAGCATTGTAACTCTGATAAAATTTCATTAAAATTTTGCAATTTTTTCAAACAGAGTACTCTCTTCAATTGCATTTTCTTCAAACAAATTCTGCATAAGCTTCTTTAAATTTTATCATTTTACCTTTCTACTTACTATCTTTTGGTTCTGTTTTTCTGTTACGTTTTGCTCTTTCTTTTTTATCTGCGATCGGCTCGCCATTTTATTCCTCTCGCTGCTCTATTGAATCAATCATCAATCTTTCAGCTCTCTGTCGCTGCTTGATGTTTTACTTCCAATTGCTCTTCTTCTCAGCTCTTTCTTCGCAAGATTTTATATCAATCTCATAACATTTCTTGCTTTCTCCCTAATATCCCTTAATTACTCCAATACCATGAGGATGAGGAAATTTAACACACTGGTGGAAAGTATATGCTACACCTAATATCCCATGTAGCCAAGGTCGACCAATCAGGGCATTGTAAGGTGATTCGATGTCAACAACACAGAACAAGATCTTGGAAGTTATCCCTTTCAATGGAATCCGCATTTCAATTTCCCCTTTTGGTTTATTGGCAGTACCATTAAAACCATAGATTTTATATGTTGATGGAATTAGATCTTCGTCTCTTCCACCCATGGTCTTATAGGTATGATAAAATAGTATGTCCACTGAACTTCCTATGTCTATCAGAACTCTATTGATAGCCTAAGAATCTTCATTTTCATCATCATTTCCTCCATCTTCTTCTACTTGCTTTGGATTTATCTCTAATCTTACTACCAATGTATTATCATGTTGCTCGCCAGGTTCTGGTACTTCTTGTGCACTGAAAGATATAATTTGTTTCTTCCATTCTTCTAATGGCAAGGATCTCGCGATAATCATTATCCCTCTTCCATCTGTGTCTCTCGCGAAGACTCTGCTTAGAAGTTATCATGGAAATCCTCTATTGTTCTATGTGAATGTACTATGGAATTACAAAACAAATTCTTTGCCTTAGCCCCAACTTCTATTACGAATGATTCTGCTCCTTCTACAGTATTTACCCTGCGAATTTCTGGTGCTGGCGGTAATCGCTGAGATTGTGGTTATCCTATTAAAAAGTGATTTAGCTTTCCATGGTCAATCATCCTTAAAATTATTCTCTTTACATTCCTGCAGTCATTTACTGTGTGACCATGAAAGTGATGGTAAGGACAAAATTCTTGACTGCGATTATTAGAATGTGGTTCTTTTCCCATATTCCACAGAGAGGGTATATTTTCCATCAAAATGATAGCTTCCCAGATTTTTTCTATACTAGCATTTAGAGGAGGCATCTTAATTTCTTCCCATATTATCCTCTGATTTCCTTGGCTTCTGAAATTGTTTTGCCTCTGTCCACCATAAGTTTCTTGCGGTTGATCAAGCCTTTGAATCTTATTATTCCCTCCGCGGTTGTAATAATTCATCTCCCTTTCATATTCTTCTTGATCTCGACTGCCCATAGCTACCAATTTCTGCTGTTTATCGGTCTCCACTTTCTCTTGTTGTGTTTGCGAGCTGCTCGCCACAATGTTAATCATTTTAGGAAGTAAACTCTCATTTTCTGCTACTGAATTGGTGTTCGCGATGGGATATGATTTCATCTCATTTTGTTTCTCCTCCAAAGCAATGTATTCTTCTTGTAGTTCTCGCAGTTCAGTCATAGTGATTGTATTCTTGACTCTGAAAATTTGTATGTACAACAGATTGGTCGCGAACATTGCATTGATAAAAGACAAGATAAGATATCTCTCGTCAACTCTTCCCGCCATCTCACTGCACATTGTCTTCCATCTTATGGTTAAATGTTTCAGACTCTCGCCAACCCTCTGTTTTAACCCAAACACATCTTCAATACCTGGCCGCGATGAATTGTTGCTTATATATGCTCCCATAAATGTAGCTTGTAAATGATCAAAAGAAGTTATAGTATTTTTTGGTAATCCCTCAAACCATTTTAGCGCCTCGCCAGTTAAGCTTGATGCAAAATATTTACACAATACATCATCATGATTCTCCCATTGCAGCATACACCTAACATAAGCCTTAACATGTTGTACATCACAAGTAGTTCCATCAAAAATGTTGGTTAATGCTGGTAAGTTGCAATTAGGAGGTATTCCTCTTAACTGTACTTCTTGAGTAAATGGAGTTCTCGCAGATTCTTCAATGGCTTCATCGATTTGCATTCTACCTCCTTCTTTCCTGTTATTTATTATTCCCCTCATCTCTGCTAACTCTCTTAAAATTTGCTCATTCGCAGCTTAATTTGGTTCCATTGGTCTTTTCAACGATGCTTCCCTTCTTCTGCGTTCATGTACTTCTTGTCTTACGAGATTTTGTATATCTTCATTTACATCCATATTTTTTATTCTGTGATCTTCTGCTTCAGCTTCTTCTTGCCATCGCAACTGATTATATTGTCTATTTTCTTCTCTGCGAATTTCTTCATTTCTCATCATTTCTCTTCACTGTCTTTCTATTCTCCTTTGTATTCTATCATATTCTCCCTGAATATTATCATTATGGAGATTTTGCGTACGTCTCCTTTCTCAATTTTCATGGTTATTTTGTCGTACTTCCTCTTGAATTTCTTGTTCTTCTACTTCTGCCCTCAATATTTCTCTCTCGCGAGCTAGTCGTGCTTGTTCAGCATAATGTCTCTCAATTTCTTCTTCAATTATTCTTCGATTTCTCTGGATATCTCGTCCATGTAATATCCTCCTACCTTCTTCTGGATTATCTTCATCATTTTGGTTGTTTCTTCCCTCTTGATTTCTGTTGTTAAGTCTATTATCCAAATTTTCGCCACGCGGATCATGGTGATTTTCTACTACCTCTTCTTCTCTATGACGTTGCTCTTCATTTAGATTTTGCATTTCTTCTTGGATATTTCCTCTAGCATTTCTTACTGGGGAATTTGGCCTTAATTCTTCCCTTACTGATCTTGAATTCGATCTAACAGTACTTCTTGATCTTCTATTTTGTAATTTCAAATTCTCCATTCTCAACTCGTGATTTTGTCTTGTTAAATTTGTACGCTCTTCCGCCTCTAATCTTCTTTCCTCTTGTATTCTTTGTCTTGGATCATTTGCTGTTTCATTTTCATCTCCTCCGTGAATTAATCTTTCAACCATTCCTTGATTTCTTTCTTCTCTTCTTCCGTCTCTTAATTGTTGATCTTCTACATCTTCCATCGAGTCCAATCTCCAAGTATGCACACTCACTCTATCATAATCCTCATTTCTATTTTGGATCGGTGTTTGTTGATTAGGTTGTGGGATTTGATCTTCTCCTTCAATCCTTGTTCTATTTCTTATTGTTCTTATCCTTGAAGAATCTCCTAATTCATTTGTTTCTTCTCATGCAAGTCTTTTACTCCTCCTCACAGTTGTTGGTGGTTCTGATGTATTTCTTCTTCTTCTAGCCATTTCTTCAACTTTAATGATTTCTTCAAATTTTCAAATTGTAATTAGAGATTTCTTAACTTGATCCTCCCTATTTCGGGCGCCAAAATATAGTTGCAGGATTTCCCACACTACACCCTTGTTAAGATCTTGCTATAATCAACTCATAATTGAAGATGAAAATCGACACTTTATTATTTTGGTTTCAGAAATGTTTACAGAAATGAGAGAATTCAAGATTACAACTATTCTCTTGAAGTTTCTCTCTCCTCAAGATTTTCTTAACACTCAAAAATACATCATCATTTTCTGGACACATTGGGTCTATATTTATAGGGTAGTTACATAGTGGATGACAGCTAAGTTTTCCTCTTATTTCGGGTTGATTCTGAGATTGTACCCCGATAGTTACAATGTTAAATCTCGCAAGTTTTATAACCGTCGCAGAACTATCATGCTTCTCTCAAGTTTTCTTCAGTCGTCAGGTATTAGTCTCTCTTTTGAAGGCTTTTGTGACACTCGTGAAATGTTGATAAAAATCTTGCGGTGATGCTCGTTATGAAGTGTTGTTAATCTCGCAGAAAATAGATGTAGCGATATTCTGGTCCTACAATCAACAACCAATAAGGTCGGATATTCTAATCGATTGAACAACGCACAACCTGTATTATTTCAATTATATAACAAAATATAATGCGCAATAGAAATAACACAGACACCAGAATTTTGTTAACGAGGAAACCGCAAATGCAGAAAAACCCCGGGACCTAGTCCAGATTAAATATACAATGTATTAAGCCGCTACAGACACTAACCTACTCCAAATTAACTTCGATCTGGACTGTAGTTGAACCCCAACCAATCTCACACTGATCCAAGGTACAGTTATGCTCCTACGCCTATGATCCCAGCAGGATACTGCGCAATTAATTCCCTTAGTTGATCTCACCCACAACCAAGAGTTGCTACGACCCAAAGTCGAAGACTTTAGCAAACAAATCTGTCTCATACATAAAAGTCTACAGGTAATAGATAAATTCGTCTCCCACGAATAAACCTATGAGATTTGTTCCGTCTTTTGATTAATCAAGGTGAAGAGGAACCAAACGATAAAGCCAGACTTATATTCCCGAAGAACAGCTCAGTTTCATCAATCACCTCACAATAAAATTAATCGGCATAGCGAAGAAGATTATTGAGGAATCACAAACAATGAGACGAAGATGTTTGTGACTACTTTTATCTTGCCTATCGGAGATAGAAATCTCAAGCCAATTATTACAATTATACTTGTACGATAGAAAGAGAAAGATCATATCACACAACTACAAGAAAAGTAGTATCAGTCTGGCTTCACAATCCCAATGAAGTATTTAAGTCATTAACCCGAATTTAAAGAGATAACTCAAGGGTTAATGGAGATCGACTCTAGCTTAGAGAAAACTAGTATCACACAATAAAGGTGTGTAGGGATTAGTTTTTCCAATATCTAGAGCTCTCCTTATATAGTCTTTCAAATCAGGTTTTGCAATCAATGTTAGCTTGCTAACAAAGCATTCAATATTCATCGTTAGATGAATACCTGATTAGATACAAGCTAATATCTCTCAACCGTTAGATCAAAAACTTAGCTTTCCATACACACATGTACTTGACATTTTGGGTTTGTGTAATTATATCCAAACGTGTACAATTGTTGGATCAATATTAGTCAACCAAATGGTTAGCCGAATGATAACTTTCATATCAACCATATTCTTCTTCACCATAACTAGTCCAAATGACTCAAATGAACTAGTTAGAGAGTTGTTCAATTGCTATGAGATCTCAAGTACTACAAGAGACACAATTGAATCAAAAACGATGTGATTCACTCGAATCATGAACTATAAAGCCACGGTTTGGAAAAGCATTCCTTAGTAATTTAGAATAAGTTCACGAATCAACGTTTTCAGACATAACCTCTTGAGTTCGCGGACTGAGTTCGCGGACTCAAGCTAACCGGTTGAAGTTAATAAACTCCAGCAGAATTTCTCGAGATGAGAACTTCCGTCAGTTCGTGGACTGGGTTCCCAGACTGCACCTGAGCTTCAACTTCAGCAGATATTCTCGGGTTTGAGAACTTACGCCAGTTTGTGGACTGAGTTCGCGGACTGAGTTGCTGCTCACGTTCCGGTTCCACTTGATCAACAGAGTTCTCAAACTTCGGTTAAAGTGTTAAGGACTTATACATATATGTGTTACCACAACATAATGTTTATTTCCCATAATGGTTATATAGTCTAAACTCTCATTTCAATCATTGAAACATTCTTAGAGGACGTCATATAGTTGTTATTCACAAACTAGTTTTCGTCAGAGCAATTTCCAAAGTGATTGAAACATAACATGACTTTCGTCACTAGGCAAAGATGAACTTGGCTAAAGTGAAAGGTTTACCAACACCCATTTAGAGAAATAGATAAACGAGATATACTCAGCTCGAAATGTCACATGTGCATATTCTTAGTCTATATAGTAAAACGACGTTTGTCTCAAGATAGTAGATAGAGTAGATAGACTTTTGAGTGATAGATAATTTCAAATCTCCACATACCTTTTAGTCAATGAAGATCCACTAGTTCCTTGAGTAGTCCTTCGTCTTGTATGATGATCTCCATGGAGTTCTTGAGCTCAACTACACTTCCTATCCTAGTCCGAGACCTTAGATATAGTAGTCTAGAAATCGAGACTATATAGTTTTGATCACTAAGATTGACAAACATGCTTGAGATAGCAACGCATGCGAGTTTGACTGAGAAGTGCTCTAATAATATCCCCCTTTGTCAATTTTAGTGGCAAACCTATTAATACATATGAAATAAAAAAAATTATATAAATAAACTTTGTAGCTACTATTCCACATGCCTAATCTTCAACAATACTCGAAATCTTTGTCACTTCCAAGTAGTCCAATGATCCCAAAGGTTGTAAGTTTAGTATCTTCGTTGTTGAAAATCCGTAGCTATAACAATGAGAAAAGCATTGGTTATCAATCATTGTTATACAGTGTCATAGTATTATTACACAACGTCAAAGTCCAATTGCATCACAACTTCAACAAAAATACTATGGTGATACTTCACTCCCCCTTAGTCAATACTCCATCTCACGTGGAAACCACTCCCCCTTACATAATGATCTGAAAACCATATGTATTTATAGTGTGAACTACAATTAATTCTCCCCCTTTTTTCAATAAAATTGGCAAAGGTACAAGAACGGGATCCTAATGAAATTTCCGTAAGAGACATTTCATGACCAAAGGTAAATGTTCTATCATCTTGTTTAGATGCAATCATAAAGCCGAGGCTAAATGCATTCATCAAGGAGTTTATAAAGATACAAGATAACCCCTAAAAATTCCACATCCGCACTCCCCATAAAGATTTGGAAATTAAGTGCAAGTTCAAAAGAACTCTCCCCCATTAGATGTCATTCCCAAGGGAACAACAAGAGCGACCTTAATTTCAAGAGAAAAGAAGGATTTCCTTAGACTCAACAAATTGCATACAAGTAAGAATTTGGAATCTAAAATATTCAATCATATTAACCAAAGCGAACCATGATTAATTTGACTAAATATGTTCAACACAAGTAAACTTATGGAGACTTAATTCATCGATTAGATTATTCACAAGAGAACCCATAAATATTCTAACCGGATTACACAATTAAAATAATCACAAAGTAACCAATTCAATTGTCCAAACTCGACACGAGAAAAATCTATGGAGTGTTAACTAAATAATCACACAAGATGATTAATTTAGTTCTTTTGGGCTCAACATAAGAGATTATGGAACCCCGATTAAGATTATCATAGGAAACGACAACCTTAACCGTCCATGTACTCAACATGAGAGAACTCATGGAATACAAACTAAATAACTAGACAAGTTGATTAATTTAGTTCTTAATGCTCAACATTTTGCATCTTTATGGAACAACCAACCATGCCAATAAAAAACCGACTTAGTCGTATCGTGCTCAACATAAGATACAAGATGGAACCTTCACGGTAATACATAATAATATGGAACAACTACGCTCTATACCGTGGATTACAAAACAAGGACCTATTCTATTTTTCCATCACAAAGTGACATAATAGACTTTATCCTTAAATCACAAAAGATTTTAACCTATCTTACATCAACAATTGACAATATAGGCTTAACTTTTGTGTTTTGCCAAAAGTCCATTCATTCCTTTATCAATATTTGCATACCAATACGTGAACGACTTTACTTTTGACAAACTATGGGATAATCAAGTTCACGGACGTAAACATACAAATCCCATCAAAATATTGCAATATATAGAATCAAAAGGATTAATACTGCAACCATCATCTTCCAAACAACTTTAGAATTTAAACCAATAAATCTAAAAACAAGAAGATGAAATCATTGGATATAGCTATGTGTAATCACAATCATAATATTGCTATTCCAAAACACTAGTTATTCTTCTAAATAAAACAGAAAACATAGAAGATTTCTTATCAGAAGACTTACTAGTTGTCGTAGATCTTTCTCAGAGCATCCACTAAGAATTCCTTCTCATTATTGAAAAACCCATTGATTATGGGATCGTTCAATTCCTCCAAATCTTCAGAAATATCAGTTAACTCACTGAGTTCTCTTTTCAAATCACGCAGAGCGTTCTTGGATTGAGACAACAATTGTTCATAGTGAGTTATCTTTTCCAAAGAGGAAATGATTTGAGATTTTAAACCATTTCTCTTATTGATAAACTCTTTCACCATGCCTCTAAAATCAAAGGGGCAAATAGAAAAGAGACAGTTAGAGGAAGAACCTTCTTCATTACATGCAGACTTCACTTTCTTCACCCTTGAGGAAGAAATTCCTTTACACAGGTACACGTTAGCTGCTTCAACTGCATCCTTGCTTGTGATGCTTCTGGTTATAGGATCCATAAATCTGTATTTTTTCAAGGAAAGAGGAAGTCTACCAAGATTTAAATAGACTTATGAACAAGAAACCCTAGAAGAATAAGTCTTCTGTATATTAATGAAACATTGTCTATATTGTTCGGAGAATATTTTCTTAACAGAAATAAATACAAACTTGAGCCACACAAATACGCATACCCTCACTTTCCCAAGTTAAAATGAGGATGCGAACGCTCCTAACGTTAGATCGGAACTTTATGAGCCAAACACACTCCATGTTTATCACAAAGTGATTTTTCAAGGTTCTTTGTGTAAGCAAGTTTCCCACCTCTTCTGATTCTGGAAGCATTGTTTTTAGGAGGACTGCGCGGATTATCCAGATTCATCTTTTGCATGTTCTTATGTAGTTTGGAAATTCTTTCCATTTTCTTCTTGAATCTCCAACACGTGCTCTGAACATGCCTTGCATTTCCACAAAACAAACAACCCAAAGATTCCTGAATTTGTTGAGGTATCTTTTGCTTATCGTGGCTGCTACTTTTCATCTTTCCCTAATCAATAGGAGCAACGGGATTCACTACGTCTACACACTTGCTTTTGTATCCTAAACCACTAGTATTTCCAAAGGGCTTCTGATCAAATAGCATAGCTGAAATTTTATAAGAACTTCTAGATAATCTTTATAGATCATCCTTAAGAGTAATAATCTCTTTTTCCATTAGAACAGTGGTTCTGGTGAGTTTATCGTTAAGACAGTCTATCTCAATATTTTTCACCTGGATTAATGATTCTAGTTTCTTCAATGAAACCTTTAATTGAAGATTTTCTTGAAGGACCTCATTATTCAAGAAACTAAAGACCTCTGTGTCTGTCTCATATTCTGAATTAGAACTTGAGCATGTAGATGTTTCAGCTGTGAAGGCTGAGACTTCATTGCATCTTTTGGACGTATTCAATCCGTTGACACTTAAAGGTTTTTTTTTTCACAGAATTATTGGTAGTGAGGACATACAAGGGACGTTTATCATGTCTAATGCCCCTTTTTATAAAATATTTGATCATTTCTGCCATCAACGATTTTTTAAACCAGATATCATCCGTACAACATTCATCACCCCAAGACACAATAGAGGTTTTTCTTGTGGATGACACACCATTGAATGCAACTGATTGAGCAGGATCTTGATCAGAGAATCTTATTTTTCCGAAAGATGAATTTTCAGAAAGAGTGGTGAGGCTATTTCCTCCATCGATGGTACATTTATTAAAAACATGTTTGTTGACTTCGAAAGTAGTTTCTAAGATATCCCAGGAATGTTTAGACTTAGTGCAAGAATACACATAGTGCTGAAGGTCTGGGGTAATGGCATGTCTGATAGCATGTAGACCTTCAGAATTAAGCTTTGCAGTAAGAATTTCTTCTGGGCTATAACTATCGACATCCTTTGGTAAATATACATTGTCTTCTGTATTTACCGGAGGATCATAGCCATTAACAACATGTACCCATATTTGAAAATCACGAGCTTGAAGATACAAGCTCATAACAATTTTCCACCCTGGGTAGTTTGAACCATCGAAGACTGGTGGTACGTTTATTGAGATAGCACCTCTGTCCATAGAGTCATATCGCTGCAAACACAGACTTGTAATGTCTTTAACGTGTTTGCTTGCTCTGATACCAATTGAAAATGAGGGGGTCTAACGACCTCACCTAATATTTCGATTAGCAATCTGTATGGACAACTCCGAGTTGTTTTCTAGATAATCAAAAAGACTCAATCAATAAAAAATACTCAAGGAGTTATTATCTCAATCTCTCGATTTGATTTACTCAAGCAAATATGATTCGCGAGCCTAATCAAAGAGAGATAACTTGGATGGTACCAAAGACCAATATCCAAGTGTCAATCGATTTAAATCAACAACCAATAAGGTCGGATATTCTAATCGATTGAACAACGCACAACCTATATTATTTCAATTATATAACAAAATATAATGCGGAATAGAAATAACACAGACACCAGAATTTTATTAATGAGGAAACCACAAATGCATAAAAACCCCGAGACCTAGTCCAAATTAAAAATACACTGTATTAAGCCGCTACAGACACTATCCTACTCCAAATTAACTTCGGTCTGGACTATAGTTGAACCCCAACCAATCACACACTGATCCAAGGTACAGTTATGCTCCTACGCCTCTGATCCCAGCAGGATATTGCGTACTTGATTCCCTTAGTTGATCTCACCCACAACCAAGAGTTGCTACGACCCAAAGTCGAAGACTTTAGCAAACAAATATGTCTCACACAGAAAAGTCTACAGGTAATAGATAAATTCGTCTCCCACGAATAAAACAATGAGATTTGTTCCATCTTTTGATTAATCAAGGTGAAGAGGAACCAATCGATAAAACCAAACTTATATTCCCGAAGAACATCTCAATTTCATCAATCACCTCACAATAAACTTAATCGACGCAACGAAGAAGATTATTGAGGAATCACGAACAATGAGACGAAGATGTTTGTGTCTACTTTTATCTTGCCTATTGGAGATAGAAATCTCAAGCCAATTATTACAATTGTACTCGTACGATAGAAAGAGCAAGATCAGATCACACAACTACAAGAAAAGTAGTATCGGTCTGGCTTCACAATCCCAATGAAGTCTTTAAGTCGTTAATCCGAATTTAGAGAAAAAACTCAAGGGTTAATGGAGATCGACTCTAGATTAGAGAAAACTAGTATCACACAAGAAAGGTGTGTGGGGATTATTTTTTCCAATAGCTAGAGTTCTCATTATATAGTATTTCAAATCAGGGTTTGCAATCAATGGTAGCTTGCTAACAAAGTGTTAATGGTGGATTTTAGTTAAGGGCTAAAGTTGTAAAACCAATTTTTGTGTAACCATCCTGCAGAGGATGAGACTATTTTATAAGTGATGAATACTTCGTCGCTTTATTAATTCACCTAGAATGGAGCATGTAGCAACAATCCCCAGAATATTCTGTGAATTTTAGTATTATTGATTAATGCATAAAACGCCTTGTATTTCCTGTGATGTTCCTAGCAGAACTCTCATTGTTGGTGCGGCATGATGATTGATTGTTACTCGCAACAGAGTAGCATGAATATCTAAGTACCAACAGTGAGGCATGCACGAAATGCCCGTACAAGTTGTATCTCTCGGAGTGTTGTACTAGCCCGATTGAGCATACATCTCTTGGAGTATTATACTAGCCCGATTGAGCATACATCTCCCAGAGTGTTATACTAGTCCGATTGAGCATCCAAACTGTCCATAGCATTCTAGGAATGATCGCGGTCATCCAACTTCACCAGCATGATTGGATGGCCCAGATCGAATCCATGACCCCAAGCAGGTATTGGAAATTTCACTGCCGACCCAACACGGGTCCCGCATGGTTGGCCTCCCCAAAAGGGGTGGCATAGCTTTCCAAACCGTCCAACCCAAGCAGAATGGACAAGAAACCCTAAATTAGGGTTTGGGGCACATTACATGTGTCGCAAAACGATCTCAACCATCCATCTTCGCAGGCATAGATGGAGGGTGTAGATGTAGATTCAAAGGGCTCAATGCATGTTATCACAATCATCGTGGGACCGTATACACATATGACCAGTCGGTCAAGACCAACTATGGTTGGTTGTCCCAATTCGTGCGCCCAAAACAAGGCATGACGT
Organism: Papaver bracteatum; assembly: GCA_023529315.1. Taxonomy (NCBI): domain Eukaryota; kingdom Viridiplantae; phylum Streptophyta; class Magnoliopsida; order Ranunculales; family Papaveraceae; genus Papaver; species Papaver bracteatum. The sequence continues at coordinate 1,515,795 of JAJJWX010000997.1, forward strand.
ACGTCCAAACCCTAATTAGGGTTTGTATTGATCACGAGCATCCGTTTTCTCTTGATCGAATGAAGGGTTTATGAGACAATTGAATAGGTCCAGTGAACATCAACATGATCGCCGTGGATCCATCTATCTCCTCACCCGACCGACCAAGGCATACCATGACTGGTTTTTCTAAATCGCACGCCCAAACTAGCGTGGTCACACTTCCCAGATGATAAACTAATCTCGACCACTCAATTTCACCGGAAGAATTGAGTGGCTTAGATAAAATTTCCCTGGGACAGTCAGGTATAGGTGTAAATACCAGCCTACCACCTACATGCCGGACTAAACGGCCGAGACAGACTAAGCTTGGTCGTCTCGAAATGTGCGCCTTAAAGGTGGCATGCCGCGCCCCTTTAGGAATCCTTTGAGACATAGGATTTCTGTCGCAAATCGATCTCAGCCACTCAACTTCACCGGTAAATTTGAGTGGCCTAGATCAAACCTTAGTGGGACAGTGAAGCATGGACATGGACATCAGCATGCCATCTACACGCATGCTTGATCGGTTCTCCATGAAACGTCTCCCGGGATTGGATTCTACCAAGCTGAAAGAGTGCACTCGCGCACCTCCTAAACCCTAATACGATGGTCGCAGATCTGAGTCGCAAGTCATCTTGTCCGTCCAACTTCTCCATTCTGGACGGACGGCCTAGGATAGGAGTTAGGAGACCAGTGAGGTATCACCATGATCACCGTCTGCCACTCTACCATACCATGTGGTCAGCCAAGGGAGGGCTTGCTAGTGCAGCCTCCAAACCATCACATGAAATAGGCAGGGCATAATGCTCAACAACGATGATTTATATATGCCGAATACATTCGATGAATAGAATACACACGATGCTTTACAAGTATTGACTTCCTAAATAACTTAGTTATTTAACTAGCATTACATGCTACCTTCTGTAGGTCCCATGATCTACACACTCGAGACATCAATCATGTCACAAACTGGGGGATACATACTGGGGTATTGGTCTGGCGGTTTACAACGTGCAGCGTGCAACGCGCCATCACAAGAATGTGTCAGGAAGATATGGATGGTTAGTGATGATGGGAGAAGTGGGCAAGACTGATCGTGTGACACTAACACACAACTCCACTACTCCATCATTCCACTTCCTCCACTTCCCACGAGAGACGTGAATAAGGCTCAAATGACTTGTATAAATAGGTTATCCTCCATATTTCCAATACACAGAAGACAACACATAAATTAAGTGTTAATACAATTGTATTCGAAACACCCAGAGCCTGATTGCATTATTCGTAAGCCTACTCACCTTTCTGTTACAAGTCATAAAACAGCCTACACCTTCACAATCTCAACACCTTCTTCTCTTCCCTACCTAAGATCAACCCCATCTCCTTCACTTTCTGACCGAAACAAGTCTGGAACGACCATTTTTTGGTTTAGGCTAGAATTGTATAGATTGATCTCTCGAATCAAAAGCACTCCTGTGCAGTGCATTTGTTTAAGGTTTAAACTCATTTCTCATCCACACAACCCAAAATTACCAAAACCGACAAAGATAGTTTTCACCCATAAACAATTGGCGACCACAGTGGGAGATTAATCTCTCGGTTGTAAAGTCATTTAATCAATACCCAATCTCATTGGTTGATTTCAATATGGTTGGTCTTAGGACTCACCAAACAGTTTCAAATTCCGGTCTAAGTTCCTCCAACGAAGATGCTCCTCCTCCTAATGGCGTGTCTGATGGTGTAACCGGAAGAATCCCAACATTGATCGAGTTAGCACGGGTGAAGAAGATTCACACGAAGAACATAGACCTGATCAAAGAAACGATAAAAGGCATACTCGATCTCCTCATCAAGATAACATCAGAAATGAGCGGCTCTCATGTCACAAAGATTTCTACACTGGGGACTGATCCTTACAACGATCCTCCTAAAGTCAGCAATTTCACTATGAATCAGAGGTCGGTGGACCAAGAAGCCGCTTCTCTAGTGGAAAGTTTGTGCGAACTTTTACACCTCTCGAAGAACCAGCAGGCGGAGACGTTTGCTGCAATCAACCAGATAGCGTTGGACGTAAAGTTAACTCCTTTACGCCCAGAAGCCTCCAAAATGCCGGATATGTCTGTGAATAATATTACATTTATAGAAGAAGACATGATGGCGGAAGAAGGTCACAACCGTTTCCTACACGTTACTGCACGCATCAAGGATTCAGAATTCAAGAGAGCCCTCATCGACACAGGAGCGTCTTAGAATGTGATTACCCTCAATACACTCAGGACGGCCAAGGTTCGCCCAGGCAAGATCATACAGCAGCCTACCACAATGACAGATTTTGAAGGAAACAAAACCAATACGTACGGGTACGTCAATCTGAATTTATCTGTAGGACCCATCCAGTCTAAAGTGAAATTCGAATTCATAGAAAATGATCCGGACTACCACATGATATTGGGGAGACCGTTTCTTCATGACAAGAGAATTGTTCCTTCAACATATCACCAGTGTTTGAAGACTATGCTGAATAAGGAAGTCGTTCGCATCCCTGCATCGTTCTCTCTTTACGCACCGATCTGTAGCGTAGAGTTGTTTGAGCCGAAAGAAACTCCGCGGAAAGAATCAGGAAAAGTTCATTGCATCCCACTCCCCACGTGGGCATCAATCCAGGAGGAAGGCCGACTTGCATCGTTGAAGTCTAAGCCCCATGATATGTCAGAACATCCTTCTGAAGCTACGACTCATATTCACACTAAAAGAGAACAAACTTTTGTGGCAAGCCGTGATCAGAAGGGAAAAACCGTGTACGAACGCCTTTGTTAGCAATTAGCAGGGGAGGCTACTACCCAGCCTCTCCGCCTAATGGAATGTTACAACAGCGAAGAGCCGCAGGGGGAGGTATTGGACGCTCCAAGACAGCTGCAGGACGGCACCAACTCCATGACCGACGAACTCGAAGTTGTTAATATAGGGAGTGAGGAATTACCCAGGCCTATCTCCATCAGCTCAACCTTGTCCAAAGATGAACGCACGAAACTTGTGCAACTTCTCAAGGAATACCAAGACATATTCGCTTGGACATATGACGAAATACCCGGTTTAGATGAAAAACTGGCCACCCATCATCTGTATGTCATACCTGGATCCAAGCCGGTCAAACAGTCTCCGAGACAATTCAGGCACGAAGTGGAAGAGCATATCAAGACTGAGATATAGAAGCTGCTAGCCGCTGGATTCATTAAACCCATTCATCACCCAACCTGGTCAGCTAATGTGGTTCCAGTAAAAAAGAAAAATGGGCAGATCAGATGCTATGTGGACTTCAGAGATTTGAACAGATGTTGCCCCAAAGATGATTTTCCTATACCTAACATCCACATGTTAGTGGATGCAACCAGTGGGCACGGAATTTTCTCCTTCATGGACGGATACAACAGGTACAATCAGATAAAAATGTACGAGCATGATGCAAGTAAGACAGCTTTTCGAACTCCTCTCGGAAATTTTTATTATACAATAATGCCATTTGGTTTAAAGAACGCCGGTGCGACCTATCAACGCGCTATGACGGCAATATTCCACAACATGATGCACAAGCAAGTTGAAGACTACGTGGATGATATAGTAGTCAAATCGAGGGCTTGGTTGGATCACACAGGAGTCCTACGGCAAGTGTTCGAAAGGTGCCGTGAGTATAAATTGAAGATGAATCCATTGAAATGCGCCTTCGGTGTTTCTTAAGGAAAATTTCTGGGATTCCAGGTAATCGCTAAGGGAATCGAGGTAGACCCATCCAAGACTCAATCCATCCTCACGATGCCACCGCCACGAACTGTGAAGGAGCTTCAAAGCTTCATGGGTAAGGTGAACTATATTCGGTGTTTCATACCCGGCTTGGCCCAGCTCGTTGCTTCATTCACTCCCTTGATGAAGAATGGAGCAAGCTTTATCTGGTCCGCACTACAATAGGAAGCGTTTTGGAAGATTCAACGGATGTTGTCGTCTCTAGCGGTCATGAAGTCCCATGTCCAAGGGAGACCGTTGTATCTCTACATAGCCTTCAGCGATACTGCCGTAGGGGATTTTCTCGCATAGGAGGATGATAAAGGAGTCGAACATCCCATATAATATTTCAGTCGAATACTAAGATATGCTGAGCTTAGATATCCCAAAGCGAAGAAGGCGTGCCTAGCCCTGATTCATTTCATTCAGAAGTTTAGACATTACCTGTTGTCCAACAAGGTAGTACTCATATCTAAATCCGACCCTGCGAAGTTTTTAATTTCAAAGCCGGTCTTGATGGGAAGGGAGGCCCAGTGGATTCTCCAAATATCGGAGCTAGACATAACGTGCACGTCACCGAGAGATATCAAAGGACAAGCTGTTGCTGATTTACTGGCAGCATTCCCCGGAGAAGGCACTACTGCATTACACGAGGATCTTCCCGGAGAATTTCCAGAGATCTCCGTTGTCGAAAGAGAGGCATGGCTACTGTATTTCGATGGCTCTGCCACTCTTAGCAATAACACTGGAGGAGCAGGCGTGGTCCTAGTATCTCCAACTGGCGAAGTATTTTCACACTCTTTCAAGTTAGACTTTCAATGCACCAAAAACTCATCGGAGTATGAAGCCTTTCTCATAGGACTGTCAATAGCCAAGCAAGCAGGGGCCACTCGCCTAGAGATAAGAGGTGACTCTAAATTACTGGTTAATCAGATGAACGGAGTCTATGCATTGAAGGAAGAAACAATAGCCCCGTAACGATCAGAAGCGCAAAGGCTGTTGAACTACTTTGCAGATGCAACCATAACCCATGTTGGTCACATCAACAACAGACATGCCGATTGTTTAGCCACACTGGAGTCTAAATTGCAGTTCGAAGGTTTGGAAGAGACTCTGACGGTAAGAAGGAGGACAGTGGAATCAACATGGATCTCACAACGCAAGGACATTGGGACCTGTGATTGGAGAACTCCTATCATCAAGAACTCAACAGCTCACTTTCTCAAGGAAAGGTTAGTCTCAAAACTTTGCAGAGCTATTTCATGCTTCATGGTATGCTATATCATCGAAATCCGGATGGTTCCCTATCGAGATGTCTCGGATATGAAGAGGCGCAGTTACAGCTTAACCGCGTTCATACTGAAACCTGTGGACAAACGTTGGCGGCAATGGTCTACCGTCATCTTCAATGCCTGGGATATTATTGGCCAAAAATGGAAGCTCGATATCGTTTACTCCAGAAGTCTTGCACCAATTGCCAAGCGCCGCCACACCAACTGGAGGTCCTCAATGTAAGCCATGCTGGGGACTGGAGAGAACCGTACATTAGTTATCTCCGCGATGGAGTAACTCCTGCCAATCAAAGGGATGTTGTCAAGATGAAACAAAAGGCGAAGCGATTCGTATTTCATGAGGGGATCCTATATCGTAAAAGTTTTGGAGGCGATCTATTACGGTGTCTGGATAAGGAAGAGGTTTCAACTATGTTGAAAGGAATGCACGAAGGGGAACATCAAGGGAAGAGGAAACTATTTCTCCAGATACATGAGAAGTATTATTGGCCGACAATGGAGGATGGTGCAGCTATATTCGTGAAACACTGTCACGAGTGTCAAGTTCACGTGAACCTCGTTCACGCACCCTCCACTCCTTTACACTCGATAAGAAGTCTGTGTCCCTTTTATAGCTAAGGACTTGATATTATTGGGAGGATTAATCCGTCATCGTCGAATCAGCACGAGTATATCATAACTGCGACGGAGTATTTTACTAAGTGGGTTGAATTCATCCCTCTACGGGGAACTGCAGGAGCAACAATTGCCGCCTTCATCAAAGAATACATCATTTGTCGGTTTGGTGTACCCAAGCACATCATCACCGACAATGGCATTCCTTTTGAAAACAAACAGGTACGAGAATTACTTGAAGAATATGGAATTAAATAGGTCTTCTCCACCATCTACTACCCTCAAGGAAACGGACAAGCTGAGAGCACCAACAAGACACTGATCCGGATTCTCAGTCGAACAGTGCATGACAACCCCAGGAACTGGCACGAAAAGCTGCCTATGGCACTATGGGCATATCAGACGGCACCTAGAAGTTCCGTTGGGGTTTCTCCATATTCACTTGTTTATGGTGCGGATGCAGTCCCAGCAGAAATCAGGATTCCGTCAGCAAGGATTGCAGCAGCAAGTGGGGTCCACTGGAGCGAGGTCGAAGCATCTAACTCGAGAATTGCTGAGTTAGACAATCTGGATTCCAGAAGAAGCAAGGCAGAGGAGCACGCTCAGGTATATAGAAATAGGGTTTCCAAGGCGTACGACAAGACTGTAAGGCCACGTGTTTTTGGGATAGGAGATTTGGTCTTGAAGACATCCAAGCACATCCAACAAGACATGTCTGCACCAAAGTTCTCTCCAAAGTGGGAAGGTCCCTATATGACTACCAAGGCTTACAACACCGGATACTACAAGATCATTAAGGAGGATGAAGGCAAGTTAGAAACAGTCATTAATGGAAAATGGCTCAAGGCATACCATGCCTGATCATTATCCCGCAACTGTCCCACGACATGACAATGCAGACATTTTCATTACACATTTGAATTGTTAATTTATTTAAAAAAAAAAACTTCATTCATCTGCCAATGCAATCAAGAATGTTCAAAAGGAAAATTGACGATAAAGGAGCGTACCCTAGAAGAGGCCGTCCAGCAGATTATAGTTCCTTGAAAACATCATCTTCAACCTAGCATGATACCTCTATGTCCTATCCTTGAAGTTTTGAACCGCCTGCTCCACCTTCTTTGATTCCGCATCCAGAGCCTTTTCCTCCTCCAATATATCTTTTGTAGCAGAAACAACATTCACGAGGATACCAGCTCGATCAACCTTGATGATATCAAGACACTTTCGCAGCCAGCCCACGTTGAACTCCATGGATTTGCAGGTAGATACCATGTTCTCCCACTTTTCGAGATTTGATTCAGCGACGTTGCGAACGGAAATATTCTACATCTCAGCAATCATGGGAAGAAGGCAGTTTACTGTAGTAACCAGAGAAGATGAGCAGTGCCGAACTACATTCATGGTTACGATGTGGCCATATTTTTTCCACACTTTTATATACAGAGGCACAAACTCTTTCCGCACTAAGAATCCACCAATATCTCAGTAGCTGGAAGACATGCATTTCATGTGTACATCGAATGCAAGACCCGCATTGGGGTATTCGTAAGAAGAGATACCCAGATCATCATCTTCAAGGTTTGCAGCGTTAGGTGTGTTCGAGTTTGAAGGAAGAGGATTGGTTAAGTCATCATCATCGATAACTATTATAATGTTCCAGTGGGGTATCTCTGCAAAAAGGAAAAGATCATTCGCCTGATCGTCATGAATAACAAGCAACTGTGCGGAGGAGAAAAGGAAAAGAGGGACAAACCGGTATGACCTTCTTGACTCGGAGAACACGAGCAGGGGACTCATCATGAAGCCTGGACGCAGATCGTGCACGCTTAACAGAAGATCCTGGGTGGTATGAAGAAAATGATCCACTATTGTTCGACATGGTGAGGAAACAGAGTTTCTGCCAGAGAGAACCCTATTGTAAATTTGTAAAAAGTGGTTCAAAATCTCCACGCATGCATATATGCTGAAGAAACCCTAAAGGAAGAGTAAAGCGGTCGTTGCAAATCCTACCTGATATATGAGGATTCAACACTTACCAAGTCATGCTTTCTTTCAAACCCTAATCAAATATTGAGAGAACAACTAGATATGAACGATTTGTCCAGAGCAGTGTGTAAACACCCACGTCGGGGGAATCCCAGTGGAAGAAGGCACCTAGGGGATGAAGCCGGTCCCACCAAGGCCCGTGGTCACGCATGCATGGAGGATTTCCCACGATTGGTCAGATTCCCTCCAGGTAGACTTCTTTCCTCTCATCCTCTTATGTTATATATATGTCACCATCTCATGCCTACCCCACGATAGTGTAACCATCATGTCCTAGGCAGGGGACTTAATGTTGATGGTGGATTTTAGTTCAGGGCTAAAGTTGTAAAAATAATTTTTGTGTAACTATCCTACAGAGGATGAGACTACTTTATAAGTGATGAATACTACTTTGTTTTATTAATTCACCTAGAATGGAGCATGTAGCAACAATCCCCCGAATATTCTGTGAATTTTAGCATTATTGATTAATGCATAAAACTCCTTCTATTTCCTGTGATGTTCCTAGCAAAACTCTCATTGTTGGTGCGGCATGATGACTGATTGTTACTCGCAGCAGAGTAGCATGAATATCCAAGTACCAACAGTGAGGCATGCACGAAATTCCCGTTCAGGTTGTATCTCTCGGAGTGTTATACTAGCCCGATTGAGAATACATCTTTTGGAGTGTTATACTAGCACGATTAAGCATACATCTCTCAGAGTGTTATACTAGCCCGATTGAGCATCCAAATTGTCCATAGAAGTCTAGGAATGATCGCGATCATCCAACTTCACCAGCATGATTGGATGGCCCAGATCGAACCCATGACCCCAAGCAGGTATTGGAAATTTCACTGCCGACCTAACGTGGGTCCCGCATGGTCAGCCTCCCCAAAAGGGGTGGCATAGATTTCCAAACCGTCCAACCCAAGCAGAATGTACAAGAAACCCTAAATTAGGGTTTGCGGCACATTACATGTGTCGCAAAACGATCTCAACCATCCATCTCCGCAGGCATAGATGGAGGGTGTAGATGTAGATTCAAAGGGCTCAGAGCATGTTAACACAATCACCGTGTGCCCGTCTACACATATGACCAGTCGGTCAAGACCAACTATGGTTGGTTGTCCCAATTCGTGCACCCAAAACAAGGCATGACGCACGGCCAAACCCTAATTAGGGTTTATATTGATCACGAGCATCCATTTTCTCCTGATCGAATGAAGGGTTTATGAGACAATTGAATAGGTCCAGTGAACATCAACATGATCGACGTGGATCCATCTATCTCCTCACCCGACCGACCAAGGCATACCATGCCTGGTTTTTCCAAATCGCACGCCCAAACTAGCGTGGTCACACTTCCCAGATCATAAATCGATCTCGACCACTCAACTTTACCGGACGAATTGAGTGGCTTAGATCACGTTTCCATGGGATAGTCAGGTATAGGCGTGAATACCAGCCTACCACCTACACGCCGGACCAAACGGCCGAGACAAACCAAGCTTGGTCGTCTCGAAATGCGCGCCTTGAAGGTGGCATGCCGCGCCCCTTTAGGAATCCTTTACGACATAGGATTTCTGTCGCAAATCGATCTCAGCCACTCAACTTCACCGGTAAATTTGAGTGGCCTAGATCAAACCTTAGTGGGACAGTGAAGCATGGACATGGACATCAGCATGCCGTCTACACGCATGCCTGATCGGTTCTCCATGAAACGTCTCCCAGGCTTGGATTCTACCAAGATGAAAGAGTGCACTCGTGCACCTCCTAAAACCTCATCCGATGGTCGCAGATGTGGGTCGCAAGTCATCTTGTCCGTCCAACTTCGCCATCCTGGACGGACGGACGGCCTAGGATAGGAGTTAGTCGACCAGTGAGGTATCACCGTGATCACCATCTGCCACTCTAACACACCATGTGGTCGGACAAGGGAGGGCTTGCTAGTGCATCCTCCAAACTATCACATGAAATAGGCAGGGCATAATGCTCAACAGCGATGCTTCATATATGCTGAATACATTCGATGAATAACATGCATAGAATACATATGATGCTTTACAAGTATCGACTTCCTAAATAACTTAGTTATTTGACTAGCATTACATGCTACCTTCTGTGGGTCCCACGATCCACACACTCGAGACATCAATCATGTCACAAACTGGGGGATACATACTAGGGTATTGGTCTGGCGGTTTACAACATGCAGCGTGCAACGCGCCATCACAAGAACGTGTCTGGAAGACATGGATGGTTAGTGATGATAGGAGAAGTGGGCATGACGGATCGTGTGACACTAACACACAACTCCACTACTCTATCATTCCACTTCCTTTACTTCCCACGAGAGACATAAATAAGGCTCAAATGACTTGTATAAATAGGTTCTCCTCCCTATTTCCAATACACAAAAGACAACACAAAAATCAAGTGTTAATACAATTGTATTCGAAACACCCAGACCCTGCTTGCCTTATTTGTAATCCTGCTCACATTTCTGTTACAAGTCATAAAACAGCCTACACCTTCACAATCTCAACACCTTTTTCGCTTCCCTCCCTAAGATCAATCCCATCTCCTTCACTTTGTGACCGAAACAAGTCTGGAACGGGCATTTCTTGGTTTAGCCCAGAATTGTATAGATTGATCTCTCGAATCAAAAGCACTCTCGTGCAGTGCATTTGTTTAAGGTTTAAACTCATTTCTCATCCACACACCCCAAAATTACCAAAACCGGCAGAGATAGTTTTCACCCATAAACACAAATCATTCAATAGTCACCGTTAGATGAAAACCTGATTAGATACAAGAGACACAATTGAATCAAAAAATGATGTGATTCACTCGAATCATTAATCATGAACTATAAAGCCATGGTTTGCAAAAGCATTCCTTAGTAATTCAGAATAAGTTCATGAATCAACGTTTTCAGACATAACCTCTTGATTTTGCGGACTCAAGCTAACCGGTTGAAGTTAATAAACTCCAGCAGAATTTTTCGGGATGAGAACTTCCGTCAGTTCGCGGACTGCACCTGAGCTTCAACTTCAGCAGATATTATCGGGTTCGAGAACTTACGCCAGTTCGCGGACTGAGTTTCTGCTCTCATTCCGGTTCCACTTGATCAACAAAGTTCGCAAACTTCGGTTCAAGTGTTAACAACTTATACATATATGTGTTGCCACAACAATGTTTATATCCCACAATGGTTATATAGTCTAAACTCTCATTTCAATCATTGAAACATTCCCAGAGGACGTCATATAGTTGTTATTCACAAACTAGTTTTCGTCAGAGAAATTTCCAAAGTGATTGAAACATAACATGACTTTCGTCACTACGCAAAGATGAACTTGGCTAAAGAGAAAGCTTTACCAACACCCATTTCGAAAAATAGATAAGCAAGATATACTCAGCTTAAAATGTCACATGTGCATATTCTTAGTCTATATAGTAAAACGACTTTTGTCTCAAGATAGGAGATAGAGTAGATAGACTTTTGAGTGATAGATAAGCTCAAGTCTCCATATACCTTTAGTCGATGAAGATCCACTGGTTCTTTGAGTAGTCTTTCGTCTTGTATAATGATCTTCATGGAGTTCTTGAGCTCAACTACACTTCTTATCCTAGTCCGAGACCTTAGCTATAGTAGACTAAAAATCAAGACTATATAGTTTTGATCACTAAGATTGACAAACATGCTTGAGATAGCAACGCATGCGAGTTTGACCGAGCAGTGCTCTAACAGAGTCAACTTCGTATAGGTTAGCTTGAAAGTATTAGGATGAGACATTACAAGTATTGCGAAGACTTGAAGAAGTACGAGCTATAACTATAATTACAACATCATCCTCCCACTTGAGGTTAGTGATATTTGACTTGAACTGTTTCATTCCCTAACGTATCTTTCAAGTCGTGCATATTGAAACCATAAAACTGCGAAGAATGAACACTCTATATAGACATAGTATTAAGGAATACAATATGAGGTTTATTGCTTGACCATTAAACCTTGTATCTAAGATATCAACATAATCGTATGAATGCTATTGTGATTATGTATGGATATGAGGTGAGGATTTCATCTTAGGAAACAATGTTTTTACATGTGTTTTAAGGAAGTAAGTTCATGATATGTGTTGTGAACCGAAAAGTAAATTTCCAGGCGTTATTGGGGATGTTCTTCATTGCATATCTTATGAACAGCCAATATGTGTGATTAGTATAACCGCTCATGACTTGTTTGTGTTCTTGGTAAAACTATTCACATGAGGACTGACTTATGTATTGGTATGACTTTTATTAATGAAACTGATCTTAAGTAATCACCTGGGGTATGATCGGGTTTGTGTGTGTCTGACCAAATTTTGGAGAGGGGAACCGATCCTAGTAAGAGGTGCAATACATCACAAGGGGAACCGATCCTTGTAAGAGGTGCAACAAGGTTTATAGAAGAAAGGGGAACCGATCACGTTTTTAGGCAAAGAGGAACCGATCCTATGGACATGTGCAACACATACAAGTTAGATACCAAATATATGTGGGAAACCGATCCTATTACCTAGTCATCTGAATCTTTGATAAGCTAGTGTGACTATGCACAGTACTCACATGGAGGTAGAACCGAAACTTGTTTTGGTAGAACCGTTACACCCATGACTTGTGATTGAGTGTTACTTGATCAATCACATAGTTCTTGAAAGTTAGATGAACTAATTCTAAACTTGTTTGGAAGTGTGGTAAATCGGTTTCAAGTGAGTAAGTATGAAAAAGGACTTACTAGAGGAAATATGTCGACACACTTTTGAACACGCGCATTTAATGTGTATTTTTTATTGTCAAAGATATTCCTTACTAGCTAAGAAGGAAGGAAATCCCAAGATCGAATTTAAATAAGTTAAGAATCTTTTAATTAAGGTTTTTAAATATATATATAAAAAAAAAATTAGTAACGTGCATTTTCTAGTTAACGTTTTTCCAAGGAGATCTCGATCATAAATTTGGATAGTGCATTCTCAAGAATTATGAAAACAGAATTTGGAAAATATTGAATATCTTGAGAATATTTTCCGTTTTGGAAATTCCTTGGTGTCCAAACTTCCTTGTCCATAAATACTTTGAGTTTGCATTTCTAGCAAATTAATTCTTCGTGACAGTAAACTTCCTCTGTTGTACTGTTATTGGTGAAGCCGCCTATTCAGAGAGGAGAGTAACCTAATTAGGCGAAATCTCTTACGGACGCTCAGTTTAAAGTCTTCTTTGGGATTGAGAAGCTCTAGTGCGTACCGTTGGTGGGAAACTAGATAATTGGGGTTTATCTTTAGTTTTCATATTGATTTGATTGACTAACGGTGGTTGAACTTTGATTGAACCTAGTTTGTTTATGCTTGAGAATCTTTTCTTCTGATATAAGATTCACTCAAACTAGTTCAAGGTTTCGACATGCATCTTTAGATTGTTGTTAGATCTAAAGACGATCTTGTGATAATCCATTGTTAACTGACTCCATTCTGTGTGTGATTGATCATAAGAGATTCAAGTAGTTGTGTGCTAGTGTTTATTGAAGATCTAAGAAGATTTGAATACAAAGAAGTGATAGAAGATTTCAGACTTGGTTTTATACTCTTTGGTGTGCACAATACTTGTTTCGGTAAAAGAGGATCCAATTAATAATCGGTATATCCTTGTGGTAGATTGGATTGATTAATTGTGTATATCGGCATCAACACAATTATTTGGATTAAGAGTGTTGTTGGCTTAATCTTAACGATTACCTGTTGGTGATTGAACATAAGATAGATCCTGGTACCTGGCAAAGGAGTTTATGTTAAGATAAACATAATCTCCTTTGTGCAACTCATATCACTTGGTTGAAGAGAGTTGATACCAAATAGATTTGTTGTTCCTTTACTGTTTGGAATACAAACCAAAATAATTAGTCCAAGTACGTGACTTGTTTACAGGTTGGAGGCGTGGGAATACAGAAGGAACTAGGTGAACTATAGGTTTAGTTGCTTGGTCTCAACTATACGAAGTTGGTTTATTTTGTATAGTGGCTTAATCCTGAGAGTATTCAATTCTGGACTAGGTCCCGGGGTTTTTATGCATTTGCGATTTCCTCGTTAACAAAATCTTGTTGTGTCATTTACTTTATATTTCGCATTATAATTGTTTTATTATAATTAAAGTAAATTATACAAACGTTAATTCCTATTTACTTGATATGCAATCCTGTTGAGTTTGGTTAAGTCCGAACCTTTGTATCAAGTAAACACACTTTGTTGTTATATTGTCTCGATCTCTTATCCATAAACAGTCACACGAAGTGTGAACCGATTTGTTGTATTGTCTCGACTCAGTCTATAGACAATCACTTTTGGAGAAAGGACTTATAGGAAGGAAAAGTTATAACTTGAGGTATATTTGGGTACCCTCGCCTTTTCAATTGGTATCAGAGCAAGCAAACACGAAAAGATCTAACAATTTGTGTTTGATGCGATCCAACCTATAAGATATGAGTCAAAGTAGAGTTAAGCGAGAGAAAAAACTAAAGAAATACTCATTTAACGTATCGCAAGACATTGCAAGTTTTAATTTTAAGAAATGCTTAAAAGGAGCTTCTTCAAGTTTTACTTGCTTTTTTGAGAATAAGTCTTTAAACGAGACTAAGTTAATCCATGTATTCGAAATCAACGATTCAGACTCTGAAAAATGTCTTTTCGATAACGAGAATTTTTTGAGTTCCATGCTTGAGATTTCTGATGAAAGATCAAGTGTAAAAACATTTGAACTAAAATAATTGAGCAAACAATTTCTTTTTGGTTCTAATGAACTTCTTTCAGCACTTGAAAGAGAACAAGATTTAATCTTAAAGTTTCAAAATCTCGATGAAGAGCATAACTTGTTGAAAGAAGAATACTCATAACAATTTCTTATATACAAAAAGGTAATTGAAGAAACTCAGGATGATTTTAAAGAAATTAAGATTGAATGTGAAAGGATGTATCAAAATCACAAGAATTTTAGGGAAGATACTTCTTAACAACTACAAGGTCTTGAAGAAAAACTTGTTGAATCTGATGCAAGGATTAACTCTCAACAAAAGAGTTTTGAAGAGAAAGAAGGTGTATACTCTCACGATAAAAACACCTTGAGGATGATTTAGCTGGTGCTCTTGATAAAATCAATATGTTGGAAGAATAAATTTTGGACCTTAAAAAGTTCAATGTTAGATCAAACAATTTAACCTCAATGTTAGAAGCAAGTAGAAATTATCGTGATACACGAGGATTAGGCTATAAGGGAATAGATGCTTCAAATATTAGCAAAGAGTTAAAATTTGTTAAAGCTATAAATTCTTCTCAATCAAAGGCTTCCACTAATTTCAAAAATGATACTATTTCGTGTAAAGAAGTAAAGCCATACAAGCCTAAGAATTCGGTTCAACCAGCAGTAATCAAAGAGAGCACTTCTGCTAATGTCAAGAAAACAACAACGTTGAACAAGGATAAGAAGAAGAAGAAGAAGAAGAAGAAACTCATCGAGCTCCAATGCAAGAGGATCCATAAAAAGGTAACATTAAAACTCATACTTTGAATATTTATACTAAGCATTGTTATTTTGTGGTAATAAAGGACACTTGCAATGGGGATGCAAAGTTCATAAGATGCAAGATGCACTTTCTTTTATATCATACAAATTAGCTAAGTTTTCTCCTATTAAGAACTCGTTATTGTCCTAAGGTTAGGCAAAAGAATTATTATAATAATAGTTCAAATTTTGCATATCACTCGACAAGGTCATTTCATAAAATACCCAATTGTAGAAATAGATATGATGTTTTAAATGCAAAGACAATATATGATATTCCAAATTGGAGAAAGGATGTTTCACAAAGTTTTCAAAAGGACAATGATCCTAATGGTATGAAGGAGAAAGTTTCTCCTGCGAAACCCAATTCTAAATGGGTCCCTAAGTCCTCCATAGCCAAGAAGGGACCAAATGTTAGTCACAAGAATGACTCTCAGTTGTTAATTTTTGGTGACAATAAGTACAAGAGTCTTATTGAAAGTCTAAATAAAGACATTATGTCTTAAATCTCTTGTACTAGTAAAGGTTGTGATAATGACACTCTTCATCACAAGTCAAAGAAGAAAAACAAGAGATGGAACAAGAGAAAACAAACCAAGCAAGAGGTCAAGAATGATTCTGTCTTAGTCACTCATGACGAACAAGACAAAACTGAACTTAACACAACCTAGTTGTGTTAGAATATGCATGCTCACCTTGGTGCTCAATTTTGAACGGTGAGGAAGCCCATGAAACTGAGCACATGATCTCTCGATTATTATATGACTAATTTACATCTTTAGGAGATTTATTTTCTTCTATACTCATACTTTCTCTATCTGTATTTGGGTTTTGAAAGAAACGTTAATAGTGAGTTTATGATGTTTATATCTACTGATCATATATGTGTAGATCTTGAGTTTACGGTTAAAATGAGCCACAAATCACTGAATTCGGACATCGTATGCAAAAGTTATGTCGAAAACAGTTTAGTGTTGTGATCTATCACAAGTAACTCTTGGGAACCGATCCTAGTACCCTGTCATGGTGATGGAACCGATCCTAGTACCATGTCATGGTGAGGGAACCGATCCTAGTGAGAGGTCCCCTTACGAAGAAGTGTAAAACTGTTTTGCCCATAACTTCTTCGTCCGAACTCGGAATGACCTCATTCTTTTTGAGTTGTTTTGATAATTCAATTTCCTACAAGATTGAGGATTAAGTTCTAGCCCATGATGGTAGGATTTATCAAAGGATCATGAAGGGGTTCCTATAGAAACAATATGTGAAAAAGTCACAATATGTTGAATCGGTTTTGGTTTAGCATAAAAGCATATATGTTTCGACGGTTTTCAACTTTTGCTTGCAATTATTAAAACCGATTTTCAACATTTCTCTGGTAAAGGTTGGTTGTTGTTATTCTTTTTTTTTTTTGCATAAGGATGACAACATAATGGTATTTCGATATTAATTCTCCCTGGAAGAAGAAGATGCGATCATATTGGAGAAGTTGGATGCGAAATTGAGGTAACAATCTTGTTAGTTAATTGTTTTCCTGTTTAAGAAAAGTGTGTTTTTATATGATATATTTGTTGCTTTTGCTTAAAAGAAATTGTTGGTACAATTGATGTGTTTATTCCATTATGAATATGTGGATGTTTGTGTGATTCCATTGGTTCCGGTTAAGTAAAACTATTGTTATCTTGCTTTGTTGTGTGATATCAATCGTTTAGGATTACAAAAGTTTGGTGTCATTGCGGTGCTTTAATTTCTATGTTATTTCAATTGCTTCCAGTTAAGTAAAACAGTTGTTATTTTGCTTTATTGTGTAGTATCAATTGTTTAGCCTTACAAAATTTCAGTGCAATAGTGGAACTTCTTATATGTTGTTTCAATTGCTTCCTGTTGAGGTGAATAATTATGCAAGTTGATTTATTGGTTTGTATGAATTATTTATGGCTTAACGAATGATTATATTGACGGGATAAGTTGTTTAGTCCAATTCGATTCCGGATAAGATAAACTAAGTTAATTATGATCTTAGTTAGACTTATCAAAGTGGAGGTTTCGGTTATTCAAGTCTAGCAGAATGCCTAAACAAGGAAATGCTAGTTAACTAACCTAGTATTTGGCTTGTTTAAAATCTAAAGGTTTAAGTTATATGGATTAGAACCTGATGAGAAAAATAGAGTTTATCTTTGTTTTGGTCTTATCGAATGAAGCGGTTGTATTTATACAATCAGTTTAGCAAAAAAACTAAGTTGATTAGTTGATTTTTAGTTTGCTAAACTAGTTGGGAAAATTTCTTCGGGAAATTATTTCCATGCTAACATATCAAAACATAATTACTTTGTAGTTTCGGTTTTGATATTGGTTATCAAAAATGGTATGTGGAACCCTCGTGCTTGACTCAGGTTGCAAGTCTATTTTGAAATTTATAAGATCCTTTTCGTGTTGTCCTTTATTTTTTCGTTTCTTTGTCATTTTTGTGACAAAAAGGGGGATAAATATATAGAGTAAATAGGTGATGCTGGTATCAATTTTATATTGATTGGTGTCACTAGGGAAGAGGACAATAGTGCTTGAACGTTTATCTAATGAAAGATGAAAAGCACAGACTAAGGGGGAGTAACATATCATATGATTGGTATAACAAAGACGCGCGGATTGAAAATCTACCTATGTCACCTTTAGGGAGAGTGTGAGCTTTGTTATTATAATGTCAACATCGGTATTTTAAGGATTGAATTAATGCAGGTTATGTGCTATTGAATTCAAGAATCAAGCGTATGTGTAATGAATTATTGTAATTTGTTTATCCATATGATTGTAAGAGTTTTGCCACTAAAATTGATAAAGGGGGAGATTGTTAGAGCATAGATCGGTTGTACTAGAGTCAACTTCGTATGGGTTAGCTTGAAAGTATTAGGATGAGACATTACAAGTATTGCGAAGACTTGAAGAAGTGAAGAAGTACGGAGCTACAACCACAACATCATCCTTCCACTTGAGGTTAGTGATATTTGACTTGAACTGTTTCATTCCCTAACGTATCTTTCAAGTCGTGCATATTGAAAACATAAAACTGTGAAGCATGAACACTCTATATAGACATAGTATTAAGAAATACAATATGAGGTTTATTGCTTAACCATTCAACTTTGTATATAAGCCATCAACATAATCGTATGAATGCTATTGTGATTATGTATGGGTATGAGGTGAGGATTTCACCCTGAGAAACAATGTTTTTACATGTGTTTTAAGAAAGTAAGTTCATGATATGTGTTGTGAACCGAAAAGGAAATCGCCATGCGTTATTGGGGCTGTTGTTCATTTCATATATTATGAACGACCAATATGTGTGAAAAAGCGGGGGTCTAACAACCACACCCAATATTTCGATTAGAAATCTGTATGGACAACTCCGAGTTACTTTCTAGAGAATCAACTAGACTCAATCAAATAGAAAATATCTCAAGGAGTTATTATCTCAATCTCTCGATTTGATTTACCCAAGCAAATACAATCTGCGAGTCTTAATCAAAGAGACATAACTTGGATGGTACCAAAGACCAATAACCAAGTGTCAACCAATTTAAATCAACAACCAATAAGGTCGGATATTCTAATTGATTGAACAACGCACAACCTGTATTATTTTAATTATATAAAAATATAATGCGGAAAAGAAATAACACAGACACTAGGATTTTGTTAATCAGGAAACCGCAAATGCAGAAAAACCCCAGGACCTAGTCCAGATTAAACATACATTGTATTAAGCCGCTACAGACACTAGCCTACTCCAAATTAACTTCGGTATGGACTGTATTTGAACCCCAATCAATCTCACACTGATCCAAGGTACAGTTATGCTCTTACGCCTCTGATCCCAGCAAGATACTGCACACTTGATTCTCTTTGCTGATCTCACCCATAACCAAGAGTTGCTACGACCCAAAGTCGAAGACTTTAATAAACAAATCTGTCTCACACAGAAAAGTCTACAAGATAGATGAATTCGTCTCCCACGAATAAACCTATGAATTTTGTTCCGTCTTTTGATAAATCAAGGTGAACATGAACCAATCAATAAAACCAGACTTATATTCCCGAAGAACAGCTCAGTTTTCTCAATCACCTCATAATAAACTTAATCGACGCAGCGAAGAAGATTATTGAGGAATCACAAACGATGAGACAAAGATGTTTGTGATTACTTTTATATCTTGCCTATCGGAGATAGAAATCTCAAGACAATTATTACAATTGTACTCGTATGATAGAAATAACAATATTAGATCATACAACTACAAGAAAAGTAGTATCGGTCTGGCTTCACAATCCCAATGAAATCTTTAAGTCATTAACCTGGTTTTAAAAGAAGAAAACCAAAGGTTAAAGGATAATCGACTCTAGATTAGCAAACAAGTATCACACAGAATGTGTGGGGATTAGTTTTCCTAGTTGCTAGAGTTCTCCCTTATATAATCTTTCAAATCAGGGTTTGCAATCAATGTTAGCTTGGTAACAAAGCATTCAATATTCACCGTTAGATGAAAACCTGATTAGATACAAGCTAATATTTCTCAACCGTTAGATCGAAAACTTAGTTTTTCATACACACATATACTTGACGATTTTTGGTTTGTGTAAACGTACCCAAACTGTACCAAAACTAGTCCAAATGACTCAAATGAACTAGTTAGAGAGTTGTTCAATTGCTATGAGATCTCATGTACTACACAAGACACAATTGAATAAAAACGATGTGATTCACTTAACTCGATTCATGAACTATAAAGCCACGGTTTGCAATAACATTCCTTAGTTTATTAAGATAAGTTCACAAACATCGTTTTTAGACATAACCACTCAAGTTCGCGGACTAGGTTCGCGGACTCAAGTTAACCGGTTGGAGTTCACAAACTCCAGCAGAAATTCTCGGGTTCGAGAACTTCTGTCAGTTCGCGGACTGAAACCGAGCTACAACTCCAGCAGAAATTCTTGGGTTCAAGAACTTCGCACGTTCGCGGACTGAGTTGGATGCTCAAGTTCCGGTTTCACTTGATCAACAAAGTTCGTAAACTTCGGTTCAAGTTCTAAGGACTTATACATATATGTGTTACCACAACAATGTTTATATCCCCAAATGGTTATATTGTCTAAACTCTCATTTCAATCATTGAAGCATTCTCAGAGGACGTTATATAATTGTTATTCACAAACTATTTTTCGTCAGAGCGATTTCCAAAATAATTGAAACGTAACATGACTTTCATCACTAGGTAAAGATAAACTTGGATAAATCGAAAGCTTTACCAACACATATTTCGAGAAATAGATAAGCGAGATATACTCAGCTCGAAATATCACATGTGTATATTCTTAGTATGTATAGTAATACGACTTTTGTCTCAAGATAGGAGATAGAGTAGATAGAATTTTGAGTGATAGATAAGTTCAAGTCTCCACATACCTTTTAGTCGATGATGATCCATTGTTTCCTTGAGTAGTCCTTCGTCTTGTATGATAATCGTCATGGAGTTATTGTGCTCAACTACACTTTCTATCCTAGTCCGAGACCTTAGCTATAGTAGACTAGAAATCAAGACTTTATAGTTTTGATCACTAACATTGACAAACATGCTTGAGATAGAAACGCATGCGAGTTCGACCGAGCAGTGCTTTAACAATCTCCCCCTTTGTCAATTTTAATGGCAAAACTATTAATACATATGGAATACAAAAAATATATAAATAAACTTTGTAGCTCCTATTCCACATGTCTAATCTTCAACAATAATCAAAATTTTCATCACTTCCAAGTAGTCCAATGATCCCAAAGGTTGTAAGTTTAGCATCATCGTTGTTGAAAATCCATAGCTATAACTATGAGAAAAGCATCGGTTCTCAATCATTGTTATACAGTGTCATAGTATTATTACATAGCATCAAAGTCCAATTGCATCA
The DNA here is from genome assembly GCA_023529315.1 of Papaver bracteatum. Lineage (NCBI taxonomy): Eukaryota > Viridiplantae > Streptophyta > Magnoliopsida > Ranunculales > Papaveraceae > Papaver > Papaver bracteatum. The sequence continues at coordinate 1,537,088 of JAJJWX010000997.1, forward strand.
CAACTTCAACAATAATACTATGGTGATACTTCACTCCCCCTTAATCAATACTCCATCTCACATGGAAACCACTCCCCCTTACATAATGATCCGAAAACCATGTGTATTTATAGTGTGAACTACATATTAATTCTCCCCCTTTTTGTCAATAAAATTAGCAAAGGTACAAGAATGGGATCCTGATGAAATTTCCGTAAGAGACATTTCATGACCAAAGGTAAATGTATATCATCTTATTTATATGCAATCATAAAGCCGAAGCTAAATGCATTCATCAAGGAGTTTATAAAGACGAAAGATAACCCCTATATTATTCCACAGCCGCACTCCCCACAAAGATTTGGAAATTAAGCACAAGTTCAAAAGAACTCCCCCCCATAAAATATCATTCCCAAGAGAACAACAAGAGCGACCTTAATTTCAAGAGAAAACAAGGATTTCTTTGGACACAACAAATTACATACAAGTATGAATTTGGAATCCAACAAGAAATATTCAATCATATTAACCCAAGCGAACCAAGATTAATTTGACTAAATATGCTCGACACAAGAAAACTTATGGAGACTTAATAACTCGGTTAGATTACTCACAAGTAAACCCGTAATTAATCTAACCGGACTACACAATTAAACTAATCACAAAAGTAATCAATTCAATCGTTTATACTCACATAAGAAAATCTATGGAGTGATGACTAAGTTAATGATAAAAATAACCAACCCAGTCAATCATGCTCAACATGAGAAAATCCTTACGGAGTCATAACTAAATAATCACACATGATGATTGATTTAGTCCAAAATACTCGACGTAAAGTACCTTACGGAACACAACTAAGCTAATCACAAAAATAATCAACTTTGGTTGTCTAATGCTCAACATAAGTCACAATACGGAGTCTCAAAGTAATAAACACAAGATAGATCAGGGAAGCTCAATTAATTCGGAATTTACAAGGATTCATTCTATGTTTCCATCATCATTTGCACAATGACACATAATAGACATAATCCTTGAATTACAAAAGATTTTAACCTATCTTACATCAATAATTGACAATATAGGCTTAACTTTTGTGTTTGTCAAAAGTCTATTCATCCTTTTATCAATATTTGCATATCAATTCACGAACGACTTTACTTTTCACAAAATACGGGACAATCAAGTTCACGGACGTAAACAACATATCCCATTAAAATATTGCAATATTTAAAATCAAAAGATTAATACTGCAACCATCATCTTCCAAACAAACTTAGAATTTAAACCAATAAATCTAAAAAAAAAAAAAAACTTTGGACATAGCTATGTGTAATCACAATAATGGCTATTACAAAACACTAGTTATTCTTTTAAACAAAACAGGAAAAATAGAAGATTTACTAGGCATTAAGACCTTTGAAGAATTCATTATCGTCCCCGAACTCCTTGTCGTCAACATCCATTGGATATGGTTCATTAAGAAAGGAGTTTATATCGATGAACCTTCTTGGTTGATGTTGTCGAACCAGGGCCTTCTGAATCTCATGAGTCTTATACACAAAAGCCTTTAATTGTTGAATCTTCTTTCGCAGCTCCTTCAACACTTCAAGAACATCAAAAAACTTCTGAGAGTTTGAAGGAATAGCTCTTGGCTTACTCATATTCCTTCTCTTTCTTTTCAAGGTTGGAGGTAATGGTAATTTTTATTTTTCCTTCATGACTGGTGGCTTAACAATCACATTACCTTCTTTTTCATCAGAAGACATCATTCTTAGAGCGTCCATGAACGTATGGGTTTGTGAGAGGAATTCACAATTAGCTCAACAAGTAGTCTTGAGATAAAAAGAGGTCTTAGAGAAGGAAAAAGAGTGTAAGGTTCGAAACCTAAAACATGTTCGTAAACGATCAACTTTTATCCCTATAAAGAGTAGAATTGTCGATAGTACCCTTTCTTTTGTTTGATAGAAAAAAAAGAAAACACATCTAAGAAAAGAAGAAAATAACTTTTCCTAAAGCATGAGAGGTACAAAATCATTGTCTCTTTTGATCAGGCACATGAGACAAGATTTTAAGAACCACACAATCAAGTTGCGTTGTGTTGAACTAAAATTTGTCCACCAATTTCCTCTTGTGGAAAATCCATAGACTTCTATCTATCGAAATAGTTTGACCATACTTTCTTTTCAAATGGTCTTGGTTTTTCCTTGGAAACTAACTTCTTAGACGAAGATAAAATCTTACATACCTCAGCGGTCTTATGAGCAAGTTTAAGCTTTCTTGCTAAATAATTTGCTCTTCGTTGAAATTTGTTGACGTGCCTTTGTTTGTGTTTGAACTTGTAACACCTTGAGAGTTCATGACCTTTTAATAAACAATACGAGCACGTCATACTTGGATAATAATCATGCTTCTGAGATGTGCAAGCATCTAGGCACATAATGGATCATGAAACATTATAAACAGAGTTTCCAAGAAAAGGTTCAACATTTTCTTCCATAATGGTTGGATTATCTTCTAAAAGAATATCAATATTGATGTGTGTATTGCTACAATTATCAAAATCGATATTTTCACCAAGAAGGGCAACACTTGATTTATCGTCTTCATTAGAATCATAGACATCAGACATTTCATCAAGATTTGCAGCAAGACCTTTGTTCCCAGTGTATTTTCTATGATTTGTACACTCATTAACAAAATGATCAAAACCTTTACACTTGAAGCACTGAGGCATATACTCATCATCAGTTTCATCAATATCCCTGTTTTTAGGAGGAACACAATTATGAGGTTTCACTGATGCCTTAGGCTTATCTCTGTAGAACCGTTTACTTCTCTTCAATAGAAGATCCCTAAACTGTATGGTGATCATCGAGACTGATTTGTCAAGATCTTCATCTGATTAATCTATCTCAGAGTGATCATCTTCAGAGATATACACTTTTTTACTTTTATCAAGTAATTTAGTGTCCTTCAGTGCTTTGAACGCAACATCCTTAGATTTGGATGTGTGTTCATGATCAAAGATCTTAGGCTTTCCAACCAGCGTATTTCTGGAGAGAGTATCAAGGTTATTTCCCTCAATGATGGCATGCTTCTTATAATCGTATCTAGATGGCAGTGATCTGAGAATTTTCATCACAATGTCCTTTTCAGGAATAGTCTTGCCCAATGTACAAGATGCATTAACAATTTCAGACACTTTATGATTGAACTCATCAAAAGTTTCTTCATCTGCCATACGAAGGTTTTCCCAATCGGAATTAAGGTTTTGAAGCTTATCTTCCTTTTCACTGGTGTTACCTTCAAATACAGTTGCTAAGATATCCCAAGCTTCTTGCGACTTAGTGCAATTAGACACATGGTGCTGAAGATTTGGGGTAATGGCATGTATGATCGCATTCAAACCATCTGAATTTTGCTTTGCAGCAAGGATTTCGGCAGGGGTGTATTCACCAATATTCTTTGGAACGTTCACGTTTCCAACTGCCACTACGGGAGGATCATAACCATTAACAACATATACCCATGATTAAAAATCATGTGCTTGAAGAAAAGCTCGCATAGAAATTTTCCACCATAAGTAATTAGAGCCATCGAAGACGGGTGGTACATTTATTGAGATAACACCTTTGTACATAGAGTCAGATCGCTACAAACACAGACTTGTAAGGTCTTGAACGTGTTTTCCTACTCTGATACCAATTGAAAAAGCGGGGGTCTAACAACCACACCCAATATTTCGATTAGCAATCTGTATGGACAACTCTGAGTTACTTTCTAGAGAATCAACTAGACTCAATCAAATAGAAAATATCTCAAGGAGTTATTATCTCAATCTCTCGATTTGATTTACTAAAGAAAATACAATCTGCGAGTCTTAATCAAAGAGAGATAACTTGGATGGTACCAAAGACCAATATCCAAGTGTCAATCAATTTAAATCAACAACCAATAAGGTCGGATATTCTAATTAATTGAACAACGCAAAATCTGTATTATTTCAATTATATAAAAATATAATGCGGAAAAGAAATAACACAGACACCAAAATTTTGTTAACGAGGAGACCGAAAATGCAGAAAAACCCCGGGGACCTAGTCCAGATTAAACATACATTGTATTAAGCCGCTACATACACTAGCCTACTCCAAATTAACTTCAGTATGGACTGTAGTTGAACCCCAATCAATCTCACACTGATCCAAGGTAAAGTTATGATCCTACGCCTCTGATCCCAACAGGATACTGCGCACTTGATTTCCTTAGTTGATCTCACCCACAACCAAGAGTTGCTACCACCCAAAGTCAAAGATTTTAATAAACAAATCTGTCTCACACAGAAAAGTCTACAAGATAGATAAATTCATCTCCCACGAATAAACCTATGAGTTTTGTTCCGTCTTTTGATAAATCAAGGTGAACAGGAACCAATCAATAAAACCAGACTTATATTCCCGAAGAACAACTCAGTTTTATCAATCACCTCACAATAAACTTAATCGACGCAGCGAAGAAGATTATCGAGGAATCACAAACGATGAGACGAAGATGTTTGTGATTACTTTTATATCTTGCCTATCGGAGATAGAAATCTCAATCCAATTATTACAATTTTACTTGTATGATAGAAACAGCAAGATCGGATCACACAACTACAAGAAAAGTAGTATCGGTCTGGCTTCACAATCCCAATGAAGTTTTTAAGTCGTTAACCTGGTTTTAGAAGAAGAAAACCAAAGGTTAAAGGAGAATTGACTCTAGCTTAGCAAACTAGTATCACACAGAATGTGTGGGGATTAGGTTTCCCAGTTGCTAGAGTTCTCCCTTATATAGTCTTTCAAATCAGGGTTTGCAATCAATGTTAGCTTGGTAACAAAGCATTCAATATTCACCGTTAGATGAAAACCTGATTAGATACAAGCTAATATTTCTCAACCGTTAGATCAAAAACTTAGCTTGTCATACACACATGTACTTGACGATTTTGGGTTTGTGTAACCGTACCCAAACGGGTACAATAGTTGGTTCAATACTAGTTAACCAAATGGTTAGCCAAATGATAACTTTTATATCAACCATATTCTGCTTCACCATAACTAGTCCAAATGAACTAGTTATATAGTTGTTCAATTGCTATGAGATCTCATGTACTGCACAAGACACAATTGAAGCAAAAACGATGTGATTCACTCGAATCGATTCATGAACTATAAAGCCACGGTTTGCATTGGCATTCCTTAGTTTATTAAGATAAGTTCACAAACATCGTTTTTAGACATAACCACTCAAGTTCGTGGACTGGGTTCGCGGACTCAAGTTAACCGGTTGGAGTTCACACACTCCAGCAGAAATTCTCGGGTTCGAGAACTTAAGTCAGTTCGCGGATTGAAACCGAGCTACAACTCCATCAGAAATTCTCGGGTTCGAGAACTACGCACGTTCGCGGACTGAGTTGGCTGCTCAAGTTCCGGTTTCACTTGATCAACAAAGTTCACAAACTTCAGTTCAAGTTCTAAGGACTTATACATATATGTGTTACCACAACAATGTTTATATCCCACAATGGTTATATTGTCTAAACTCTCATCTCAATCATTGAAACATTCTCAGAGGACGTTATATAGTTGTTATTCACAAACTATTTTTCGTCAGAGCGATTTCCAAAATGATTGAAACGTAACATGATTTTATTCACTAGGTAAATATGAACTTGGCTAAAGCGAAAGCTTTAACAACAAATATTTATAGAAATGGATAAGCGAGATATACTCAGCTCGAAATATCACATGTGTATATTCTTAGTCTATATAGTAATACGACTTTTGTCTAAATATAGGAGATAGAGTAGATAGACTTTTGAGTGATATATAAGTTCAAGTCTCCACATACTTTTCAGTCGATGAAGATCCACTGGTTCCTTGAGTAGTCCTTCGTCTTGTATGATAATCTCCATGGAGTTCTTGAGCTCTACTACACTTTCTATCCTAGTCCGAGACCTTAGCTATAGTAGAGTAGAAATCAAGACTTTATAGTTTTGATCACTAACATTGATAAACATGCTTGAGATAGCAACGCATGCGAGTTCGACCGAGCAGTGCTCTAACAATGTGTGATTAGTATAACCGCTCATGACTTGTTTGTTTTATTGGTAAAACTATTCACATGAGGCCTGACTTATGTATTAGTGTGACTTTTATTAATGAAAGAGATCTTAAGTAATCACATGGGGTATGATCGGGTTTGTGTGTGTCTGACAAAATTTAGGAGAGGGAAACCGATCCTAGTAAGAGGTTCAATACATCATAAGGGGAACCGATCCTTGTATGAGGTACATCAAGGTTTATTGATGAAAGGGGAACCGATCCTATGAACATGTGCAACACGTTTTTAGGAAAAGGAGAACCGATCCTATGAACATGTGAAACACACACAAGTTAGATACCAAATATATATGGGGAACCGATCCTAGTACCTAGTCAGCCGAATCTTTGGTAATCTAGTGTGACTATGCACAGTACTCACATGGAGGTAGAACCGAAACTTGTTTTGGTAGAACCGTTACACCCATAACTTGTGATTGAGTGTTACTTGATCAATCACATAGTTCTTGAAAGTCAGATGAACCAATTCTAAACTTGTTTGGAAGTGTGGTAAATCGGTTTCAAGTGAGTAAGTATGAAAAAGGACTTACAATAGGAAAGATGTCGACACACTTTGAACACGCGCATTTGATGTGTACTTTTTTATTGTTCAAAGATATTCCTTAACAGCTAAGAAGGAAGGAAATCCCAAGATCGAATTTAAATAAGTTAATAATCTTTTAATTAAGGTTTTTAATTGTATATAAAAAATAAGAATTAGTAATGTGCATTTGCTAGTTAAATATTTTCCAAGGAGATCTCGATCATAAATTTGGACAGTGCATTCTCTGGAATTATGAAAACCGAATATGGAAATAATGAATATCTTGAGAATATTTTCCGTTTTGGAAATTTCTTGGTGTCCAAACATCCTTGTCTATAAATACTTTGAGTTTGCATTTCTAGCAAACTAATCCTTCGTGACAGTAAACTTCCTTTGTTGTACTGTTACTGGTGAAGCCGCCTATTCGGAGAGGAGAGTAAGCTAATTAGGCGAAATATCTTACGGCCGCTCAGTTTAAAGTCTTCTTAGGGATTGAGAAGCTCTAGTGCGTACCGTTGGTGGGAAACTAGATAATTGTGGTTTATCTTTAGTTTTCATATTTATTTGATTGACTAACGGTGGTTGAACTTTGATTGCACCTAGTTTGTTTATGCTTGAGAAACTTCTCTTCTGATATAATATTCACTCAAACTAGTTCAAGGTTTCGAAAGGGATCTTTAGACTGTTGTTAGATATAAAGACGATCTTGTGATAATCCATTGTTAACAGACTCCGTTCTGTATGTGATTGATCACAAGAGATTCAAATAGTTGTGTGCATGTGTTTATTGAATATCTAAGAAGATTAGAAGATAAAGAAGAGAAAGAAGATTCCAGACTTGGTTTTATAATCTTTGGTGTGCACAATACTTGTTTCGGTAAAGAGGATCCAATTAATAATCGGTTTATCCTTGTGGTAGATTAGATTGATTAATTGTGTAGATGGGCATCAACACAGTTCTTTGGATTAAGAGTGTTGTTGGCTTAATCTGAACGATTACCATTTGGTGATTGAACATAAGATAGATCTTGGAACCTGGAAAAGGAGTTTATGTTAAGATAAACAGAAGAGCCTTTGCGCAACTCATATCACTTGGTTGAAGAGAGTTGATACCAAACAGATTTGTTGTTCCTTTACTGTTTGGAATACGAACTAAAGGAATTGGTCCAAGTACGTGACTTGTTTACAGGTTGGAGGCGTGGGAATACATACGGAACTAGGTGAACTATAGGTTTAGCTGCTTGGTCTCAACTATACGAAGTTGTCTTATTTTGTATAGCGGCTTAATCCTGAGAGTATTCAATTCTGGACTAGGTCCCGGAGGTTTTCTGCATTTGCGGTTTCCTCATTAACAAAATCTTGCTGTGTCATTTACTTTATATTTCGACATTATAATTGTTTATTATAATTAAAGTAAATTGCACCAACGTTAATTCCTATTTACTTGATATCCAATCCTATTGAGTCTGGTTAAGTCCGAGCCTTTGTATCAAGTAAACACACTTTGTTGTTGTATTGTCTCGATCTCGTATCCATAGAAAATCACACGGAGTGTGAACCGATTTGTTGTATTGTCTCGACTCAGTCTATAGACAATCACTTTCGGAGAAAGGACTTATAGGAAGGAAAAGTTATAGCTTGAGGTATATTTGGGTACCCTCGCCTTTTCACAATCTGTCTCACACAGAAAAGTCTATTGAATAGATAAATCCGCCTCCCACAAAAATACCTAAGTGTTTTGTTTCGTCTTTTGATAAATCAAGGTACCCTCGCCTTTTCAAAATCTGTCTCACACAGAAAAGTCTATTGAATAGATAAATCTTTCTCCCACAAAAATACCTAAGATTTTTGTTCCGTCTTTTGATAAATCAAGGTGAAGAGGAACCAATTGATACATCAGACTTATATTCCCAAAGAACATCCTAGTAATATCAATCACCCCACAATAATCTTAATCGTATGGTTGTAGGAGAAGAATATCGCAACAACAACGCTCTTGCGAAAACTTCTACCACATATGGCAAATGTCGCAAATTAATTACAGAAATGACGTAATAGACAACGACAACATAAAACACGAGAAATATGTGAAGATTTTATGGTTGTTATAATCAAATCTCGCGAGAATAAGGCGGGAGCTCGCTAGAATAAGGCGGGAGCTCGCGAGAATAAGGCGGGAGCTCGCTAGAATAAGGCGGGAGCTCGCGAGAACAAGGCGGGAGCTCGAGAGAATGTAGCGGGAGCTCGAGATAATATGGAGAAATCTTGCGAGAGGGATCCTAAAATAGGGGAAGTATGAACTGAATGTGAGTTGTCATTCACTATGTAAACACCTATATAAAGAGGAGAGCAGGAGAGAGAAAAAGGGGGAGGATACAATTTTGGTAAGAGAGAAATATTTTACAGAGAGATATTTTTAGAGAGAGAATATATTTTCTTTATCATCTTCTTCCCCAAATATTAGATCTAGAACTCTATCCATTAATGGAGATTACTAATGTAAATTTAAAAAATCATAGTGCAGAATCATGGATGTAGATCAAATTGATCGAACCATGTAAAAATCTGTGTGTCTATTTACAATTTTAGTATTTTAATTATCATTTTCATATCAAATGAGTTTAGATCAAGAAATTATTATCAAGATATTACAAGGCGTGTGTTGTGGGAATTCCTGCAACTATATTTTGGCGCTAGAACCACTACCAAATCTTGTTGGTTCAAGAAAGTTTAGAAAAATTGGCTACTGTTGGTGATGAATCCCACTGGATCTGTAAATTTTAAGGGTGGAAACGAAAGTTTAAGCCGAGGATTTTTATCTCCAGCAAAAAATATCATTAGTAATTCAGAAATCAGATGTGGAAATGTCCAAGCTACGTCAAAAAACCAAACCGAAAGAAAGTTGCAGTCAAAGACTTCATCAACTATAAATCTAACAACAAGAATAAAAAAGAGGTAAAATTAAGGGGACAGAATAAAGAAAATGAAGATTAAAAGATAATCTTAAAACAAAAATTTCAGTAAAAGAACAAAAATTAATGAAGAAAAGCTTCAGAGATGAGACGAATGGAGGAGCAGTACATGAGGAAATAAAATACTAGTTCTTTGTTACACCAACCCATTTTGGCTCGAGGCGTTCTGCGAATTATACTCCTGCATATTTATTTTTACAAGAAATCTTAGAGGGCAAAGGAAAAAGGAGGTTTTGCGAAGTTTATTTCAGCAGCAACTCAGGAGTTTACTTTCCACAACCAAACTTCAGCAAAATATCAACTACAAATATCATAGTAAAACTGCAGAAGGAAAATTAAAGAAAGGCAATGAAAAGTGAAATCCAAACTAAGTTACATCAACACCAAACTACTTCGTGACGTATGCTTCGTCAACAGTTCCAGCAAAAACAAATCCTGATCTCGACATATGAACCGGCACTAATGACCATGAGCAGCACAATCAAAAGGGGAGTATTATCATCTTTCTCATCTTCTTTCATCTCTTACCTTAATAATGTTATTAAAATTATAATGACCAAGCTTTCATTTATAGGCAGTGATGATAAACACATTTTTGTGTCTGAATTGTCCTCAATGTCTCTATTGTTAGTGCTTGATTTTTGTACTTATTTTGGTGTTTTTTATGTTTGTGTAGGTGTTTTTGGAGAAATGCACTTGTGCGAAAAAGTTGCTCAAAAAGTGCTATTTGAACCCCCCAGAGAAAATTACTAAAGGCACCCTAAATTTGGATAAAGGGCACCTCCAGGCACCCCCAGCTGTTAAAGGCGCCCCCGTTTTGGTTAGGGGCACTTCATCTCCAACATTTCAAATCTGATTTTTGGCGGGAACTGTTGCAGCAATCGGCAGAGATTAGGGTTCGCACTTTGGTGATGTTTGAGCGAGACTCAATGCCTGAAACTGCAAGGGAAGATTTGACCGAGTTTAACAGGCATGGTATGGGCCTCAAAATCAACTGGATTTGGCTATATTCTTGGTGAGAAGATAACAGAGGAGGGGAGATATTCACGAGTTTGCACGAGATATTCATGGGATTTCATGTGCGTATAAGAGGATAACGTGTGTCTTAACAGAGTTTCACTTCAACTGGGACTGTATTTGGAGTTTGTCAACAGCTGAAAACGCGTGGAGGATCAAATAAAATCTGGAAAATATTGTCGTGAGAATAAATATAAAGAGAGGATATTTTGAAGTTATGGAGAAGATTCAATGCATATTTCGGGTATAAATAGGTTGCTGGGGTTTAGAAGAAGGGGCACTGAGAGTTTGGGATAGTTTAGAGCATCACAGAGGCGTAAAATCAACAACCATGAAAATTGTTTCTGCTGGTGTAGTGAAGAACACGAAGAACATAAGACCACTTCGAACAGTCGTTCATGCCACAGTAAATTCGGAAGTTCATAGACAGTCTTACATGTTATAACATCAGCGACAGTTTATATATATCGGTCTCTGTAACAGTGTTTGCAACAACTATAAGCGTTGCAAACACCCGGTTTTAATTACTTTCTCTATATTTCATCCTTGTAAACACCTATTTGAGCAATGAAAAACCATTTTGAGCGTGTCTACAACATGATGTGCTAAACCCATCCTATGGGGCGACAGAGGAAGCTATCTTGCCAATGAAAAAGTGGTAATTCTTAATTATTTAATTTGTGCAATTTTTTTTATTATGATTATTTGCCTAGATAGAAAATAGATTTTATGATTTTTGTTAAACAATTATATTTTCTATTGATGGAATATGCTTAGCCTAGGGTTTTTATATCTCATGCTTTGGATTAACATTTGTTGTTTCTAAAAATCTACTTTTGCAATATTTGAGAATCAAATTGAACGTGTGAAATTGCATGATTGTAATTAGTATCACTTTGGAATTGGTAAATAGTGGAATCCTAGCCCCAGTCTCTCCATAATTCTCACAACACTTTTAATTTTGAGTTTGTTATATTTTTGCTCTAAAATTAAGTCTAAAAATCTGCTTTCACAAGTCTTGAACGAATCTTCTTACTACAACATCATTGAAAATAACCATCAAGTGACAAAAATCATTATTAGAAATTAAAGTGGTAATATTATTGATCCTTAGACTTCCTGAATAGTTGATGATATATGAATTCGCAGGATCTTGGGTGAAGTTAGCTACTGTATACGTTTTTCTTTTATGGAAGTTTCGCCAAAATTTCATCCACTCAACAACGAACAACATCAAAATTTCATTAAAAATTCAGAGAAATCAAGTAACAGAGAGGAAGAAGTTGAATCGTCAACAAATTGCTCAAAAGGAAACAAATCTCTTCATTTTCATTTTTATTTTTTCTTTATCTTGTATACTAATGTTCAGATCTAGAAATTTTGAGACAAAATGAAGGCAGGGAAGTATGATGGCAAATTTCACGTGCATGAGCTGGTGTGAATGGAGGACGAGCTCAGTTAGCTAGACAAGTTTTTCGTCAATGTGTACCATTAAGTAAGCTGAAGAATCAGATTCACATGATACAAGATTAAAATGAAGACTCGCTTATTCAGTAACATGAAGTGAAATACTACTCGCAAGCAGTAAAATCATCTCACCACCCTATTGATTTCATGGTTTCTAAGGACAAAATGGAGGTAACGAAAGACATTTACGTTCTTGCGAAGTAAGTATCATTCAGAGTCAAAATAAATGAAAAGACGTGATAGTATGGAAGAGTGATGGCGATGAAGAAAGATGCAAAGGAAATAAGAAATGCATGATTAAACATCTCTTCAGCACAAATTGTTGGCGATGGACGAAGCGATAAGTAATCCTGTGAAGTTAGAGTAACTGACTGGACATGATATTTGCAGGTCACTTTATAATCTCGCAGCTCACCTTGTAATTTCGCAGCATAGTAAAAGGGTGCAGAAACTTATCCCAAAAACAGATTTGGATGGTGAACCGGATGATGCTGGGGAGGCAAATTTAAGTTGTTAGAATAATTAAAGCACTTAGAGTTCGAGACTAACAATGAACAAATTGATAGCAGATCAATGACACCAGCCCGGAAAAGCATAATAGGGAATTAAAAACTACAAAATCACAAAGAAGGCAAACTTCAGATGCGAAGGAACTACGATCAGCAAAGTTCATGAAAACCAACGAAAGATGAAGAAGAATCCAACCACCCCAGTAACGTAACCTATGTACGGTCAAAAATCCATTCTCCTAATCAACGACGAGAGGAAAATAGCGAACATAAAGAACGAAGATGAGTTTCTGCAAAGAACTACGGAAGAAGAATTTTGTCAAAATAAATTGTTCAGTAATAATTTATGTGAAGGAATATGAAAGTTATACTTCATAGGCCGTAGCCATGAAGATCAACTTACTTACTTCTGCGAAGCATTCCTACTCATATTATGTGGAACCCGGTCCAGTTATCCATAGGCCACAGTCATGAAGATCAATTACTTCGTACTAAGGAATAATGAATCCATTTTTATTCAATGGAGATTATCGAAACAATAGGGGAAAAATTAAAAGGAGAGGAAAAGGTGAATAATGTGGAGAAAAACCATGAGGCAGCAAAGAAGCTGCGAGCAACACAACCAAAAAAAATAGTTGTTCGAACAGAGGGCCTTTAATTAATTCACAAGGTCTTTGATTATTTCGCAAAAAAAGAGAGTTAATGATTATCTCGCAAAGAATGGAGAAAAGAATGATTATTTCGCAAAGAATGATTGAAAGTAATGACAGAAATGAAAGAATAAAGAAACACGAAAATTTCGCAGAGACATATTAGAATGGGACGAACCTTTATGGCGTACACCCTAGTTCGCGAATAAAATTTCGCAAGAGGCAAATGTAAGACCTAAAGTGCGTCATATAAGGGGGTATCTTTTTGCATGGCTCAGGGATAAGGTTATACCGCTGCTGGAACCTGAGTCACGGAGATTTGGGGTTAAAGAAAACCTATCCAGGAGAGGTACCTTGGATTTCCAACTATATATATATTAACAGTTGGACGACTGAGGGTCTCTCCTAAGGAGTGCAAAGTATGATCAAGGCGCAGAGGTACACGGTTGAGCCAAGAGTGCCCGGGGCGTACGAAACTACCCTGTCCATTCTTGGCAAGTCTTGACTATGATGCATTCGGCCCGAAGAAAACCCCACTTAGGGTGCAGTCTCGTAACCATAAGTCATATAGGCAAAAGGTATAAGAGGCTGCAAAAATAACTGGTTGTTGTTAAGACCGGATGGGAGGAGCTAGTCTTGTATGGCCGATGTACGCCTCCTTGAAGGGGCAACCAGGGGGAAGATAAGGGCGGCACCCTCCATTAGGAAGCTGATAAGTGTCTTAAGACGCAAATGTCATGAGGATTTTTACTCACGGGAGTATCAAGGCTTGTCATATTTGTGCACCAATTATATAGAGGCAAAAACCCATGAGAAAAAGATAAGATGAGATCAATGGGTTTTTGCATGAAAGTGTAAAGACGTCATGCGATTTTATCGCAAGATGGCAATGTCATGGGACTTTGTTCTCGCAAGAAAACTTAGGCCTATCATATTGTCGCAACAAATTGACAAAATGAGGATAAGGCAAGATCAATGGGTCTTTACATGCGAATGTAAGGACGTCCTGCGATTTTGTCGCACAAACAAAAATTGGCAAAATAAGACCTTTAACTAGGAAGGCAAAATAAGACCAATAGAATAATTGTAAACATTAACTATTCCCGTGAAATGCAGGTAAATTTTGTTCATTGCGAGAAAGATAATGAGAGGCAAGATAAAATATTCAGAGTCTCTCAGGAATACTATTCATAATCTTTCAGGAGTATTATTCAGAATATATCAGGAGGATTATTTACAATTTTGCAGCACTATTCATAATTTTGCAGCACTATTCGCAGTACTATTTCATGAGCACTATTCAGAATTTCACAGCATTATTCAGAATTTCGCGAGATTATTCAGAATTTCGCAGGGTTATTTATAATTTCGCATGTTATTCATACATTCGCAGATTATTCATAATTTTGCAGGGTTATTCATAATTTCGCAGGGTTATTCATAATTTTGCAGGTTATTCATAAATTCGCAGATTATTCAGAATTTCGCAGAATGGGTCAGAATTTCGCAGAATGTGGTTATTTAGCTCATTTATGTCGCACAATTTTAAGCAACTTGAAGAAATTATAATTCGTTCATTCAACATTTTTTCAAGGATTCTACCTTCATAGATAAAGAACAGAGGCAACTATGGATTACCAAGAAAACATTTTATGTTCTTTATCTTCTCGACAAGAATCATTTCCAAAATGGATGTTCACTAATGAACAACAAGAATCCTCACCAAAAATGGAATAATAATTTCGCATGAACAGAGGCAATACTTATGACTTTCATTCAAGGACGGATACTTCTTATATTTTGAGGATTGAGTACTTCTTATATTTCTTCAACGATACTTCATAATTCGTATACTTCAAGAGTTGATATTTCTTATTTACTTCGCAAAGATCTGGAACTTCACAAAAGAATAGAGGCAAGTACGTACTTTTCAAGTCCAATATTCTTTCGCTCGTTCCTTCATTAACAAAGAATAAAGACTACTACAACAACATAGTTTTTCTTAAAGATTGCTTTTCAAGCAATATTCAAGAAAAAGAGGCAAAATATAGGAGCAGAATCTCGCAACAACAACGCTCTTGTGAAAACTTCTACCACATATGGAAAATGTCGCAAATTAATTACAGAAATGCCGTAATAGACAACGACAGCATAAAACACGAGAAAGCTGTGAAGATTTTATGGTTGTTATAAAGAAAGCTCGCGAGAATAAGGCGGGAGCTCGCGAGAACAAGGCGGGAGCTCGCTAGAATAAGGCGGGAGCTCGCGAGAACAAGGCGGGAGCTCGAGAGTATGTAGCGGGAGCTCAAGAGAATATGGAGAAAGCTTGCGAGAGGGATCCTAAAATAGGGGAAGTATGAGTTGTATGTGAGCTATCTTCCACTATGTAAACACCTATGTAAAGAGGAGATCAGGAGAGAGAAAAAGGGGGAGGATACAATTTTGGTAAGAGAGAGAAAATTTTTACAGAGATATTTTTAGAGAGAGAATATATTTTCTTTATCATCTTCTTCCCCAAAAATTAGATCTAGAACTCTAGCCATTAATGGAGATTACTAATGTAAATCAAATGCAAATTTAAACAATCATAGTGAAGAATCATGGATGTAGATCAAATTGATCGAACCATGTAAAAATCTGTGTGTCTATTTACAATTTTAGTATTTTAATCATCATTTTCATATCAAATGAGTTTAGATCAAGAAATTATTATCAAGATATTACAAGGGGTGTGTTGTGGGAATTCCTGCAACCACAATGGTAGCGAAACAAGATATTGTGGAATAACAAACGATGAGACGAACATGTTTGTGACTACTTTTTATCTTGCATATCAGAGATTAAATGTTGAGTAAATCTTAGAGAAGATAGTGCTCAATCACGATAGAAAACAACAAGATCAAAACACTCAACTATAGAGAAATAGTTGGGTATGACTTCACAATCCCAATAAAGTCTTTAAGTCGTTAACCTACAGGGTTTTGGGAAAACCTAAGGTAAAAGGAGAATCGACTCTAGTCGTAACTAGTATCACACAGGAGGTGTGGGGATTAGGTTTCCCAGTTGCTAGAGTTCTCCTTTATATAGTCTTCAAATCAGGGTTTGCAATCAATGTTACCTTGGTAACAAAGCATTCACTATTCACCGTTAAATGAAAACCTAATTAGACTCAAGCTGATATCTTTCAACCGGTGGATCGAACTTATCTTGTTACACACAAATGAAAAGTGACTTCATTTAGATATGAGTAACCGTACCTAAACGTGTGCACCTTGTTGGCTCAACAATAGTTCGCCGAAGTTATCCATATGAATACTTTCATATCAACCTAATTCATCTTAACCATAACTAGTTCAAATGACTCAAATGAAACTAGTTTTAGAGTTGTTCAATTGTTTATATTCTCATAGAAGTATGCCAGACACAATTGAAGCGAAATCGATTTTGATTCACTCGAATCAATTCATAAACATTATAGCCACGGTTTGCAAAAGATTGCATTCCTTATTATATAAATGTATTAATTCATGAACAAACCGATTTTAGAACATAACCTACTCAAGTATGCGAACGGGTACGCATGCCTAAGTGATCGGACTAAGTTTTGGGTTCGCCAGTATGCGAACGGGTACGCATACCATCCAAACTCAGTTAAATCCCGGAACTTGAAACTCACGCCAGTACACATATAGGTATGCATACTGAGTTCCCGGACTTTCATAAACCAACCAGTACGCATACGGGTATGCATACCATGGTTCCCGGACTTGGAATATCTTGCAACAATTAGCATATAAGTACGCATATTGTGCTATATCCAATCATGGTTATTTGTTCTAAACTCCCATTTCAATCATTGAAACATTCTTAGAAGAGGACAATAACTGTCTCACACAAACTATTAGCTTCGAAGCAATTTTCAAGTGATCGAATGATCAATACAAAATATTCCGAGTCTACATCAAATGACCGTCTCACACAAATCATGTAAAATGTTACAAGGCGATTTTCATATGATCATCTTTTGAATTTTGTCAAGAATTTAAGATGAACTTGGTTAAAGCGAAAGCTTACCATCACATATTTCGAGAAATATGTAAGCGAGTTAAACTCAACTCGAAATATCAAATGTGTATAATCGAAGTATATATAGTTATACAACTTTTGTCTCAAATAAGAAATAGAGTAGATAGACTTTTGAGTGATAGATGAGTTCAAGTCTCCACATACCTTTTGTTGATGAAGTTTCACAAGCTCCCCTTAGCAGTTCTTCGTCTTCAATCGATGAACGCCAAGAAGCCTAAAGCTTAACTACACTTTTTATCCTAATCCGACTTTGGAGTTTGTCAGTGGCAAGTCTATATTATCTTGTCGGACGTCCATGCTCCACCATAAAATTCGACCTCAAATCTTCATCTAGAAAACTAGTCCAGGTTGGGTCACGTTTGGTTTCTTCAATGACTATATTATGCAGAATGATACAAGTCAGCATAATTTTGTTCATTTATTGAAGATCAAAAAAGCGTGTCGGCCCAGCTATGATGGCAAACTTCTTTTTCAGTATGCCAAAAACGCGTTCAAAATCCTTTCTGCATTTTATTTGTTGGGTATTAAAGTACTTCATATCCTTCAAAGTCCTCGGTCCAAAACCTACCTGACTATAAGCTTGAACCATAGTTGACCATTCTAACCCTGGGTGTAGTGATGACTGTTGATGGTGAAATTACAGTGCGGCGCGATCCCATTCTTAAGATCTTCAAACAGTGGTGACTTATATAAAACGTTGAGATTGTTATTTGAACCCGGAAGTCCAAAAAAGGAATGCTAAAACCAACAATCATAAGTAGCTGAAGCTTCCAAAATTACAGTTGGTTTTGGATAATGACCCTTATATTGGCATGCCCATTCAACTGGACATGCATGCCACGTCTAGTGCATTCAAGACTACCTAGCATTCCTAGAAAACCCCTCTCGGTGTTTTCTGCGGTGAACATCTTCCAGAGTATGTTTTATTAAAAAGGTTGGACCAAAATGCTCGCCTATTGTTTCGCAAAACAATTTGAGATACCTAAAGGCGGTTGTTTTCCCAATACGTATGTAATCATCTGTGAAATCGCTGGTACCCCGTAACATAGTATATGGAGGGACGCAGTGACCTTTTGTTCGGGACTAAAGACCCGTACATGTCGTGCATCATATTGATAATTAAATAAGGTTATACCTGACAAAGCTCGGAAATAATCCTTTGCGTCAAGTTGCGGCCCATGCGGAATTGTCGCTGAAAATCCTCATCGGAATAGACACAATCATGATTAAAATAATCATACATCATCTTTTCGTGGTAAAAATGTCGATCTCGCCACGTCCATCTTATAGTCTCAACTTTAGGGTTGTCAATGGGTCCGGGTCCTCCGGATATCACTAGACCCGGACCCGGACCCTACTTATAAAGGTCGGGTCCGGGTCCGGTTCCTAAATTTGTGGACCCATAACCGGACCCGTTTAAAGTCCCGGGTACCCGTTGGGTATTAAAAAAACTATAAAGAAAATCTTAAAAACTTATTTTTTTTTCTCTTTTTAACTTGAATCTAAATTATTTTTATAAAAAATTATTATTATTTCTTTATTAATGCACTAAATAAAGAATAAATGTAAGAAAAAAATGGAAAATGGAAAAAAAGTAAAGCCGAAACTAGCAAAATACCTATAATTTTGCTAAAAAGATGAACAAAAAGATAAATAACCGGGTACCCATTACCCGCGGGTACCCGATGGGTATTACCCGTTTGTACCCGTTAACATTCGGGTCCAATCGGGTAATTACCCGTCGGGTCATAAGTTGCTAATGGGTCCAACATTAGGACCCAGAACCGGACCCGAATCCAGCGGGTCCAGGTCCGGTTCCGGGTAATGGGTACCCATTGACAGCCCTATATGGCTCTAAAGGCTTTGGTATGATCCCGGTTTGTAATTGTAGCATAAAATTTTGCCTTCTTCTATCTTGAATTGCATCTTCATCCATTTGACGCAAAAAAACTCCATACACATTTCTTCTTCTTCTTCATACAACATTTCATCCATATCCATATCTTCCTCAAAAGAATCAAAATCAGAATTCATGGTTGACAATCGAAAACAATTGAAATTAAGAAAAGATTGATCGGATGAAAGATTGTTGTGAATTTGTGAGATCAAACTCGAGTCGTATTTTTGGAGGTAGAAACTAGTCGTTCCAGTGACCATTTAAACGTATCCGTTGGCAGTCTTCATTCAAACACCGACGGCTCTGCTACGCACGCTCGCGGTTGTACCAGGAGCGCCAGCGGTTATACCTCGAGCGCTAGCGGCAGCACTTCGTCCTGTCGCTTGACAGTCAACCGCCCACTTTTTTTCCATAGTGCAAAATCCCATTTAACCATCCACCAGGCTCAACAAAAATTTACATTTGAACATTGCCATAGGAATTGCCCTAAGTTTGTGACCTAATCAAAACCTATTTTAGATGATTATTCCCTTTATATTATTTGGGATTTTGAATTTTATTAGAACACGCAATTGGGGATATGGAAACTAATTAGGGGATATTGATTACTTCCCCCACCCCATGTTTTCGGCTAAGGGGTGACCAATTGATATGAAAGTACTAAAATACCCTTTGGCTAATTAAAAGCCTTTATGAAAAGACTGTTATACCCTTTCCCCTAAATCATTAAAATCAAAAACCAAAACATATATCCCCCATTTCTAACATTTGTTCCGGCAGTCCTTTAGGTTTAGGTTTTCGATTTTTTTTTTTCTTCATCGTTCTTCAACCGTTCCTTCTCTGTCGGCTCCTCACTTTGATTTTTTTTTTTTTTACATTCGGTAGGGATGAAGACCATGCCGGTACTGAGTTCCGGCATGGTTATTTATGATGAAGACCATGCCGATACTGGGTTCCTCAGTACCGGCATAGTTATTTAGGATGAAACCACGTCATCGAGTTAGGGATGGTAATTTAGGATGAAGACCACGCTAAGATCGAGTTAGGCATGGTTATTTAGGATAAATACCACGCAGTCTTGAGTTAAGATGCTCGATATAAATCTTTCCATGCCGGTAGTCAAGTGAAAAAAAAATCAAGTTTCTGGATACTTTTCATCATGTTCCGGCATAGAAATTTAAGCAAAAACCATGCCGGAAGTAGTTCCGACATGCTTGAAAATCAGATAACTGTGCCGGAAGTACACTGATTAAAACCAGAAAAAATAGGTTTTGAAGATAGTGACAAACAATTTTTAGGGGCAGACAATTTTTGAAAATTTCCGACAAATGCCGGCATGGTTTTTTGGTTGAATACCATGCCGGCATCGAGCTTTTTCAGCTGCAACAATGGTGGATTTAAAGAAAAAAAATCAAATTTTCAACCTCTTAGCAGCAATTCTCTCATCACAATCATCTTCTATTTTCAAAAAAAAAAATTCCACAATTTTTTTTTCCCTCCTTCACTCTCAACTAACCCACACAAATTCAAATAAAAATAAATACACACTAATTTATCCCCCAAATACTTAACATTTTACTAATTTTAATTAATCACTAATCCTGATTAGTGTGGGCTAGATTAGGAATTAAAACAATAATTACATACGGGGTCACCCAGAATTGATATTGAAACACCTATTTTGTCTTGTAGCTATATCCCCCAATTAATAAAAGTATCCCCCAATTGCGTGTTCTTTTATTAATAACATTAATGATATCAGTTTCTTTTAATAATATACTCCCTCCGTCCCACTATTAAGTGACCTATTTGAATTTAGATTTTGTCCCACTAATAAATGACTTATATTACTAAATAAGGAGATATTTCTAAAATTATCTTTTTAGTATATATAAAAAAATATAAGAAATATGGATAATTTGATAGGCATGTTTATATTCGTTACGTAGGTGTTTTAAAATGATTTTCAATGGTACGAAGATTGCGAACATACGTGGAGTAGTTTGAGAGATAAATAATTTCTAAATTTCAATAATTATTTCCTAATAAGGGTATAATTGTAAAAAATGATTAAAAATATTCTTTTCCTTACTTGCCTTAAAAATTGTGCAAATTTAAACTAAGTCACTTAATAGTGGGACGGAAAAAATACTTATGTAAAGAAAAAAAAAAAAAACCTACATGGA
This sequence comes from Papaver bracteatum, assembly GCA_023529315.1. Taxonomy (NCBI): domain Eukaryota; kingdom Viridiplantae; phylum Streptophyta; class Magnoliopsida; order Ranunculales; family Papaveraceae; genus Papaver; species Papaver bracteatum. The sequence continues at coordinate 1,558,544 of JAJJWX010000997.1, forward strand.
CGGGCCAACGAGAAAATATGTTTACCTCTACGGGACTAGCTTTTACCTAGGATGCTAATTAAAAAGCATATGTGCGTCACATGTACCGGTCCGGATGGTTGTTTCTAGCGCTACGTGATATTTTGTCTTGCTTGTTTAATTAATAAAACAGCTTAAAAGTTGAAATTAGTTGCGATTACGAGAAGCATGTGAGCTTGAGATGTGATAGCACGACGGTCAGATCTCCACCAATATCAAAACTTCAATTAATTACGCAAACTTAATCCCATTGAGCTGAATGTAATCCAACCTGTATTCAATCTTCACCACTGGATAACATCTTGATTAACTATAAATCATTAAACAACATAAATCTCACACCACTCAACCATTTGACTTTCTTAATTAAGGTACCGTTGCAGTGTACGTAACATTACAACTGGTTGTATTAAACTAGCAATATTTTAATAATAATGGATTAGTACGAAATAATAAATAAAGGGTTTGACTTAAATGAGGAGCGAGATAATTAATTAAATGAAATGCAAGCACTCAGAATTAATTGCGTAATTAACTTCTTAAAGAATCGAGTAAATTACTCTACCACTTGATCCCCTTTGTGTTGTGTTACTTGTGTATATAAAGAAGTTGTAAACTAGCGTTTCAAAACAGAGTGAAGGTGAGTTTTGAGTGTTCAGAAAAAGAGCGACTGAGGAAAAAAATTCTAAATTCTTTTAAAAAAAAAACTGTGAGTGATTTTCTTAACTTCCCTCCCCCCCTTTCTAGCAATCCCGCTTCTCTGTATCCCATTCTGTAATTTCATCTGTTAGTTTCTACGAAAACTTGATTATCGATTTGTTTTGGTTCTTTCTTTCAAAGTTTTAGAAAAAAGAAAAATCAAACTTGTTTAATGGCTTTCTTTAGAATTTTCAGGTGGTTATCAGAATAGAGATTTAGTGTTTTTTTTTTTTTTGAAAATTATTAATTAAAGCTACATAATTTTTCAGTTTGTTCTTAGCTTTGATAAATCAACTTGCAGAGATTTGTTTTTATATCTCTGAAGTTGTTCTTAGTTTCATTAGTATAAAGAATATCTCTGAAGTTGTTCTTAGTTTCATTAGTATAAAGAATTTATACTTTATTTTCTCTTTCAGGTACCTTTTCATTTTGTAATCAGTTTTTTTATCTGTAAAACTATAACCTGTTCTTTAATTTTGTTAAGAACCAGGTTAGATTTTCACAATTTCTTATAATTTTTCTTTTTTTGTTTAGTTTATCATCAAGATCATATATTATGGCAGCAGCATTAGATATCTACAGTAGTTGTAATAGAAGTAGTAGTAATGATTTTTCAGATTTATTTACAGGAGGAGGTGAATTAATGAAAGCACTGGAACCTTTTATCAAAGGTGCTTCATCATCTTCTCCAGACTCTCCATCTCCATTTTCTTCTTCTTCTTCAACCCCAAATCCCTTTTCTTTCTCTACCTCTCCTTATCCTTCTACTTCTTTCTCTCCTTTCCCAACTTCTCAATCTGATTTTTACACTCCAGAATTTTGTTCAACATCAAACACAGCCCAGATGTTTTATCCAGGGGGGTCTAGTCCAAATATTTTTGGTCATGATGAACAATCTGGTTTATTAGGTTTAAATCAACTTACCCAGCTTCAAATCCAACAGATTCAGGTACAAATTCAACTTCAACAACAACAGCAACATCATCAATTCATGGGTCTTTCTAATTCTGGGATCGATTCAATTCAGAATCAATATCAATATGAATGGACCCAACAACACCAACCAGAGAAAACTGGCCTAAGTTACTTAAGTCCCAAATCAATCCCAATGAAGCAACAAATAGCTTTAGGAAAACCTACAAAGCTTTATAGAGGTGTTAGACAAAGGCACTGGGGAAAATGGGTTGCAGAAATCCGTTTACCTAAGAATAGAACTAGGTTATGGCTTGGTACTTTTGATACTGCTGAAGAAGCAGCTTTAGCTTATGATAGTGCTGCTTATAAATTGAGGGGTGAATTTGCTAGACTCAATTTCCCTCATCTTCGCCATTCTCATGATGACAGAAAACCACTTAATTCTCTTGTTGATTTGAAGCTTCAAGCTATTTGTGAAAGCTTAGCTGATCAAAAGAAACAGGGGAAGAAGACGACTTTGGGCAAGAAGAAACTTCCCTCTAAGAATCAAATAGAGGGTTCTTCAAAACCAAATATGGTCGTTGATAATCATCAAACATTAGGGTTTCAGAATCAGGGTTATTGTAAGGTGGAAGAGACTTCATTATCATCACCAATGTTTATGGAGAGTGATGAATCTGCAAGTTCTTTATCATCATCATCACCTGAATCTGATATTAAATTCCCTGAGTTTATGCATCAACAACAATCAGAGAATGTCAATTTGAAGAAATATCTATCATGGGATTTTGATTGGGAAGCCATCCTTTCATGATTATTTTGTTTGTAATTCGGTTTCAAATAGACTTACTGCAATGGGTTTTTGACATTTGCAGAGAGATTCTATTTAGAGAGTATTTAGTTGTTCAGTTTATTTATCATTGTAGATTGTTAATCAGGGTTATGTTCATATGTAAAAGGAGATATCATTTCTCTTCTTCAGTTGATCTGCTAGGTTTTTTTCTTGCATCGATCAGCTGGATTGTTAGGAAAGAAAAAAAAACCTCTATTTTGTAATTGTAATTTTACCTCTAGGAATCTAAAGCTTGTTCGTTGCTTTTAGTTTTGGTAGAAACATGGACATGCGATGGGGTCTGAAACTTCAAAGAAATTGTAAATTCTCAGCGCTCATGTCAAAAATATTTCAACAAATCTTGCAAAGCATACTTAAGGAATGGCCGAAGTACCAAACCAGCAAGAAAAAAATGAAAGAAAAATCTGAACGACTCGAACTTTATGAGCATTGGAGTTGGAGACAATCCCATGTGAGGAGATTTTGAATATTGAATGAGAGTGATTTGAAAGCATGTAGACAACCCAAATGTCTCGACTGTTGGAGAAAGTTAAAAGAGCTTTTTCTGTAGACCAGTGGGAATATGATGAAATTTTGAAATTCTGCTCACTAAAACGCGTACATAATTTTGATTGAAACAAAACCGAAAATGAAATAAGGTGGTAGGGATGCAATAGCACAAATGATTTATGCACAGTTGTAACTCTGACTTCTGTTTCTGGAGAAGCATTTCTGACTTCTACTTCTGCATCTAAACAGGCTATTAGGGATATTGCTTCTCATCATTTGTAGTTCTTCCGATATTTTATTTTTATTACTAAATGGAAGCAATAAAATGTCGACAATGTAAGATAATATAGATAATATTGGGGATGAAAATTATCTACATAAACTAGGCCAATTGAGAAACCAAGGCTTTTTCATAGTCGCATATACACAAATAAAAATTATGAAGATAATTAGTGATGATGAACATGTTTACGTATGTGATTAGTGTTGATAGTGAAAGTCCGAAGAAGTCAAATTCAACAAGAAACGAGCATAAAATTTGAAGCTTCATGAAGCTATCTACCACATCCAATTCGCCTTTTTTTTTTTTTTTTTTTTTTGGATTATCCTGATAAGGATTTTAGTTCAACAAGTGATGTGGAAATGCACCTTTTAATCTTCTCTAAGATGCTGAACGTGTTTGACATTACAAAGCTTCCTCAAAATATTCTGAACACTGAAGATGTATGTTTTGGTATCAACAAGGCCCATATTCTAAACGGACCTAAAAAAGCTACTCTAATGTTCAGTCTAGAGCAGCACAAGAGTGAGGTCATATTCTCCACACGATCAAAAGGTAGGACCATGACTTGGGGATTTAAGTCTCACATGAACTGCAAATGGATTGGGATTTAAAGCATCCAGATAGCAGTAACAAAGAGATTGACATAATTAAACATATGTAACTATATGATTGCATCTTACGAGACCCTCTAGGTGATTTGAAAACCTCCTTTTTGGCTTGTTAAACAGATCATCCTCATCTATTGAATTACAACTGGTAAAACTGAAGTGTGGTCGGTGAACAGCAAAAAAAAAGTGCCAGTTTTTCTCAACTCATCTGTCAATCTTTAGGACTTTTTAAGTTTAGCTGTGAATAAATTAGCCCACCGTTTTTACGAAGGATGTATCTATGTATCATTTTGTGCTCCCACCCTTCGAGCGTTCAACCAGAGGCCCTTGAATGGCAAGAAAAGTTGAGCCAAATATATGCAGATTCAGAGGGATGGTATGATCTCAGCTGAATTTTCCGATTTCCATCTTCTTCTTGATCGCCTTTTGACCATGATATATGAACGAATCAACTATCCCAGAAACTGTAAAGACGCCTGCACACATATGACCACAATAAAAAATGGAGGCAATCAATATATCTTAATAGTTGCAACAGAATCTGCAAGGGGTATATTTTCTAGGAGACACAATCATATGGGGATCTTAAAACTGGAAGTTCTGAAACTAGAAATGGACATCAAGTGTATTAGCATGTTGAACAGCTTATGTACGCATACAAATTTGCTTCACAAATGACAATAGTTCATTTATTTTTATTTTGTACCGAAGAAAAACATGGTAATAATTGAGTACCAGAGAAACAGTCACTGTGGTTAAAGGATGGGTGTGTTACAAACCTCCAACTATAGCACACACATTTGTCAGGAAGTGTAAGAATGACACGTGACCCTCGGTAAACGTCACCTGCAACATGCAAGATTTGTTGAGGATAACAACAATTACGTGAACTTCTTAAAGCATATGCCAATATATAAATATAGCTTAAAAGAAACAATAGGTGTCGCACCTTAATTGGAGACAGGTCGTAAAAAAAGAAAACTCCAGGAATAGACCGAGACTGACCATACCCAGCGCCCCTAAAGTGCTCTGTTACCGAAAACTGTACCAACCAGTGAAGTGCATTTTCATCAACAATAACCCAAATAAAACACAATTCAGACATTAATAATGAAACTTCAAAGTGTTCACTGTTACCTGATTTGACTGGATGGTGTGACCACTTATATCAGTGTATACAGTAGGAACCACCTGAAGAACAAACAGAAAACCTGAAAGTCTCAGTCCCGGACATACAACATTCTTTGTCAAGAGTTTCATTACAATAATCCTATAATACTTCCCAAAGCTACTGCTAATCAACAACTCTTTCCAATAGTAGTTCAAAACACAAATTGCACACATTTTCATAACCGAGTTTTCACAAACCAACCAAGATCCATAAACAAAATAAATGAAGGGGTGAAGTCATTATGAATACTAACCTTAATGAAATACTGATACATTCCATTTGGCACTTCTTGCATCCATTGCACCCTGAGAGATAGTGTCAGCGGTGAGCAAAAAAATGCATACAACTTTCATATAACCCATCAAGATATAGGATTACAATTTCATTAGGAAGATGGGGTAAAAAAAATTACCCATCAAGAGGATTCACAGCTCCAGGGAAGTATTCTCCAAAAGACAATTTGTTGATTTTGTGACTTATCTGATTACACACAAATAACTTATAAGACAAATGCTTCAATAGATATGACAAAGTTGATATGAAAATAGAGAAGATATAAACAATTTTCTATTCACAGAGAAATACAAATTTTCATGTAGAGGTTCACAACTTACATTGTAACTGTCCTTCTGGAAAGCCAGCAAATCTTGCACATGGACATTTGACTGATGGAAGCTTTTCCCAGGAGCAAAGTGAAAATTCCCGGCTACTTTATTTACTTCCAAGAATCCATAGATATTGCATCCTTCACCTTCTTCATCTTTTATCTGCTGGAAGAAACCTTCTCTTTTGCACTACATAAATATCAAAAGTTGGGAGAAGTTCAGAAATACTTTAAATAATCAAATGAGGTCATGAGTTCAACTACATATGTACTAAAACAAAGATATCCAGGAGCCACACATTGCACAAGTTGACATGAACGCAAGTAATCTATATTTATCGAACCCCTTGACAAAATAGCTATTGAACCTGTTGACAAAGAAAATAGACGCATCTTTTTAAACTGGACAGTAATCTATTACAAATAGCAAACTAAATGGTAGTTATCTTATTAAAATTCACTTTAGCTTTAACAGGTCAATTGTGCATAACTTAATTATTCGTCAGTACCTAATTAGGACTATTATAATACTTCGTCGAGTAATGGAAACAGAAAAGAAGTTCAACCAGACAAACCTGGTCAATTAATTCAGGATTGCCGAGGCCCCAACCTTTCTTCCTGTATGCTTCACGGACTTCTTCACAAGAGTTGCAACAATCTTCGTCTGACTGCAAAAGGAATGAAGTACTCAGATGTTTGAGATTAACACAACAAACATGCTTAGTTATGTTAATGCATTTATGTTGAAATGCAAGCATCATTAGCTCAGCAGTAACACTAAAGGGAGCCATTAATAGTCAGCAAGTAAAGAAGAGAAAGGCTCCCAGATGAGTCAAACAAAAGCTTTTCAAATGGACATAGAGTAAACAATAACTTTACGTATGATAATGCAGAGGAGCCATTTCCTTTGTTTTATTAAGTCCAGCAAGAAAGCCAACACCAGATCATTATGCAAGGATACTTTACACAAGCATCATGTCACGGGATTAAAAACATTCCGCGACACTATTGAAATTTGAGTTACTGCCACCAAATTTGCCCAAGATGTACATACAGTGGATACGGAAATCATTGCCGCTATTATCTTTTTCAGGTTCACGAATTACAAAATTCAACAGCTGTATAATCAGATCTATTACTTTCATAAGTGCAAGCTATGTTTCTAACTTTCATGACAAAAGACAGCTATATATCTATAGCCAAAAGAAAGCAGTAAGCATACCACTTCTGCTCCATAGCATGAACCACAATATGTTTCATTGTGTTCCAGCCTGCCGCCATGTCTTTGTAAAGGCTTTTCAATCTGTATGAAACAACAAAAAGAAACATTTTGTATGAAAAGAAGATTGAAGATGCAACCTCTTGCAAAGGTTCAAACAAATGGTCTAGCTTATAAGATTGAATTCGTAAACAATGCACTTGTAATGTTGCAACATCAGCAAAGGGCAATAATTTCAAAAGCAAAGAAAAATTCAACCAGTGGACAAACACAGTTGATCTAGAAGAATGCCGAGGCAAAACATTTATAAATTCTATCCCTCACGAACAACATGGCAAACCAACAATCAATGTTCAGATTACATGGTGTCATGGTGACCACACCAGAGAAGTAATGTGCTTCATAATATATGAACAACCATAGCGGTAGAATTATCTTTTGGCAAGGGCAAATCTGGACCGTCACTATCTAGGCTAATTTAGCCATGCTCTGTTCTATGATATAGACAAATGAACACTAAACTTACATGAAAGAGAAAGTTCACATCTTTTATATATAAACAATGACCTAACTATAATTAAGAAGTTGTACAATCTTCTCTTTCTAAATAGAGACGAAAGGGCTGAGAAATAGATTAACCTTTGGAGCACCAATACCATCTTGCCTGGACTCGATAACATTGCCATGAGAATCTATTCTTTTCTTGATTATATCATGTCTCTGCAATAGAAATAAGAATAAGAAACATATATAAGAAAAACAGTAGAACACATACTTGATGTTTAAGGTTTAGAAATATGATCCCCATCTATGCTATTCTACTAAAAGAGGTAATCATTAAGTTAATGTGATACATACTATATCGAGATGTTGCTCTCCACTAATATCCATCGCGTCAACACTAAGCATGGAACATGCCAAGGAAGGAAAAGTAACATCGAACTGCATTTTCAGAAAGAGAATTAAAATGGGAAACAGATCAATTTAGAATGCTAAATGTGATACGTAATTTTTTGCTAATGTAATCCAAACGAACTATATATCAAAAGTCAAAACGTTTGGTTGCAAAAACAACCCATTAGAACCTACTAAAGCAAGTTTTTATAAGCCTTAAATTTAGGCAGACGTTTGACATCCCAAGTTGGAAAATATTGTTACATTGATACGAAGAGTTTCTCCTCTGGATGTATCTACAACAAGCTTTGTTTCAGCAGATGCTCGGAGATATAATCCTGCAATCCATTGGTAGTATAGTAGGTTAGAGATAACAACAATTTCAGGCAAAAATCAAGTCTGCTCTGTGAAGTGCCACCAAAAACAAGAAACCTCCAAGGATAGAAAAAAAGTTAAATGGTGAAGGAAAAGAATAGGCACACCAACAAGGAAGTGCCACCCATTCTAAAGGACAACCCCTATGTTTACCATAACAATTCCAGTCAAGATTGTCCAACTTCACACTTAACCATCCATAGTTTACCTCACATGTCACACAAACCTATTTCTTGTCTTTCCTACTTCAATGTAAACATAAGCCCTTTGGGTACGTCAAATTGGCACTTTCTTTCCCCCAAAAATAATGTTTTTCTGCTGTTGTTTTGTTTAATTTGGATGCAATTCATAGTCTTTATGTCATTTTCTCGGAAGTGAAGAATATTCCCCAACAAAACAGAAGAAATTACTGCTACCCACAGAAACTAAAACTAGTATAAAAAAATACATTAAATTAACCACATAGTTAATAAAGATTCATGAATAAAACGAAACCCTAAATTAGAAGGGAAAGTAAAAACAACAAGAAGAAGAAAGAACCCTAAAAAAGAAAAAGAAAGGAAACATACTTAGCTCGGAGAGAAATAACAAGAGCATAACGACGGAGGAAACAATGGTAATAACACCACCAGAAAGAGTTGTGCTGTAGAAATCCTCATTTATTTTTGGGTGCGCATCTAATTTTCTTAGCTTCGAAAACATCTTTTCAAGAAAGAAAATACCCAAAGAGAAGACAAACAATATACAGAGAGAGAGAAAGAGAGAGATTGACTGGTTTCTTCTCTCTCCTCTTCTCTCTCAAAAGAAAGCTTCTTTCTTTGTCTAGATTTCTTTCTTTGTTTCTGGGATTAATTTATTTGTCTGTTAATGGGTAAACGCTGTTTCTGTTCTGTATTTGGTTCTATGGTTGTTGATCTGTAAAAATTGAGGTTCATCAATATAGGAAAGTGAGAGAGAAAATAACGTTTGGGCCGTGTGTTTCTCCAGTTTTTTCGGGTAGTGTTATAATGCAAGATTTTTTCGGGGTAAAATGACGGGAATCAACAGTAGTCAAAGTAACAGTCTCCCCATGTCCTTCGAGATATAATGACGGCTGCTTTGAATTTGTAGGCCAATGTTCAGACTCTTTAGACTTTAGATCAAGGTTTGAAAACAGCCTCACCTTATCATCCTTTGATAAAGCCTATCAACCGCTAGAACTTAATCCGGCGATAAATTAACGTGCGACTCAGTATATTTTTCTCTTCAGTTTTCGAAATCTGTGATTTTCTTCATCGTTTCAACCATTTAATTCTAATGATTGGGGTTGGGTACTATGCTGAATTCATCTATTAACCTGTAGATCATGTCTGAAACATTGAGCAATCATTTTGGAAATATTTTGAAACCTCGATCCATTTCTGAAAAATCTGATTTTAGGGTTCCTATTATGGATTTCCCTATTTCTTCTGAAGATGGAACTGGAGGCTCTTCTCCTTCACTGTTTATACCTGATGATGTGATTGATGATTGTTTAGATGAATGGAGATTCAGCTTAATTGGCATATTGGATTTGGTTAAACTCAAGATGGATACAGTATTTACCTCCTTGAGTGAACAATGGCAAATTAAAGGTACTTTCCAACTTATCCCTCTAGGTAAAGGTTTTTTTGTTATTAAACTTGATAATGAAGATGATAGGAAATATATCTGGAGTGGTTTATGGACTGTTGAAGCTCAAAATTTAAGTCTCGGAGCTTAGGAACCTAATTTCAATCCTTCTGCTAAAAAAAAAATTCAGCTTTTGTGTGGGCAATTTTTCCAGGATTGAGTATTGAATACTAGAAGGAAAACATCCTTATGCAAATGGGTAAAACTCTTGGAAGATCCATTAAAGTGGATGAAATTACCTTCAAAAGAACTGGTGGATATTATGTTAGTGTTCTTATTGAAATTGATGTCTCTACATCTATTCCTAGCACAATTTGGGTTAATTCAAAATATGGTAAATTTGAACAAGCTGTTCATATTCCAAATATCCCTAAATATTGTAGCTATTGCAAATCTTTAGGCCATTTTGCTTCTGTTGTAGAAATAAAAAAAAGGATAAGTCTCTAATCCCACCTTGTGATGGTTTTGTTACAAAAAACAAAAAGCAATGGAAACCAAAAAAAGGTACAACCTCAAACTTTTGGTTTTGGTATTTGTGGAAAAGATTATGATACAAGTACTAAGCAATCTGAACAAGACTTCAGTAATGAATTTACAACTAATGTTTTACAAAATCTACCTTAGCAAAAATTCAGAGTCAATATTGTTATTTTTGGAGCTATAATTATTTAAGAATTGATATACAAACCACATGAGTATGAATCTTGGTGGAATCCCGAGTCTCGGTATCTCACAACTTTGATACAATCTTTTGTTAATTTGCTAGTTATTTTTATAATTAAAATCTAAAATCAAATCTCTATAAGTCTGAGAAACAATTTTTTTTTATTACTATCTATAATACATCAATTTTTGGCGTCGCCGACGCGGACTTGTATTTAGTTTTAGGTTTTAGGTTTATTTTTATTTTTTTAGGATTTGTATTTTGTACTTTTTTTATTTTTTGTTCTATTTTACGTCTTTGGTATTTTTGTTTTTGTTGTGCAGGATTGACTCGAAGCTAAGGGTGGAAAGTTCAACTTGCCAAAAAAAGGAGGAAACCGAGGATATTATTTTATTTGGACTTTTATTTTTGTTAGTTTCTCTATTTCTTATTTTGGACTTGTAATTTTCTTTTATTTGTTTTTTTTAATATTTTATTTATTGTAAAAAAATACACACACACACCAATTGCATTTTCGTTCGGCACCGATTTTAGGAAAACAAGTGGTTTAGTAAGGTGAACCCTTTGGGAGTTATCATCTGAAACACCACAAACCTCAGCCTTGTACCTGTGACCAGTCTTTGACTGTTGGTATATTTTGCTGTAGGTAACCCAAGCTTACCTAAATTAGTGAGTCCAGCATTTGCATGTGCATATATTTTTGTTGAATTCTTGTATGCCAGAACGTAAGAGAGATGCTCTAGGTCGGTTTATGCGTGAGAAACCTAGAACTTCTATTTTAGGAAACAAGAATTTGATTACCTTAATCTTGAGAGTCATATTTTTGGACATTCTTCTCACATTGAGGAAAATATCCACAGTACTCCAATAGTACCAAAAATGACAACTTTGAAAGCCTTGCGGAATCCTACTAGGACCACTCGTTCCTCGTGCATTAAGTTAGCTGAAACTGATATAACATATGAACTGAAACCTGTGACCATATAGATGCTCCCAATCTTTTTAGGGAAGGAAAATGAAAACCTCTATTTCCATGTTAGGGATTTTGAGGAAATTTGTAGTACTCTAAGGATTAAAAACCTATATGATAAAGAACTAAAACTTAGGTTATTTCCTTTCTCCCTGAAAGATAAAGCCAAATCTTGGCTGTATAGTTTGACTTCCGAGTCAATTGAAACATATAAACAACTTACATCCGCCTTTTTCAATAAGTTTTTCCCTAGTGTTGACGGTGCTTTTTAGATTAGGGTTAAAATCATAAAACCTTGCATATGATGTGACGTTACTCTGCAAGGAAACAGAGCCACGTGTGCTAACCTCTCCACTGGCAAATTTATTGAGCCGCTCAATATACTTACATGATTTTTATCCAGACTGGCGAATGTAGCAACCATCCCAGATGTTCTGTAAATTTCAGCGCCTCGGGTATATTCACTTAATATAAGTCCTCTGGAATGCCTTCTATGCTATGTTCTCCGAATGAACTCTTAATGTTGAGATGTCATGGCGATTTGTGTTCACTCGCAGCAGAGTAGCATGAATCTCCAAATATCAAAGATAAGATCTTTGCATAAGGTATTCAATCAGAAAAGCATGCTGCTCTCTGGCAATAAACTTAAAAGAGCTATGTGTCAACACATAGAATTCAATCAATCGTCCTGACTAACTTGCAAAAGTTAGGTTTTCACGCCTCACGCAATATACCTGACATTGCTTGTCAAAATTAAGCCTAAAAAAACTAAGCAATTAATCCGCCATGGATTGGCAGGTGCAACCTCGCCCAGAATAAGAAAAACAGGGAGCCGCAGCAGCAAAGAGAGGCGTGGCCATGCCTTAGGCCAGCCGGAGCCACTGGCCACGCCTTAGGCCAGCTGGAGCCACTGGCCACGCCCCATCCTAAACCGATCATATTTCCCATTGACCAATCAAGTCGCCCTAAATGCGCCACACGCATTCTGAATGAGTCCGACCCCATGATGCTTGTCGGCCCCACTTCTAATCGACCAATCAGGTCGCTCTAAAGCCTCCACACTCTCACCAGAAGTGTGGTCGCGCCTTATGTTTGACCGGCCCCCTTTTGTGGATAATCAAGTTGCTCTAAACTTGTCACCATACATTAAAGGCCAAACACACATATCGATCAGCATGCCAACATGCCACTCTACCGCGGTAACATGCCAACACACCACTTTGCTGCGATAACATGCCAACACGCTACCTCGCAACATGCCACTTCATGGAAACCTGCCTTAAATATCCACCCACGACGATTTCTACTCCCGTGGCCGTTTCCACACTATGGCCTTGCCATAGTTCCTTTGGCATATCCATGGCACCATTTGCCCAAAAGTAGCGTCATGCCGCATGCCACGTGTACTAATTAGAGTTTTGACATGCCAAACCCTAATTTGGGAAAATTGCTACCAAAGAAAAATAATGTTTCTCAGAGAAATGGGATTGGCGTGGCAACAGGACCAGTGTTGCCAAGCTATATATGGGTCCGACTCCACGGAGTCTTGGCCACTCCAAGCCCTAATTCTTCCACGGCGAATTCCACGGAGCCTTGGCCACGCCAAGCCCTAAGTCTTCCACGGCGAATTCTTCCACGGAGCCTTGGCCATGGCAAGTCCTAATTCTTCCACGGAGCCTTGGCCACGCCAAGTCCTAATTCTTCCACGATGAATTCTTCCACGATGCCTTGGCCACGTCAGGCACCATTCACGCCTTTGGCACAAGTCATGCCGTAGCGCCATTGACAGGCACCAATGCAAGGTAGACATAATTAACGGCTACCCTTATTCATAACATGCGATCTCGTCCATCGAAGTTCGCCACCAATCCGGTAAGCTCGTGACAAGTTTTAGGCAACTAGCTCAAAACCGAGCCTATCATCACATAGGCTATTTACATGCGGTAAACCTCTCAATTTCAACTAGCCACACATAGAAAAGTGCTACATATTTTCCATGAAAACACTCGAGACATCAAAACATGTTACAAACTATGGGATACTCATCAGGGTATTGGTCTGGCGGTTTACAGCGTGCGACGTGCAATACTCCCATTACAAGAAAGTGTCATAAAGCGAGGCGGTTAGTAATGGTGAGAAGTAATGGTGTAAACGTATCATTCATTAAGTAAACATAAATTCTGAGCGTTACCCGTTACTCCCTTCTTCCATTACTCAATCGTTTCCACTTCTTACGAGACCAGGGTATGTTTTTGTTGCAACTTGTATAAATAGGTCTCACCTATTTCCACCAAACAACAAGTTTTGGTCAGGAGAACAATACCACATCCAGAATTCATCTGATAGCTTTCTCAGTCAGCTAGCCAGTTTAACTTTCTGATACAAGTCGCAAAACGCATGCACTTCCAGAATCAACTATTCTGGTCTCAACACTTTCTTCGCTTCCCTCCCTAAGACCAACCCTTCTCCTTCACTTTGTGACCGAAGCAAGCCTGGAACGGATATTTCTTGGTTTAGGCCAGGATTGTACAGATTGATCTCTCGAATTAAAATTACTCCCATGCAGTACATTATTTAGGGTTTAGATTCATTTCTCACCCACACACCCAAAATTACCAAAATCAGCAGAAAAGGTTTTCACCCACAAACAATTGGCGACCACAGTGGGAGATTAATTTCTCGGTTACAATATCAATTTCTAAATTTACGATTTTATATTTCAACTCCGATCTCAAGATGGTTGAACTCAAGTCAGGATCAGCAACAAACCCTGAGAACACTGGCGCCGAAATTATTCTCTGTGTTAACGTTTATCCCAGTGGTACTAATATGCCACCTGTCAACACCAGAAACATGGATAATGTTCCTTCAGGCGTTACACCTTCGGTTACCAGAGCTAGAGCCACTGCCACAGAAAATTCTCTTTCAGGTGTTACACCTCCAATCACCAGAGCCAGAGCCGCTGTCGTCGCTCCCAATATTTCGTAAAGTGTGACACCTCCAACCGTCACCAAAACCGCAGCTACTCCGCCGTCAGGACGAGAAACTGAAGGAGCCAGAGGAAGCCGACCTTATACTACTATTGATGATTTGATGGAAATACGGGAGGTTCTCTCTATAGCCCAAACGGATATGGACTCGACTCGGAAGGAGGTACTTGTTTTTCTCAAGACACTAACGGAACGAATACCACAAGAATCAAGCCAGCCAGAGCCCATGAGGAACACCTCTAATACCCCTGGCACCAGAACCTCAACAAGGCGCACCTTTGTAGATGAAGAGACTCGCCCAGGAACTCCAGCGGAGAGAAATCAACCGTCCCATTTTGTCACACGAGAAGATTTGGAACAACTTATCTAAAACCGAGACAAAAGCGATTCCATGGACATACATCAGCATCAATCCCCGTATCCTCCGGAAGTACAAAGAATTCCCCTTCCAAGAGGGTACTTTTCCCCTCAATTCTCTCTGTATGATGGCACCAGTAATGCACATGAACATGTCTCTCGATTTTTGGAGTCCCCGGGGGGCACGAATACAATTACGTTCTCCATTTGAGGGAATTTTCGAAATCACTTACTGGAAGAGCGTACACATGGTACAACAGCATTACGCCAGGCAGCATCCCCAACTGGTCTGACATGGTTGCGGCTTTCTACAATAAGTACTTTTTTGTGTCTTAGAAAATTACCTTCTCAGATCTAGGAAGGATGTTCCAACGAAACAACGAACATCCGAATGATTTTGTCAAAAGATTCGGAATTCAAGCACTGGATTGTCATGACCCAAACATGACCGAACAACAATTGGTGGATTCTTGCATCAATGGCATGATTCATATCTACCACGCTTTACAAGAGAATCTGCGATTCCATACATTCTCTGAACTTCATGAGGCTGCAAAACGGTCGGCCACAACAATACCAGCGTTGTCGGAAAGAACAACGCCAACCAGAGGCAAGGACGCACGAGGAAATAAACGCCTCATTAATAAGCAATACAACACTGGTCCCTCCTCTGTGAGTGTCGTAGACGAATGAGGAAAAATAAAGGCTCCAGCGGCATAACAATAATCCAAGCGCACAGCGCCAGCGCGACAAGCAGCTCTACCACGGAAGACCACCGCTAAAGCTCTCATGCGACATCAAGAAGCTGGAGAAAATGTATTGGATTTCATGTTCCCAATCTAGGAAGTGATTGAACTCTTGGAAGCATGGATTCAAGACGACGCCATCAGGACACCTCCCACCAGGCGCCCACCAACCGAAGCAGAAATGGCAAACCCCAAATATTGTCGCTACCACAGATTTTTCCACCACCCTACCGGTGACTGCAATAAACTGAAGCATATCTTCAAAGAAAAGATAAAATTAGGGGAGCTTCAACTGGGTAATGAAGGAGTTCACAGAGATCCACTTCCAGTCAGAAGTTGCATGGTCTCTGGGGACTATGTATATGAGACTGTGCAATCCATAATGCATCATGTGTGCGAAATTATCTATCTCTCCAAGACACAGCATCAAGATATCTTCACAACCTTTAATTATTTTGTATCGGGAAAGCGACTCTTTCCTACTGAAGAAACCACGCCAGAACCCCAAAATATCTCGGGAAGCGGTGCTGGAAAATATAACTGGGGACTGCTTACCACGTTTTATCTGAGGGACGCCGAGCTCTACAACACATTAATCGACACATCATCATTGCCATCAAGACCCTGAGAGCCGCGGGAGTTTCGAAGCAGGAGGCTACCCATTCCCCATCTGTGGTCAAAAACCCGGAAGGAGAGGCGATGGACGCATATGGATACATCAACCTTGAAATCAAGGTGGGAGACATTCTAAAACATGGAAAATTCCACTTTGTCAAAGAACTCTCAAATTATGACATGATTCTGGGGCGCGCATGGGTACACGGCAACAAAACAAAGTTAAGAGCATCCCCTCTGCCGATGTCGATACCCGAAAGAATTTCCAACAAGCCATCCAACTTTGAAGATTACATGTTGCCGTATCAACAACTTACCAATATAACTCAATTGCCTGGAGATAGCCCGTCGATGTTCTTCCGCAGATTCTGAACACAAGTAAGTCTGGTTAAACAACCCTTTCTGCACCCAGTCACCTCTCCTCTCGTCCAGGCATGGGGACTCGGTACGATTATCAACCCAGGCGTCATTAGGAGATGTGAATGGGACGTTGGGCCTTTCGAGTGATTTGTCAAAAATTTGAAAGCGGTCACAGCCAAAGATGAAGAGCTCACAAATCAAGTGGTTGTGCAGCGCCCAAACCCGTTTCAAATTGGAGATGTGGTAGTCAAGACTACCTCGTTTCAAGTTGGAGATATAACAGTGAAGATATCCACTCGACCCAATTCGCCTAAAGGGAAGGAAGACGATCCATATCTGGTGGCGGATATTATTTTGGGTGGTTACTGCAAACTCATCAATGCCGACAAGTTGGAAGGTGTGACGATTCACTCGCGATGGCTCAAATCCTTCAATACCTAAAACGTTATGCTACCTCCAGCGTTCTCCTTTCAGCATTTTCCCTTTTCACGCAATGTTTGTAACTTATCTAAAATGATTGCACTGCTTGCATTCATAAGTAGAGTTTTCAACTTCAATTAAAAGAACATCTTTCCTTGAAAAATTTCCCAAACCATCTTAAAATAAAAATACCAAGTAAACCCAAACTCTCACAGATTCATTACCCGTCGATTGAAAACCAGAGAAACCAAACAACCACAAAAAATATCTATTCAAAAGTACTGAAGAAGGGAATATGCAAGGAAGATGATCATCAGGCTGCAGAACATATATCTTTTCAAAAATATCCTGCTTTAAATCTCACTTAACACTCCTCTGGTTTTCGGGATGTGTGATAACAATACTGCTACAAGGGAGAACCAAGAAACGGGTCGGTCGAACCTTTAACCATTGTTGTTATTTTCCATGTTTCGAGTTACTATGGGTGATGTCGGCGTTCAGAAGCATTGGCTGCGCAGCAGGCCGGCTAGTACCTGTGGCAAAATCCATCCACACTATTTTTGTACGGCATCTGTCTATCTACTCGATGGCTAGAAGGGGCGAGCAACTTATTTTCGCATAAAGGGGTTTTTTGGATCTTTTCAGTATGAAGGTTTTATTAATTCGGAGATGTGAAGCCATAAAAGCTGAATAACAGAATGTTACTTGGCGAAACCCTAACTCCGCCATGGAAGCGAAAGTAAACCTTTGGAATATCAAAAGCGGCTACACGCCGATAAGAAATAGTGAAAGTGGAAAAAGTGGTCGTTAATAGAAGACCCCTGGAGCAATAACGCCTTCATCAGAGATTTTTCAAGCACTTTCCCCAGCACCTTCTCTGGAAGCAAACATTCCATCTAGACACCGCTTCGGCAGCAGCGACTCCGGCATTCCACCCAGAAGCCGCCTCAGCAGCAGCGACTCCGGCATTCCACCCAGAAGCCGCCTCAGCAGCAGCGACCATAACATCCCATCCACAAGACGCTTTGGAAGCATCATCTTCGACATCATGTCCGACGTTTGTTTCAATAACATTCCCAACATATGTTGCCTCCGTATCCTCGTCCACCTTGACGACATCCTCAGCAGTCGCTTCAACGTCCTTGACAACAGTTTCGGCGTCCACTCCAGAAGTTGTTTTAGATTCGTAAACCGTGTTGACATCTTCCTCAAGAGCTTTTCCAGCAGCTTCTTGAGGATGCCCCGGTTCGTTCGCATCAAAGTTGAGGATTACAATACCATCATGGACAGGGTAATTAAACTGACTCTCATCTAAAAGTTTTATGGACTCATTCTTCCGCCGCTTTAACTGAGAAGAGAATCATTCATCCCTAGCACTGGTTTGTAGAGAAGCTACATTACTCTGAGATTTCCGACACGCTGAAATGCTTCATCATGCGTCCACTTCTCCTCTATGTCCACCGAAGCCATGAGAGTCTGAACACACATCCGCACTATGCGTAAATGGGCGAGAGACATGCCTTGTATAATATCGTCAGCTTCACGGAACAAGGAATCAATTCTGTCTAGCACCTCCTCATGAGAAGAAAACTGGGTTTTGTCGGCTTCAAAATTTCTATCCAAAGAGTCATAATTACAATCGTCACTGGAAGATCCAATTATATGCTACAAAAAAAAAAAACTTACCATGTTCGCTCCGGCGATCTACATGATGAAGAAGACAAAATAAGAACTAAGAGAAGAAACACGAAACAATACCTCTGAAGAGGGTGGACGCGATTTTATGATGATCTGTATGAATGAAGGATTCAAGATTACCTCTTATATTCAGTGGATTGATGAAGCCTGGGAAAGAAGATCCTTTTACCAGCCGTGAATTAAGGCTTCAAATGCATGATGCCAGCTGGATTAGATATTTATTTTTACGGGATAATTAGGGTTTAATATCCAAGTCATCAGACGTCCCTATCATTATGTGGCTCAGTCAGCGCCATCTTTCCACTCCAAGCACGCGTCCCAAATAAACATCTTCACGACCAAGCCAAGCCAGCAACGCAATCGGCTTCACGTCTAAGCAGCGCTAACAACTTGCATCCTTCCAAAGCTAGCTTCTCTTCTCGATAGTCGATCCACTAACAACGACATCCTCTATGCCAAGTTAGCCGCGCCTATCTGCTGCTCTAGCCAGCAGCGCCATCTTGGCCGATAAAATCAACACCATCTCTACCTTCACCTCTCCAGGGCCATTCCAAGCTATCCACGCCATTGGCCCTTCCAAGCTAGTCACGCCATTGTCCCTTACAAACTATCCTCTCTATTGTCCCTTCCAAGCTAGCCTCTCCATCGTCCCTTCCAAGCTATCCACGCCATCGTCCCTTCCAAGCTAGTCACGAAATTGTCCCTTCCAAGCTAGCCTCGTTATTGGCCCTTCCAAGCTAGCCTCGCCATTGGCCCTTCCAAGCTAGCCGCGCCATCCACCTTTCCGTAACCAGCCAAAGCAGCACCATCTTAGCCGTTCGAAGCAACGTCATCTCCACCAGCCAAGGAAGTTCCTTCTTAGCCGTTCAAAGCAGCACCATCTCCATATGTTTTGTGACCTAGCCAACTAACACCGTTTACCATTTTGTGGACCAAGTTGCAATGCCACCTCTTCCAATCAGTATCCAAAAATGCAGCGTTGAAGCCAACATCCCACGGCCAAGACGAATTTACGCAAAGGCCAATGCAAGGATCATGGATTCCTCATGCCTTCCGCTAATCTTCTTGATAATCTCTTCGTGACTTGTTGTTTCGATTTTATCCTCGTCTGTCACCATCTCATGCTTACCACACAACAATGCCACTGTTCAGAGCTAAGCAGGGGACTTAATGTTGATGGTGGTTTTAATCTTATGGTTAAAATCGTAAAACCTTGCATCTGATGTGACGTCACTCTGTAAGGAAACAGATCCATGTGTGTTAACCTCTCCACTGGCAAATTTATTGAGCCGCTTAATATACTTACATGAATTTTATCCATACTTGAGAATGTAGCAACCATCCGAGATGTTCTGTAAATTTCGGCGCCTCGCGTATATTCACTTAATATAAGTTCTTCTGAATGCCTTCTATGTTGTGTTCTCCGACTGAACTCTTAATGTTGATATGGCACGATGATTTGTGTTCACTCGCAGCAGAGTAACATGAATATCCAAATATTAAAGATAAGATCTTTGCATAAGGTATTCAATCATAAAAGCATGTTGCTCTCTGGCAATAAACTTAAAAGAGCTCCGTGTCAACACATAGAATTCAATCAATTATCCTGACTAACTTGCAGAAGTTAGGGTTTCACGCCTCGTGCAATATACCAGACCTTTCTTGCCAAAATTAAGCCTAAACAAACTAAGCAATTAATCCGCCATGGATTGGCAGGTGCAACCTCGACCAGAATAAGAAAAACATGGAGCCGCAACAACAAAGAGAGGTGTGGCCATGCCTTAGGCCAGTTGGCGCCACCGACCCTATTTCCTATTGACCAATCAGGTCTCCCTAAATGCGCCACACACATTCTGAATAAGGCCGGCCCCATGATGCTTGTCGGCCCCACTTCTAATCGACCAATTAGGTTGCTCTAAAGTTGCCACACTCTCACCAGAAGTGTGGTCGCGCCTTATGTTTGGCCAGCCCCCTTTTGTGGCCAATCAAGTTGCTCTAAACTTGTCACCATACATTAAAGGCCAAACGCACCCTGCCGTGCTACCATGCTAAACTAACAAGCCAAACACTCTCTACCACGACAACATATCGATCGACATGCCAACATGCCACTCTACCGCGGTAACATGCCAATACACCACTTTGTTGCGGAAACATGCCAACGCGCTACCTCGCAACATGCCACTTCGTGGAAACCTCCCATAAATATCCACCCACGGCAATTCCTACTCCCGTGGATGTTTCCACACTATGGCCTTGCCATAGTTCCTTTGGCATAATCATGGAACCATTTGCACAAAAGTAGGGCAAATTGCTACCAAAGCCAAATAACGTTTCCTAGAGCAATGGGATTGGCGTGGAAACATGGCCAATTTTGCCACACCGCATGTGGGTCCGACTCCACGGAGCCTTGGCCATGCCAAGCCCTAATTCTTCCACGGCGAATTCTTCTACAACGAATTATTCCATGGAGCCTTGTCCACGTCAATCCCTAATTCTTCCACGGCGAATTCTTCCACAGATCCTTGGCCATGCCAAGCCCTAATTTTTCCACGGCGCCTTGGCCACGACAAGCCCTATTTCTTCCATGACGAATTCTTTCACGACGCCTTGGCCACGCCAGGCACTATTCACGCAACTGTGCCAATGGCATGCACAATCCATGCCGCCGTGCCATTGACAGGAACCAACACAAGGTAGCCACAATCAACATCTACCCTTATTCATAAGATGCGATCTTTGCCATCGAAGTTCGCCACCAATCCGGTAAGCTCGTGACAAGTTTTAGGCAACTAGCCCAAAAATGAGCCTAGCATCACATAGGCTATTTACATGTGGCAAAACTCTCAATTTCAACTTGCCACATGTAGCAAAGTGATATATGTTTTTCACGAAAACACTCGAGACATCAAAACATGTCACAAACTGGGGGATACTTATCAGGGTATTGGTCTGTCGGTTTACAGCATGAGGCGTGCAATACCCCCATTACAAGAAAGTGTCATAAAGTGGGGCGGTTAGTAATGGTGAGAAGTAATGGTGTAAACATATCATTCACTATAGAAACATAAATTCCATACGTTACCCCTTACTCCCTTCTTCCATTACTCAATCGTTTCAACTTTCTATGAGACCAGGGTACGTTTTTGTTGCGACTTATATAAATAGGTCTCACCTATTACCACAAAAAAACAAGTTTTGGTTAGGAGAACAATACTACATCCAGAAATCATCTGATAGCTTTCTCACTCAGCTAGCCAGTTTAACTTTCTAATACAAGTTGCAAAACGCTCACACTTCCAGAATTAACTATTCTGGTTTCAACACTTTCTTCGCTTCCCATCCTAAGACCAACCCTTCTCCTTCAGTTTGTGACCGAATAAATCCTGGAATGAAAATTTCTTGGTTTAGTCCAGGATTGTACAGATTTATCTCTCGAATCAAAAGTACTCTCGTGCAGTAAATTGTTTAGGGTTTAGATTCGTTTCTCACCCACACACCCAAAATTACCAAAATCAGCAGAAACGGTTTTCACCCACAAACACCTAGGCACAAAACATCATTTATTAGGCAGCAGATTTGCACATTTGCTTGACTTAGAAAAGGTAAGGATAGTTCAGATACTTTATGAGGGTTTAGATTACCCAAAAACAATCTTCGTTGAGTTTTTGTATACATGTGGGTTTGAAAATAATACTGTTGACAAGGCGATGAAATTTTTGAATGATATTGCCGAAAAGACCCAACATTGGAAAAATAGTAGAGAACCCAAGAAAACAATTCTTCTAGGTAGAGGAAACATTAATAAAGTAAAAGGAAGCTTTGACTCAGATGCCAAAATTGCAGCGATAGCAAAATGGTTAGAAGCCTTAGAATTGGGTCACACTAGTGGTAGAATAAATCCTTTTTGGGAAGGTCAGACTATTGAAGAGCATGCCAATGCTCTTTACAATAACACTAGATTCGATAACTCTCTGAAGTTTGACCCATATTCAGAAACCTATAATCTTGGTTGGAGAAACCATCCGAACATTTCATGGTCTAAGAGCCAGAGCAAGGTCAGTTTCGTAAACTAATGCTCCCCAGGTTTTGGCTACATTAAGAATCCTTCAAGTCAAACACAGTTTCAAAACCTTTTAAATAAGAAGATTATCAGTTTAGAGGAATATCTCGCCTTGTTAACCCAGCAGACTGCAAAGTTTCAGCATTCGGTTGAGCAAAGTTTACAGGACAAGAAAACAGTCAGGCTATTTCCGAATTAAAAGACCAGGTTAATATGATCAATTGGTGTTTAAGAGAAAAAGGTAAGTTCCCTAGTCAACCACTACCCAATCCTAGAGGAGATAAAACATTTAATCAAGTGAATTCTGTCACAACCTTAGGAGTAGTAAAACAGTAGATAATAAGGTAGCCATGCATAATAGTGGACATACTATAGATCCACATTCTAGTTCCCAAGAGGAACCACTAGCTGAAGATACTGACAAAGTTTCTAGTAATGCCAATGCGGTTCCTGATAGGTCCGTCTTTATGCCTAGAGCCTCGTACCCATAATTGTTATCTCCAACAAAGAAAGAGTCAACTTTCAACGAGATAATGGAAATATTTAAGCATGTGAACATTAACATCCCATTGTTAGAAGCAATTAGGAAAATTCCTGCTTATACGAAGTTCCTTAAGGATCCTTGTACACGAAAGCGTAAGCTTAATGTCAATAAGAAAACCTTTTTATCTGGTCAAGTAAGTTCAATCCTTCTGAACCAAATAACCCCTAAGTATAAAGACCCTAGATGCCCCACTATATCTTGTGCGATAGGTAATCATTCAGTTGATAAGGCATTGCTTGACTTAGCAGCCAGTGTTAACTTACTCCCGTATCATGTTTATAACCAACTAAGTCTTGGTAAGTTGAAACTGACTAAAATGACCATACAGTTAGCTGATAGGTCTGTCAAAGTACCTCGTGGTGTCATAGAGGATTTTCTGATAGAGGTTAATAAGTTTATTTACCTGGTGGATTTTGTTGTTCTAGATACTCAGCATGTTCAGGACCCTACTACTCAAATTACAGTGATTTTAGGTCGCCCATTTTTAGCCACAGCTAACGCAGTCATCAACTATAGGACCGGACTTATGAATAGATCCTTTGGTAATATGACCACTGAACTAAATGTATTTAATGTTGCTAGACAACCTTTTGATGATTTAGAGGAAGTGAATATGATTTTTTTTTTTAATTTTTTTTTGCTGAATCATATTTTTTTATTAATGAAAAAGCTAAAAGAAAGGCTTACAGGACTTACTCAAACCCAAAAAGAAAAACAGAATACAAAAGGAAAAAAGAAGGCCCAAAGAAACAAAGCCCAAAACTTACATCTTTACAAAAGAACCAAAAAACTAGCCTATGAAAAAATTCTTAACCTGAGAATCATAAGGTTGATTCCAACTCACTCCATCCAACCCATGACCCCCTTCATGCACCATTTTTTTGATTCCGCACTTAAATCCAGAGAGAGAAGGCTTCTTTTCTTCAAACAATATTCCATTCTTCTGAAACCAAAGCTCTTTCATTGTTGCACAAGCAGCTATCATCCACACCTGTCTAACAAAAGGGATCTTATACTTGGCTGCAACATAAACATCATCAAAAGTTGTAGGATTGGCAAATCACAAAATTGTGTTTAACCAACTCCATATAGCCACACTGAAATTACATTCCCACAAGGTATGCTTCATGTTATCCTAAGCTTGCAAACAAATACAGCACATGGAAACCATTTCAAAGCCCTTACTTCTCATAATCTCATCATCAACATAGACTGCTTGCTGTAATTTCCAGACATTACTGGCGATTCTATGATGAATGAAGTTTTGCCAAACAAACTTTTTCCAAGATAATTGAACTTCCTTATGCCTTATTTTCTCAACTGCAATGTCAGTATGAAAGATGCCATCCTTTCTAGAAACCCACTCACATTTATCTCTACCATCACTTATTACAAGCAAAGAGTACATTGAAAGTAATTGATAAACCTCAGCTTCAATACACCAGTTACCATTTTGAATTAAATCCTGTACTTTCATACCTCTATGAACTTGTGCAAACTCTGTTAACCCAGTGTATTCAATTATGGGATGATCACTTAATCAAGTATCAAACCACAGAAATTTGAGCACTATCTCCCACTTTCCACCTAATATCATCTTTCAGAGTGTGCCAAGCCCATTTTAAACCTTTCCAAACTGAAGATTATTTCCAGTTTCTTGTCCATTTCCCATATTTGTCTTTAAATTTTGCATAAAAAAATTGAGCCCATTCTTCATCTGAAATCAAAATCTTCCACATCAATTTCATTAACAAAGATTTATTGATTGTTGCCAATCTTTTAATCCCCAGACCACCTTCTGCATATGGAGTGCATACCTGATGAGTGCCAAATATTGCATATTCATACACCTTTTCATTGGCACTTAACTCATCTTTCGCGCTTCAAAGTCATATATTATCCCAAATTCTGCATTTTTACCATCTTCAAGAATAAATATTTGTATTAATTAATTTTGTGTTTTTAAGTACTAAATAAAGCTTGGAAGAATTGAGAAGACAAAAGAGAAGAAAGTTGGAAGTGTTGCAAACCCGTTCAAGCATTAGTGGCAACCTGTTTACAATACATGGGATTAAACTACCCATAATCCAAAACCCATGATCCAAAACCCAAGACCCAAATCCATTTCCACCTCACCACCATTGGATTCCAAAACATCCACCTCACCCCATTGGATTCCAAAACATCCACCTCACCCCATTGGATTCCAAAACATCCACCTCACCACCATTGGATTCCAAAACATCCACTTCAACCCATTGTATTCCAAAACATCCATCAAGTGAGAAAACATGTTTTGTTGAGTAAATAATTGCCAAAATTCGAATCCAAGTGAGAGAGAATTTTTGTGTATAAATAGAGAGGGTTGTTGTGTTGAAAACTCATCCAAGAATAGCTTGTTCATGTTAGTTTATCAAATTTAAGTTTTGTTGTAATGTTCTTCATGTTCTAGTTTCATTTACTAGGGTTTAGATGAAGCCCTAATCTCATTGGTATGTATTCATATCTTGTATCTTGTTCTTGAAAGTTTAGAATTGTTTAAAGATATAATTTAATCCAAGTTTGTCAACATCTTGCTCTCACAATGTATGCCATGTATCCATTGTAGTTAGAATATCTCTATGTTGATTATGCTACAACTCATGCTTAACCAAATATTGATCTTTTGATTAGTTGTGCTTAATTAGACAATTAATGCTTTGGAGAAATACTTTAGTTGTGATTAAATTATCCATTGGAGAAATACCTTAGTTATACGGTAGACTTGAATCTACTATAAGGACAAGAATAATATTACAAGTTGAATGCATATCATAGGTTATTGGTGGATTTGAATACCCTAGTATCCATATTATCATTGTTTACATATCTTGCTATTTGCATCTTTTACTTTTATTATTTCAGTCACTTGAAAATCATATCGTCGATCGACAAAAACAAACCCCTTTTGGTTACTCTTCGAATCAGGATTTAGAATCAACTTCTACACTCTCCAAGTCTCGTGGTTCGACCTGTGCTTGCCCTGTGTTGCTTGTCGACACCGTGCACTTGCGATTAATACAATAGTAGGTATCTTTCCGAGCCTACCAAGTTTTTGGCGCCGTTGCGGGGGACTCGGTAGTGGTGTAGTTCATTTTTCATCTCCTGTCACTATTCATTTTTCATCTCCTGGAACTGTTCACATATCACGTAGCAGCAAGCAACTATTCTGATCAATTTTACACTTATTTTTGTTTTTTTTATTTTTTATTTTTGCTTTAAAACTTCGAAACCCTAACTACCTCTTTTGAGCTCAACAGGTGCCGGAGTAGCTGTTGTAAAGGCGAAGGAAAGGAAGCGAAAGAAGTTTTTTATTTTAAATTAAAAAAAAAAAAAAAAAAAGAGTTTATTTTATTTATTTTTAGATTGTATTAGGATTCCTCTACTCTTGTAATTTTAATTTTCTTTTGCACTTTATTTTGGACTTTGGACTTGGACATTCTATTTTTATTTTTATTTTTAAACCCTACGGAAGGGTATTATTAAATATCAACTGTTTGCAGAGAAGGACGGTGATTACAATATCACCTCGGCCCCTCGGGTTCGTTCATGACATAGGAGTCGTGGCCTGAGTCGACAACAACGGTTCATCCCCCGTCTGGAACGGGAGGTAAGTTTGTCGAAACACTCGCGAATCCCTTGTTAGCGAGTTACTGTATTCCTTCGTTTGCATATATGTTGAGGAATTGAATACGGCTGCTTTATTTTCCTAGTAAAGGGCAAGGACTGGCCATACAAGATAAGGGTTCGGATTTCATCACCGTTCTCTTCTTGCCCGCCTTAGGAAAACGATACATACGCGAACCTAAGCTTTAAAATTTTGAATAGAACAAGACCTATAAGGTAACGAGCTTAGTAGGAAAGTCATTTGAAAAATATTGGTTACTCTTTAAGCATACTTCGAAGTTCATGACGGTTTAAGTAAATTGAATGCGTGGACTGCGCCGCCTTGTAATACGGTGAGGCCTTGGGTATCAAAGCTCTAGCAGCTTCCCTCGCCTCTATTCAATTTACTTAAACTCGGATTGAATCCAGAGGGGTTTGCTCAGATTATAACGAATTCCCTTTCGAAGGATTAGAAGCTGGTCTAGAAAACAATCTAAGTGGAGCCATCATGCTTTTTGTTTGCTAGAAATCAGTAGGTTTACTGTGGTGGAGTCATCCTTGTTTGTGATTGCATAGAACTTGCCTTCTAGGTGAATGGTTAACATGCTTGATGTGCTAGCTAGGCTATGATTGTGTCTTTTAGAGACCATACACGCCGACTAGTTAGAATCAGTCAAGAAGAGTTAATTGAAATACATAGTTCTGAGGCAGACAGTCCAAACCCATCCGAAACAATGGGAGAACCAGTAAACCCAGTCCGTAGTCTAAAGGACTACATGTACCCAACGAGGACAACCCAGTCCTCGTGCATTTTCTTACCAGCTATTGATGGACAATTTGAGCTAAAGGCAAGTATCCTCAATATGTTGCCTAAATTTAAAGGGGTTGAAGCTGAAAATCCCTACCACCATGTGAGAGAGTTCGAGGAAATTTGTGGGACTCTTCGGATCAACCAAATGACGGATGAGCACCTCAAAATGAAACTTTTTCCTTTTTCTTTGATAGATAAAGCCAAGACTTGGCTGTGTGCTCAACAGCCACAGTCATTTCATACATGGGATGCTCTTACGAAAGAGTTCTTCAAAAAGTTCTTCCCAAACCATAAGACTACGACAATTCGTCAAAGTCTGAATAGTTTTGTGCAATTAGAGGAGGAAACTTTGGCAAAATATTTAGAGAGATTCAATGAATTATTGCTCCAATGTCCTCACCATGGTTTTGAAAAATGGAGACTTGTGCAAATTTTGTATGAAGGTTTAGATGTCAAGAACCGAACTACAGTTGAGACCATGTGCAATGGTCAATTTATTGAAAAAACTGCTGATGAGTCTTGGGATTTCTTAATCGAAGTCGCTGAAAAGACTCAAAGCAGTGGGAATCCCCCGTGAACCAAATAGGATTACCCTTTCATCCAATGTTCATAGAATTGACTCTGACTTCGAAGGAAGTGCAAAGATGGCATCCTTGGCCAGGAGAATAGAAAAGCTAGAGCTAGAAAAGAATGGAAAAACTAATATCCCTACTCTCCGTGGTCAAATTGAAATGGCCACTTGTGCCGCATGCCATAGTTCAGACCATCTAGTGGACACTTGTCCAGACCTCCATGCATTTCAAGAATCTAAAACCGAGGAAGCCAATGTATTGTACCAAAGGCAAGAGAACAACCCATATTCTCAGACCTACAACCCAGGGTGGAGAAATCACCCTAACCTTTCATGGTCTAAGGGACCTGTACAAGGGGGAACAACAAATAATAACCAAGGATACCCTTATCCTAGAAACCCCCAAGTACAACCACATTCTCAGTACCCTGTAGAGAAAAAGCCTAGCTTCGAAGAAAGTTTCGGTTTGTTGACCCAAAATTTGGTACAACTTCAAAAGACCACAGACCAACGTTTTTCAAGTCTAGAACTTAAAATGGGTCAAATTTGTGAAGCATTGAATGAAAGAGACAAAGGAAAACTTCCTAGTCAACCCCAACAAAATCCAAAAAATGTATATCAGGCAGAAAATTCAACTCGAAATGAGGCCTCCAATAATCAAGTAAATTTTGTCACCACTCTTCGTAGTGGTAAAGTTGTTGAAAACAATGTAGGTGTACCACAGTCGAGTGAGTCTACATCAGACTCACCAGTGCATAAAATACCACAGAAAACACCTATTGTTGAAAACAAATCTGAGCAACATAAGAATTCCCATAATTCTAATGTCTCTACACCATCTCATGTACCTGTTGCTCCATTCCCACAAAGATTGGTGCAACAAAAGAGAGTACACAGTACAACGAGATTTTAGAAATGTTCAAACGAGTTAACATCAACATCCCATTTCTTGATGCAATCAAGCAAGTCCCTGCTTATGCTAAATTCCTTAAGGATCTATGCACACAAAAGCGAAAGCTTCATGTGCATAAGCGTGCTTTTCTCACTGAGCAAGTGAGTGCAATCATTCAAAGCAACACACCACCTAAGTTTAAAGACCCAGGTAGTCCAACTATCACATGCAAAATAGGTGACCATACGGTTAAGAAGGCGTTGCTAGACTTAGGGGCAAGTGTGAATTTACTGCCATATTCAGTATATGTGCAGTTAGGTCTTGGAGAGTTGAAGGCAACACCTATAACTCTGCAATTGGCGGACAGATCCATCAAAGTGCCACGTGGTGTGGTAGAAGATGTTTTGATTAAGGTTGATAAATTTTACTTTCCTGTGGACTTCATCGTTTTAGATACTCAACCGGTGCAAAACCCTGACAGTCACATTCTTGTCATTTTGGGACGTCCTTTCTTAGCGACGTCCAATGCAATCATTAACTGCCGTAATGGAGTGCTGAAGTTGTCATTTGGTAATATGACTGTGGAGTTGAATGTTTTCAATGCTAGCCAACAACATTTAGATCTTGATGATGATAATGATGTGCATGAAATCAACATGATTGAAAGTTTGATTCAGGAGTCGCTACCTAGTAGCATGTCTGTTGACCCTTTGGATGCTTGTTTGAATAATTTCAACCTGGATCTGTTTGATGATGAATACATAAGTGAAGTAAATACTTTGCTTGAATCCACACCACTCATGGACACCTCCAAGTGGAAAGCTAGAGTGGAACCACTTCCACTCTTGGAATCCAAGTCTGTTCCATCTCTTGTTGAGCCACCAAAGCTCGAACTGAAACCATTGCCTGATACTCTTAAATATGTTTTTTTGGGACCTTCTAATACTTTGCCTGTAATCATTTCATCTGCCTTAGATACAAAACAGGAAAGAAAACTTTTAGAAGTGCTTAAGGAGCATAAAGTAGCATTAGGATGGACCATCTCGGACCTTAAAGGCATAAGCCCCACTGATTGCATGCACCATATAAACCTTGAGGACAATGCCAAACCATCTAGGGAGATGCAAAGGCGTCTCAATCCTAACATGAAAGAGGTTGTTAAGAGTGAGATCATAAAGCTTCTTGATGCGGGTATCATATACCCAGTTCCTGATAGCAAGTGGGTCAGTCCCATTCAAGTGGTACCCAAGAAGTCTGGCATTACTGTAGTTCAAAATGAGAAGAACGAGCTTGTCCCTACCCGTGTAACTACAGGGTGGCGAGTTTGTATTGACTATAGGAAATTGAACACAGTAACTAAGAAATACCATTTTCCGCTGCCCTTCATTGATCAAATGCTAGAAAAGTTGTCGGGACATAGGTACTATTGTTTCTTAGATGGCTATTCAGGCTACAACCAAATTCACATATCACCCGAAGATCAGCATAAAACCACATTTACTTGTCCGTATGGAACATTTGCTTATCGTCGTATGCCTTTTGGGTTGTGTAATGCACCTGCTACTTTTCAAAGATGTATGATGAGCATATTTTCAGACATGATAGATGAGTTTCTTGAAATCTTCATGGATGATTTTTCTGTCTTTGGCTCTTCTTTTGATGAATGTTTGCATCATCTTACTCGTGTGCTTATTCGGTGTAAAGAAAAGAATTTGATCTTGAATTGGGAAAAATGTCATTTCATGGTTGACTCAGGCATTGTTCTAGGGCATATCATCTCAGAAAAAGGCATAGAAGTAGATAAAGCCAAGGTTGATATCATTCAACACTTGCCTCAACCTCGCTCTGTGAGGGAGGTTAGATCATTTTTAGGCCATCTTTGGTTTCTACCGTAGATTCATTAAAGATTTCAGTAAGATCTCAAGACCACTGTGTAATCTACTCAGTAAAGATGTTACATTTGTGTTTGATAATACTTGTGTGCATGCTTAGGAGGAGCTCAAAACTCTTCTAACTTCAGCCCCTATAGTCCGACCTCCATATTGGAAATTGCCATTTGAAATCATGTGTGACGCATCTGATTTTGCTGTTGGAGCTGTCTTAGGTCAGCGAGTCGACAAACACCCCTATGTGATCTACTATGCTAGTAAGACACTGAATGAGGCTCAAATGAACTATTCAACAACCGAAAAAGAGATGCTAGCTGTTGTGTTCGCATTAGATAAGTTTAGATCTTATTTGATAGGATCTAAAATCATCATTTATACTGACCATGCCGCATTAAGATATCTTTTATCTAAAAAAGATGCCAAGGCTCGTCTAATTCGATGGATACTCTTGTTACAAGAGTTCCACCTCGAAATTCGAGATAAAAAAGGGTCAGAGAATGTTGCTGCTGATCACTTATCTAGATTGAATGTCGAGTCTGCTGATGAATCAGAGATTATTAGAGAATCTTTCCCAGATGAACAACTGATGCTAGTTTCTGAAATGCCATGGTTTGCCGACATCGTGAACTACCTTGCTACAGGTAGGATGCCACTTCATTGGTCTAAACAAGACCGGTCTAAATTCTTGGCCGAAGTGAAACATTTCCTATGGGATGACCCATATCTGTTCAAATACTGCCCTGACCAAATCATTAGGAAATGTGTCCCCAACTCTGAACAAAGGGATGTCATCTCTTTTTGTCATGATCAAGCATGTGGAGGCCACTTTAGTGCAAAGAAAACTGCTGCAAAGATCTTGCAGAGTGGTTTTTACTGGCCAACATTGTTTAAGGATAGCCATGAATTTTGTATTTCTTGTGACCGGTGCCAGAAATTGGGAGGTATATCAAAACGAAACATGATGCCCCTACAACCCATTTTGATTGTTGAGCTATTTGATGTATGGGGTATTGACTTCATGGGACCATTTCCTAACTCTGAAGGAAAGTTGTACATTCTTGTTGCTGTTGACTATGTTTCTAAGTGGGTAGAAGCAATCGCAACCAAAACTAATGACCACAAGGTGGTACTTTCGTTCTTAAAGGAAAACATTTTTTCTCGATTTGGCACCCCTAGAGCTATAATCAGTGACGGTGGTTCACATTTCTGCAATAGGCCTTTTGAGTCTTTAGTTCGCAAGTATGGCATAACTCACAAAGTCGCAACCCCATATCATCCACAGACCAGTGGCCAGGTAGAGGTTTCAAATAGGGAGATTAAGCACATTCTAGAAAAGACGGTTAACCCGTCTAGAAAAGATTGGTCTTTAAGATTGAATGATGCTTTATGGGCCTATAGAACTGCATACAAGACCCCCATTGGTATGTCCCCTTACAGACTTGTGTACGGTAAAGCTTGTCATCTCCCTATAGAGTTAGAACATCGTGCATATTGGGCTGTAAAGAAACTGAACTTTGATCTAGATAAAGCTGGCACCCAAAGGAAGCTTCAACTCAATGAGTTGGAAGAGTTAAGAAATGATGCATATGATAATGCAAAAATATACAAACAAAGAATGAAGGTGTTCCATGACAAACGCATTTTGCGCAAGTCATTCACTCCAGGCCAGAAAGTTCTATTGTATAACTCACGACTGCACCTTTTTCCAGGAAAATTACGTTCTAAATGGACAGGCCCATTCTTGGTGCGAACAATTTTCCCCCACGGGGCTGTAGAACTAGAAAATGTCACAACCAAGAATGTCTTCAAGGTCAATGGGCAGAGACTGAAACCGTTCCTTGAACCGATTCCACCTGAAATTGAAACAACTCATCTTGCTGATCCGATCTATGCGGACTGAAAAGTTCACCCCTTGTACATACCACATGATTTCGTCCCTGCTGGTTGTTTGTGGACATACTCTCTCATCTCTGGTTTGGCATCTGGTAATCTCTTCCTTTTGAATCTGTTTTGTTCTCATGTTTTGTTTTAAAACATTGAGGACAATGTTAGGTTTAGGTTTGGGGGAGTATTTGCTTATGGCGTTTTGAGTCTTTTGCATTTTTTTTTATGACCAGCTGTGTAGCGGGTCTTTTGTAGGATCTTTTGTAGTCTTTTGTAAAAAAAAAAAAAAAAAAAATCAGTTCCATAGAAATACATCAACAACATTGATCAAAGCAACATCAGAAGTCTCTGAAGAAAGATGAAGTTTACAATCAACAACAAGAAACAAAATCAGACGATGAAGAAGAACTAATAAAGAAAGGGGGATGATTTAAATCCAGATCGAAATCTGACTTCAACTTTGAAAGCCGGATCTATTACTGGATGTTTTTTTGAAGCTGCTTGCGGAACGATCTCACATCTTTCCCGATCTCACCAGATCTTCATCTTCAGAGAACAATTTATTCCTCTGATCAACCTGGATATTGCAGACTCCACCAATAAATAATCACTACAGAAATAAACCAAATAAGAAGGAAGTAGAAAAACATGATTAAGTGGATATAAAAATAAAAAAAAAATCGAAGTTCAAATCAAGATCTAATGAAGGAAATAGTAAATATGCAGAGAAAAGATGAAGAAGATGAATAAGAAGATGGCGATCGAATAAGAAAAGAAGCGAAGTATTTAAAGAAGAAAAGAAAAAAATTAGGGTTACATCGAGCAACGTTTTCGGGTATCAGAAATAAAACCCGACCCATTGTGATTTTATCCGACCCGTGGATCGAGTACTGTCTTGAAAAAAAAAAAAAAAAATAATAATAATAATAATAAAAAAAAAAAAAAAAAAAAAAAAAAAAATAAATAATAATAATAATAATAAATGCACATATATATATATATATATATATATATATATTGGTTACAAATTGTCAAGGATTCTACGAAAATTCCGAAGTTCATCATCTACAGTTGAAGACCGAAGACGAAGACATTTCTATGGATGCTCTGAAATTGGAGAAGGTTTTGTGGGTACATCTTTGGTAGGCCCTCACGAGACTACAACTCGTCCACTAGGGACACCTAGGGGTTTAAAGGCTTAGTGCATACGCTAAATGCATTCGAGAGACCAGCGACAGTGGTATAGTTAGGATTTCTGGATTTGTTTCACTTGAGGACAAGTAAAATTCAGGTTTGGGGTATTTGATGAGTGCCAAATATTGCATATTCATACACCTTTTCATTGGCACTTAACTCATCTTTCGCGCTTCAAAGTCATATATTATCCCAAATTCTGCATTTTTACCATCTTCAAGAATAAATATTTGTATTAATTAATTTTGTGTTTTTAAGTACTAAATAAAGCTTGGAAGAATTGAGAAGACAAAAGAGAAGAAAGTTGGAAGTGTTGCAACCCGTTCGCGCATTAGTGGCAACCTGTTTACAATACATGGGATTAAACTACCCATAATCCAAAACCCATGATCCAAAACCCAAGACCCAAATCCATTTCCACCTCACCACCATTGGATTCCAAAACATCCACCTCACCCCATTGGATTCCAAAACATCCACCTCACCCCATTGGATTCCAAAACATCCACCTCACCACCATTGGATTCCAAAACATCCACTTCAACCCATTGTATTCCAAAACATCCATCAAGTGAGAAAACATGTTTTGTTGAGTAAATAATTGCCAAAATTCGAATCCAAGTGAGAGAGAATTTTTGTGTATAAATAGAGAGGGTTGTTGTGTTGAAAACTCATCCAAGAATAGCTTGTTCATGTTAGTTTATCAAATTTAAGTTTTGTTGTAATGTTCTTCATGTTCTAGTTTCATTTACTAGGGTTTAGATGAAGCCCTAATCTCATTGGTATGTATTCATATCTTGTATCTTGTTCTTGAAAATTTAGAATTGTTTAAAGATATAATTTAATCCAAGTTTTTCAACATCTTGCTCTCACAATGTATGCCATGTATCCATTGTAGTTAGAATATCTCTATGTTGATTATGCTACAACTCATGCTTAACCAAATATTGATCTTTAGATTAGTTGTGCTTAATTAGACAATTAATGCTTTGGAGAAATACTTTAGTTGTGATTAAATTATCCATTGGAGAAACACCTTAGTTATACGGTAGACTTGAATCTACTATAAGGACAAGAATAATATTACAAGTTGAATGCATATCATAGGTTATTGGTGGATTTGAATACCCTAGTATCCATATTATCATTGTTTACATATCTTGTTATTTGCATTTTTTACTTTTATTATTTCAGTCACTTGAAAATCATATCGTCGTATCGACAAAATCAAACCCCTTTTGGTTACTCTCTGAATCAGGATTTAGAATCAACTTCTACACTCTCCAAGTCTCTGTGGTTCGACCTGTGCTTGCCCTGTGTTGCTTGTCGACACTGTGCACTTGCAGTATACACAATAGTAGGTATCTTTCCGAGCCTACCAATACCCTTTTCCAAGAAATGGTTTTGAATTTCCTTAAATCTCAATCACTAGTCCATCAGAAGTTTCTAATCAACTTTTCACACACTTTTATTACTGTAGAAGGCCATTTGTATACTGACATATTATAAATGGGGACACTGCACAAAACTGATTTCACAAGAACAAGCCTATCTTGAAATGAGAGTAGTCTGCCCTTCCATGCAGCTAGTTTTTTCTGAATTTGTTCTACAATTGGCCAAATCATTGCTGAAGTGATTTTTCCTGGTGATATATAAACACCCAAATACTTATCTGGAAAAGTTGATATGTCCATATTTACAAATTCACTAATGAAGCTTTTTCTCTGCTGAGTAGTACCATCCACAAAGAGTTTGCTTTTTTGCTTATTTATAATTTGACCAGAACATTCTTGATATTTATCTAACAGATTAAAAAGATTGGCCAAACTCTTTCTTCCCCCATTACTAAAAATGAACACATCATCAGCAAAAAAGAGGTGTGTGGGATGAATACCTTTTTTTGATACCATAGGTTGCAAATGACCTTTTTTCATCAAAGCTGAAATATTTCTGCTGAGCACATCCTCCATAATCACAAAAAGAAGAGGAGATAATGGATCTTCCTGTCTAAGGCCCCTCTTAACTGCAAAAAAACCACATGGTCCACCATTGACCAAAACAGAAATTCTAGCTGACTTGAACAAAGTAATTAACCAATCACACCATTCATTAGAGAATCCATACTTCTGCAGCACTTTGATTAAGAACTCCCAACTTACTGTATCATATGCTTGAGAAATGTCTAGATTGATACCTACATTGCCACCCCTTCTTTTAAACTTCATTTCATTGACAACTTCAGATGCTAGTATGGCCTGTTCATGAATGCTCCTTCCTTTAACATAAGCCACTTGTTGAGGAGAAATCAGTTTCTTTGTTAATTCACTCATTCTGCTTGTGATTATTTTGGTGAAAATCTTAAAGATCACATTACTCAATCCTATTGGTCTGAATTGGTTTGTAGTTTTTGCTGCCTGTGTTTTAGGTAACAGAAACAAGAAACTGGAGTTCATGCCTTTATAAATAAATTTCCTCCTCCAACAAAATTGTATGGCTGTAACTAAATCTTGTTTTATAATATCCCAACAACTCCTATTAAAGATTCCTGAAAATCCATCTGGACCAGGAGCACTGTCTGGATCCATTTCAAAAATTATGTTCTTTATTTCTTCTTCCTCAGGAATAACATTCAACTTTGTTTGAGCTTCTTCATTAATAACAGTAGGTATTACTTCCAGCAGTTCATCAGTTGCTTCTATTAGTTGATATTCAAATTTCTTTTTAAAATGGTTCACCAAATGTTGAGCAATTGCTTCTTGATTTACAAGTACATTTCCATCATCATCTTCTAACTCATGAATTGTGTTTCTTGCAGCTCTTATCTTCATAGTTGTATAAAAAAAACTTGTATTTGCTGAACCTTCTTTAATCCACTTTACTCTGGATTTTTTCTTTAATAAAGTATTTTCTTGGACTTTTCTGCTTGCATATTCATTCTGAGCTTGAACTAATTCATTTAAAGCAGAATCATCAAAAGGATTATTATGTAAAATAATTGTTGCAGCTTTGACTCTCTCTTCTGCTTCTTTAATCTTAAATTGTACATGACCAAAAACCTTCCAGTTCCATTCATTTAGCTCTTTTTTAAGTACTTTCAGCTTTTGTAAGAATTGAAAAGCAGGATCACCATTAACTCTTCTTTCCCAATACTCAGAGACAACTTGCAAAAAGTTTGGATGACTAATCCACATTTTCTGAAATTTCCTAAGAGTGTTTTTTGGTTTTGGAATATTTTCACACCCACCAAGCAGAGGAGCATGGTCTGAAACTATTCTCATGCCTACCTTATAACCCCAATCACCATACATTTGAAGCCACTTTTTATTGAATAGAATTCTGTCTAAGTTGCATAAGATTCTCCTATTACCATGTTGACAATTAGACCATGAGTACTGAAGGCTATTTTTTGGAGCAGGAAGAAGTTCACATTGAGTTATACATTCATTAAAATCCAACATTTTTGTTCTATTTGGTAATCTACCATCAACCTTTTCATCTTGAGAAACTACTGCATTAAAATCACCAAGAATAATCCAAGGCTTATTTAGATCACTTATTATCTTCATTTCAGACCACAAAAACCTTCTTTGAACTACTTTAACATGAGCATGAACACCTGAAACTAAAGCATCTCCAACACTAACTGTTATCGTTTGACTTGAGACTGAAATAACTTATGGTTGTGCTATACTCTTATTCCAAAACAACCAAATATTTCCCTTATTACCTTGAATAGAATTATGAATCACCATTTTTTCCATACCAGGAAGATTTAATCTGTGACAAAAATAAGCACTGCATCTAACTTTTGGTTCTGCAACCCAAACTAAATAAGGACTGAATTGATTTACTAAAGACCAGAGTTTGTCTTGAGCCCTCAATCTTCTCAGGACCCTGACATTCCAGAATATTATCCTCATTGTTTAGATTGAGGGTTTGAGGTACCCCCTTTACCTTGGTTTTTTCTAAAATTATACTTATTAACTAAAGCAGCTTGTTTAGGATTCTTATTCTGCTCAGTAGAACATTTAGCTTTGGATGAGGTTGTTAAACTTACCATTTCCTTCTCCTCCACCTTGGTGTGCTCAACTGAAATGTTTGCTTCTTTTTTCACTACTTTTTCCCATGTAGTTACCTGCACATGAGTATTGAGAACAGAACCAGTGGTTCCATCAATAAAAGGCAACAAAATGTTATTTACTGCAGTTGGTGTTGGTGCTACCATACTTGAAGATATCTCCACATTTGGATTGGATGCTTTAGTTGTACTTGATGCTCCTTTTGAAGTAGAGGTCATATTGATTGATAAACTTCCTTTAGGTGAAGCCACTTCTTTAATTATTTCAGTAGGATCAACTACACTTTCAACATTCTCAAGAGGGCTGAACTTGCTATATTTAGAGATGGCTACATTAGAAGTATTAGCTAAAACAGTTTGTTGAATAGAATCCACTATTGAATCTTCTTTAGAAGTAAAATCACAGATATCAAAAGGTACTGAAGTTTCTTTTGTCAACCTCTTCCCTTCATTTATTTTTGCTTGCAACTTTATTTGTTCTTGCTGAGCATTGACAATTCTATTTTTCTCCAATCTACATTCAACATTTAAATGGCCAAAAATTTTGCAGGATGAACAATATTTAGGACAATCAGGTATTACCACATCTTGAAAAAAACCTCCATGTTTAGTTCTAATCCATATCTTGTTAGGAATATGTTGAGCAAAATCTACTTCCACCAAAACATTTGCATAATACCCAACCTCACACCTTGTTGTTGTATTATCAACCTTAATTGGAGTACCTAATTCATTACAAAACTTAAACAAAATTTCTTCATTCCAGAATTCTAAACCCAACCCAGGAAAACGAACCCACATCATTGCTTTGGATGTTCTTTGAGTTGCTGGTCGAAAATTTGATACCCAATTCCTTACTTGTAATATCTGATTTAATACCTCCCACCTCTGTGATTTGATCAACTGCTTACCAATTTCATTGTCAAGCTTAATTATGAAAAAACCTCGACCTAAAGGAATCATACAACAATCACCCTATAATTTCCATTGATTTCGCAGTATAACCATAGCATCAACAAACTTAATTTTCTGTAAATCAAGCCTTCCTATGAGAGAAAACTTCCAGGGATCTAAACTTTTTTCATATAAATCATCAAGTAAATCAATTGATGAAATTTTCCTTTCATTACTTTCAGAACTTAAATTTCCCATTTCACAATTATTTTGATCAAACAAAGCGGTTTTAGGATGAGAATCCATGAACCAACTAATAATTAATGCCCTGCCATTAATGAAAACTTAAAAACAATGTAAGATTTTCACCTGAGAGAGCACAGAATTCAAGATCTGAGAAGAAATTTTTTCCGCTGAGTTACTCGCCGATTCACAGAGCAAAACTCAGAGCCGATCTATATTCCTCCATAACTCAGAATTCTTATTATAAGTGAATATGATCAGCACTTTAGTTCAGGATAATTGGGACGACACTTTATTTGATAATTCTTTTAATGAATTTGATGAGATAATACTTTTAAGTCTAATAGGTGACCAAGCTATAGAACTGGAAGAAGCTCTCGAGTACTTTAAAGACTCTATGGACCCTGAAATTCAAGATATAGTGCTAGGTCTTACGGAGAGTAGTGTTTGACCCTAAGTTTGGGGTTAATGATCTAGAGTAGCTCTTGAGTATTTTAAAGATTTCGAGGATCCGGAAGTCCAAGCAATAGTTAGAAGTTTGTCTGAGAATACTGACTACCCTAAGTTTGGGGGTAGTGATGGTGAAGTTTCCCCATTAAAAGTCCCTAACTTTGGAATCGAGCCTAGTGTGCCTGAGGTATTACTTGAGTCTCTTCCGACTCCTTCACCTGATCATCCTGATACTGTCCAGGAGAAAATCCAGCTATTAGAAACCTGTTGTTCGAATGAGTCTATTTGTCAAGACACTCATATGAAGCCCAAGTGGGCACCACAGATAAACCTAGTTGTCTTGCAAGAAGTATTGGATCAGGTTTTGCTATATTTTTTTATTTATATAATCCGGTGCAGTTGTCTCATAATTTTGGCAGTTTTATTTAGTATTGTTGATCCACAGTTGTTTCGACTATTGATATATGATTTGAAAGGTAATTAGACGTTTTTTGGTATTTGATGTCTGGTTGAAGACTTCAAAATTAGCACTTATTTGGAGGTAACCTATGCTCATGCAACATGATAATATCTTTCCTTAACTTCTTTTGCTTCAAATGGTAACAATTTCTCATTGTTCATGCTTTTAATTTTATCTTTAAAACATTGAGGACAATGTTAGATTTAAGTTTGAGGTGGGGTAGAAACTTTTTGTTGCAATAAATAAACTCCAGTGCCTAGAAATTTATGCCTATTAAGGATGGCACTAACCAATCTAAGTGGATAGAAGCATCTTGGTTGTAGGAGTTGAGGAACCAATCTGAGTGGATGGAAACATCTAAATAGAGTCTATTCATAAAAGCACAAAGCTCATGTGTTAGAAATAGCATGGTAGTTTCACCATATCTCGTTGAGTCCTTTTCACCTTCTGTTTTTCTTTTCTTTTATTTTTTAAATATGTTTCTTAGTAATTTGGTGGGGCACATGTATCGAGTTTTTATCACCGCTAGTATGAAGTAGA
Source organism: Papaver bracteatum (assembly GCA_023529315.1). Classification (NCBI taxonomy): domain Eukaryota; kingdom Viridiplantae; phylum Streptophyta; class Magnoliopsida; order Ranunculales; family Papaveraceae; genus Papaver; species Papaver bracteatum. The sequence goes on from JAJJWX010000997.1 coordinate 1,599,300, forward strand.
GTGACATGGGTTACTTCAATAATAATAATAATATTAATATTAGACCAGACCATCAGACCAACCAGAATAAATTGTTCAATAAAATCGACCGTTGGTTCCCTTGTATATGCCAGCTGAGTTGATCTAAAATTAGGATTCTTGACCACTGGTTCCCTTATATATTCCAGTTATGTTGATATTAGTCAGACCAATATCTCAGTCCATTAAGATAGGTTCATCTTGGCAGTGGCCTTCAGACAGATATGGGAAACACCAACATCAAAACCATCTACGTTTCCTCTATATCCATCTTCTTAATCTATCCATGTGATTTGTTGACTCCGAATATTGATGTCCATAGTGCGACTATCTGAGAAGAGCTCTGTCACTTATATATGAATTTTAGTATGCTTGAGTGCAAGCTTGTGTATGACAATTGGAATTTTGCATCAGGGTACTTCCTCCTGTAGTCAATGAAATTATGCTAATCAAAGAGGTTCTTTAGTGCTATTCTAAGGTTCCGCGTAGATAGCTAGGGTATGGAGTAAAGGTTTTGTGGGTATATCTCTAGTAAACCCTCCCGAGACTATAACTCATCCAATAGGGCCACCTAGGGGTTTAAAGGCTTGTTGCACACGCTAAGTGCAATCGCGATGCCTGCGACGGTGAGTTATGATTTATTTTGTAAATTATATTTGCTCGAGGACTAGCAAATAATAAGTTTGGGGGTATTTGATAGACGTATTTATGTGTCTAATATGATCTCAATTATATGTATTGTTAGTGCTCGATTTTGTATTTATTATGGCTTTTTATGTCTTTGTAGGTGTTTTTGGAGAAATAAGCTTTTGCGGAGAAATTGTCTCGAAAAGTGGTCTAGGGAAAAATTACTAAGGGGCACTCCAATTGATAAGAGGCACCCACATGCTATTTACACCCTAAATGTTAAAGTCACCCAACTTCTGGATTCAGGGCGCTTCATCTTCCCAAATTCAAATTTGTTTTGGCTGGAAAACTTGGGCAAATTTAGGGCTTGAGTTTTGGAGATCTTCTGAAGAGACTCAATGGTTGAAATCAGATGGGATAAACCTATTATGCCTAGACACGGATGATATGAGTAATTTCCTCGATTAGATTTGGCTGGATAATCGAGTTAGGGATTAAGCAGGGTGTCGGGTTTTTGGTTTGAAACAAGGAAAGATTTGGGTGAGATTTACTTTGTTTGTTTCGTGGATTCGGATTTGGATGAGTCTGTTTCGATAAAACATGGCTAATAGTTATCTCAGGTTCGTAAATAAAGGAAGGTTCACGTATAAACACGGTAAAACATGAAAGAAAAATATTCAGTGACTGCGTATTGTCAGGAAAGGATTGGATGAGATATAGCCGGAGTTTTGGTCAAGATTTGATTAGGAATGACGTATTGTGACCTAACAGGAATGGTAAGTTCTCCGAATTCGAAAAATAAGGGATGTTGTAATGTTTCTCGTGGAAATAGAGAGGAGAGAAAGCTATGGGTAGTTGGGTGTATATTTGGAAGTTAGGAGAGATAAAAATGAAGAGTATATTCTCTACTGCTACCGAATAACAAAGTTTGATCTTTTAAAAAGAAACCTATTATTGGGGCGTCACATTCCAATAGAGGGGCTTCACTTGGATTTCTAGTGACCAAAAAATCGGTTATGGGATATTCTTGATTCAATACCAAATGTCTAAAATAACCTTCAACCAAAATCAAAACCTAAAAACTAAAACTAAAATCAAAATCAAAACCTAAATCTCATTCAAAGATCTGCTCCTCATCTTCTTCTTCTTAACTTCCTCTCCTTCATCAACTATAAATCATTCCCTCCTTTTTTTTCCAACCAAAATCATTTCACCATATTTGATCAATCGACGGTTTGAAAAACTTATAATCGTCGATTGAATTCTCTATTAAAAGTGCGGAAGAAGCATATTGATATAAGTGATGGTAATCAACAAAATCAATTGCATCTGAAATGGTTAGATTGATTGAAACAGTAGAAAAAATAGGTTTCAGGAACCAGTTACGGTTGGGTTTTACTCAAAAAAAACCAACTGTAACTGTTTTATAGTTGGGTTCGACCAAAAAAACCCTAGCCGTAACTGATTTACAGTTAGGTTCAATCACAAAAAACCCGGCCGCAACTGTTTTACAGTTGGGTTTGATAAAAAAAATAGCCGTAACTGGTTTACAGTTGGGGGTTTCGATCAAAAGAAATCCAGCCGTAACTGATTTACAGTTGGGTTTCAACCAAAAAAACCCTAGCCGTAACTGGTTTAAAATTGGGTTTTCTTAATTTTACCTACTTACTGTTAGGAGTTCATCATCATCTAACCGTAAATTTGTCTTACGGTTGGCTACGAAGGGAAAACCCAACCGTAAACCGCTCTGAAAAGCTAAAAAATTCAATTTTTGTTTACCTACTTTCATTAATTTTGAGAAATAAAAAAAACATTGGTTGGGTGATTTAAAATCTAGGATTTTAGTTAGAAAAAAATCTCCAAAATTTCTAATTTTTTTCAACTTTTTCTTCTCACCAAAATCCCTTAATATGATTTTTTATCACTAGTTATATAAAAAATCTTATCAATCTAATTATTAGTTAATTAGATTATTAGCACTAACCACATAAGGATTGTTTGGTCATTATAAAATTATTTTAGATAAAGGGTTTTTGAAATTACTTATGGATAACCCATTTTTGTCCTATTAGGTGAAGCCCCTCTATTGGAATGTGACGCCCCAACAATAGCTTTTTTAAAAAAGGAAACATAGAACTTAGTTACCGCGCATAGAATATTTGGAGAGAAAAATATATGTAACTTAGCCGTCAAGAAGAAAAAAAGAATCGGAGATTTCTTGGGATATTTATCAACCCTGTTGCATGTATATATGCTGCTGGGAGGCAAGCAAAAGTGATGAAGGAGTTGGGTGAAGTTTAGAACCCTACAGAGCGAGAAAGAAGAAGTTATTGCTGCTTCAAGGGAGGAAGAACACGAAGAACATTGGGCTAATGAAGTCCGTCGCAGTAACAGTCATATTCAAACACAAAATCGCTACTTATTTACTTGCAAAACGCTTTCTGCGACTGTTGTTTATTCTTTTTGATTCTTTTCACCTTTGTAAACACTTTTTGAGCATTGGAAAAATATTTTGAGCATGTTTCCAACATGATGAGCTAAACCCTATTATTGGGTGATAGACACATTTTTGTGTCTGAATTGTCCTCAGTGTCTCTATTGTTAGTCTCAATTTTTTTACTAATTTTGGTGTTTTTATGTTTGTTTAGGTGTTATTGGAGAATTACACTTATGCGGAAAAATTGCTCGAAAAGTGCTTTTTGGACCCCCGAAGAAAAGTGATAAAGGCACCCTCATTTTGGATAAGAGCACCCCCGTTGTTAAAGGCGCCCCTGTTTTGGATCGGGGCACTTCACCTTCTCCATTTCAAATTCTGGAATTTGGCGGGAAATATTGGCAGTGAAGAACAGATTTTTTTGTTCGGATTTTGGAGCTGTTTTAGTGAGATTCAATGGTTGAGTTTCTTCGGGATAACATGATTGATCGTAACAGGAGTGGTATGGTTGATTGTTTTGGTTAAAATTGGCTAGATAACTCGCGAGAAGAAATCAGGGCAACATGTGCATGGGAGGAGATGTTAACGGGATTGTACGTGTCGATAGGATTTTACATGGGTAGCAGCGTGTTTTATGTTATCTGGGAAGAGTAAGGAACGTGTAGAAGCATGCTTGCCAGAGAAAATAGCGTGGAGGAGATAAAAAAATGGAAGATATTCCCGTATCTTGCATGAGAATATGACTGAGTAATGGAGGATTATTGGCAGTGATGGAGCGAGATTTTTTGGTGTCTATGGCTATATAAAGGGTACTCGCGCACCACAGAAGGGTGATGGAGAGTTAGGGGGAGTTTAGAGTATCACAGAGCCGTAAAAATAGTTGCAGGAAAATTGTTCTGCTGCTGCATGAGGAGGAAGAACGAAGAACATCGACTCCAGAAAACAGTCGCATATCTACAGTGTCCGTGACACTTTATTCATATCGTTTTCTGTAACAGTTCTTTGTAACAATTATAAGTGTGACAAATCCGGTTTTTATTGTTTTTCTCCCATTTCTCATCATTTTTCCAACACTTTGATCAATAAAAATGAACTTTGAGTGTGTTTCCATCCTCATGAGCTAAACCCCAACACTGGGACGACGGAGGAAGCCGAATGCCATACGTGGGTAATTTTAATTAATTCTTTTTATGACTTTTGCACTAATTAAAATTGAATTGTGATTTTGATTAATTAGTTGTCATTTCATTTGATAGGTCATGCTTGCTTAATTGTTTTGATGTCCCATGCTTAGGATTTACAACTAATCTTTTGAGAATCTACCTTGGCAAAAATAAGAGTCTGTGTTTTTGTTTGTTGAGCGATAATTGTTAAAAGAATTAATATTTGAACCTTTTGTTATGAGTTTGGCCGAATCCTGAGTCCCAGTAAATTCTTCATCTTGTGACACATTTTGTATATATTTTATTTATTTCTAGTATTTTCGTTTATTAAATCTGAAATTAATCTCATCAAGTCCGAGTGAACGACAACCTTACTACCACTTTCTACAACATTATTGATTCACATCACTGGGACAATGGAGGAAGCCATTCTTCGTCACTGTGGTAATTATATTAATTATTTTTATGACTTTTTGCACCAATTTAATTTGAATCATGATTTTTATTAATTAGTTGTGATTTTTTTTGATGGTGAAAAGGCGAGGGTACCCAAATATACCTCAAGCTATAACTTTTCCTTCCTATAAGTCCTTTCTCCGAAAGTGATTGTCTATAGACTGAGTCGAGACAATACAACAAATCAATTCACACTTCGCATGATTTTCTATGGATACGAGATAAAGATAATACAACTACGAAGTGTGTTTACATGATACAAAGGTTCGGACTCAACCAAACTCAATAGGATTGCATATCAAGTAAATAGGAATTAACATTTGTGCAATTTACTTTAATTATAATAAAACAATTATAATATGGAAATATAAAGTAAATGACACAGCAAGATTTTGTTAACGAGGAAACTGCAAATGCGTAAAACCTCCGGGACCTAGTCCATAATTGAATACTCTCAGGATTAAGCCGCTATATAAAATAAACCAACCTCGTATAGTTGAGACCAAGCAACTAAACCTATAGTTGACTTAGTTCCGTCTGTATTCCCACGCCTCCAACCTATAAACAAGTCACATACTTGGACTAATTCCTTTGGTTCGTATTCTAAACAGTAAAGTAACAACAAATATATTTGGTATCAACTCTCTTCAACCAAGTGATATGAGTTGCGCAAAGGATCTTCTGTTTATCTTAACATAAACTCCTTTGCCAGGTTCCAAGATCCATCTTATGTTCAATCACCAAAAGGTAATCGTTAAGATTTTGCTATCAATACCTTTAATCCCAAGGAAATGTATTGATGCCGATCTTCTCAACTATTCTATCAAAATACCACAAGGATAGATCGATTATAGTTGGATCCTCTATTATCGAGACAAGTATTTTGCACACCAAAGATTATAAAACCAAGTCAGAAATCTTCTATCTCTTCTTTGTCTTCAAATCTTCTTAGATCTTCAATAAACACCTGCACACAACTACTTGAATCTATTGTAATCAATCGCACACAGAACGGAGTCTATTAACAATGAATTATCATAAGATCGTCTTTAGATATAACAATAGTCTAAACACCCCTGTCGAAACCTTTAACTAGTTTGAGTGAATCTTACATTAGAAGAGAAGATTCTCAAGCATAAACAAACTATGTGAAATCAAAGTTCAACCACCGTTAGTCAATCAAATCATTATGAAAACTAAAGATAAACCAAAATTATCTAGTTTCCCATCAACGGTACTAATAGAGCTTCCCAATCCCAAAGAAGACTTTAAACTGAGCGGCCATAAAAGATTTCGCCTAATTAGGTTACTTTCCTCTCCGAATAGGCGGCTTCACCAGTAACAATACAACAGAGGAAGTTTACTATCATGAAGGATTAGTTTTCTAGAAATGCAAACTCAAAGTATTTATAGACAAGGAAGTTTGGACACCAAGGAATTTCCAAAACCGAAAATATTCTCAAGAAATTAAATATAATTCCAAATTCGGTTTTCATAATTCCTGAGAATGCATTGTCCAAATTTATGATCGAAATCTCCTTGGAAAATCTTTAACTAGAAAATGCACATTACTAATTCTTATTTTCCATATATAATTAAAAACCTTAATTAAAAGATTCTTAACTTATTTAAATTCGATCTTGGGATTTACTTCCTTCTTAGCTGTTAAGGAATATCTTTGAACATTAAAAGATACACATTAATGCGCGTGTTCAAAGTGTGTCGACATCTTTCCTTTTGTAAGTCCTTTTTCATACTTACTCACTTGAAACCGATTTACCACACTTCCAAACAAGTTTAGAATTAGTTCATCTGACTTTCAAGAACTATGTGATTAATCAAGTAACACTCAATCACAAGTCATGGGTGTAACAGTTCTAACAAAACAAGTTTCGGTTCTACCTCCACGTGAGTACTATACATAGTCACACTGGCTTATCAAATTTTCGGTTGACTAGGTACTAGGATCGGTTCCCCACATATATTTGGTATCTAACTTATATGTGTTGCACATGTCCATAGGATCGGTCCCCCTTTGCCTAAAAACGTGTTGCACATGTTCATAAGATCAGTTCCACTTTATACTATAAACTTTGTTGCACCTCATACAAGGATCGGTTCCCCTTGTGATATACTGCACCTCTTACTAGGATAGGTTCCCCTCTCCCAAATTTGGTCAGACACACAAACCCGATCATACCCCAGGTGATTACTTAAGATCGGTTTCACTAATAAAAGTCATACCAATACATAAGTCAGGCCTCATGTGAATAGTTTTACCAAGAACACAAACAAGTCATGAGAGGTTATACTAATCACACATATTGGTCGTTCATAAGATATGCAATGAAGAGCATCCCAAATAACGCCTGGCGATTTCCTTTTCGGTTCACAACACATATCATGAACTTACTTCCTTAAAACACATGTAAAAACATTGTTTCCTAGGATGAAATCCTCACCTCATACCCATATATAATCACAATAGCATTCATGCGATTATGTTGATGTCTTATATACAAAGTTTAATGGTTAAGCAATAAACCTCTTATTGTATTCCTTAATACTATGTCTATCTAGAGTGTTCATGCTTCGCAGTTTTATGTTTTCAATATGCACGACTTGAAAGATACGTTAGGGAATAAAACAGTTCAAGTAAAATATCACTAACCTCAAGTGGAAGGATGATGTTATGGTTGTAGCTCCGTACTTCTTCACTTCTTCAAGTCTTCGCAATACTTGTAATGTCTCATCCTAATACTTTCAAGATAACCTATACGAAGTTGACTCTAGTACATTTAAATCAAGCGACTCTTAAATGAGCTTTGGCTCACTAAAATATGACAACCAAACTTGACATACCAACACTTGGTGGATTCAACCGATCTATGCTCTAACTGTAACACCCAACACCAAACTTTTTAGGTAAAGCTATATTCTGTAGGTGTGTGTGTTAAGAGTTTAAGACAATATAGTTTGTTTTTGACTAGTTAGGTGTCCCTTAGCATAAAATATAATCTGGAGTTATAAGATGCTAAGATAGGTTCCAAGGAAAGAATATAACCTAGTTTCACAAAAACATCTCAGGCCGATTAGAAATCGTGAACAGGGAACGTCCAGGTGAAACAAAACTAGGTCTGCGGCGTTGATTTTGATTGTCCTTCTCGATTGGTTTGATTCTGATTTCATCCTAGTTGTGAAGGTAAGTTGATTCTTGCTCTATCAGTTTTATTTTGGGTTATTTAATCTTTTCTATTATCATGATTGTTCATAGTTTTTCTTAGGGTGAATCATAAAACATCATACTTTGAAACCCTATATTGCAGAAAACGTAGCAGGATTAGTTAAGACTGTAAATAGATTTCTAACCGTTGTCTATGAATGAATTTTGGATATGATGTGTTTGAATATCTCATGAATATTGAGTTAAATTGTGAAGACGATCAGACACTGGTAAGGCTCCGAATTGTTTGTTTTTACTAACTGCGTTTCTGCAGATTTCTGAAACTGGTAGTACTGCTTGAACTCACGCCTTGACTTATGTAACACTTTGATTTTTCTAATTCTTTATACACATATCCTACTTATTGTTGTTATTGTTCTTTAGAAATTTCACAAATTTTGGATACCATTAGGTACCCTAAATCCCCTGCTTGTTAGAACTGTGTCTGCAGTGAACTACTTAAGAATCAGGTCCAGTGAATATCAGATTATGGAAATTATAGCCGTTAGAACCTGCTGAAATTTTAGTATGTTGTGTATTAGGTTCCTATGACTTTCCAGTTTAAATTTCATGAAAATAGGATAGGGTTATCATCACCTTCTTCCCTGTAATGTTATCTGTTGCAGTTATGGATGTTTGTGGGTTTCCCTGTTATATGCCTTGTGCTGTTTATTCTGATCTTCTAGCTTTGTTGAAAATGGTTTTTGTTGTATTGCCGAGATCAGGGACACTTCTCTTCTTTTTATAAATGGAAGGTGTGTCGCGGTGGGCAGAGGGTGTGTGAATGTTGTGTTATCAGCCGAGATCAGGGCCATGCCTATGTATTACTAGTAGATTGTTGGTCCGGTGGGCAGTGATTATAGGTAAGCTAAACTACCTTGTGCCGAGATCAGGGTCGCAACTGTGTATTAAACAGTTTATGTGACACGGTGGGAAGTGGCCATTGTATGTTTGTCTCATACGTATGTTTACAAGGAATTTTATATAGTAATGTGTGTATTACTGAGCTTAGTGTATGATATTGTTTCGCAGTTGAGATGGTTAAATTCTTGTGATACTTGTAAGCTTTTTATACTCCATAGTTGAACTGATGGTTTAAGATTTAACTTGCATTTTTTCCAAGGCTCTGACCTTGTGTTGAATTTTCACTTTCAGGTGACAAGCTGAATAAGTGATTTAGTTGGGGATTTCTCGAGTAGTTGCTGCAGCCATTTTGAGGAAGTAGGATTTCTTCCTCGCAGCAATTTCGTTAGCTTTTCTTTACCTTATTTCCTTGTAATAAGGTTTTCACAGAGAGACACCGGTACTTGGTACCGAATGGAGATTTTATTTTTAGTATTAGTTGAAGTATTCTTTTTTTTCCCAAGAATTTAATTGATTTGTAGGATACATTTGAATTCAATACCCGATTTAATAAAAGTGACAACATTGTTTTCAAGATTTTGTTGGTCTATACTCGTTTTGATGTTTATGTGGATTGTATATCCATATAGTGATACTATGGATTGGCTATAGTAGGACCGGATGGACTATTATTGTTAATCCAGGGTTATCACAGTTGGTATCAGAGCCCATGATCATCTTGGACATGTGGCGTTGTGAGGCACACTTAAGTTAGGCACTTAGGATTTTGTTTGATTCTTACGTATGACGTAAGGTTTCGTTTTCCTATTATCATAGTAGAATGGATGTTTATTGCGTCCTTCATTTTCCTAACAGGCATGTCAGGAAGAGGAAGAAAATGGGCTAGAAATACATCCAATGCTCGAGGTAATGGGAACGGGGAAGTTCCAAATTTTGCGAATATCATGAGGATGATGACTGAGACTATAACGACAACGATGATAAATCAGACTGCCACCATCACTTCTATCATTTTGAAGCAGAATGGGAATCACAATGTGCCGCCGCCGCCTCCGCCAGGTGGGAATAAAAATAACCATCATGGTGGCAGGTCCTAGGCTGAGTGGTTGAATTTATTGGAGAAATTTATTAAGTTAAAACCACCAGTGTTTGAAGTTTCAACTGACCCCCTCGTAGTTGACAAGTGGAAGGAATATATAGATAATATTTTTGTGTCTATTAGGTGCTCACAGGTGCAAAGGCAACAACTAGCTGTTTTTCAACTATCTGGTGAAGCAAGGAAGTGGTGGAACAATGCATCAATAGGCTTGAATCTCGATACTCTGACATACATTCAATTTTGTGAACGTCTTGATGCGAGGTATTTTCCAGCGACTGTCAGAGATAAGAAGATTAATGAGTTTGCTGAAGTGGCACAAATTAGAGGTGAATTAGTGGATGATTACCTTGATAGGTACATTAGGTTATCTCGGTTTGCAATGTTTATGATACTGGATGAAGAAAAATCTGCTAGGAAATTTGAACGGGGTCTTGGCGACCATATTCGTAGCAAAGTTGTTAGTCACTGTTTTCCAACATTCCAGCAAGTTATTGGGAGTTCTAGAGCTACTGAAGCTGATTGGTTGAGGCATAAGAAGAACAAGGAGGATATGCAAAAGACATCAAGTAATGATAAGCAGAAGAGTAGTTACCAACATCAAGGTGATCGAAAAAATTCTAATGGTTGGAAGAAGCAAAGGACCGACAACTACAAGGACCAGGATAAGAAATCAGGGGATGCAAAACCATTACCTTTTCAATGTTTTAATTGTAAGGAAATCTGGACACAAGAAGGAGAATTATCCTAAGCCGATTCAACAACCATTTAGAATGCCAGGTGACAATAGGCAACACAAGAATAATCCTACCCAAGGAAAATTCCATGCACTAGTTCCTCGTCAAGATCAAGTAGCTGATGGAGTGTTGGAAGCTATGTTTCTCATCCAAAACAAGCTTGGGAAAGTTTTATTTGATTCTGGTGCGACTCATTTGTTTATTGCTACTGCTTTTGTATGTGAATTATCTATTTAACCTGTGCATTGTGAGACAAATTTATCTGTGATGTCACCGTTAGGAAAAACAACTTTGATAGATCGCGTAGTAAAAGGGTGCATGGTTCAGTTAGGGGGTTTAGATTTTCTTACTGATCTTTTTTTGCTTGATATGGTTGGTTATGATGTTATTTTGGGGATAGATTGGTTTTCTGCATATCATGCATTTTTGGATTGCCACAACAATTCTGTAGTGTTCTCAATACCCGATGAGCAAAAATTCTTTGTTCTATCGACTACAAAAGAGGTTGCCCCAAAGCTTATTTTTGTGGTTTGCGAGAAGAGAATTGTAGTGACAAGAGTAGTAATCCTGATTCAATTCCGGTGGGAGAAGAATTTGGAGATGTCTTTAAGGAGATTCCAGGGTTACCTCCGCGTAGGGAGATTGAGTTTTGTATCGAGTTATTACCGGGTACTTCACCGATTGCCAGGGCACCTTACCGTATGGCTCCTGTATAAATGAGAGAACTGAAGGAACAGATCCAACAACTGATGGACCAGGGATTTATCCGTCGTAGTACATCTCCTTGGAGAGCGCCGGTATTATTCGTTAAGAAAAAAGATGGTTCACTTCGTTTATGCATTGATTACCGAGAGCTGAACAAAGCCACAGTTCGAAATAAATACCCATTACCACGGATTGATGACTTATTTGATCAATTGCGGGGAAAATGTTGGTTTAGTAAGATCGACCTAAGGTTTGGTTATCATCAGTTGTTAGTTAGAGAAAGTGATATCTCTAAAACTGCCTTTTTGTCGAGATATGGATCTTATGAGTTATTGGTTATGCCCTTAGGGCTTACTAACGCTCCAGCGGTGTTTATGGATTTGATGAATAGAGTGTTTAGAAATTTTTTAGATAAGTTTGTCATTGTGTTTATTGATGACATACTAGTTTATTCGTCTAGCCAGGAAGAGCACGCTAACTACTTACGGATGGTACTGGAAACTCTTCGTGAACATCAGTTGTTTGCTAAATTATCTAAATGTGAATTTTGGCAGCAAGAAGTCCAATTCCTTGGACATGTTATATCAAAGGATGGGGTTGCTGTGGATCCTCACAAGGTTGTTGCTGTGTTAGATTGGAAGCAACCAACATCAGTAACAGAAGTGCGGAGATTTTTGGGATTGGCTGGTTATTATCGTCGATTTATTCAAGGGTTCTCAAGTATAGCTGGTCCATTGACTAATTTGACAAAGAAAGGAGTTCCTTTTGTATGGAAGAAAGAATGTGAGCAATATTTCCGTACATTAAAGGAGAAACTGACTTCAGCACCTGTTTTAACGCTACCTCGAACTGATGGTGGTGGTCTAACAATTTATACGGACGCTTCACATCAAGGGTTAGGTTGTGTACTTATGCAAGATGGAAAGGTAGTGGCATATGCATCTCGACAACTGCGATTGCACGAGAAGAATTACCCAACTCATGACCTGGAGTTGGAAATAATCATTTTTTCCTTGAAGATTTGGAGGCACTATCTGTTGGGAGAAAAATTCGAGATATTCTCTGATCATAAGAGTCTTAAGTATTTATTCACTCAGAAAGAACTCAATATGAGACAACGTAGGTGGATGGAGTTGATGAATGACTATCAGTTCGCATTACATTACCATCCAGGAAAGGCAAATGTAGTGGCTGATGCTTTGAGTAGAAAACCGCGTGGGATGGTTGCTTTCCTAATGGCTCGTGAATGGAGCATGTTACAAGAAGTTACACAGGTTGACTTTGTTTTGTCCCCAAGAAACTCTAAACCATCATTTGTGGGTCGACTTTTGGTATAACCAAATTTGATTGAGAGGATTATTGCTGCTCAAGCAAAGGATTCGTGGTGCCAACAGAAATGTGAGGAGATTGACTCCGGTGATATACCAGAGATGGTAGTAGGTTCTGAAGGCGGCTTGCGATTTATGGGGAGGTTATATGTACCTGTAGATGTAGAATTACGACGTGACATCCTAGACGAAGCCCATCGTAGTAAATACACGATACACCCTGGGAGTTCAAAAATGTATCGTGACTTAAAACGCCATTTCTGGTGGTTGGGAATGAAGCTTGACATTGCTACCCATGTTTCCAAGTGTTTAACTTGTCAGCAAGTGAAGATAGAACATCAAAAGCCAGGTGTCATGCTGCATCCTTTGCCTATTCCAACCTGGAAATGGGATGATATATCTATGGATTTCATAGTTGGTTTACCAAGAATGAAGGTAGGTCATGATTCAATATGGGTGGTTGTAGATCGCTTGACGAAGTCCGTTCATTTCATTCATGTGAAGACTACGTATACTACAGACAACTTGGCACACCTGTACATTGAAAACATCGTCGCACTGCATGGGGTACCTTCCTCCATTGTGTCGGATAGAGATTCACACTTTACTTCGAGGTTTCGGAATAGTTTTCAAAAGGCTCTTGGGTCAGAACTCATATTGAGTACTGCTTTCCACCCGCAAATGGATGGTCAGACCGAGAGAGTGAATCAAGTCTTAGAGGATATGTTGAGAGCATGTGCTCTGGATTTTAAGGGTAGCTGGGAGGATAATCTTAAACTCATTGAGTTTTCTTACAACAACAGTTACCACTCAAGTATAGGCATGGCACCTTTTGAAGATCTATATGGAAGACCTTGTCGTTCACCGGTGTGTTGGGCTAAGGTTGGTGACAGTAGTTTGTATGGACCTAAAATCATTCAAGAGACCACAGAAAAAGTTGCATTAATTCGTCAACGACTCCAAACAGCTCAAAGTCGCCAGAAGTGTTACGCTAACCAAAACAGAAGGCATGTGGAATTTTCCGTTGGAGATCAGGTTCTATTAAAAGTCTCACCCATGAAGGGAGTGATGCATTTTGGGAAAAAGGGGAAGTTGGCTCCAAGGTATGTTGGACCATTTCCTATTATTGAACGTGTTGGTACGGTGGCATACCGTTTAGCACTTCCGGAGCAGTTATCGTTGGTTCATGATGTGTTTCATGTATTAATGTTGAGGAAGCATTTGAGAGATGAGGATCGAGTACAGTTTATAGACTTTGGGGACCTTGATGTATATCAGGATGCTACTTATATATAAAAGCCTCATCGTATCATTGACAGGAAGGTTCATGAGCTGAGGAACAAGAGTATATCCCTAGTCAAAGTGCAATGGAATCACCACAGTGAGGACGAATCTACTTGGGAGAGTGAAGATGATGTGCGATCCAAATATCCATCTTTATTTGACTCTGAGGTGCGTTAGAGTTCGAGGAAGAACTCATTCTTTTAGTTTGGGAGAATGTAACACCCAACACCAAACTTTTTAGGTAAAGCTATATTATGTAGGTGTGTGTTAAGAGTTTAAGACAATATAGTTTGTTTTTGACTAGTTAGGTGTCCCTTAGCATAAAATATAGTCCGGAGTTATAAGATGCTAAGATAGGTTTCAAGGAAATAATATAACCTAGTTTCTCAAAAACATCTCAGGCCGATTAGAAATCGTGAACAGGGAACGTCCAGGTGAAAGAAAACTAGGTCTGCGACGTTGATTTTGATTGTCCTTCTCGATTGGTTTGATTCTGATTTCATCCTAGTTGTGAAGGCAAGTTGATTCTTGCTCTATCAGTTTGATTTTGGGTTATTTAATATTTTCAATTATCATGATTGTTCATAGTTTTTCTTAGGGTGAATCATAAAACATCATACTTTGAAACCCTTTATTGCAGAAAACGTAGCAGGATTAGTTAAGACTGTAAATAGATTTATAACCGTTGTCTATGGATGAATTTTGGGTATGATGTGTTTGAATATCTCATGAATATTGAGTTAAATTGTGAAGACGATCGGACACTGGTAAGGCTCCGAATTGTTTGTTTTTACTAACTGCGTTTCTGCAGATTTCTGAAACTGGTAGTACTGTTTGAACTCACGCCCTGACTTATGTAACACTTGGATTTTTCTAATTCTTTATACACATATCCTACTTATTGTTGTTATTGTTCTTTAGAAATTTCACAAAGTTTGGATACCATTAGGTACCCTAAATCCCCTGCTTGTTATAACTGTGTCTGCAGTGAACTACTTAAGAATTAGGTCCAGTGAATATCAGATTACGGGAATTATAGCCGTTAGAACCTGCTGAAATTTTAGTATGTTGTTTATTAGGTTCCTATGACTTTCCAATTTAAATTTCATGAAAATCGGATAGGTTTATCATCACCTGTTTCCCTGTAATGTTAGCTGTTGCAGTTATGGATGTTTGTGGGTTTCCCTGTTATATGCCTTGTGCTGTGTATTCTGATCTTCTAGCTTTGTTGAAAATGGTTTTTGTTGTATTTTCGAGATCAGGGACACTTCTCTTCTTTTTATAAATGGAAGGTGTGTCGCGGTGGGCAAAGGGTGTGTGAATGTTGTGTTATCAGCTGAGATCAGGGCCATGTCTATGTATTACTAGTAGATTGTTGGTCCGGTGGGAAATGATTATAGGTAAGCTAAACTACCTTGTGCCGAGATCAGGGTCACAACTATGTATTAAACAGTTTATGTGATGCGGTGGGCAGTAGCCATTGTATGTTTGTCTCATACGTATGTTTACAAGGAATTTTATGTAGTAATGTGTGTATTACTGAGCTTAGTGTATGATATTGTTTCGCAGTTGAGATGGTTAAATTCTTGTGATACTTGTAAGCTTTTTATACTCCATAGTTGAACTGATGGTTTAAGATTTAACATGCATTTTTTCCAAGGCTCTGACCTTGTGTTGAATTTTCACTTTCAGGTGACAAGCTGAATAAGTGATTTAGTTGGGGATTTCTCGAGTAGTTGTTGCAGCCATTTTGAGGAAGTAGGATATCTTCCTCGCAGCAATTTTGTTAGATTTTCTTTACCTTATTTCCTTGTAATAAGGTTTTCACAGAGAGACACCGGTACTTGGTACCGAATGGAGATTTTATTTTTAGTATTAGTTGAAGTATTCTTTTTTTTCCAAGAATTTAATTGATTTGTAGGATACATTTGAATTCAGTACCCGATTTAATAAAAGTGACAACATTGTTTTCAACATTTTGTTGGTCTATACTCGTTTTGATGTTTATGTGGATTGTATATCCATATAGTGATACTATGGATTGGCTATAGTAGGACCGGCCGGACTATTATTGTTAATCCAGGGTTATCACACTAACAGACGGGTTATGCTTAGCTTAAGTGTTTAGATAGTCCATGCTTACCTTTTACAATTAATGTTTTACAAAATCTACCTTGGCAAAAATTTAGAGTCAATATTGTTATTTTTGGAGCTATAATTGTTTAAGAATTGATATACAAACCACATGAATATGAATCTTGGTGGAATCCCGAGTCCCAGTAGTTTGTTATGAACTTTGATACAATCTTTTGTTAATTTGCTAGTTATTTTTATAATTAAAATCTAAAATCAACTCTATAAGTCTGAGAAACGAACTTCTTTTTATCACTATATATATAATACATCAAGGATTTACAGTGAAAATATGTCAACATACTATGAACACGTACAGTAACTCTTATCATTTATTGTTCAAATATATTTCTTAATACTCGAGGAGATCCTGTCCCGAAATAAATTGAGAATCTTTTAATTAAGGTTTTTAGTTTTATATGCTTTAATTACCAGCAATTAAATGCATATCTCTAGAGAATAAAAATTAGTAATGTGCATTTACTAATTGGAGATTTTCTATTGATAGATTTTGGAAATTTTGGACAAGCATTTATATTGGAATTAGGAAAACCGAATTTTTCTATTCATTGCATATCTTGAGAATATTTTCGGTTTTGAAAATTTCTTGGTGTCCAAACATTCTTGGTCTATAAATACCTAAGTTTTCATTTCTAGCAAACTATCCTAAGAGTCAGGCAAACTTCATTCTTGTTGTTTCTGGTGGAGCTGTCTATCAGAGAGGAAAATATCCTAATTAGGTGAAATCTCTTAAAACTGCTCGTTTAAAGACTTCTGTGGGATCAAGAAGCTCTACGAGTACTGTTGGTGGGAAACTATATAATTGCAGTGTTATCAGTTTTCGATTGATTTGATTGACTAGCGGTTGTTCAAACTTTGATTGCACCTAGTTTGTTAATTCTTGAGAATCTTCTCTTCTGATATAAAATTCACTCAAACTAGATCGAAGTATCGACGGGATCTTTAGAACTGTTTTTAGATCTAAAGACTTCTTGTGATAAACCATTGTTAACAAACTCCGTTATGTGTGTCATTGATCACAAGAGATTCAAGTGGTGTTGTGCAGGTGTTTATTGAAGATTAAAGAGGATTCGAAGACAAAGAAGATTTCTTATTTAGTTCTCATATCTTTGTGTGTGCACAAACCTTGATCGGCTGGGATCCAACTAGAATCAGATTTATTTGATTGATTAGTTGCGTGAGATCGGCATTCTCAATATATCTCTTTGAGATTTATTTTGATTGAGTGCGAATCTAAACTTGACTACTTTGGTAGTTATTGGATAGATTGATCTAACTAGGCAAAGGAGTTTATTATATTAAATGGAAGATCCTTTGTATATGACTCGAGAAATCTTCATCTTAAAAGAATCGAAAGAGTTGTTACCAAACAGATTTGTTTTTCCTTTACTGTTTGGAATACTATCCAAAGGAATTGTTCCAGTGCGTATTAAAGTCGAAAGCACAGGGATACTGAGGAAACTAAATGAACTAGGGGTAGTTTCTTGGTTTCAACTATACGAAGTTGGTGTAGATTTTATATAGAGGATTACTTCTGAGAGTATTCAATTATGGACTAGGTCCCGGGGTTTTTCTGCGTTTGCAGTTTTCCTCGTTAACAAAATCTTGCTGTGTGATTTACTTTTGTTTTCCGCAATTATATTTGTTTATGTAATTTAAAGTAAATTACACAAATGTTAACTCCGCATATACTTGATAGTGATCCTATATAGTTTGGTTAAGTCCGAACCTATTATCAAGTATCATACTTCGTTGTTGTATTGTATCAATCTTGTATCCATAGTCAATCACACAAGTTATGTTGTCGTCGTATTGTCTCGATCTCGTATCCATAGACGATCACACGAAGTGTGAACCGATTTGTTGTATTGTCTCGAACCAGTACATAGACAATCATTTTCGGTAGAGGACTTATATGTGGATAAATAAAAGATTGTGGTGTATTTGGGTACTCTCATCTTTTGAATTGGTATCAGAGCAGGCAAACACGAAAATATCTAACAATCTGTGTTTGGTGCGATCCAGCCTATAAGAATTGAATCTATGTCTGATTTAGTTAACGTTATGAAAGAGTACGTGAAAGGCGAGGGTACCCAAATATACCTCAAGATAAAACTTTTCCTACCTATAAGTCATTTCTCCGAAAGTGATTGTCTATGGACTGAATCGAGATAATGCAACTAATCGGTTCATACTTCGTGTGATCTTCTATGGATACAAGATCGAGACAATACAACAACGAAGTATGTTACTTGATAAAAAGGTTCGGACTTCACCAAACACAATATGATTCACTTATCAAGTAAATAGGAATTAACGTTTATGTGATTTACTTTAATTATAATAAATTTTAATGCGAAAATATTAAGTAAATGACACAGCAAGATTTTGTTAACGAGGAAACCGCAAATGCAGAAAAACCCCAGGACCTTGTCCAGAATCCGATACTCTCAGGATTAAGCCGCTACACAAAATTACACCTAACTTCGTATAATTGAGACCAAGCAACTAAACCTGTACTTCACCTAGTTCCATATGTATTCCCACGCCTCCAACTTATAAATAAGTCACGTGCTTGGAACAATTTCATTGGTTGGTATTCCAAATAGTAAAGGAACAACAAATCTGTTTGGTATCAACTCTCTTCAACCAAGTGATATGAGTCGGACAAAGGCTCTTCCATTTATCTTAACATAAACTCCTTCGTCAGGTCCTTATATCTATCTTATATTCAATTACCGAAGTAATCGTTTAAGATTAAGAAATCAATACCTTTAATCAGAAAAAATCGTATTGATGCCGATCTACTCAATTAATCAATCTAATCTATCACAAGGATAAACTGATTATTAATTGGATCCTCTTTTACCAAAACAAGTATTGTGCACACCAAATATTATGAACTCACAAATCAGAAATATTAAATATCTTCTTTGTCTTCAAATCTTCTTAGATCTTCAATAAACACATGCACATAATCACTTGAATCTCTTGTGATCAATCACGCACAGAACGGAGTCTGTTAACAATGGATTATCAATAATCTAAAGATCCATGTCGAAAATTTGAACTAGTTTGAGTGAATCTTATATTAGAAGAGAAGATTCTCAAGCATAAAAAAACTAGGTGCAATCAAAGTTCAACCACCGTTAGTCAATCAAATCAATGAAAACAAAAGATAAACGGCAATTATCTAGTTTCCCACCAATGGTACATGCTAGAGCTTCTCAATCCCAAAGAAGACTTTAAACTGAGCGGCCATAAGAGATTTCACCTAATTAGGTTACTCTCATCTCCGAATAGGCGGCTACACCAGTAACAACAACAAAAGAGGAAGTATGTTGTTACGAAGGATTAGTTTGCTAGAAAGGCAAAATTAAAGTATTTATAGACAAAGAAGTTTGGACACTAAAGAATTTCCAAAACTGGAAATATTCTCAAGATATTCATTAAAGCACAAATTCGGTTTTCATAATTCCTGGAAATGCTTTGTCCAAAACTAATGATCGAAATCTCTCGAAAAATCTCGAATTAGTAAATGCACATTACTAATTCTTATTTCCCCACAAAATGAAGTTAATTACCTTAATTAAAAGATTCTTTACTTATTATGTTTCTATCCTGGGATTCTCTTCCCTTAGCTATTAAGGAATAACTTTGAACAATTAAAAAAATAAACATTCATCAGCACGTGTTCAAAGTATGTCGATATCTTAACTTTGTAAGTTATCTTTCACACTTACAACCTTGAAACCGATTTTCCACACTTCCAAACATGTTTAGAATTGGTTCATATGACTTTCAAGAACTATGTGATTGATCAAATAACATTCAATCACAATCCTGGGTTTAAAGGTTCTACCAAAATAAGTTTCGGTTCTACCTTCATGTGAGTACTGTGCATAGTCACACTAGCTTTCCCAAATTCATTTGACTAGGTACTAGGATCAGTTCCTCACATATATATGGTATCTAAATTATATGTGTTGCACATTTCCATAAGATCAGTTCCCCTTTGCCTAAAAACGTGTTGCACATGTTCGTAGGATCGGTTCCCATTTCTGCTATAAACCTTGCTGCACCTCATACAAGGATCAGTTCCCCTTTGTGATGTACTGCCATCTTACTAGGATCGGTTTCCATTTCCCATAATTGGTCAGACATAAAATCACAAACCTGATCATACCATCTCAGGTGATTACTTAAGATCGGTTTCACTAATAAAAGTCATACCAATACATAAGTCAGGCCTTTGTGAATAGTTCTACCAAGAACATAACAAGTTGTGAACGGTTATACTCAATCACACATATTGTTTGTTCATAAGATATGCAATGAATAACAAAACCAATAACGCCTGGCAATTTCCTTTTCGATTCACAAACAAGTTTATGAACTTACTTCCTTAGAACACATGTAAACATTGTTCCCTAGGATGAAATCCTCACCTCATACTCATACATAATCACAATAACATTCAAATGATTATGGCGATGTCTTATCTACAAAGTTTAAATGTTAAGAAATAAACCTCGCATTGTATTCCATAATACTATGTCTATCTAGAGTTCGAATATGCTTCGCAGTTTTGTTTTCAATATGCACGACTTGAAAGATACGTTAGTTCAAGTCAAATATCACTAACATCAAGTGAAAGGATGATGTTGTTGTTGTATCTCCTTGCTTCTTCACATCTTCAAGTCTTCACAATACTTGTAAAGTCTCAAATCCTAATATTTTCAAGCTAACCTATACGAAGTTGACTCTAGTACATAATCAAGCGACTCTTAACATGAGTTTTGATTCATTAAAATATGACAACCAAACTTGACATACCAACGCTTGGTGGGTTCAGCCGAGCTATGCTCTAACAATATCCCCCCCTTGTTAATTTTAATGACAAAACTCTTACATCATATGGATAAACAAATTATTACACATACACTTGATTCCCGATTCAACAGCACAATAAACTGTTTACATTCAATCATTGAAAATGCCGCAGTTGACATTATAATAAAAAAGTTAATACTCCCCCTAAGGAAGATAGGTAGATATTCAATCTGCACATCTTTTTTATACCACTTCATATGATATGTTACTCCCCCTTAGTTTGTGCTTTCACTCTTTCGTTTAGATAAAACGTTTAAGCACCAATGTTCTTTTCCTTAGCGATACCAATCAATATTAAATCAATGCCAGTATCACTTGTTTACTCCATATATTTCTCCCCCTTTTTGTCACAAAAATGATAAAGAAACGAAAAAATAAAGGACAACGCGAAAAGAATCTTACAAATCTCAAAATAGACTTGCAAACCTATAGAGTTAAGCACGAGGTTCCACACACACCATGTTCTGATAACCAATATCAAAAACCGAAACTACAAGTAGTTTTATTTTGATATGTTACCAAATAAACAATTTTTCTAATTTATTTTAGCAAACCAAAAATCAACTAAGCACCTTAGTCCCTTTGCTAAACCGATTGTACAAAAACAATCGCTTAATTCGATAAGACCAAAATAAAGATAACTCTATCTTTCTCATCAGGTTCTAATTATCCATAAACTTAGACTTAGAAATTTTAAATAAGCCTAATACCAAGTTAGTTAACTAGTATTTCTTGTTAAGGCATTCGATTAGACTTGAATAACCGAAATCTCACTTCGATAAGTCTAACTAAGATCAGAATTAACTTAGTTTCTCTTGTCCAGAATCAAATTGGACTAAACAACTCATCCCGTAAACCTTTTATTTAGTTAAGCCATAAATAATTCATACAAGCCAACATAAATCAACTTGCATAATTATTCACCTCAACCAGAAGCAATTGAAACAACATAGACATCAAAAGCACCATAATTGTACCGAAATTTTGTAAGCCTAAACAATTGATACCACATAATAAAGCAAGATAACAATAGTTTTTCTTATCCGAGAACCAATTGAATCACATACATCCACACTGATAGGTGTTGTAAAAACACCTAATTTAATATCTAGTATTTATGCTTTCTTTGCTATTTTTCTTGTAAATTATGTATCTTATGTTTTGTTTTTGAGTATTTAGGTACTTTGGAGTCATTCGGTTCAAAAGAGGAGGAAACATGGCAAAAGCGTTGGAGGCGGACTATTTCTCATTATTTGCTTTTATTTCTTCATCTCTGTCTGAAAAGTATGTCAGCTTTGGTGATGCGATTTCTGTCTGAAAGGCATGACAACTTTAGTGATGAATAGAAATTGAAGAGATGAAGTGGGTTTGAGAAGTATGAGGACGGTTGCTGCTAGCGGAGGAACTCGGAAAGCGTTCAATGGGAGCATAAAGGGGCGAAGCTGACATTTCAGGGGAGAATACTATTTGGAACCCAGCCAATGTTAAGGGGCAACTCTTTTGGAGGAGTGCTAAATATAGATCAATTGAGGATAAGGGGTTGGAGACTTTAGGCTAGCCCTTATCAGAAATGACCACCCATTATAAGCACCCAGTTTGGGGTGGTCCTATCCCTGGGGTGTACCATTAACCCACCATATACCCTAAACCTAAAACGAGAAGAGTATCTTCTCGTCAATTATTATCACAGAAATTGAGATGAAGAAAGGAGGCGCATCTATGAACCAGATCGAGAAATTAAAATTGAGAGAAGGAATGAAGAGGATTTGGTCTTTTAAGATTGTAGCAGGAAGTATACAGGGAGGATTGTTGCTGAACGAAATGAGGATATGGGTGTTTATGTTGAGTTCTTGAGATTTCTCGATGGAGAAATGAACAACAGCAACAAGATAAGAGATGGGTCTATTTCCAGTTTTGAGATTGATTAAGAGTCTCGGTCTTGCTAGAGACTTGGCAGCAGCAAAACAAGGTGCAATTAGTTGAGTGTGAGGAGATGGAATCTGGGCAGACGACCATGAACAGTGGCTGAGTTCGAGAGTGTTGTTCGAGTGGCAGCATTCACAGTGGTGGTGGTCTCGTTTACCTGCAATTTTTGGCAGTGGGGGTCTTGAATATCGAACACGAGGAAGCTCAGGATGGATGATTGCTAGCATTTGCATTGGAAGATCAGGTAGATAAAGGCGCTGGTGGTGTTTACGTGTTTGAATGGGAAGTGTTCGTTCGTTGTGAGTCGGTGGTTGTGCTATGAAGTTGTAGTGGCTTGGCTATTCAGGGTCACTGGTATGAATGGTGGTTGGTAAAAATGAGGGTGGTATGCTGTTGGTGGAAAGAAGGGTGTATGAGCGCTGTTGGTATTGTTGCGCCTAGGACTGACTGAGGTGAGCAGTTTATGAAGCTAAAGAGTAGCAGCAACTGGAGATTGTTGCAGGGAATATAAGAAGACTCAACAGGTGAAGCTAAACATGAATGGAGCTTGTGTTTTGTCATGATGCTTCAGTGAGTTGACAACACACAAAGAAGAACATAAGGAGATGGAGCTGCATATGTAGGTGAAGCTGTGTTGCAGTGGATGGATCAACTGGTGGAGTTTACACGGTAGAAGCTGAGACTAATGGAATGTTTGCAGCTGAGTAGTATTGGTGGCGCTGTACAATGTGTGAAAGGGTTGTTGCAGCTGCAATGGCTCGAAGAAGAATTGCGAGGAGATTAAGTTTGCTCCAACAGTGTGGTCGAGCCGAAGCTGAATTTGACCTGTGTATGAACTACAGGAGAAGGGTTTGCAGGGACATATTGCTGCTAATATTTTGATGTTGAGCTTGGCATAACAGGGAAGGTTGGTCTGATCAGGTGGCAGTATTTGGCAGGGGTAGATGCGATAAAGGTTAAGCAGGCATAAAATGAAGTATAGAGATGATGTGCTGTTGCCAGTTAGAGAACGAAGCTGATACTGTTGAACAATTGAGAACAATTAGCAGTGAATCTATGGAGGAGTTGGTGAGCTAATGTCACAATGTAGAGTTGTAGGTGTTGGTATTGGATGGATGGAAGCTGAGGCGAAACGGGTTTTGGCTTGGGAATGAACTGAAACAAGAGAGTTGTTGATGGAAATGAGTTGTAGTGCGGAATGAACATCGCAGGTGGATTAAGCTGGTGCTTGTCTCTGCTTTGGCAGAAAGGAGTTGCTGCAGTTGAATGGGTTTGAGGTTGCTGTTAAGCGCCTAACAGAGATGCCGAGAGGTGTACCAAGGAAATGGGTTCGACAGTTGAGGTTTGGGTCGAGTTCTGGGTTATCAACTGGAATCTCAAGTCTCAGGAATGGCAGTGAGATGATGTTATGCAAGCAGGTGTTATCAAGCAATGAAGCTAAAGGGTTGAATGGATGTTAGCTTGCTGCTATGCAAGATTGAATTCCTGAGACAGTTTTGGAGCTTCAGAAACAGTGCGAAAACGGAGTGAAAATGGCACGTCGATGAGCATAGTTCCGGTAGTCGGATTTCGGAAGTTAAAGTGTCGATCGCAATATTTCAGTGAATCGAGAGGGGGGTATGAGTCGGATGCAAGAATTGGCGGCCGGATATATGAGCTACGAGTCACGCTTTTGGGTACGTTTTCGCAAGAATAGAAAATTGGATTTAGATGGGTTATGCAAATGTTTGAAATGCAGGAAAGCAAAGTTGAGCTACTGAAAGTGTAGAATTGACTGGTAACAGTTTCCAATGGTTCAAGTGATCGGAGAAAGTTTTCCGGCGACGGTGGCCGGATTCCGGCGATGACGTCAGCACTCCGTCGACCCGTTTTGGACCCGAAAATTCCAGAGATATATTTTTCACACATGGGCTTGGTGGACTGGTAGATGGACGTAGACTTGCAGATTTTGAAGACTTTGACCTATTTTTGGAAAGCAAAGGGCTATAAAAAGAGAGTTTCTACAACAAAGAATATACAACGTTTTTATTCTATTCTTGGAGCTTTTGCAGAGAAAAACTTATAGGGTTTGCTTCCTTTTATGTTTCATCTTATTTCTTTGAATATTATGATGATGAACTCCATGAATATGAGTAGCTAAATACAATAATTGGTTATGGGATAAAAAGTTGATTTCTTCAAGCATGTTATTTGATTCTATGAATTAGTTTTGTCTCAATTTTATCGTTTATGATTCATCATTTTTATTATCATATGATTTGAATGCTAGTTTGGTTGAGTCCGGAATCAATTGGATTTGTTTTCATCTCTATAGCTATATTAGGGTTTTCAATACGTAAAAGTTGTTTGTCCCTGATTTCTAGTAGCAACTTGTGGTTAATACTTGTAGTGATACATCTTTTTAATCGCATATGAATCATAACCTTTGTTAAAACGAATTAGTGCTTTTACACGTTTGTTTGCATCGATTAGTCTTATTTCATAGAACTTATTGCTCTCAGGGAGTTAAATCTAATTGTGCTTTTACACTTTAGGTTGCTTTTTAAGAAGATTTCACAATAGCATCTTTTAATGTTGTTTGTGATAAAATCAGGAAATAAACGGGATACTCTTGCGATCAAGATATCCTAGGAATTTTGATAATTGAGAGATTAAATACCAATTCTAATCATAGATGAAAAATACATGTTTATGAATGATACTATCCCTTAACCAATATCTCCTCCTTATTGATTATTCCAACTATTTACTTTGCTTTATTTAGTATTATTACTTTGATAAAAACAAAAACACACCTTGGGTTAATTGGTTACATAAGAATCTGAAAATTGCATAACAACAATCGCCTCTCTGTGGATACGAACTCTTTCTTATCGAATACTATATTTATAATTAGTAAAGTGAGGAAGTGAATTATTTTTGACGCATACGACACGCATCAAATTTTGGCGCCGTTGCCGGGGAGGCATTCGGCTTGTTATATAGTTTTTAGTTTCTTTTTATTATTTTTCTGCTTGCATACTTGTGTTTCGTTTCTTGTCTTGTTTCTCACTTGTTTGTGAGAATTGTTTTTCAGGTACCTAATCTCTGGCTTCTAAAGATTGGAATTATCCAAGGTGCGGGATAGCTACTCGAAAAGGCACAATACTCTAACCAAGGCAAGGCACGACGGAAGAACACGACTTGGAAGTAGAACACGAAGCTCTTCGGCAAGAAGGAAAGGAAGTAGAACACGATATTCCTTTTGAAGAAGAAGGAGAAGGAGAAGAAGAAATGGGTGACGCTGCAAATAGTTCACTTAAAGACTTAGCTTTTCACAAGCTGGATATTCAGCAGGGTTGCATTCAAACCGACTCCACTTTTTAAATCAAGCCGGGACTTCTTAGAGAATTACCAAAGTTCCATGGTTTGGTGAATGAAGATCCAAACAAGCATCTTATGGATTTCCACACCATTGTCATGGCTATGCTCCCAGCAAATATGGAGGCGGATGGTGCTATGTTGAAGGTTTTTCAATTCTCATTGGAAGGTAATGCTAAGGATTGGTTATACTACTTGCCTTCCGGGAGTGTTACAACTTGGAATGGGCTCAAGAAACTCTTTCTCGAGAGATATTTTCCTTCATCTAAGGCTACTCAAATTCGCAAGGAGATTTGCGGAATGAAGCAAAATGTCGGAGAATCGTTATATGATTGTTGGGAACGATACAAGAGGTTGGTGGCAAGCTGTCCTCATCACCAATTTAGTGACGCCATGATCATCCAATACTTCTATGAAGGACTCCAATCAAGTGATAGGAATCTTATCGACACAGCGGGTGGTGGTGCACTAGTGATCAATACGGTGGCACAAGCTAGAGAGTTGATTGAAAACATGGCAGCAAACTCTCAACAATTCTTGAGTCGTGGTTCGGATGTGCTTCTTCGGCGAGTCAATGAAGTGAGCGAGGTGGAGGAACTTCTTCAACAAATGGGAAACATCACAGCAATGCTACAACAAGTTTCAGCCGCGGTGATACCAAATTATCATGGGTATGAAGACGTCAATGAGCAAGCTAATGCGGTTTTTCCAAATCAGCCAAGACGGTATGATCCTTATTCCAATACTTACAATCCGGGATAGAGAAATCACCCCAATTTTAGCTATGCGAATAAGCAAGGAGCGGTTCAACAACCAACTTTCAACAATTCGGGTGGATTTCAACCTCAACAACAACAATTCCAGCCGCGTCAACAATTTCAACAATCTCAATTTCAACAACAACAACCTCAAAATCAGGGGTCAAGTATGGAGGAGTTGATGAAATCTTTTATGCAAATAACGGAGAGCACAATGAAAGAGTTGCAAACCCAAGTTGGTTCTATGGCTCTTGAGATGAACCAAATGAAGGCACAAAATAGTGGGAAACTCCCTTCTCAACCTATTAACCCAAAGGAGGGTGTCAATGCGATTACGTTGAGAAGTGGTACACAACTTGTGCAACCCGAAGTTGCTGATTCGGGCAAGGTGGAAACACCAAAGGAACCTGTTTTGGAGGAGAAGAATGAGGATTCTCCCCAAACTTCTGAGGTACCTATTCCTAACTCTAAAACTCCTATTCCTACTTATGTCCCTCCTTTACCTTTTCCTCGCAGATTTGCAAATTCTAAGAAGGAGGCACTAGAAAAGGAGATTTTAGACGTTCTTAAGAAGATTCATGTGAACATACCACTCATTGATGCTATTAAGCAAGTTCCAAAGTATGCAAAAGTGTTGAAGGACTTGTGTACCAATAAGCAAAGGCTCAAAGGTAATGAAGTGCTTAGTGTGGGGGAGAATGCTTCGGCAATCTTACAACACAAACTCCCACTGAAATGCAAAGACCCGGGCAGCTTTGACATCCCCGTCACAATTGGTACCACTACATTTAACAAAGCAATGTTAGACTTAGGTGCATCCGTTAATGTTATGCCTGTATCTATGTATAAGTCACTTGATTTAGGTCCTCTCAAAAAGGCTGGAATTGTGTTGCAATTAGCCAATCGCTCTAATGTCTACCCAATGGGTATTGTTGAGGATGTTCTTGTGCAGCAGGTTAATCAACTAGTATTTCCAGCAGATTTTTGTGTCTTAGAGATGGATGAAGGTTCACCGGACTCGTCTCTTCCATTGCTACTTGGGCGTCCCTTCATGAAAACGGCAAAGACCATTATTAACGTGGATAAGGGAACGCTAACTATGGAGTTTGATGGGGAAGTAATACGTTTCAACATTTTTGAGACGATGAGATATCCTAGTGATGTCCACTCTTGATTCTTCGTTGATGTGATGGATACATTGGCACAACAAATGTTTGAATTGAATGGTGATGATGCTTTGGAAACCGTTTTAACTACATCCATTGATAATGGTGTAGAGTGTGGTATTGAGGTTGAAGAAGCCCTTGGTGATCTTAACTCACTACAAGGATGCCCGGAAACTCATAATATCTCTTTTATTTCTTTACCATGCAGTGATGAAAAACTTTTACCGTCTATTGTTAAATCTCCAAAGTTAGAATTGAAACCTCTTCCTAGTCACTTAAAGTAGTTGTACTTGGGTGACAATGAAGAGTTACCTGTGATTGTTTCTAACGATCTTAGTGAATTATAGGATCAAAAACTTCTAAGGGTGCTAAGGAAGCACAAGACGGCCATATGATGGACAATTTCCGATATCGAGGGTATAAGCCCTGCCGTTTGTATGCACAAAATATGTTTGGAGGACGATGCAAAGCCTACGAGGGAAGCGCAGCTTCGTTTGAACCCCCCAATGATGGAAGTTGTGAAAAAGGAGATACTCAAGCTTTTGGAAGTGGGTGTTATCTACCCCATATCCGATAGCAAGTGGGTGAGACCGGTACAAGTTGTACCAAAGAAATCAGGTGTGACCGTGGTGGAGAATGATGAGAATGAACTTGTCCCAACTCGTGTGCAAACCGGGTGGAGGGTTTGTATAGATTATAGAAAATTGAATGCCACCACTAGGAAGGATCACTTTCCATTACCTTTTATTGATCAAATGCTTGAACGTTTAGCTGGACACGCTTATTATTGCTTTATTGATGGCTATTCAGGTTATAATCAGATTGTGATAGCGCCGGAGGATCAAGAGAAAACCACTTTCACTTGTCCTTTTGGTACTTTTGCGTATAGAAGGATGCCTTTTGGCTTGTGCAATGCTCCAGCTAATTTTCAAAGGTGTATGGTAAGTATATTTTCAGAATATGTTGAAAACATAATCGAAGTGTTCATGGACGACTTTAGTGTCTTTGGTGATTCATTTGACCTTTGTTTGAACAATTTGTCACTAATCCTTAAACGATGTGTTGAAAAAAATCTTGTGCTTAATTGGGATAAGTGCCATTTCATGGTAACTCATGGCATAGTTTTAGGCCATATAGTATCTTCTAAAGGCTTGGAAGTTGATAAATCTAAGATAGACCTTATTCGTGCTCTAACCCCTCCCACTACGGTGAGGGAGATACTTTCTTTCCTTGGTCATGCAGGTTTTTATCGTAGATTCATCAAGGATTTTTCCAAGATAGCATCATCACTTTGTACCTTATTGCAAAAAGATGTGGTTTTTAACTTTGATGAGAAGTGTATGGCGGAATTCAATCGTTTGAAAGAACTTTTGATTTCAGCACCTATCATTAAACCACCGGATTGGAGCAAGCCTTTTGAGCTCATGTGTGATGCAAGTGACTATGCGGTTGGTGCGATGCTTGGGCAGCGTGTGGGGAAGATACCTCATGCAATTTATTATGCTTCTAGAACGTTAAATGAAGCCCAACAAAACTACACTACCACTGAAAAAGAGTTATTAGCTATTGTTTTTGCTTTGGAAAAGTTTCTCTCTTATCTAATTGGTACAAAAGTTGTTGTCTTTTCAGATCATGCAGCACTTAGGTACTTGCTTACAAAGAAAGAGGCGAAACCGAGGCTCATACGATGGATTTTACTCTTGCAAGAGTTTGATATTGAAATCAAGGACAAGAAAGGAATTGAGAACACCGTTGCGGATCATTTGATCCGTCTTGCTGTGGACAAGGAAGCTATCCCGTTGCGTGAAAGTTTCCCGGATGAGAAACTATTCTCAATTGCGTTTGCGGAACCATGGTATGCGGATATTGTGAACTACTTGGTCTCTAAACAAATCCCAAAGAACTTGTCTCGTGCTGAGAAGGACAAACTTAAGAGGTTAGGGAACCAATATATATGGGATGATCCATACTTATGGAAACATGGCAGCGACCAAGTCATACGAAGGTGCGTTCCCGACTCTGAATTTAACTCTATCTTGTCTTTTTGTCACTCCTATGCTTGCGGAGGACATTTTGGGAGTAAAAGAACAGCTCACAAGGTACTTGAAAGCGGTTTTTATTGGCCAACTTTGTTTAAGGATGCACATATATTTTGCACAACGTGTGATAGGTGCCAAAGGACAGGCAATCTAGGTGCCCGAAATCAAATGCCACAAACTTTTATTCAATTTATTGAAGTTTTTGATGTATGGGGTATTGATTTTATGGGTCCTTTTGTCAACTCCCATGGGAATTTTTATATCTTACTTGTTGTTGATTATGTCTCGAAATGGGTGGAAGCTAAAGCCACCCCAACTAATGATTCTAAAGTGGTTTCAGATTTTGTGCAAGCTAATATTTTTGCAAGGTTTGGAATTCCAAGAGCCATAATTAGCGATGGGGGTTCTCACTTAAAAAACAAGTTCTTACAAGGATTGTTGAAGAAGTACAATGTGTCGCACAAGATTGCAACACCTTATCATCCCCAAACCAATGGACAAGCCGAGGTGTCGAGCCGAGAGGTGAAATCCATACTTGAGAAGACGGTGAATCCAACAAGGAAAGATTGGAGAATGCGACTTAATGATGCTTTGTGGGCTTATTGAACCGCATAAAAAACACCTATTGGGATGTCTCACTTTAGGCTTGTGTACGGTAAACCTTGTCACCTACCCGTTGAGATTGAACATAAGGCGTTTTGGGCTAATAAGCAATGCAATTTGGAGTTAGATGGTGCTGGAAAACAAAGGAAGTTGCAACTCTAAGAGCTAGAAGAGTTACACAATGATGCATTTGAAAGCTCGCGCATTTACAAGGAGAAAACTAAGGCATTTCATGATTCTATGATTTCTAGAAAACAATTTTGTGTTGGGAAGAAAATGCTTTTGTTTAATTCTCACTTGAAATTATTTCCGGGTAAATTAAGGTCACGTTGGATCGGACCTTTTATTGTTACTAATGTGTTTTCTCATGGTGCAGTAGAAATTCGTAGCATAGCTACAGGTAAGGAGTTTAAAGTGAATGGACACCGGCTGAAACCATATTATGAGAACTTTACTTCCGAAGTTATGGAAGGTGTGAACTTTGTGGAGGCATCCTCGCTGGAGGAGTCTTAGTGAACAAGGAGTACGTCGGGCTGACGACTTTAAACCAAGCGCTAAGTGGGAGGCAACCCACCGGTTTTGTATCTTTACCCTTATCTTTTTATTTTTATGCATTTTCTTTTTTCTTTATTTTCTTGTTTTTGCATATCATTTGCAGGATTTACCACCTTGAACTCTCTTTGGACAATTCAATTTTACATTGAGGACAATGTAAAGTTTAAGTGTGGGGGAGCATTTATATGTTTGTATAGTTTGTTTTAAGTGTGTTTTATGTCTTTAAAAAAAAATCAGAAAAATAGAAAAACCAAGAAAAATTTGTGCTTTTTGAACTCCGAATTCTAGAAACTTGTGCCTTTAGGATGACACCATTAGTGGATGGAACCATTTTGAATGCAGGAGTTGAGGAACCGATTAACTACAACGGGACGAACATAGCTCAGAAATCACAATTAACATGATAGTTGTTACCATATCTCAGAATATCACCATATCACATTCTATTTTTTTATTTTTCCATATTTATATGTTGTTCTTTAAGTGCTTTGGTGGGTCACTAAACATCGACGTGTTATTACTAATAGGATGAAATAGAGTGATTGAGTGACTAGAAAAAAAAAAAAAAGGAGACCGACCAATTAGACCAAAACGGAATAAAATGACACTTGGGAATAGCAGTATGTGTGAAACGTAGTCTCTGTCGCCTAAACAAGCGTGGAATGCAGGATCTAAGGCAACTATCATGTACTTGCTGACAAGAATCATGCGCTTGGATCCAGTTTGATCCAATCATGTTGTCTATAAAAAAAAATAAAAAAAAATAAAAAAAAAAGTGAAAAAGTGAAAGAAAGAGAAAAGAAAGTTTTATATTGGTTGAATAAAGTCACTCCTGGTTCCCTTGTATATGCTAGTGAGTTGATGTAGAATTCATACCAAGTAGCTCAATCCAATAGGAATAGGTTCATCTTAGCAGTGATCTTCAGACAGATATGGGAAACATCGATCACTTGTGAACATTCACCAACATCTACATCTATATCCATCTTCTTAATCTTTTCATTGTGATTGTGGTTTGTTAGTTTCCGAGTATTGTGGCTTGTTCGACTATCTAATTAGAGTTTATTTACTAATATATGAATTGAATTTGTGCAAGGTACCTCCTCATGTAGTCACTTTGGATTCGTTCATTGATTTTTCATAAATAGACGGAGTTGTAAATATAGGTTTTGTAGGCATACCTCTTGTAAACCTTCACGAGACTAAAACTCGTCCACTAGGGACACCTAGGGGTTCAAAGGCTTGTTATTTATGCTTAAAGTGATCGTAGCCTCGACGAGACGGAGTTGTATGTATTCTTTATAATTGTTTTATTTGATTTGCTCGAGGACTAGCAAAGTCTAAGTGTGGGGGAATTTGATAGGTGTTGTAAAACACCTAATTTAATATCTAGTATTTATGCTTTCTTTGCTATTTTTCTTGTAAATTATGTATCT
Source organism: Papaver bracteatum (assembly GCA_023529315.1). NCBI lineage: Eukaryota > Viridiplantae > Streptophyta > Magnoliopsida > Ranunculales > Papaveraceae > Papaver > Papaver bracteatum. The sequence continues at coordinate 1,632,125 of JAJJWX010000997.1, forward strand.
TGTGTTTTGTTTTTGAGTATTTAGGTACTTTGGAGTCATTCGGTTCAAAAGAGGAGGAAACATGGCAAAAGCGTTGGAGGCGGACTATTTCTCATTATTTGCTTTTATTTCTTCATCTCTGTCTGAAAAGTATGTCAGCTTTGGTGATGCGATTTAAATGCGAAAGGCATGACAACTTTAGTGATGAATAGAAATTGAAGAGATGAAGTGGGTTTGAGAAGTAGGAGGACGGTTGCTGCTAGCGGAGGAACTCGGAAAGCGTTCAATGGGAGCATAAAGGGGCGAAGATGACATTTCAGGGGAGAATACTATTTGGAACCCAGCCAATGTTAAGGGGAAACTCTTTTGGAGGAGTGCTAAATATAGATCAATTGAGGATAAGGGGTTGGAGACTTTAGGCTAGCCATTATCAGAAATGACCACCCATTATAAGCACCCAGTTTGGGGTGGTCCTATCCATGGGGTGTACCATTAACCCACCATATACCCTAAACCTAAAACAAGAAGAGTATCTTCTCGTCAATCATTATCACAGAAATTGAGATGAAGAAAGGAGGCGCATCTATGAACCAGATCGAGAAAATCATGGAGAAATTAAAATTGAGAGAAGGAATGAAGAGGATTTGGTCTGTTAAGATTGTAGTAGGAAGTATACAAGGAGGATTGTTGCTGAACTAAATGAGGAGATGGGTGTTTATGTTGAGTTCTTGAGATTTCTCGATGGAGAAATGAATAACAGTAACAAGATAAGAGATGGGTCTATTTCCAGTTTTGAGATTGATTAAGATTCTCGGTCTTTCCAGAGATTTGGCAGCAGCAAAACAAGGTGCAATTAGTTGAGTGTGAGGAGATGGAATCTGGGCAGACGACCATGAACAGTGGCTGAGTTCGACAATGTTGTTCGAGTGGCAGCATTCACAGTGGTGGTGGTATCGTTTACCTGCAATTTTTGGCAGTGGGGGTCTTGAATATCGAACACGAGGAAGCTCAGGATGGATGATTGCTAGCATTTGCATTGGAAGATCAGGTAGATAAAGGCGCTGGTGGTGTTTACGTGTTTTAATTGGAAGTGGTCGGAGATGGATTATTCACTTGAGTGTGTTCGTTCGTTGTGAGTCGGTGGCTGTGCTATGAAGTTGTAGTAGCTTGGATGTTCAGGGTCACTGGTATGAATGGTGGTTGGTGAAAATGAGGGTGGTATGCTGTTGGTGGAATGCAGGGTGTATGAGCGTTGTTGGTATTATTGCGCCTAGGACTGACTGAGGTGAGCAGTTTATGGAGCTAAATAGTAGCAGCAACTGGATATTGTTGCAGGGAATATAAGAAGACTCAGCAGGTGAAGCTAAACATGAATGGATCTTGTGTTTTTTCATGATGCTTCAGTGAGTTGACAACACACAGAGAAGAACAGAAGGAGATGGAGCTGCATATGTAGGTGAAGCTGTGTTGCAGTGGATGGCTCAACTAGTGGAGTTTACAGGGTGGCAGCTGAGACTAATGGAATATTTGCAGCTGAGTAGTATTGGTGGCACTGTACAATGTGTGAAAGGGTTCTTGCAGCTGCAATGGCTCGAAGAAGAATTGTGAGGAGATTAAGTTTGCTCCGACAGTGTGGTCGAGCCGAAGATGAATTTGACATGTGTATGAACTGCATGAGAAGGGTTTGCAGGGACATATTGCTGCTGATATTTTGATGTTGAGCTTGGCATAGCAGGGAAGGCTGGTCTGATCAGGTGGCAGTATTTGGCAGGGGCAGATGCGATAAAGGTTAAGCAGGCATAAAATTAAGTATAGAGATGATGTGCTGCTGCCAGTTAGAGAACGAAGCTGCTACTGTTGAACAATTGAGAACAATTAGCAGTGAATCTATGGAGGAGTTGGTGAGCTAATGTCGCAATGTAGAGTTGTAGGTGTTGGTATTGGATGGATGGAAGCTGAGGCGAAACGGGTTTTGGCTTGGGAATTAACTGAAACAAGAGAGTTGTTGATGGAAATGAGTTGTAGTGCGGAATGAACATCGCAGGTGGATTAAGCTGGTGCTTGTCTCTGCTTTGGTAGAAAGGAGTTTCTGCAGTTGAATGGGTTTGAGGTTGCTGTTAAGCGCCTAACAGAGATGCCAAGAGGTGTACCAAGGAAATGGGTTCGACAGTTGAGGTTTGGGTCGAGTTCTGGGTTATCAACTGGAATCTCAAGACTCAGGAATGGCAGTGAGATGCTGTTATGCAAGCAGGTGTTATCAAGCAATGAAGCTAAAGGGTTGAATGGATGTTGGCTTGCTGCTATGCAAGATTGAATTCCTGAGACAGTTTTGGAGCTTCAGAAACAGTGCGAAAACGGAGTGAAAATGGCACGCCGATGAGCATAGTTCCGGTAGTCGTATTTCGGAGGTTAAAGTATCGATCGCAATATTTCAGTGAATCGCGAGGGGGGTATGAGTCGGATGCAAGAATTGGCGGCCGGATATATGAGCTACGAGTCACGCTTTTGGGTACGTTTTCGCAAGAATAGAAAATTGGATTTAGATGGGTTATGCAAATGTTTGAAATGCAGGAAAGCAAAGTTGAGCTACTGAAAGTGTAGAATTGACTGGTAACAGTTTCCAATGGTTCAAGTGATCGTAGAAAGTTTTACGGCGACCGGATTCCGGCGACGGTGACCGGATTCCGGCGATGACGTCAACACTCCGGCGACTCGTTTTGGACCCGAAAATTCCAGAGATATATTTTTCACACATGGGCTTGGTGGACTGGTAGATGGACGTAGACTTGCAGATTTTGAAGACTTTGACCTATTTTTGGAAAGCAAAGGGCTATAAAAAGAGAGTTTCTACAACAAAGAATATACAACGTTTTTATTCTATTCTTGGAGCTTTTGCAGAGAACAACTTCTAGGGTTTGCTTTCTTTTATGTTTCATCTTATTTCTTTGAATATTATGATGATGAACTCCATGAATATGAGTAGCTAAATACAATAATTGGTTATGGGATAAAAAGTTGATTTCTTCAAGCATGTTATTTGATTATATGAATTAGTTTTGTCTCAATTTTATCGTTTATGATTCATCATTTTTATTATCATATGATTTGAATGCTAGTTTGGTTGAGTCCGGAATCAATTGGATTTGTTTTCATCTCTATAGCTATATTAGGGTTTTCAATACGTAAAAGTTGTTTGTCCCTGATTTCTAGTAGCAACTTGTGGTTAATACTTGTAGTGATACATCTTTTTAATCGCATATGAATCATAACCTTTGTTAAAACGAATTAGTGCTTTTACACGTTTGTTTGCATCGATTAGTCTTATTTCATAGAACTTATTGCTCTCAGGGAGTTAAATCTAATTGTGCTTTTACACTTTAGGTTGCTTTTTACGAAGATTTCACAATAGCATATTTTAATGTTGTTTGTGATAAAATCAGGAAATAAACGGGATACTCTTGCGATCAAGATATCCTAGGACTTTTGATAATTGAGAGATTAAATACCAATTCTAATCATAGATGAAAAATACATGTTTATGAATGATACTATCCCTTAACCAATATCTCCTCCTTATTGATTATTCCAACTATTTACTTTGCTTTATTTAGTATTATTACTTTGATAAAAACAAAAACACACCTTGGGTTAATTGGTTACATAAGAATCTGAAAATTGCATAACAACAATCGCCTCTCTGTGGATACGAACTCTTTCTTATCGAATACTATATTTATAATTAGTAAAGTGAGGAAGTGAATTATTTTTGACGCATACGACACGCATCACACACACACATTATGGAATAAACATCAATTGCACCGAAATTTTGTTAAGAAAAAGCAATAAATATATATGAAATAAACTCAGGCTTTTCTTAAACAGGAAAACAATTAACTAACAAGATTGTTACCTCAAATTTCGCATCCACTTCTTCAATATGATTGCATCTTCTTCCAGGGAGAATTGATACCGAAATATCATCATGTTGTCATCCTTATGCAAAAACAAAAGAATAACAACCAACCTTTACCAGAAAAAGGTTGAAAATCGGTTTTAACAATTGCAAGCAAAAGATGAAAACCGTCGAAACACACATGCTTTTATGCTAAACCAAAACCGATTCAACATATTGTGACTTTTTCACAAATTGTTTCTACCAAAACCCCTCATGATTCTTTGATAAAGCCTACAAACATGGGCTATAACTTAATCCTACTAAATCAAAAAGTCACCCTCACCACTAGGGTTCACAAAATTATGAGATCGAATATCAAGGTAATAAAACCGAAATCAAACATCCCATAAACCAATTTGAAATACACCATAAATATTCAACATGAAATCAAGTATCATAATTACCTCAATCTTGTAGGAAATTGAATTACGAAACCAACTCAAAAAGAATGAGGTCATTCCGAGTTCGGACGAAGGAGTTATAGGCAAAACTGTTTTACACTCCTTCATATAGGGACCTCTCACTAGGATCAGTTCCCACACTATGACATGGTACTAGGATCGGTTCCCTCACTAGGACAGGGTACTAGGATCGGTTCCGAAGAGTTACGTGTGACAGATCACAATACTAAACTGTTTTTGACATAACTTTTGCATACGATGTCCGAATTCAGTGATTTTTGTCTCATTTTAACCATAAAAACAAGATCTACACATATATGATCAGTAGATATCAACATAATAAACTCAAAATTACCGTTTCTATCTAAACCTCAATTATAGATAGAGAAAGTATGAGTATAGAAGAAAAGAAATCTCCCTAAAGATGTTAATTAGTCATATAATTACCGAGAAATCATGTGCTCAGTTTCATGTGCTTCCTCACCTTTCAAAAGATTGAGCACTAAGGTGAGCATGCACATTCTAACACAACTAGGTTGTGTTGAGTTGATCCTTGTCTTGTTCGTCACCAGTGACTAAGACTGAATCATCATTCTTGACCTCTTGCTTGGTTTGTTTTCTCTTGTTCCATTTATTATTTTTCTTCTTTGACTTTTGATGAAGAGTGTCCTTCTAACAACCTTTACTAGTACAAGAGTTTTCAGACATAATGTCTTTCTTTAGCCTTTCAAAAAGACTCTTGTAATTATTATCACTAACAATTAACATCTGAGAGTCATTCTTGTGACTAACTTTTGGTCCCTTCTTGGATATGGAGGACTTAGGGACCCATTTAGAGCTGGGTTTTCTCAAAAGCAGCTTTTTCCTTCAAACCATTAGGATCATTGTCCTTTTGAATATTTTGCGAAACACCCTTTCTCCAATTTGGAACATCAGATCTAGTTTTTTCATTTAAAAAGTCATCTCTCTTTCTATAATTGGGTATTTTATGAAATGACCTTGTCGAGTGATATGCAAAATTTGAACTATCATTATAATAATTCTTTTGCCTAAACTTAGGAAAATACCAATCTGATTTCTTATGAGGAGAAACCTTAGCCAGTTCGTTTGATACAATATAAAGTGCATCTTGCATCTTACGAACTTTGCATCCCCATTGCAAGTGTCCTTTATTACCACAATAATAACAATGCTTAGTATAAATATACGAAATATGAGTTTTAGTGTTACCTTTTTGTGGATCCTCTTGCACTGGAGCTCGATGAGTTTTCTTCTTCTTCTAATCCTTGTTCAACATTGTAGATTTCCTGACATTAGCAGAAGTGCTCTCTTTGATTGTTGCTGGTTGAACAAAATTCTTAGGCTTGACTGGCTCTTTGCTAATATTTGAAGCATCTATTCCCTTATAGCCCAATCCTCGTGTATCACGATGATTTCTACTTGCTTCTAACATTGAGGTTAAATTGTTTGAGCTGGCATTGAACTTTTTAAGGTCCAAATTTTCTTCTTCCAACATCTTGATTTTATCAAGAGCATTAGCTAGATCAACCTCAAGGCGTTTTTCTCGTGAGACATATTCCCCTTCCTTCTCTTCGAAACTCTTTTGTTGATAGTTAATCCTTGCATCAGATTCAACAAGTTTTTCTTCAAGACCCTTTATTTGTTGAGAAGTATCTTCCTTAAATTTCTTGTGATTTTGAAACATCCTTTCACATTCAATATTAATTGCTTTAAAATCATCCCGATTTTTCTCAATTACCTTTTGTAAATAAGCAATTGTTGTGAGTATTCTTCTTTCAGCAAGTTATGTTGTTCATTGAGATTTTCAAACTTTAAAGTTAAATCTCGTTCTCTTTCAAGTGTTGAAAGAAGATAATTAGAACAAATAAGAAATTGTTTACTCAATTCCTTTAGTTCAGATGTTTTTACACTTGATATTTCATCAGAAATCTCTAATAGAGAACTCAAAGATATCTTGTTATCAAAAAGATATTTTTCAAAGTCTGAATCATTGATTTCAAATACAAGGCTTAACTTAGTCTCGTCTAGAGAACATTCAGACTTATTCTCAGAAGAACAAGTAGAACTTGATGAAGAAGCTCCTTTTAAGCATTTCTTAAAATCAAAACTTTCAAAGTCTTGTGATACGTTAACTAAGCCTTTCTTTAGTTTTCGCTCTCGCTTAACTTTGCCTTGGACCATATCTTATAGGTTGGATCGCATCAAACACAAATTTTTAGATCTTTTCATGTTTTCCTGGTCTGGTACCAATTGAAAAGGAGAGGGTACCCAAATATACCTCAAGCTAAAACTTTTCCTACCTATAAGTCCGTTCTCCGAAAGTGATTGTCTATGGACTGAGTCGAGACAATGCAACTAATCGGTTCAAACTTCGTGTGATCGTCTATGGATACGAGATCGAGACAATACAACAACGAAGTATGTTACTTGATAAAAAGGTTTGGACTTAACCAAACAGAATAGGATTCACTTATCAAGTAAATAGGAATTAACGTTTGTGTGATTTACTTTAATTATAATAAAATAATTATAATGCGGAAACATAAAGTAAATGACACAGCAAGATTTTGTTAACGAGGAAACCGCAAATCTAGAAAAACCCAGGGACTATTCCAGAATTGAAAACTCTCAGGATTAATCCATTACACCTAACTTCGTATAGTTGAGACCAAGCAACTAAACATATAGTTCACCTAGTTCCGTATGTATTCCCACGCCTCCAACTTATAAATAAGTCACGTACTTGGAACAATTCATTTGGTTCGTATTCCAAACAGTAAAGGAACAACAAATCTGTTTGGTATCAACTCTCTTCAACCAAGTAATATGAGTCGGACAAAGGCTCTTCCGTTTAGCTTAACATAAACTCCTTCGTCAAGTCCTTAGATCTATCTTATATTCAATTACCGAAGTAATTGTTTAAGATTAAGCAATCAATACCTTTAATCACAAAGAATCGTATTGATGCCGATCTACTCAATTAATCAATCCAATATATCAAAAGGATAAACCGATTATTAATTGGATCCTCTTTTACCAAAACAAGTATTGTGCACACCAAAGATTATGAACCCACAAATCAGAAATATTAAATATCTTCTTTGTCTTCAAATCTTCTTAGATCTTCAATAAACACCTGCACATAATCACTTGAATCTCTTGTGATCAATCACGCACATAACATAGTTTGCTAACAATGTATTATCGCAAGTTCGCCTTTTGAACTAACAACAATCTAAAGATCCCTGTCGAAACTCTGAACTAGTTTGAGTGAATCTTATATCAGAAGAGAATATTCTAAAGAATAAAAACTAGGTGCAATCAAAGTTCAACCACCTTTAGTCAATCAAATCAATGAAAACAAAAGATAAACGACAATTATCTAGTTTCCCACCAATGGTACACGCTAGAGCTTCTTAATCCCAAAGAAGACTTTATACTGATTGGCCGTAAGATATTTCTCCTAATTAGGTTACTCTCCTCTCCAAATAGGCGGTTACACCAGTAATAACAACAAAAGAGGAAGTCTGTTATTACGAAGGATTCGTTTGCTAGAAAGGAAAACTTCAAGTATTAATAGACAAGGAAGTTTACACACCAAGGAATTTCCAAAACCGAAAATATTCTCAGGATATTTATTAAAGCACAAATTCGGTTTTCATAATTCCTGGAAATGCTCTGTCCAAAAACAATGATCGAAATCTCTCGAAAAATCTCTAATTAGTAAATGCAATTACTAATTTTTATTTCCCTACAAAATGAAGTTAATTACCTTAATTAAAAGATTCTTAACTTATTTATGTTTCGATACTGGGATTCTCTTCCCTTAGCTATTAAGGAATAACTTTGAACAATTAAAAAAATAAACATTCATAGCACGTGTTCAAAGTATGTCGACATCTTAACTTTGTAAGTTCCTTTTCACACATACAACCTTGAAAACGATTTTCCACACTTCCAAACAAGTTTAGAATTGGTTCATCCGACTTTCAAGAACTATGTGATTGATCAAATAATATTCAATCGCAATCATGAGTTTAACGGTTCTACCAAAACAAGTTTCGGTTCTACCTTCATGTGAGTATTGTGCATAGTCACACTAGCTTTCCAAAATTCAGTTGACTAGGTACTAAATTATATGTGTTGCACATTTCCATAGGATCAGTTCCCCTTTGCCTAAAAACGTGTTGCACATGTTCATAGGATCGATTCCCCTTTCTGCTATAAACCTTGCTGCACCTCATACAAGGATGGTTCCCCTTTGTGATGTACTGCATCTCTTACTAGGATCGGTTTCCCTTTCCCATAATTGGTCAGACATAAAATCATAAACCCGATCATACCATCTCAGTTGATTACTTAAGATCGGTTTCACTAATAAAAGTCATACCAATATATAATCAGGCATTTGTGAATAGTTCTACCAAGAACACAACAAATTGTGAACTGTTATACTCAATCACACATATTGGTTGTTCATAAGATATGCAATGAATAACAAAACCAATAACACCTGGCAATTTCCTTTTTGATTCACAAACAAGTTTATGAACTTACTTCCTTAGAACACATGTAAACATTGTTCCCTAGGATGAAATCCTCACCTCATACCCATACATAATCACAATAACATTCAAATGATTATGGCGATGTCTTATCTACAAAGTTTAATGGTTAAGCAATAAACCTCGTATTGTATTCCTTAATACCATGTCTATCTAGAGTTCAAATATGCTTCGCAGTTTTGTTTTCAATATTCATGACTTGAAAGATTCGTTAGGGAATAAAACAGTTCAAGTCAAATATCACTAACCTCAAGTGGAAGGATGATGTTGTCGTTGTAGCTCCTTGATTCTTCACATATTCAAGTCTTCGCAATACTTATAAATTCTCAAATCCTAATACTTTCAAGTTAACCTATACAAAGTTGACTCTAGCACATAATCAAGCGACTCTTAACATGAGTTTTGATTCATTAAAATATGACAACCAAACTTGACATACCAACGCTTGGTGGGTTCAACCGAGCTATGCTCTAACAGTATGAATACTTAAAAGTTTAGGATGTTACTCCTTCTTTAATTCATGATCCAAGAGGTACAAAAATTAACAGTATATCTGAGTCTATCTCTGATAGAAAAGAAGATGCTGATAAAGAATTATCAAAACTCCTAAAGCCTATAAGATCTCCGTCTACAAGGATGTTAATATTAAAGACAGAGTTAAATCTTCTTAAGCAAGATATCAGGGAAAAAGATATTCAACTGAATATTCCAGCCAAAGAGAATATGGATCTCACTGTCAAAGTAGAAGCTCTTGGAAAATCTCTTACTCAAGAATAAGAGAGTCATCCTATAACTCTGACTAATGATTCTGTTATTGAAAAAGCGGGGGTCTAACAACCACACCCAATATTTTGATTAGCAATATGTATGGACAACTCCGAGTTACTTTCTAGAGAATCAACTAGACGTTCAGACTCAATCAATATAAAATATATCAAGGAGTTTATTATCTTTATCTCTCAATTTGATTTACTCAAGCAAATACAATCTGCGAGTCTTAATCAAAGAGAGATAACTTGGATGGTACCAAAGACCAATATCCAAGTGTCAATCAATTTAAATCAACAACGAATAAGGTCAGATATTCTAATTGATTGAATAACGCACAACCTGTATTATTTCAATTATATAACAAAATATAATGCGGAAAAGAAATAACACAGACACCATAATTTTGTTAACGAGGAAACCGCAAATGCATAAAAACCCCGGGACCTAGTCTAGATTAAACGTATACTGTATTAAGCCACTACAGACACTAGCCTACTCCAAGCTAACTTCGGTCTGGACTGTAATTGAACCCCAACCAATCTCACACTGATCCAAGGTACAATTATATTCCTATGCCTCTGATCCCAGCAGGATACTGCGCACTTGATTCCCTTAGCTGATGTCACCCACAACCAAGAGTTTCTACGACCCAAAGTCTAAGACTTTAATAAACAAATCTGTCTCACACAGAAAAGTCTACGAGGATAGATAAATTCGTCTCCCACGAATAAACCTATGAGTTTTTTTTCCCTTTTTTGATAAATCAAGGTGAACATGAACCAATTAATAAAACCATACTTATATTCTCGAAGAACAACTTAGCTTTATCAATCACCTCACAATAAACTTAATCGCCGCAGCGAAGAAGATTATTGGGGAAACACAAACGATGAGACGAAGTGTTTGTGACTACTTTTATATCTTGCCTATCGGAGATAGAAATCTCAAGCCAATTATTACAATTGTACCCGTACGATAGATGATGCAAGATTAGATCGCACAACTACGATAAAATTAGTATCACCCTGGCTTCACAATCCCAATGAAGTATTTAAGTCGTTAACCTAGTTTTAGAAGAAGAAAACAAAAGGTTAAAGGATAATCGAATCTAGCTTAGCAAACTAGTGTCACACATAATGTGTGGGGATTAGGTTTCCAAGTTGCTAGATTTCTCCCTAATATAGTCTTTCAAATCAGGGTTTGCAATCAATGTTAGCTTAGTAACAAAGCATTCAATATTCACCATTAGATATAAACCTGATTAGATACAAGGTAAGATTTATCAACCGTTAGATCGAAAACATAGCTTGTTATACACACATGTACTACACGTTTGTTGGCTTGTGAAAACCGTACCCAAACTTGTACATTAGTTGGTTCAACACTAGTTAACCAAATGGTTAGCCAAATGATAACTTTCATATCAACCATATTCTTCTTCATCATAACTAGTCCAAATGACTCAAATGAACTAGTTAAAAAGTTGTTCAATTGCTTAGATCTTTATGTACTACACAAGACACAATTGAAGAAAAAATGATGTGATTCACTCGAATCGATTCATGAACTATAAAGCCACGGTTTGCAATAACATTCCTTAGTTTATTAAGATAAGTTCACAAACATCGTTTTTAGATATAACCTACTCAAGTTTGCGGACTTAAGTTCCCGGATGGAGTTCACAAACTCCAGCAGAAATTCTTGGTCGAGAACTTCCGCCAGTTCGCGGACTGAAGCTCACGCACTTCTCCGGTTTGCTTGATCAACAAAGTTCGCAAACTTCGGTTCAATCATTAAGGACTTATACATATATGTGTTACCACAACAATTCTTATATCCTCCAATGGTTATATTGTCTAAACTCTCATTTCAATCATTGAAACATTCTCAGAGGGCATTATATAGTTGTTATTCACAAACTATTTTTCTTCAGAGCAATTCCCAAAATGATTGAAACATAACATGACTTTCGTCACTAGGTAAAGATGAACTTGGCTAAAGAGAAAGCTTTACAAACACATATTTCGAGAAATAGATAAGCGAGATATACTGATGCGTGTCGTAGGTGCACTCAAATTAAATTACTTATTTCCACACAATTAACTTGTAATATAATGGAAGTAAGGATCGTTCCCACGAAGAGCAGGGATATTTAATTGTCAAAATTGTCACAATGAGGGGTTTTGTTTTAGATTTTAAAAGCTAAATAAATAATAAAGCAATGAAAGTAATTAAGATTGCAAGCAATGGAGAGAAATATGATCAGGTAATCCTTCTCCGTTACTAAACCGTCATCAAGTTATGATATTCATCCATTAATACCATTAATCACAAATTATTACCAACCGTGGAATAACAACTAGCTCAGTGCTATCCCCTAAATTCCTTATATCACTGAGTACAGAAGCTCTCCAATACCAGATTCTATTCATCTAAACCACCTAGTAGTATCTCAATCAAGGTGTAATTTGTATGAATGCTTTATCTTTTGTGAATTATAGATTGATCCTAGTAGTTAGACTCTTAGCTCGAGGTCCACTTTCTAGTGTTTTTTATACACACAATCGCTACACAGAATCCCTCTGCAAGGCCTTGTGTTTTCTACTTTTGTATGAATTGTTCGACTATTACTTATCTCCTAACTCAATACTAGCATTTTATTGAATCAAAAAATTAGTTCAGTTGGCCACCTAAACAATCTATCAATTAATCATAAAAATTCTAATTAGTAAAAAATAATCAATAATCATGTGAAGAACTTCAAAATAGATTTATATAATAACTCAAATCATTGTCTAGAAATTAGAATTCATCCCTAATCACCAAGAAGTTTAGCTACTCATGGTGCTAATAAAACCCATGAGTTTCATAAGATGAAATGGAAAAGAAATAGTTACGGTGATGAAGAACGCTCCAAAACCCTAGCTTTTCTCCCTTGTGTTCTTCTCTCCAAAACTTGATTAAAAATTATAAGATTGATATCCCAAAAATATTAGAAATTCTCTTATATAGGTATCCCAATTGTAGTTGTGCCCGTGCTCGAATCCCGGTCGAATGGTTTCCAAAACTTGGAAAAATTCCCATAAGAAGGTCACGGCCAAAGTCTGTCTCGGGGAAAGAATGGCTATACATCCAAGTGGGCTTCACATATACGGAAGAGGTCCAGCCCAAAACGAAATCTTAACTCTCTTTGGGCTGTCAGTTCCGTGGAACTGACATTTTAAACTTCATCTTCAATTCCCGCGCACAGATACATCACCGTGAGCGATAATTTCTGCTGGATTTTTACTCCGGCAAATAACTTCCACGGGCAGTCTGGTTGCCGTGAAGAATAATTTCACCTAGGTTTTCAAATCCTGCCAATACTCACGTATACCAGGCCCTCCGTGGGAATTCTTTTCTATTTATATCGAGATGAACTCATAGCTCCAAGTTCCATTATCTTCATTAACAGTCGCTCATCTAAACTCCACCAACCATGAACAACATCTCATCTTAATCGTCAATGACTAGTATTCCTCGATCACCAACTGCCATTCATTACCAGCATCTTCTCAAGACCACAAACTCATTACAACCGGTCCATCATGATCACCATGTTTCTCATTAACGTAACCAGCTTCTTTGCTTCTCGAGTTCTATCAATCACCGAAAGTGTAACACCATCACTGCCGTTACTCGAGCTCTATCGACACCCCAAACCCATTCTCTCGTCAACAGAATCACTTCCATTGCTCACTGCACGTTACAAACTGCATCAACTTACTTCGGTTTGAATTCCATCATCAGTGTCATTGAGTTCCTATTCAACTACATGTTCTCATCATTACTTCCATCTTTCGTCAACTTCCAGTCACGTCCACATCATTACTGCTGATGAACTACCAATAAAGGCGGCAATTCCATCAATACACAACCCTGACCTTCTCCTCATTCGATATAACACAGCAATCACCGATCATGTAAGTATCTCCCTTTCGCCACCAATGACCGCAGCTCCATCAACTCCTTCTCCGGCAACAACAACTTCGTCTTCCCTATTGTCTTGTTATCACGAGCTTCAACTGATTCCTTTGCCTGATACTTTATCCATTATGAACACTGGCTTGATTGATTATGGCAGCAGCACATTGTTAACATTCTCGACCACCCATTCTTCTTTCCAGTCTCTGCATGCCACGACCATGCTCCAGTTCTCCATTAACGACAGCTGTTATGGCAGCAACACAGTAGAACCAAAATACCACGACTCAGGCCAAGCTACTTCCCTGAAATGGTCGTGAAGTGTGTTGAAGAGGAAAGGTGGTGCCCCTTATCCAATTAGCAGGTGCCTTTAACATTATTTGATTTATAGCTTCCCCTCAGTTTGTAAATGTGTATTCCCCTTAGCAAAGTGGACACCCCTTAGCAATTTTGTGCGCGCATCTTTGCTTGCTTCAAATGCATCTAGATTCTTTATAAGTCATCGGATTGACTCCATTCTTTCGCCGTTGGCTTCGTATTTTCATCCTCTTCGAGATGATAGAAAGAACTCCAAGATTCGAACGAGTTCCCTTTGGTCTTTGGCCCTTCTCCGCTTTTAGCTAACTTATTTCTTTGCACAATTAATTTCCAATTCACTTCTTTTGGATGATTCACCTAATAAAACAAAAATAAAACAAAACAAACGTAATATACAATAATTCACAAGAAAATATAGCAAATACTAGCATGGATTCGACACTAAATATATGCAAAATATGTACTTAACAAACTCCCCCACACTTGGCTTTTTCTAGTCCTCAAGCAAACTATCTAAAATACAACAACTCCATGTCGGCGAGGATATGGTTACTCTTAGCATGAATAACAGGCCTTTAAACCCCTAGGTGTCCCTAGTGGACGAGTTTTAGTCTCGTGAGGGCTTACGAGAGATATACCCACAAAACCTACTCCAACTTCAAAGCGTTCTAGCTTCCCAAGCATCCAAAGAGCTATGAGGACATAAAATTTCTGCATGCTAGTAATAAGAAGTTAGAAATACCAAAGAACATATTCATTCTTTAATTTTGAGTGAGAAATAACCACACCATAATGAGAGAAACACGTGTTTGAGAACGATCAATAAGCATTTCGCCTCGACTTATGCCTCACTTAAAAGGATTTTACGATAATTGCACTCAATAAGACGGCTTTTTTATGGGTCTCACATGTGTGCAGGTAGGAATGAAGAGAGAAATCCTACACACATTGAATGGTGGGAAGGTAACCTTACGAATTATTTCTGGAGACTCCACAAAATCGTGGAAAACAAATATATATTTCTGATGATCTCTAAGAAAGGAAATCAACCACTATAGCAAGGATAGGAGTACTTACCACCTTCACATCTGATTGCAATGATGGAAGCACCACTCTCACAACATCCAATAGAAACGTCTTTCTTCCTTCGGCTCGTCTTCTTCATCTTGGTATTCGGTCTTCAACTGTTGATGATAAACTCTTGCACTTCGTAGAACTCTGACAATTTGTAACTCTTTTCTTCAAATTCCTTGTTGCTTGAAACTTCTTTATATATTTTTCTTCCACATGGCCTTATTGAACAAATAACAACCTAAATGCAAATCTCTTTGTATATATATATATATATTTTTTGCAGTGTATTTTGTATTTTTTTTCTTTTTTTATATATATAATTTTTTTATAAGAGAGATTGCAACTAAAACAATAAAAGTTAAATAAAATTAACATGGCCATGAAAGAAGTACTTCACCACTTTGATCTTCACAACTTGTATTGTCTTCGTATCATAAACTTCAATAACTTTCATCTTTTGATTTTATCCGCTCTTGTAAATAAGTCTTCAACTTGGATTTATAATTCCGCTCCTTTTATGTAAGTCTTCAACATGTATATAAAAATCTGCTCATTGTATGTTGCTTTACTTGAATATGAAATTTTCTCTTCCTTGTATTGTTGCTTGTAAACCTCAAACGTCTTCAACTTTCCTTGTAGATTTTGATATCGCCCCACTTGTTGATGATGATGGTGTTTCTATGGATCTGTTGTTGTCGAGAGAGAGAGAATGGTGCTAACTGCAAATCAAACTACAAGAAGGTGGCTTTCATCTATAGACGTCACCCTCATGATTGAAAAAATTAGCACTCAAGATATCAAAAATAGTGATGAAAATGGTGTGAAGTTGGGTAGCTCACCATTCTACCCGGAATTAACGTACGGTGACACACACTCAAAAGAAAGATCTTTAGTCAGCTACAAAGAAAATTTGGTCTGGTGCCTTGGTTGATATGAAAATGGGTAGTCTCCACTAATGATTGATCAGCAACTCTAATAATGCATTTCTCTCTGCTCCTAATTTGCATCACCGGCATGATTAAATCCATTATTT
This sequence comes from Papaver bracteatum, assembly GCA_023529315.1. NCBI lineage: Eukaryota > Viridiplantae > Streptophyta > Magnoliopsida > Ranunculales > Papaveraceae > Papaver > Papaver bracteatum. Next base: position 1,648,208 of record JAJJWX010000997.1, read on the forward strand.
AACACTCCAATTCGTAAGAATATTCGAATGTAGTTCCCTAACACTTCCAAGTTCAGTTATGTCGGTCAGAATCTCTATGTAAACATACCTAGAAGTATGCTAGTGACTCTAAAATCTCTACAAGTTGAAGGTTTTATTCAAATATATACAAATAAATTGAAAAAATTTGACTCAAAAAGGCTAAAAACTCTATATGCAAAAGACTCCCCCACACTTAAACTTCACATTGTCCTCAATGTGTAAAACCGAAAGTTCCGAATTCTGACGTAACAGAAGATAAAATGCAAAAAACTGTGAAAATTGGTAAGGAATTTGAAAAAACTCCATTTCACAAAAGTTGTTCATCTACGTGTTTTATACACAGTGTAAAAAGGGAACAGTATTTCGATAAAAGGTCTGACAGTTATGGTCTCTGAACTGAACTATGCGTAGTCTGAATTTTTCTGACGAAAAGGTATTCGTCATAATTCTCTTCCAAGATAGATTACGGACTCAATGAAATTAAACATGGGGATGCAAATATGATATGAAAACAGTAAAAACAAAAAATAAAAGGGTTTAAGATACAAAACCTATGGGTTGCCTCCCATTTAGCGTTTGGTTTAAAGTCGTCAGCCCGACTCTTTTGTTATCGTCCATATACCAACAATCTGAAAATCTGGTACTCTTCCCAGAAAACAATCTGCAATTCAAGTAACAACTTCATGAAAACATTATCACAAGATATAAATATTAAAGTTATCACTTTATTGAAGTTTCCCCCACACTTAGTCCATTCTACACTCGGAAGTGAATACAAAACATAGAATTCGGGGACTTCAAAAGGTTCTTCAGCATGGCAAACCTGCAAACTATTAGAATCAAACATATCAAATGGTGGATACTTAGAAGCAAAATAATCCGTTAAAACTTTGGAAGCAAATAACTCCAATCCTAAGTGAGGTATTTTCCTAAAAGTTGTGTTAATAACTCTTTGAGAACCTACTTCAATTGGATGGAAATGATCAATAGATGTAAAATTATGCAAAGGATTAGACAAACCTTGTTCGAGATTCTTATCTTTCTTAATTAACTTCATTTAATTATTTACCTCAAGTATATCGTGGTCCTCTATTGAACTATATTCCAAGACAAGCTCAATTGGGTCTTCCACAACTTTAATCAATTTGGTTTCATTCTCAATCTCCATCTCTTTAACACTCTCATCATCGAAATTGGAATCCTCTTCAAAATCGTCATTATCACAACGACGTTGAAATTCCATTTCTATGACCCTATCAATTTCATCAAGAGTCTTTTGTGATGCACCGGATTCTTCCAATCAATTGTATTGCGCATATAGTTTTCTGACGTTAATACGCTTTCCACCTTTAGTAGAGTTTCTAGACTGTATATCCTCTTTTGGAAAGAGTGAAGGAAAATCACGATGAAGAGGAGTATATTCCAAGTTCTCTGTCTGCACATTACTAGAAAACAATTGATCAGAAGCATAACTATCCTTTCATCCCTGTGATTTCTCACTTACATACCCGTCATAAGGTTGTTGATATGTATGAGAGTATCCATAAGGCTCCGTAGGGTATGGTTGGTAGTTGTTATATGAATGAGAATGAAATCCATATTTATTACCACTATTATATGTCTGATCTTGTGCTCCGTACATGTTATTTCCGTAAGGAAACATGACGACTCACAAGAAAAGATAAAATTAAACAAAAACAAAAACAAGCTAAACAAATAACAAATCAATTGACAATTTCTCCCCGGCAACGGCGCCAAAATTTGATGCGTGTCGTAGGTGCACTAAAATTAAATTACTTATTTCCACACAATTAACTGGTAATATAATGGAAGTAAGGATCGTTCCCACGAAGAGCAGGGAGATTTAATTGTCAAAATTGTCACAATGGGGGGCTTTGTTTTAGATTTTAAAAGCTAAATAAATAATAAAGCAATGAAAGTAATTAAGATTGCAAGCAATGGGGAGAAATATGATCAGGGAATCCTTCTTCGTTACTAAACCGCCATCAAGTTATTATATTCATCCATTAATACCATTAATCACAAATTATTACCAACCGTGGAATAACAGCTAGCTCAGTGCTATCCCCTAAATTCCTTATATCACTGAGTACAGAAGCTCTCCAATACCAGATTCTATTCGTCTAAACCACCTAGTAGTATCTCACTCAAGGTGTAATTTGTCTGAATGCTTTATATTTTGTGAATTATAGATTGATCCTAGTAGTTAGACTCTTAGCTCGAGGTCCACTTTCTAGTGTTGTTTATACACACAATCGCTACACAGAATCCCTCTGCAAGGTCTTGTGTTTTCTACTTTTGTATGAATTGTTCGACTATTACTTATCTCCTAACTCAATACTAGCATTTGATTGAATCAACAAATTAGTTCAGTTGGCCACCTAAACAATCTATCAATTAATCATAAAAATTCTAATTAGTAAAAAACAATCAATAATCATGTGAAGAACTTCAAAATAGATTTATATAATAACTCAAATCATTGTCTAGAACTTAGAATTCATCCCCAATCACCAAGAAGTTTAGCTACTCATGGTGCTAATAAAACGCATGAGTTTCATAAGATAAAATGGAAAAGAAATAGTCACGGTGATGAAGAACGCTCCAAAACCCTAGCTTTTCTCCCTTGTGTTCTTCTCTCCAAAACTTGATTAAAAATTATAAGATTGATATCCCAAAAATATTAGAAGTTCTCTTATATAGGTGTCCCAATTGTAGTTGTTCCCGTGCTCGAATCCCGGTCGAATGGTTGCCAAAACTTGGCCAAATTCCCATAAGAAGGTCACGGCCAAAGTCTGTCTCGTGGAAAGAATGGCTATACATCCAAGTGGGCTTCACATATACGGAAGAGGTCCAGCCCAAAACCAAATCTTAACTCTCTTTGGGCTGTCAGTTCCGTGGAACTGACAGTATAAACTTCATCTTCAATTCCCGCGCACAGATACATCACCGTGAGCGATAATTTCTGCTGGATTTTTATTACTTCATCAGACTCTCGGATAGTTAAGCCACCGTGAACGATAATTTCTGCTGGATTTTTACTCCGGAAAATAACTTCCACAGACAGTCTGGTTGCCGTGAAGAATAATTTCACCTGGGTTTTCAACTCCTGCAAATACTCACGTATACCAAGCCCTCCGTGGGAATTCTTTTCTGTTTATATCGAGCTGAACTCACAGCTCCAAGTTCCATTATCTTCCTTAACAGTCGCTCAGCTAAACTCCACCAACCATGAACAACATCTCATCTTAATCGTCAATGACTAGTATTCCTCGATCACCAACTGCCATTCATTACCAGCATCTTCTCAAGACCACAAACTCATTACAACCGAGTCCATCATGATCACCATGTTTCTTATTAACGTAACCAGCTTCTTTGCTTCTCGAGTTCTATCAATCACCGAAAGTGTAACACCATCACTGCCGTTACTCGAGCTCTATCGACACCCCAAACCCATTCTCTCGTTAACAGAATCACTTTCATTTCTCACTGCATGTTACAAACTGCATCAACTTACTTCGGTTTGAACTCCATCATCAGTGCCATTGAGTTCCTATTCAACTGCATGTTCTCGTCATTACTTCCATCTTTCGTCAACTGCCAGTCACGTCCACAACATTACTGCTGATGAACTACCAACAAAGGAGGAAATTCCATCAATACACAGCCCTGACCTTCTCCTCATTCGATATAACACAACAATCACCGATCATGGCAGTATCTCCCTTTCGCCACCAATGACCGCAACTCCATCAACTCCTTCTCCGGAAACAACAACTTCGTCTTCCCCATTGTCTTGTTATCGCGAGCTTCAACTGATTCCTTTGCCTGATACTTCATCCATTATGAACACTGGCTTGACTGATTATGGCAGCAGCACGTTGTTAACATTCTCGACCACCCATTATTCTTTCCAGTCTCTGCATGCCACGGCCATGCTCCAGTTCTCCATTAACGACAGCTGTTATGGCAGCAACACAGTAGAACCAAAATACCACGACTCAGGCCAAGCTACTTCCCTGAACTGGTCGTGAAGTGTGTTGAAGAGGAAAAGTGGTGCCCCTTATCCAATTAGCAGGTGCTTTTAACATTATTTGATTTATAGCTTCCCCTCAGTTTGTAAATGTGTATGCCCCTTAGCAAAGTGGACACCCCTTAGCAATTTTGTGCACACATCTTTGCTTGCTTCAAATGCATCTAGATTCTTCATAAGACGCCGGATTGACTCCATTCTTTCGCCGTTGGCTTCGTATTTTCGTCCTCTTCGAGATGATAGCAAGAACTCCAAGATTCGAACGAGTTCCCTTTGGTATTTGGCCCTTCTCCGCTTTTAGGTAACTTCTTTCTTTGCACAATTAAGTGCCAATTCATTTCTTTTGGATGATTCACATAATAAAACACAAATAAAACAAAACAAACGTAATATACAATAATTCACAAGAAAATATAGCAAATACTAGCATGGATTCTACACTAAATATATGCAAAATATGCACTTAACATATATTCAGCTCGAAATAACATATGTGTATACTCTTAGTCTATATAGTAATACGACTTTTGTCTCAAGATAGGAGATAGAGTAGATAGACTTTCGAGTGATAGATAAGTGTTTGCACCCAAGATTAATTTTAGGCACAATATCAATGAATTTGATGATGATTATAGAAAATTAAAGTAAAATTAGGGTTAAGAACAAATTGAAAAGAAAACAAAGAAGACAAATGATTTAACGTAGTTCGGTATTGTGACTACGTCCACGGATGAATCTCCCCAAGGAGTGTTATTTTATTGATTGGATTACAATAGTTTTCCATAGTTCCCATTCTCCTCCCACTTGGGTTAACATTCCCCGTATTTATACAGTTGTACCCACTTGCATGTCAAGTAATCTGGATGTTCTATAATCTTCTATTCGGATCGTGGATACGGGTTGGCGGAAACCAATCAGTGTAATGGGCCGTTGGGAATGGGCCGAAAATGACTATGCTAGTAAGGCTTGCGTTGGTTAACATTTGCACCCAAATATTAGGGTACAAACATCGCCCCCTCTTAACTCATAATTTATTGTGGGGTCAAGATATTTGGATTCCTTTTGAGAAGTATCTATTAAAGTGATTCGCGAGTCGCCCCCAAGCATGCTCCATGGCTACTAAAATACTATGCAGCTCCCCTCCAGAATTTTCGAAACAAGTTCCAACACATTCCTCCAATTCTCGCTTCCACTTTTGAAGGCTGTTTGTAGGCATACATAAAACTTTCTAGGCATACTCAATAAAGACAAAAAGGGATGTCAAATAAAAAAATCAGAAGGCCCCTTAACAAAAATATTTTCTAATAGCAAATTTTCCCTTTATGTATTAGTGTTAGTAATCTGGATTAGTGATTAAAACTTTTGTTTAGTGATTGAGATAATTTTTCAGAATTATAAATTTTTGGGTAGATGAAAAAATTTGGGGGAAAAAAATATTCTTTATTCAATGGAGGATGAGGAGGGTCATTATTCATCTAAAAACTTAGAAAAATACACATCAACTACAACAATGATTCCCAAATGGCTGATTTCTTAAATTATGAGAATGATTTTACACAAACTCAAACTCAAGCAAAAACTCAAACTCAAGGTGATGCTTTTTATGAGCCAAATCCGGATGATGAATACATAAATGAGGAACCCAATTCTTCAAATACACATGTACACTTCTATCTTATGTTTAATCTCACTTTTGTGGCTTAAAATCATAAAAATTTATGTTTTTTCACTAAGGTTTGGCGAGTCTGGAATATGTTCGGCTTAATTTATCAGCCGAACCCACCTGGATATTGACAACTAATGAACAATTCGGCTAACCCGTAAAACATAATATGAGCCGAAACCACTTTCTAGACCCTAGTTCGGCTTATAATGAAAACTGATAACAAGCCGAACACATTAAGTCAAGGTTTCGGCTAACCCGTAAAACACAATATGAGTCGAACCTACTCCTAGTTTATTTTGCAAACTAACAGAGCATGGTTCGGCTTAAATTAAATATTCTATAACTAGCCGAACCTATACTGAAAATCATAACTTTGGCTAGGTTCGGCGTATATTTGGTATACTATTTCAAGCCGAACTATTCATATACACTTTTAGGCTGAAAATTTGAAGAACAGTTCGGCTTAAAGAACAACAACATTATGCGCCGAACCTAGGTTCGGCTCAAAACACACCTAAATTATGCTCCGAACCTAGATTTGAAACCATCTAAAATCAAGGGTTCGGCTAACCCGTAAAATACAATATGATACGAACCTACACCTAGTTTATTTTTCAAACTAACAGAGCATGGTTCAGCTTAAATTCAATATTCTATAACAAGCCGAACCTATACTGAAAATCATAACTTTGGATAGGTTCGGCGTATATTTGGTATACTATTTCAAGACGAACTATTCATATACACTTTCAGGCTGAAAATTTAAAGAATAGTTCGGCTTAAAGAACAACAACATTAGGTTCGGCTCAAAACGCACCTAAATTATGCGCCGAACCTAGATCGGAAACCGTCTAAAACCCTAAGTTTTATGGAATTAACCCTATTGAATCGATTAAAAACATCAAATAAGAGATTGGGTTTGTAGAACTTACTTTCTTATCTTATGGAACTTACTTATTTTCATGAATCGAAGATTAATCACGGCGATGAATTTTTTTTTTCTCGCGAAGGAGAAGAAGGGTTCGGCTGGAGAAGATGAAGAAGTTATATATAAACTAATTTTAGGTTTTTATATTAAAGGAAAAGGTAGATTAGTAATTAAAACGGTTGGAGGGTATATGGGTAATTGAACTAACTAAGGGATACCCCTTATAAGATAACCCAAGATGGGACTATTATTTTGTATGCCCTAAAAGATTTTGGTATGTCTAAAAACAGCCTTCCCGCTTTTAACGTGTGAATTTTTTTTTTTTTGGTAACTTAAAGAAATTTATTACTTAGGAGAAAATCTTACATTTGTCTTCCTCTACTAGAGTAGATATGTAATCTGGAAAATTTCCAGTAAAGTGAAAACTGAAAGATTGTTCCCTTGCCTTTCTAGCAATGCTATGCGCTGCATTATTACATAGTCTTGGTATTGACTTACAAAACCAAAGCTTACTACTATTAAAACTATTTTTAAGAAATTGAGTTTTATTTTGGTTGAACCAGTGAACTTGTAGATCCTTCCCTGCAATGGAGTTCACCACTGCTTCACAGTCCATTTCAAAGACCACTTTTGTTGCTCCAATATCTTCCATCCAGTCAACTTCTTCCTCTAATGCCTTGCACTCAAAGTACTCAGCCCCGTACTCTTCTTTCACCTCCTCATTGAAGCACATGCCTTTCGCTCCTAAGAAGTTCCCTGCAAAATCACGAAGTATTAGACCAATGCTTCCTTTTTTGATCTGACCAATATAAGAACCATCTAGATTGACTTTCAGAAACTCTCTATTTGGGGGCAACCAGATTGTATTTTTCATAATACTGGTTACAGAACTATTATGAATATTAGAAAGATGACCACACTGAGTATATAAGTGATTAATTCTATCAATGGTTGTCTGCAAATTAGGATTTTTATTTTGGAATATGACCGAGCATCTTTCTTTCCATATCTGCCATACTACACACATATACCTATGGTGTATAGCCTAATGCCTGAAATTGGAGCACATGAATATAGCTGTAATAGATGAAGCCATTGCCTTTATAGGCAAAACGATTTCAACTAAACCAAGGAACTGCAGACCCAGAGCAGGAAGTACTGTTAAAACCAGAATTGAAATGGATTTGGCCAAACCTCTTTATAAAGGTGGCTGGTGGAAGACTCTCACTGAAGAAGATGCTTGGATTCGGTATCACTGGGAATTGCAACCCAAAAAACATCTGCCAAAAATGCTTTGTGATTGATCACAATGATGAAAATTGTGAGTACACATCACACCTGCTCTATTTAGACTCACTAACTACTGCTGAATATGAAGCTCTTCTCAAGGAAGATAGTGAAATTCAAAAGAAGGAATCTCAAAGTAGCTCAACCAATTACATGGAGGAAGAAGCAACTGAAGAAGGTAATATGGAAGAAACAAGGAATGTTAAGAGAATGAGGAACTCCACTCTCAACTCTGTACCTGAAATGATTCCACACAACATTCATATACAACCACCTACTCTTATCCAAGGCCAGAATACTACTAGTTTGGACCAACAGCACACCACAATGATGGAATCAGATGAACCAACTGCAATGATTAATGCTCCCATGGAAGATTGCGTCAGAGACTCTTCTCAGGTAAACACAAAACTCCAAAAAAAATATATTTCTTCATAGTCTTTCTATTATTAGGAACCAAAACATGAAGATTCTTGCCTGGAATGTTCAAGGATTAGCAAAAAGGTTTACAAAGGACTAAATTTTTGTGTTAATCAAAAAACAAGATCCCGATTTTCTATTTTTAACTGAAACTAAGATAGACAAAGCTCGAATGATTGAATTTGCCAAATCCCTAAACTATTGCAATTATACTTGTATATAAAGGGTAGGACTAGCTGGTGGTTTACTTTTGATGTGGAAAGATAGAATTAAATATGAAATACATGATTCTTCTCATAACATGATTCATGTTATTGCCAACCTCCACCCTGCTAAACCAGATGTGATGATCTCATTCATGTATGGGTCCACTTACTCTGATATTAAAAAAAATTCAATGGGAAGTTATGAATAGAATTAGTGACAACATGATACAACCTTGGCTAGTTATAGGAGATCTAAATGTGCACCTGCAAAGCTTAGATGTCACTACTACTATCTCTCAGGATGATAAATTTGTCCAAGACCAAATCAATACTTGTGGCCTTATGGATTTAGGTTATATTGGTAGAGACTTTACTTGGACTAGTAATAATATGGGCACAGGTACTATAAAATCTAGAATTGATATGGCATTGGGGAATCAACAGTGGTTCCATGATTTCCCTAATGCTAAACTCCATCATCTTGTTCAAGCTGGTTCGGATCATTGCCCTATCATGTTAAACACAGAACAACAGATGCAAAAGTTATGGAAACCTTTCAAGTTTTTTGTTATGTGGTTGAAGCATGCTGGTTTTAAAACTTAACTTGAAATTGCCTGGAACTCCAACATATCAGGCTCTCCTGCTTACCAATTTTCTGAAAAACATAAGATAACTAGGACTAGACTTTCTAAATGGAATAAGATATAATTTGGTGATATAGAAAGCAATATAAACTCTTTGCAAGATCAATTATTTTCTATTCAGAATGAACCTATTTCAAATTTTCATAATAATATGCTCATAGAGACCAATAAAAAACTTGAATTCTGGTTTGAAATTAGAACTAAATTCTATAAACAAAAGTCTGGTGATAGGTTCATAATTGATGTTGACAACAATTCTAGGTACTTCCATACTCTTGCAAATAGAAGAATGCATAGGAAAAATATTGATTATTTGTATGATATGAATGGTAACTGGTTTGATAAGAGAGAGGATATGTCTAGCATTCTTATTCAACATTTTAGCTCTGTTAGTAGCTCTAATCTACAACATCTTCCTGATGATATTTTTGATATTATTCCAACAATTATTTCTAATGATTTGACTGAGAACTTTACTAGAATACAATCTGCTGAGGATATATTTGTTGTTGTTAAAGATATGGACTGTTGGAGTTCTCCAGGGCCTAATGGCTTTCAAGCTGGCTTTTACAAAGCCAACTGGAGCATTGTTGTAACTCTGTTATTCAAGTTGTTCAAAATTTCTTCATAACTGGTAATATGCCTAAGGTATTTATTAAGACTTTTCTTACTTTGATTCCCAAAGTTGATGTTGCTAAATACCCTGTATATTTTAGACCTATAGGTTTGTGTAATACAATCTATAAAATAATATCTAAAATATTAGCAAATAGGACTAAACCTTTTCTAAAGAAAATTGTTTCTCCTTATCAATCAGCTTTTGTTTCAGGCAGAGCAATTCAGGATAACATAATAATTTCCCATGAAATGATTCATACCATGAAGCACAAAGAAGGTTTTAGTGGGTCCATGGCCATTAAATTAGATCTTTCTAAGGATTTTGATAGACTTGGATGGTCCTTTTTATTAGGTATGCTAAAGAAATTAGGATTCCCTGAGAAATCCTGCACTTATATTGAACAATGTATAACTACAACAAAAATTTCAATTCTTCTTAATGGTTCTCCAACGGAAGAGTATACTCCTACTAGAGGATTAAGACAAGGGTATCCTTTATACCCTTATCTTTTTATAATTGCCATGGACTATTTGTCTAAACTCTTAGTTAATTCAGTCAAATGCTAAATACTAAGAGTCTAGACAAATAGTCCATGACAATTATAAAAAGATAAGGGGATAAAGGATCCCATTGTATTAATCCTCTAGTAGGAGTATACTCTTCAGTTGGAGAACCATTAAGAAGAATTGAAATTTTTGTTGTAGTTATACATTGTTCAATATAAGTGCAGGATTTCTCAGGGAATCCTATTTTCTTTAGCATACCTAATAAAAAAGACCATTCAAGTCTATCAAAATCCTTAGAAAGATCTAATTTAATGGCCATGGACCCACTAAAACCTTCTTTGTGCTTCATGGTATGAATCATTTCATGGGCAATTATTATGTTATCCTGAATTGCTCTGCCTGGAACAAAAGCTGATTGATAAGGAGAAACAATTTTCTTTAGAAAAGGTTTAATCCTATTTGCTAATATTTTAGATATTATTTTATAGATTGTATTACACAAACCTATAGGTCTAAAATCTATAGGGTATTTAGCAACATGAACTTTGGGAATCAAAGTAAGAAAAGTCTTATTAAATTCCTTAGGCATATTACCAGTTATGAAGAAATTTTGAACAACTTGAATAACAGAGTTACCAACAATGCTCCAGTTGGCTTTGTAAAAGCCTGCTTGAAAGCCATCATGCCCTGGATAACTCCAACAGTCCATATCTTTAACAACAACAAATATATCCTCAGCAGATGGTATTCTAGTAAAGTTCTCAGTCAAATCATTAGAAATAATTGTTGGAATAATATCAAAAATATCATCAGGAAGATGTTGTAGATTAGAGCTACTAACAGAGCTAAAATGCTGAATAAGAATGTTAGACATATCCTCTCTCTTATCAAACCAGTTACCATTCATATCATACAAACAATCAATATTTTTCCTATGCATTCTTCTATTTGCAAGAGTATGGAAGTACCTAGAATTGTTGTCAACATCAATTATGAACCTATCACCAGACTTTTGTTTATAGAATTTAGTTCTAATTTCAAACCAGAATTCAAGTTTTTTATTGGTCTCTATGAGCCTATTATTCTGAAAATTTGAAATAGGTTCATTCTGAATAGAAAGTAATTGATCTTGCAAAGAGTTTATATTGCTTTCTATATCACCAAATTATATCTTATTCCATTTAGAAAGTCTAGTCCTAGTTATCTTATGTTTTTCAGACAATTGGTAAGCAGGAGAGCCTGATATGTTGGAGTTCCAGGCAATTTCAAGTTGAGTTTTAAAACCAGCATGCTTCAACAACATAACAAAAAACTTGAAAGGTTTTAATAACTTTTGCATCTCTTGTTCTATGTTTAACATGATAGGGCAATGATCTGAGCCAGCTTGAACAAGATGATGGAGTTTAGCATTAGGGAAATCATGTCACCACTGTTGATTCCCTAATTCCATATCAATTCTAGATTTTATAGTACTTGTGCCCATATTATTACTAGTCCAAGTAAAGTCTCTACCAATATAACCTAAATCCATAAGGCCACAAGTATTGATTTGGTCTTGGAAAAATTTATCATCTTGAGAGATAGTAGTAGTGACATCTAAGCTTCGCAGGTGCACATTTAGATCTCCTATAACTAGCCAAGGTTGTATCATGTTGTCACTAATTCTATTCATAACTTCTCATTGAATTTTTTTTAATATCAGAGTAAGTGGACCCATACATGAATGAGATCATCATATCTGGTTTAGCAGGGTGGAGGTTGGCAATAACATGAATCATGTTATGAGAAGAATCATGTATTTCATATTTAATTCTATCTTTCCACATCAAAAGTAAACCACCAGCTAGTCCTACCCTTTATATACAAGTATAATTGCAATAGTTTAGGGATTTGGCAAATTCAATCATTCGAGCTTTGTCTATCTTAGTTTCAGTTAAAAACAGAAAATCGGGATCTTGTTTTTTGATTAACACAAAAATTTAGTCCTTTGTAAACCTTTTTGCTAATCCTTGAACATTTCAGGCAAGAATCTTCATGTTTTGGTTCCTAATAATAGAAAGACTATGAAGAAATATATTTTTTTTTGGAGTTTTGTGTTTACCTGAGAAGAGTCTCTGACTTAATCTTCCATGGGAGCATTAATCATTGCAGTTGGTTCATCCGATTCCATCATTGTGGTGTGCTGTTAGTCCAAACTAGTAGTATTCTGGCCTTGGATAAGAGTAGGTGGTTGGATATGAATATTGTGTGGATTCATTTCAGGTACAGAGTTGAGAGTGGAGTTCCTCATTCTCTTAACATTCCTTGTTTCTTCCATATTACCTTCTTCAGTTGCTTCTTCCTCCATGTAGTTGGTTGAGCTACTTTGAGATTCCTTCTTTTGAATTTCACTATCTTCCTTGAGAAGAGCTTCATATTCAGCAGTAGTTAGTGAGTCTAAATAGAGCAGGTGTGATGTGTACTCACAATTTTCATAATTGTGATCAATCACAAAGCATTTTGGGCAGATGTTTTTGGGTTGCAATTCCCAGTGATACCGAATCCAAGCATCTTCTTCAGTGAGAGTCTTCCACCATCCACCTCTATAAAGAGGTTTGGCCAAATCCATTTCAGTTCTGGCTTTAACAGTATTTCTTGCTCTGGGTCTGCAGTTCCTTGGTTTAGTTGAAATCTTTTTGCCTATAAAGGCAATGGCTTCATCTATTACAGCTACATTCATGTGCTCCAATTTCAGGCATTGGGCTATACACCATAAGTTCGTGGATAACGATTATCTATACACCAACGATTATCTATACACCAACGATTATCGTTTTACTGGTCTAGCTTGGAAGTGATATTGGGCTTCAAGTGTTGTTGGGCCTACCCATTTGGTGCATAACTTAAATCCACGAACTTATTGAGCCTGTTCATTTTCCACCGATCCTTTTTCACTTTAAATCCACGAACTTAGTTTTTGATTTTCAAACTACAAAAGGTGCCTCCAAGGATAAGCTTGTCTTTTCCTACACCATATCTCCTTCTTAGGGCAACTCCTATGGAGTAGAAATAAATCTATATCTTTTTGATAATCCATATTTTATGGATAAAAAAATGCTACTATGGGCAGAATATAGGTCCACATCTTTCTAAAGTCCAGATGGTACTCCACTGATATAGGGAGTATGCTGTGGAGTAGTCCATCCGATCATTGGAGGACCGGATATGTCATCCGGACATTAAGTGTTCGGATGTACTTTTTTTTTTTTTTTGTCATCCGGTCACTTGGTCACCGGATGGAATAATTTGCTTTATCAATCCAGTCACTTGATGACCGGATGAGTATTCCAAAAAAAAAAAAAAAGTGACCGACGGTCGGATTGTTTGGCTATAAAGACGAAAAACAGATCGTGGTCGGTGGCGGTGTCAAACCCGTCGATGGAAAAAAAAGATGAGATGAGAACAAAAATGGGGCAGAAGGATCTGGAGAAATAAGAGAATCAAAGATTGTGCAAGTTAACTCTCTCTTCTCTATACTGTTTAGGATTTTATTAGGAATCATGGTTATCAAGTTAATCTAGAGTTCTTACTGGCCTAGCCAGGTCTTTATTTGTCTCAAAATTGATTTGTCTCCATGAAATTATAGTTAGGGTTTTTCTGAATGAAATTAATTTTGGTAGCTTAACTGGGATGGTGTGTAAAAAAGTGGAGATGACCGTGTTCAGGGGAGATCCTTGTACATGTGGTGTAAATTCAAATGTCGCAAAAAGAAATGTCATCCGATCATCAAGCGACCGGATAAGTTATTTTGGCAAAAAGTATGGTCCGGACAGTAAAGAGCCGGATGAAGGATCCGGACTTTGAACGGTCGGATGGAGAACCATTTTAGTTTTCCCATAGTGGGTTTTGCCACCACAAATTTTGGAGGGTCCACAAATATACGGAGGGTCGTTAAGTTATGGATGGTTTTGGCTCAGCACCATAGGAGCTGCCCATATCACGGCTGTTTCCTCGGATGAGACATTCCTTCTTCTTTTGTCTTTAGGTCTTTCCTCTCTTGTACACTTCGTGTGACCACTAAAAGAGAAGTTTTGGCTGGGAACGATCTGCAATTTACATGAGATCATCATGGCTTCATCCAATTAACCCTTGTACAACCCTTTACTGACTCATTACCGAGGTATGTATCCTTTCCATAATCTACCAGAGAAAAAAAAAAAAACTCAATTGGTGTTGAAAGTAAAATCCCTAAATCTGAAATTTTTGGCCCTTCTCAATTTCTCATCTGATTCTGTAGGGAGGATAAGGAAAAATAGCTATCGGAGAAGACTTTATCATCAAGACGGTATTTGCTTCCACTAATTTGCAGCTCCACTCCAGCATCAGGTATGAAATCATTTTTTACCATCAATCTTTAAGCAAATATGCTGGTTTCATAGTTTAAATTCCCATGAAATAAGTGATAGAACTATTCTTGTCTGGGGTCTCAGTTAATAGCCCCCTTCTTATTCTTGAATTTGATTTCCCCTTGTCGATTTCTGTTCCCAAGATGGCAAGCAACCCATTCCCGTCTTCAGAAGATGATACACTTGACTATCCCAAGCGAAGATGGATTCCTAAAGGGGGTATGCCAACTTGCTCTGTTGCTGGTTCCTTTAAATCCTTAAAGACTGAAGAGATTACCTTAAAGATTGAAGAAGTTAGGCATCGATTCAATATCCCAGATTCAGTTGAAATTAGTCTGCATAATAGTCTGCAACATCCGGCGGAGAGCGATGAGGTGGTTGCAAGCTTCTATCAGCTAGAATACGGTTTGCTAATGCCCATTGACGCTAAAATGTGTGAGATTCTTACTGGATGGGGGATATCCTTACAACAATTGCATCCGTCCGTCATCATAGCTATTAGGCGCCTGTTGACTATTTCTCGCGTATTCTACCGTCATCTCCTGCCAACTAACGTTCATCGAATCATTGCCCCTAAACCTCGTGATTAGGCGAAGGGAGCTGGGATATGCTTCATATGCACTTGGGTCGATAATGAACGTCGGCTATTTGATTTTCCGGGCAGTTATAAAAATTGGGAAATCCCATGCTTCAAGTTCAGCAACTGGCAGGATGGCCACCAACTCGGAATTCCTTATAAACCAGCTTCTTCCTCTTATAAGTTTATGTCTTACTTTGGCTTGTGCTTATCCTAGTTTGTTATGAGTTGCTCAATTTTTTTCATCTTGTCAACTAATGGGCAGCAATCCAGCCGTGGAAATCTGGTCGTGCGCCACCTGACTTCGAAAGTGACGAGCGAATCCGGAAACTCTTTGACCTCCACGGTGATTTATTCAATATTTCATATCCAGACTCCATTGTTCAGTTGATCTATAACAGGGAACGAATCTTTGGTCATATATCTGCAGCCATTCCTATCATTCCCGTCTATTAATATCCTGCTCCTCCCAGTTTGGGACCATCTGCCCAAGAATAAGCCAACTCTAAGAAACGCCGTTCTTTAATTTCATCATCTTCCGGCTTTTTAAGGATTCCTAGAAAGCGTTGCCGTCCCGAGGCGGGCAGAAATGAAGCTCAGACTTCAATCCCTGGAACAAATGAAGTAATGGGGTTCAGGAGACTTCGAAAGACTCATAAGGATTATCGTCCACACCGCATGAACAGAGATGCAGGACTCCTGAACATAAATGTTACACACATCCCTGATGCCATATCGGAGAAGGTATGCGAAGTTGCTCGCCGCTGTCAATGTTTGTCTCACAAAAAATACAATTTCGTAGAAGAAAGTGTATGTGCTTTGAGTGGTGGATTTGTCCCTGGCCTCGCTGGAAATAGAGAGCACGAATTCTGGTTCTAGTAATGATGATCCTGGATTTGAAACAGAAAGTTCTGAAGACGTCTCGTCAGGTGGTCCTCCTAGCCCTTTCCCCAACTTGAATGCATCTCGCGTCCCCTTAGGGAGAGAAGCCATGAGAGGAAATGATTTCTCTAACACCGTTTTTATTGACGATAGCTCGCCTAGTGACGACAATATATTGGTCGCCCGTAATGACTTTCTGCCACGAGGTATGCGCACTTCCTCTAGCACTATTCTTCATTGATTATAGATTGTTTCTGAAATAAAGAAACTGAAGTCCATCTTCCTGAGTGAACATTCTCTCACATGTGATTCAGGTTGCAATGAACCTACTCGCAATGATGGGGAAAAGGATATTCATTCAATTTACATATACTTTCTGACCATGGTCTGCTGGGTAGCGGATCAATTAGCCCAAGATTGACTAGTGAGAATGCCAGAGTGAGTCGGCCTCCTTCAATCCCGGTGCCTGATGTTGACGATGGAATGGCGCGTCAGCCTCCTTCAATCCCGGTACCTGATGTTGATGGTGGCACCTATCCGTCTTCTTCTCAAACTCCTTCCATACCATTAAAAGAGCCCGACTATGAATCTTTGCAGAATGCCGTGACTCTGGTAAGATCAAATTTTTACTTGTGAATTCAGTTAACTAGTAAATTGTAGACTTGATCAGCTTAGCTCCGATATACTTGATGAAAATACCACAAGGAAATGTATCAACAAATGGTCACTGGAAACTTGTTTGAATATTATTCCTGTATAGTGCCCGATGAATGTATACACAAATCCTATTTCTCCAAGATTTTCTTTTACAAAATACCCCCATATCCAGTGAGAGATGTTGGCATGTTCCTTGTATGCGCTGTCCGGCGAAGCTAATAGGCAATCCAAATAATATCTTCTCTTATGGTATCTCATTTTATCCTTGTAGTTTATGAATTCTGTAGCTGAACTAAAAGAGGCTCATCACAAACGTTCTTTGGCAAGTGGTGTTGAAGCCGATGCAAGACAAGAAATCATGCGGTTGGAGAATAAAATAAGAGTGTTGACCGAGGAATTGTTTAAAGTGCGAAAAGAGCTAGCCGAATCTCGTGAATTACAACTAGAGTTGTTTTTAAATGAAATCGGAGGTTTACTACGCTGCTAGAAGGTGCTGACTTCCTTCTCGATGGATAACTCAGTGGGGCTGATCTGACCCTCGTCTATTCCACTATTGCAACAATTTTGTTTGGCGTAAGACTGCATTTTTTGTTTTGGAACTCTCAATTAGAATTTACGCCCAAGTATCTCAGCGTATTTTGGGTGTATACGTACATTCTTGTACATGAGGTACTGTAACCAGTGTGCTTGATGTTCAGTGTCGGTAAAAAAATCTGTAATTACTTGTGAAGTGAACGCCTTCGCAAGGATATTAACCTTTTGTCGGAAGAAATTAAGATGGATGGATAACTCAGTTCACTGCGGTTCTGAAGTGCTTGTATGAATCTTGTCTTATGCAGTATGATATTCGCCCCCACTAGCATATACGAATATGAAGAAACCAAAGTACTCCTGTATGCTAGTAAATTTACTCCTTCATGTGTTGTCGGATGCTCACCGTAGCTTGATAAATTCTCTTGAACAGTGCAACAATTATCGATCATGTTGCATAAATAATTAGTTCGGTTGCATCGTGAGAACAACCCATGTATAAATAACCCCTCCGAACTCCGGAATGTATAAATTTGCTTGGGGATCTTTCTGACAGCAATCCAAAGAACTTTGAACATTAGAATTAACTTGTATTGCTAGTAGTTTCCCCTTCTTTTTCGTTGTTGGTGCCTGCGGAAGTGTGATAAGAATCGTCGATCTTGCTAGTAGGGACTTCTCAGATGACCCGTTTCTTGTATTATGAGGGCTGGAATCTGTCTTTGGTCCTCGTAACTCTTGAAACATAACTCCAGTGTTGGGAAGTTCAAACTTCAATTGCAGTAAGCTCTTAAGTATCAGAAATAACAGACGATGAACATAGAAGGAAAACCAGACTGCACATTTCATAGCCACAAGCAGTTCCTGGTCGTGTTGATGCTGCAGTACTCGTACCATGGTCTAAAACGTGCCTGCGTTGCCATGTTGCCAATGAATTAATCTGAGTTTTCTCAAAAAATTAGTTGTTGTAGAGAAAAACCCACTTTTCCGTGTGGTAGATATATCACGATGTTGGGCCTTTAGTAGATATAAAAGCTTGTCCTATAGTGCTGACCATAATCATAGTCAGGGCCGTCTTACAGAATCGGGTACCCTAGGCGACCAAAAAAAAAAGAGGTCTTTTTTGTATTACCGAATTACCAATACATTACAACAAAAAACTTACCTAACAACAAATCATGATTCAAGTGTAATATTAAGTATTAACAACAAAAAAACGTATCCTACAACACATGGTGATTTAAGTATTAACAGAAAATCATCATTTTTCTCAAGAAGATACATGGGAGAGAAAGAGACACGGAGGGCAAGAACATGACTTAATAATTTTGGGCCCCCAACATAATGAGGCCGTAGGCGGCTGCCTATACTGCCTTGTGCATAATCCGGCCCTGATCATAGTTGACTAACACGATAATCTTCAAGATATTTAGTGGACGACTCCTTGAAAGTACAAATTATCACTACCAGAGTAGGTTCCTTTCGTCGTAATTACTGAACTCCGTGCTATAATGGAGTGATATGTAACTCGCCCCTAAATATGTGGTTCAGAGTGTTACGCAGCTCGCCCCCGAGTTATTTTTTAATTGTGCCAAGGTGTTACGTATCGCGCCCCCAAGTGACAGCCGTCGTTGGAGTGATAGTAACTCTCCCCCAGCAAGTGTCATGCTGCTAAATGCTCGCACAAGGGTGCACCACCTTGCTGCATTTCGCCCGGGCATGAATTGAAAATATGAATTTTCTGCTACCTTGAATTCGTGTAGGGGGTCAATCCCACTATTCAAGATTCACGTAGAACTATAAGAAAACGAGTAGGACCAGGGTCGCTACAACATCTGTTATGCATATGAAGACTAATTCTACTGTTAGAACTCGCGTAGGACTCGAACCGTCGCTACTGTTCTCAGCTCGTGTAGAAATGCTTTCACCCTACTGCCAGAACTCGTGTAGGACTCGAACCGTCGATACTGTTCTTGAGCAGTACATGTTTGAAATAATGTTGAAATCCAATGTTCTTTACGTGTGAGAGTGAAGCTAAATTACATCTGCACTGGTTAACCTTTTACATTCAAAAATATTACAGAACACAAAAGTTTGGCAGAATGGGTTATCCAAATGTATACTAAACAAATTTTGTAGGGCGATATAGGTGATAATCAATACCATTAATGGAATCGGAAAATGGATTATATGACCAAAACTCATACAGTATGGGGAGTAATGGACTTGTAAAATATAGGTCTGGGTGAAAAATACGTAGGAAATATTAGCCATATATATCCCTTGTTTTAAACTTTTTTTTTTCTTTTCCTTTCTCTCCTATTTATTTTGTCTCTCTACAATTAAAATTAATCGCGAGAAATGTCTTAACTTTCGAAATATAGATCCGATTTTAATAAAATTTATATTTTTGGAAAGGGCTCGAAAATCTCTACAAAACAAGATCCATTGTTGATATGAAATTCGAAAAAAAAAATAATTAAATTTTAAGCGAAGCCCAAAATACATTATGCACCCATGTGCAATTTGACCAAAATTTATTTCCTAAACAAATAAGCATTATGCACCCATGTGCAACTTGGCCAAAATTTATTTCATAAAAGAATATTATGATGCACCCAGGTGCAACCTGACCTAAACATTTTTGTTATACGAATCAAAAAATATACATTATGCACTCAGGTGCATCTAGTGTACTTCGCGTATAAATTTAGGTTTATCCTAGTAATCACTTGCAATATACTCCCTCCGTCCTAATTTACTTGCCAAAATTGAGTTTTTTTTAGCAAATTTGTACCAAAAAATTTCTATATTTCCCAATAAAAATTTCTAATTATCAAGAAAGAAACAAAAACTAGGATATCAAAATTTGTATATGAAACAAGTAATTTGGAAAATTGATGGTGTATGTGGAAGTAATTTGAATTTCTTTCAAGTTTTTGCAAAACCCAATTTTGGCAAGTAAACTAGGACGGAGGGAGTATTATATACAACCAAAATACATCACTATTACCATCACATTCACGGTCAAAGTTTCAACCAAAAACAAGTATTAAAGTAAGAAAATAAAAAAACAATAAAAAATTCAAAAAATATACCTTATACATTCGGGTGCGTCTAGACCAAAACTTATTTTTCTTTTAGGACATACAATATGCACTTAGGTGCATCTTGTGTATTTAGTATATTTTGTCAGCATTATGGAATCTCATTGTCACTTATCTTGGCAAATACAATGGAATAGACTAAGCACGTGTAATCCAATCATGTGTAATCTACTATACCTAAGCTGCTGAAAATGTTGCCGGCACTAATGAAAAAAAATCATTGAATAAACGAAGAACCTCCATCCAAAATGGTGTCAGTTCCCAATTTCCAATAACATCCTTTCTTCCTTGTAATCAATTAATGCCTCTCCCTTCAATTCAAGCACCAAAACGATTGTGGCAGGATCAAGTAGTTATTGATTGAAGACAATAATCTCTCAGCACCTCAATCCATTTCCTCCCTTCACCAACTTCACCATCCTGATTCCCCACAACTGATTCAAATTATCACAAGCAACAGATCCGTTCGATCCACTATCACAACAAGCACCAAACGTCTCCGATCTGAATTTTTAAATCAAGAAACTTCACCCAAATCACCACAAGCTCGAGCCTCTTCTTTACGGCAGCAACAATAAATCACCAATAACACACATAATCTCTCGGCACCTCAAACACAACCACAAAAATAAATGGCAGCAATTGAATTCCTTCCCCATAAAATCAAAACCCATTTAATCTTAACCTTCACTAATGCCTAGAATTAATGGCTTGCAGTGAACACTTCTACCATCAACGTCTAAACACTTCTACCATCGATCAAAAGCGAGAAAAAGAAATCACAGAAGCGTTGGCGCTACTGCTACAGGTGGTTGTGATGGTGTCGATGGTGGATTCAGAAGTGATTTTGATCGACTGGAGAAGAATAATCGAAAGTAATATAGATATAGTTTCTCATCAGGGTTATATTAGTAACTTAGCTATTAGATATTTGTTTCAAACTTAGTCAGAATGACCATGGTGGCTATTAAAACAAATTATTTGAATATATGGCTACTAAAAGGTTGGCAAAGTTTGCTTGTCTTTTAGACCCAGGAATTCACATCCGGGACCTATTTAACCAAAAAACGGTTAACGGAATAGACTCGCGATGGGGGTAGTGTAGTGTACAAATGCGATTGCAGCTCCACGAGTTTTGTCATTTGTTGTAGCCTCTTAAATTCGTGTCTTTTGTCCACGATAAAACAAAAAACCAAGCTCCACCTTTTATACACAATTCCCGCCTCAATATATTTAGCCCATGAAGTAAATCTGTGTAATATTTGGCGACCTTGCATAATTGATGCAATCGTGCTAAAGTCCCCGATGTCAACCGCGTGGATGTTGATGAAGTGATTGTTTCCAAGCCAGCTATTGTTGAGAAACCTATCGATGTGGTATCTCCAAAGTTAATTTCCGATCAGGTAATTTGATCCAGTGAGAATGGTGTAAGCCTTTTCTGCTCCACCAGTAGAGTTCTTTGGACGTCAATAAAATAATATACCATACACTTTCTTCTTTCTATGAAACAGTTGCTCCTCAGCACCTCCCTTCGATCACTTTGGGTACTGTGATTGGCTTCTTACTACGGTCAGTTTTCGGGAAATATTCGCCAATCTGTCAAGCTTTTGATTGGCATCACTTGTAATGGTGACTCTGCATGTCCACTCTTTCCGTTAGTGGAACTTTGTCTTTTGATTTGGTTCTTTCACCCCAATTTCAAGCTATTGCTAACCAGATTTCTCGTACTAGTTGGAGTGCTCTAAGTTGGGCTGCGGAACTAGAACTTGTCGCATTGTAGGTCCTCGAACTTGCACATAGCTGATCATATTTCAACAGACAGTTTCATGCAGGGTCATCACCAGTGTTTTTGAATTGCTGACCTTCATGGAGTTGCGTGGCAGCGAAAGCTTATTCCTGTCTATGTTCTGATGCCTTGACTTGGAATACGAACTATTAATCAAATACCAAGAATTAATCACTAAGTCATCCAAAAATGTTGGATCCAAACTTCTTGATATAGAAAATAGCTTTCCTTTAGTAGCAACAGTGAAGACGTCGAAAGTTTGTCAACCAGTAAAACCAGGGTAGAAAAAAAAACTTTAAAAAGTAACGTAAGGCTTATTAATGCCACCGTTCACCCTAATACTATCTTTTATGAAAATAAATATGGGGACTAATTGTTATTAATTCGGATGTTATCAAACACAAGTCAAATTCTCACTAATCAAAAGGCTAGCTCCTCACGGAAAAACAAACCGACAACAGTTTAGGCTTGTGAAGGAATATCATACGTAATGAGCAGATAAATTTGTATTTTGATAAAAGGAGACAAACTTATCTGTGATTTTACTCCAAGTTGAACACGATCTGAATTGGGGTGTGCATAGCTCGAACATATAACGCTTCCCTTTAAAGACCTCTTTTCTTTTAAAAGATCAATGAAACGTTATGGACTGCTATATGTGGATCCTTCATGTCATAAAATCTAAAAGGCTAAAGTCATCAACTTTGGTCATTCTTTCGCACTTTCGGACCAAAACCTCTTGATTTTCCCAGTTTAAACATGCCGGACGAGATGAGATTGTGCTTGTGGATTGTATGATTATTGTTAATCCTTTCGTACTTGACCTCCACCAATTTTGAATCTGTTAAGTATCCAGTTTATTGCAAGCATGGATCTAGGGAGAGATTTGATATTTCTTGCTTGAACTACCGTATTTACCCACGAACCATATTCAACCGGATCTGCCAGGCACTGATATTATATAAGCAAGTTCAAAGTACGATGGATTTCTTTCATGAACACAATTACAAACTCTTGTTAAACCTCTTCATTGGGAGAACACGATTATATTTTTCTCGTTTCCTCTTAGTCGGCGCCAATGTTTGAACCCAAAATTAATTTTAGGCACAATCTTAATGAATTTGATGATGATTATAGAAAATTAAGTAAAATTAGGGTTAGGAACAAATTGAAAAAAAAAACAAAGAAGATAAAGGATTTAACGTGGTTCGGTATTGTGCCTACGTCCACGGATGAATCTCCCTAAGGAGTGTTATTTTATTGATTGGATTACAATAGTTTTCCCTAGTTCCCATCCTCCTCCCACTTGGGTTAACATTCCCTGTATTTATACAATTGTGACCACTTGCATGGCAAGTAATCTGGATGTTCTAGAATCTTCTATTCGAATCGTGGATACGGGTTGGCGGAAACCAATCAGTGTAATGGGCCGCAAATGACTCTGCTAGTAAGGCTTGCGTTGGTTAACATTTGCGCCCAAATATTAGGGTACAAACAATAAGTTCAAGTCTCCACATACCTTTTTGTTGATGAAGATCCACTGGTTCCTTGAGTAGTCCTTCGTCTTGTATGATGATCGCCATGGAGTTCTTGAGCTCAACTACACTTTCTATCCTAGTCTGAGACCTTAGCTATAGTAGACTAAAAATCAAAGACTTTATAGTTTTGATCACTAATATTGACAAACATACTTGAGATAGCAACGCATGCGAGTTCGACTGAGCAATGCTCTAACAATCTCCCCCTTTGTCAATTTTAGTGGCAAAACTATTAATACATATGGAATACAAAATATATAAATAAACTTTGTAGCTCCTATTCCACATGTCGTCTAATCTTCAACAATACTCAAAATCTTCGTCACTTCCAAGTAATCTAATGATCCCAAAGGTTGTAAGTTTAGCACCATCGTTGTTGAAAATACGTAGCTATAACAATGAGAAAAGCAATGGTTCTCAATCATTGTTATTCAATGTCATAGTATCATTACACGGCGTCAAAGTCCAATTGCATCACAACTTTAACAACAATACTATGGTGATACTTCACTCCCCCTTAGTCAATACTCCATCTCACATGGGAAACCACTCCCCCTTACATAATGATCCGAAACCATATGTATTTTTAGTGTGAACTACATATTAATTCTCCCCATTTTTGTCAATAAAATTGGCAAAGGTACAAGAACGGGATCCTAATGAAATTTCTGTAAGATAAATTTCATGACCAAAGGTAAATGTATATCATCTTGTTTAGATGCAATCATAAATCCGAAGCTAAATGCATTCATCAAGGAGTTTATAAAGACACAAGATAACCCCTATAATATTCCACAACCGCACTCCCCACAAAGATTTGACAATTATGCACAAGTTCAAAATAACTCTCCCCCATAAAATGTCATTCCCAAGGGAATAACAAGAGTGACCTTAATTTCAAAAAGAAAAGAAGGATTTCTTTAGACTCAAAAAATCACATACGAGTATGAATTTGGAATCCAAAAAGAAATATTCAATCATATTAACCAAGGAGAACCAAGATTAATTTGACTAAATATGCTCGACACAAGTAAACTTATGGAGACTTAAATCAATTAGATTAATCACAAGAAAACTCACAAATAATCTAATTTTCATACTAATTACAATAGTAATCAATTTAATTGTCCACACTTGACACAAGAAACCTATGGAGCAATGATTAAGTTAATCACGAATAATCAACCCAGTCAAAGATATTCTCAAACATAAGAAAACTTATGGAGTGCTAACTAAATAATCACACAAGATGATTAATTTAGTTCAATCATGTTCAACATAAAGTACCTTACGGAACAACAACTAAGCTAATCACAAGGCAATTAACTTTTGTTGTTTTAGTGCTCAACATAAGACACTTCATGGAACAACACAGTATTTACACAAAAATTGTGGATCAGAGAATCAACCTTATACAGTGGAATAAGAAAGGATTCATTCTATGTTTCCATCACTATTTGCACAATGACACACAATAGACATAATCCTTGAATCACAAAAGATTTTAACCTATCTTACATCAATAATTGACAATATAGGCTTAACTTTTGTGTTTTGTCAAAAGTCTATTCATTCTTTTATCAATATTTGCATATCAATTCACGAACGACTTTACTTTTGACAAAATATGGGACAACAAGTATACAGACGTAAACACACATATCCCATAAAAATATTGCAATATATAAAATCATAAAGATTAATACTGCAAAAATCATCTTCCAAACATGTTTAGAATTTAAACCAATAAATCTAACAACAAGAAGATGAAAACTTTGGACATAGCTATGTGTAATCACAATAATGGCTATTCCAAAACACTAGTTATTCTTCTATACAAAAAAAATAAAAATAGAAGATTTAGTAGGCAAAATCAATACAAACTCATAATGCACATACAAGATGATTTGTCCTTACATGGTAGAATCAATCTTTTCCACATGGATTTACACCAATAATAGCTACCAAAGGCGTATAAAAAGATCTTCTTAACAAAGAAGAACATACAAAGTCAATAACGATTGTGCACCATAGTTCACATAGGATAATTGTGAACATTCAAGAATTCCATAGCACTGCGTACTATTTTCCATTCTTGAACTTCCTTCTTTGTGATTCACCAACAACATTCTTGTAAAATCTACAAATTAGCTTAGAAGAGTAGTACTCCAAGAATCCAAGTGCCCAAGTCTAAGAGAAGTGGAACAAGTGCAATGAAATGGAGCAAAATACTCAAAAACAAGAGATAGGACAAAGGCTAATCTTAACTCATCCAAATTCAGGAATTCTCATGTCCAATTTGAAGAGAATTCAAATAGGAAGAGAATGCAAAAATAATGAGTTCATTCCGAGTTCAGACGAAGAAGTTACGGCCAAAAAAGGTCGACCGAATATCGACGTCTACAGGCAAGTCCGCGAACTTACGGGTTTGCACACGAATTTTCAAGTCCGCGAACTTAAACTCTTGGATTTTGGTTTTAAAATATGCTATGCATACCTGGTAGGTGTACCATCAAGACCAAACATCTCGAACTACTATTTTCAAACCTTTAGAAGAATCCAGTCAAATTCTACAACCTTACCAAACATGATTTGTGTTCCCCAATTCTCGTGCTACCCTCACGTATACGTAGCAGGGCATTCCTTGGTGAGGATGCACTTACAACACAATCAAGTTGTGCTGAGGTGAACAATGTCTTGCTCACCATGGCACCAAGAAAGAGTTTCTTTCCAACAACTCTTAAATCTTGTAGCGTTTAGAAACACCCAAGGAACTATTTTTATAAGTCTATCAAAGAACTTCAAGAGAACCCAAAAGGATTTGTGTTTTTGATTTCTTGTTTTCCAACTTATAAAAAACAGTTTGTGCAGATAGTTTTTAGTACTGCGAAGGGAAACTCTTTTGATAAAAAGAGACGTCCTAGATTCTTCATAAAATAAGATAATACTACTATCTTGATAGGAAGTATCAGGAATTGAGCAACGAATCAATTCATGCCTTGAGGTGATACACTCTGATGACTGAGATTTAAAATCCTCTTGTAATTCGTTTAGTTTATCACAACTAATTGGATTACGCAGAGGAGGAGCATTTCTCTCACTGATTAGTAAATCAATATCAACCTCAACATGAATATTATTCATCATAACTTTATTTAGCCTGTCAAGATATTCTTGCTCTTTCTGAAGGTGTAACTCAACATCGAGAGATAAGCTTTCAAGCTTCTTTTCAAGCCCTGAAAACACTTCAAGGGATTTTAAACCTGGTGGAGGTTTAGATAGAATTTCTTCTACATATTTTATTAAATCGGTCATGGAAGATAATTCTGAAATCCCTGGATCTGGTGGTGCATTTATTGAGATAACACTACTGTCCATAGAGTCAGATCGCTACAAACACAGACTTGTAAGGTCTTGAACGTGTTTGCCTTCTCTGATACCAATTGAAAAAGCGGGGGTCTAACAACCACACCCAATATTTCGATTAGCAATCTGTATGGACAACTCCGAGTTACTTTCTGGAGAATCAACTAGACAGTCAGAATCAATCAATAGAAAATATCTCAAGGAGTTTATTATCTCTATCTCTCAATTTGATTTACTCAAGCAAATACAATCTGCGAGTCCTAATAAAAGACAGATAACTTGGATGGTACCAAAGACTAATATCCAAGTGTCAATCAATTTAAATCAACAACCAATAAGGTCGGATATTCTAATTGATTGAACAATGCATAAACTGTATTATTTCAATTATATAACAAAATATAATGCGGAAAAGAAATAACACAGACACCATAATTTTGTTTACGAGGAAACCGCAAATGCAGAAAAACCCCAGGACCTAGTACAGATTAAACATACACTATATTAAGCCACTATAGACACTAGCCTACTCCAAGCTAACTTCGGTCTGGACTGTAGTTGAACCCCAACCAATCTCACACTGATCCAAGGTACAATTATGTTACTACGCCTTTGATCCCAACTGGATACTGCGCACTTGATTTCCTTACCTGATCTCACCCACAACCAAGAGTCGCTACGACCCAAAGTCGAAGACTTTAATAAACAAATCTGTCTCACACATAAAAGTCTACAAGGATAGATAAATTCGTCTCCCACGAATAAACCTATGAGTTTTGTTCCGTCTTTTGATAAATCAAGGTGAACATGAACCAATTGATAAAACCAGACTTATATTCCCGAAGAACAGCTCAGCTTTATTAATCACCTCACAATAAACTTAATCGACGCAGCAAAGAAGATTATTGAGGAATCACAAATGATGAAACGAAGTATTTGTGACTACTTTTATATCTTGCCTATCGGAGATAGAAATCTCAAGCCAATTATTATAATTGTACTCGTACGGTAGAAGATGCAAGATCAGATCACACAACTATGATAAAAGTATTATCGGTCTGGCTTCACAATCCCAATGAAGTCTTTAAGTCGTTAACCTGGTTTTAGAAGAATAAAACCAAAGGTTAAAGGATAATCGACTCTAGCTTAGCAAAATAATATCACACAAAATATGTGGGGATTAGGTTTCCCAGTTGCTAGAGTTCTCCCTTATATAGTCTTTCAAATCAGGTTTGCAATCAATGTTAGCTTAGTAACAAAGCATTCAACATTCACTGTTAGATGAAAACCTGATTAGATACAAGCTAATATTTATCAACCGTTAGATCGAAAACATAGCTTGTTATACACACATGTACTACACACGTTTGTTGGCTTGTGAAAACCGTACCCAAACTTGTACATTAGTTGGTTCAACACTAGTTAACCAAATGGTTAGCCAAATGATAACTTTCATATCAACCATATTCTTCTTCACCATAACTAGTCCAAATGACTCAAATGAACTAGTTAGAGAGTTGTTCAATTGCTTAGATCTTTATGTACTACACAAGACACAATTGAAGCAAAAACGATGTGATTCACTCGAATCGATTTATGAACTATGAAATCACAGTTTGCAATAGCATTCCTTAGTTTATTAAGATAAGTTTACAAATATCGTTTTTAGACATAACCTACTCAAGTTCGCGGACTTAAGTTCCCGGATGGAGTTCACAAACTCCAGCAGAAATTCTCAGTCGAGAACTTCCGCCAGTTCGCGGACTAAAGCTCACGCACTTCTCCGGTTTTACTTGATCAACAAAGTTCGCAAACTTCCGTTCAAGCACTAAGGACTTATACATATATGTGTTGCCACAACGATTCTTATATCCTCCAATGGTTATATTGTCTAAACTCTTATTTCAATCATTGAAACCTTCTCAGAGGGCATTATATAGTTGTTATTCACAAACTATTTTTCGTCGGAGCAATTTCCAAATTGATTGAAGCATAACATGACTTTCGTCACTAGGTAAAGATGAACTTGGCTAAAGTGAAAGCTTTACCAACACATATTTCGAGAAATAGATAAGCGAGATATACTCAGCTCAAAATAACATATGTGTATATTCTTAGTCTATGTAGTAATACAACTTTTGTCTCAATATAAGAGATAAAGTAGATAAACTTTCGAGTGATAGATAAGTTCAAGTCTCCACATACCTTTTAGTAGATAAAGATCTACTGGTTCCTTGAGTAGTCCTTCGTCTTATATGATGATCTCCATGGAGTTCTTGAGCTCAACTACACTTCTATCCTAGTTCGAGACCTTAGGTATAGTAGACTAGAAATCAAAGATTTTATAGTTTTTATCACTAATATTGACAAACATGCTTGAGATAGCAACGCATGCGAGTTCGACCGAGCAATGCTCTAACAGTTATAATTTATTCTGATGAGGAAAACAAAAGTCCTTGCTTGGATTTTACAGATCGTGATAACAAGATTTGTTTGATCACGTCTGAAAGAGATCATGATGATGGGAGTTTGCATAACTATACCAAGTCAGAAGAGAATGATGAACCATCTTCTACAACTACTGATGATCAAATGAAATCTTGTCCAAAGGAAACTTTGAATTGATTCCATGAAAAAGATCTTAAGGAATACAACTTTCAGTCACTTGACAGGAAACTTATACTTCTTCAAAATATTGTGGGTAAAAGTATTAAAATAAGTTTCTTGTCTTAAAAAACTGAAAGATCATTCTTCGGTAGAAAGACAGGATATACCCAACTGATAAAATCAATTCAAAAGAATCAGAAGAAAGAGTTGATAATCACTTCTGGAAAAAGGTTCGTCCTCACTCATGTCGAAACAATCTTTGTTTACATGAAGAAAATTTTTAGAAGAAAGGGAAGGAAATAATTTCTGCCAAAAGAAACAGTCAGGGAAGATTTCCAATAATTGTTTCAGGCAATCAAACTGATGTGCATAATAAGGAAATCCTTAGAATGAGAAAATCTTTTGAAAATCCCATTGACAGAATTAAAAGAGATTTATCCATATTTGAAAATTCTCACATCAGTATCATTTCACCTCATGATCATACCTTTAGATCAAGGAAGGATCATCTTCTCAGGAGAAAATACTTTGGGAAAAAACTTCCAAAGAGAAACATGAACTATGTTTCTGATACTCGTTGTAAGCTCGATAAGGCTTACTCCAATACAACCTAGCTGTATGGAGAATGTGCACCCTCATCCAAATTCGTGCTCACATTTTTGGGATGAGGAAGCACATAAAATGAGAGTACATGTTATTGTGTTTTTTATCGAAAAAATTGTGACAAATCTTGGATTAGCTGCGAATCCATCTTGTCTTAAAAAACTATTGTTCATGTTTATCACGATCTTCCATAATTAGGTTTTATTTGAAATTTTTGAATTTTAAAAACCTTCCATCTTGAGAAGTTCGGACACAGGAAACAAAATATATTCTTAATATATTTTTGAAAATTACATTGTATTTTCGGTCCAAAAGTTGTCTCTTCTTAAGAGAAACTTTCTCTTGCTTGTATTGTAAAACCATGATTAATTCTTATTTAAATCCTTGAGCATGCCTCCAATAACTCGCAGTATTACAAAGGTAAATAAGGAGGAAGCTCAAAGAGTTAAGGATTGTCAAGGAATCAATACAACAAAGAAGAAGAAGATCATATCAAAAATCATGTCTGATTATGAATCTGATAGTTCTACCGGATCCCAAGATGAGTCATGTCTATTAGCTTACAACCTTCAAGATCCAATAAAAACCAAGTGGATTCCTTCTGATAGTATGATAGACTATATCCATGGTTTTGAAGAACTAAGAACCAATCTCATATTAACGGTTCGAAATCAAGATTGGATCAAGGAAAGGATTGAGGAAACAAAAGCTGATTTTGCAGACATGAAGGTTCAAGTTGAAAAGCTTGAAAAACAAGAAGTGGTTGCTGACAAGTCTCTCGAGACATGCTTCAAGAGTTTGAACACTGAAGAAACCTTGGTGAACAATCAAAGCACCACTAGGGATTAAGTTATATGTTGTAATACTTAATCCAGAAAAATAAACATCAATGTTTGATTTGCTTCAATTATTGTATAAGGTCTATTTTGAATAAAACTATCATTATTTATGAATAAAATTATTTCTTTATAATTTTTCTTGTTATAGTTACCGATTATATAGCATGTTAATGAATGCTTATATTTCTGCTATGTGTATTCGGTTTATGGGATGTATGATTTCGGTTTTCATTAACCTTAATATTCGATCTCATATGATGTAACCCTTATAGTTTGTGTGGCTTTTTGATTTAACGGGATTAAGTTCTATCCCATGTTGGTAGGCTTTATCAAAGGATCATAAGGTGTCCCAATTGAAACTCATATGTGGAAGGTCATAATTTGTTGAATCAATTTATGTTTACATGAGTTGTGTTTAGCATAACATATGTGTTTCGAGTTTTCCACTTTTTCTATTGGAATGCATTAGTTAAAACCATTTCAACCTTTTTCTAGTAAAGGTTGCTTTTATTGTTGTTCTTTTGTTCTTGCATAGGATGACAACATACTTGAGGAGAGTTCTTATTTGAATTTGCGCTTAATGATATATCTTTCTGGGAAGAAGAGGCTGAGGAATTTGAGGTAACGAATTTTTTAGTTAATCGTTTTCTTGTTTAAGAAAAGCCTGTTTATATTGCATATATTTTTCTTTTGCTTAACAAAATTTAGGTACATATATGTTCCATTATTGTGTATGGATGTATGTGTATTTATGATTCAATAGTTTCCGATTAATAAAAACTGTGTCAATTTATTTGGCTTATTGTTTGGTATCTTCTTTATTGTTGGGTATCAAGTGTTTTTGCTTAACGAAATTTAGTGCAATTGCGGTGCTATAATGTCTATGTTTGTTTCAATTGCTTCCGGTTAAGAAAATAAGTGTGCAAGTCAATTTATTTTGGTTTGTATGTATTTTTTATGGCTTAACGAAATACGGGATCATTTGATTAGTCCAAATCGATTCCATATAAGAGGAACTAAGTTAATTCTGATCTTAGTTAGACTTATCAAATCACATGATTCGGTTATTCAAGACTAACCGAATGCCTTGATAGGATAAACTAGTTAACTAACCTAGCGTTTGTCTTGTCTAAAGAGAAAGGTCTAAGTTGTTGTCTGAATAATTAGAGCCTGATGAGAGAAATAAAGTTAATTCTGATCTTTATTTTGGTCTTATCAAAATAAGCGATTGTATGTTTGCAATCGGTTTAACAAGGGAATTAAGTTTCTTAGTCGATTTGTTAAACTATTAGGGAAAATTGCTTCGGCCAATTATTTCCCTGATAACATATTAAAACTAAATTACTTGTAGTTTCGGATTTAATATTGATTATCTAAAGTGGTATGTGAAACCTTCGTGCTTAACTCTTATATGTTGTTTACAAGTCTTTTAGATTTGTAAGATCCTTTCGGTTTGTCCTTTATTTGCTCGAACCTTTGTCATTTTATTACAAAAATGGGGAGAATATGGAGTAAACAAGTGATTTGCAATCACTAATGAAAGGATAATTGTGCTTAAACATTATATCTAACGAAAGAGTAAAGCAATAAATAAGGGGGAGAAACATATCATATTGCTGGGAATAACAAAGATGTTCAGATTGAATATTTACCTAGCTCACCTTTAGGGGGCGTATAAGCTTTTGTTATTCAAATGTCAACAACGGCTTTTATTAATTGAATATATGCAGTTAATTGTGCTGTTGAAACTTGGAATCAAGCGTATGTAAAATGAATTCTCATGTAATTTGTTTATCCATATGTAATAAGAGTTTTGTCACTAAAATTGACAAATGGGGAGATTGTTAGAGCATTGCTCGGTTGAACTCACCAAGCGTTGGTATGTCAAGTTTGGTTGTCATATTTTAGTGTGTCAAAACTCATCTAAAATCGCTTGATTATATACTAGAGTCAACTTCGTTTAGGTTAGACTAGAAAGTATAGGAATGTTGAGACACAAAAGTATTACTTCGAAGACCTGAATAATGTGAAGAAGAAGCGAACTACAATGGCAACATCGTCCTTCCTCGTGAGGTTAATAATATTGACTTGAACTGATTCATTCCTAATGTATCTTTCAAGTCGTGTTATATTGAAGACATAACTATGAAGCTGTATATATTATACATACTGTATAGTACTTTAGTGATGTGACATGGTCATATTTGTATGATCATAGTATTACGGAATTGGACTACGAAGTATAACGCTTATCTTTTGAACTTCGTAGATATGACATCGACATAATCTTGTATATACTGTTATGATTATGTGAATGGGTTATAGTGAATATTTATCCTAGGAACAATGTTTTCAGTTGTTTAAAGGAAGTACATTCATGAACTTGTTTTATGAATCGAAAGGGAAATCGTTAGGCTTATTGGTACGGCTATTCATTGCAAATCTTTGGATTACCAATATATGTGAGATGGTAGAACTGATCGTAACTTTGTTATGTATCTTGGTATAACTAATCACAATGCATGACTTATGATTTGGTATGACTAGTTTTTATTAATTGGTGCAACCGATCCTAAGTAATCACCATGAGATGGTATGATCGAAATTTGTAATTGGTGTGACCGATCACAAAGTGTTGTGTAATCATTTGTTGTAATTGTTAACTGGTCCTGGTAATTGGTGTAACCGATCCTGGTAACTGGTGTGACCGGTCACAAGTAATACCATGAGAATATGGTAACTTGTCCTGGTAATTGATATAACCGATCCTGGTAACTGATGTAACCGGTCATGGTAACTTGTGTGACTGATCAAAAGTATTTCTATATTGAGGTCTAACCGATGCTAGTGATTAGTAGAACCGATTGAACCCATGTAAGTGATTTGATATTTGATCAATCACATAATATTCTTGGAATACAGGTGAACCAATTGTAAACTTATTTGGAAGTTGTGGTATAACCGATTCCAAGAATGTAAATCCATGTAAATATGAATAAGGATTTTTAATGAAAATATGTCAACATACTTTGAACATGTACAATAACTATTATCATTTATTGTTCAAAGATATTCCTTAGTACTCGAGGAGGTCATGTGCCGAAATAAACTGAGAATATTCTAATTAAGGTTTTTGGTTTTATATGCTTTAATTACCAGCAATTAAATGCATATCTCTAGAGAATAAAAATTAGTAATGTGCATTTACTAATTGGAGATTTTCTATTGAGAGATTTCGGAAATTTTGGACAAGCATTTATATTGAAATTAGGAAAACCGAATTTTGCTATTCATTCCATATCTTGAGAATATTTTCGTTTTTGGAAATTCCTTGGTGTCCAAACATCCTTGGTCTATAAATACCTAAGTTTGCATTTCTAGAAAAGTATCATAAGAGCCAGGAAAACTTCATTCTTGTTGTTTATGGTGGAGCCGTCTATTCGGAGAGGAAAATATCATAGTTAGGTGAAATCTCTTACAACCGCTCATTTAAATACTTATGTGGGATCAAGAAACTCTACAAGTACCGTTGGTGGGAAACTAGAAAATTGCAGTATTATTAGTTTATGATTGATTTGATTAACTAATGGTTTTTGAAACTTTGATTGCACCTTATTTGTTTATTCTTGAGAATCTTCTATTCTGATAAAAGATTCACTCAAACTATATTGAAGTATCGACGAGATCTTTAGAAATGTTTGTAGTTCTAAAGACATCTTGTGATAATCCATTGTTAACAGACTCCGTTATGTGTGCGATTGATCACAAGATATTCAAGTGGTGTTGTGCAGGTGTTTATTGAAGATTAAAGAAGACGAAAAAGATTTCTTATTTAGTTGTCATATCTTTGTGTATGCACAAACCTTGATCGGATGGTATCCAACTAGAATCGGATTTACTCGATTGATTAGTTGCGTGAGATTGGAATTCCCAATATATCTCTTTGAAATTTATTTTGATTGAGTGCGAATCCAAACTTGACTACTTTGGTAGCTATTGGATAGATTGATCTAACTAGGAAGAAGAGTTTATAAGATTAAATGGAAGATCCTTTGCATATGACTTAGGCTATCTTTATCTTGAAAGAATTGAAAGAGTTGTTACCAAACAGGTTTGTTGTTCCTTTACTGTATGGAATACGATCCAAAGGAATTGTTCTAGTCTGTGCACTCATTGAAATCGGAAGAACATGGATATTGAGGGAACTAAGTGTACCCTCGTATTTTCAATATGTACAGTATATATACAGCTTCGCATGTTATGTTTTCAATAAGCACAACTTGAAAGATGCGTTAAGAATGAAACAAGTTCAAGTCAATATTACTGTCGTCGTTGTAGTTCGTTACTTCGTCTCATTCTTCGGGTCTTCGGAGTAATACTTGTATGTCTCAACATTCATAGACTTTATAATCTAACCTAAACGAACTTTGGCTCTAGTATTTAATCAAGCGACTCTAGATGTGTTTTGATACTAAAATATGACATACCAACTCTTGGTGAGTTTAACAGAGCTATGCTCTAACAATCTCCTCCTTTGTCAATTTTAGTGACAAAACTATTATTACATATGGAGCTAAAAGAATTACAAAATAACTCATTCTTCATACGCTTGATTCCAAGTTTCAATAGCACAATAACCTGCATATTTTCAATCGATAAATGCCACTGTTGACATTTGAATAACAAAAGTTTTTACTCCCCCTAAAGGCAAGCTAGGTAAATATTAAATTTGAACATATTTGTTATTCGCCTTTTGTAGTATGCAATACTACACAACAATATGATATGTTTCCCCCCCTTAGTCAATGCTTTACTCTTTCGTTAGATATAACATTTAAGCACAATTTTCCTTTCCTAGTGATCAAAAATCACTTGTTTACTCCATATATTTCTCCCCCTTTTTGTCACAAAATGACAAAGGTTTGAGCAAATAAAGGACAAACCGAAAGGATCTTACAAATCTATAAATACAACCTATAAGAGTTAAGCACGAAGGTTTCACATATCATTTTAGATAACCAATATTAAAACCGAAAATACAAAACTAATTTAGTTTCAATATGTTATCAAGGAAACAATTGCCCGAAGATATTTTCCCTATAGTCCAAAAAATCGACTAATATACTTAATTCCCTTGTTGAACCGATTGCATATGCACAATCGCTTGTTTTGATAAGACCAAAATAAAGATCAAAATTAACTTTATTTTTCTCATCAGGCTATAATTATTCATACAATAACTTAGACCTTTCCCTTTATACAAGACAAACACTAGGTTAGTTAACTAGTTTTTCTTGTCAAGGCAATCAATTAGACTTGAATAAATGAATCCTCCAATTGATAAGTCTAACTAAGATAAGAATTAACTTAGTTTCTCTTAACCGAAATCAATTAGACTAAACAAATGACCCCGTAATTTTTTTAAGCCGCAAACAATAGATACAAACCAAAATAAATTGACTTGTACAATTATTTTTTTAATCGGAAGCAATTGAATCAAATATATACATTAAAGCACCGAAATTGCACCAAATTTCGTTAAGACACTTGATACCCAACAATAAAGAAAATACCAAACCATAAGCCAAATAAATTGACACAGTTTTTCTTAACCGGAAACAATTGAATCACATAAACATACATACACAGCATAATGGAACATATCAATTGTACCGAAATTTTGTTAAGTAAAAGCAAAATATATGCAATATAAACAGGTTTTTCTTAAACAAGAAAACAATTAACTAACAAATAAAATCGTTACCTAAATTTCCGCAGCCACATCTCCCAAAAAGATATATCATTAAGCGCAAGTTCAATAAGAACTCTCCCTCAGTGTGTTGTCATTCTCTCGCAAGAACAAAAGAATAACAACAAAAGCAACCTTTACCAGAGAAAGGTTGAGTCGGTTTTAAATAATGCGTGACAATAGCAAAAGTTGAAAACCCGAAACATATATGTTATACTAAACACAAATCATGTAAACATAAATTGATTCAGCATATTGTGACCTTTCACATATGAGTTTCAATCGGAACACCTTATGATCCTTTAATAAAGCCTACCAACATGGGCTAGAAATTAATCCCGCTAAATCAAAAAGCCACACATATCATAAGGGTTACCCCATATGAGATTGAATATTAAGGCTAATAAAAACCGAAATCAGACATCCCATAAACTGAAAACACATAACAAAAATATAAACATTCATTCACAGGCTATGTAGTCGGAAACTATCACATGAAACAAAAATTAATAAATAAATTTTTATTCATAAATAATAACTCGTAGTTTTATTCAAAGTAGACCTACACAAAAATATCGAAATAAATCAATACATTGATGTCTATTTTCTCTAAATAAGAATCTAATCTTATTTTTATTCCACAAGCAACTTAATCCCTCATACCAGTACTACATGAAGGTAGTTTATTGCTCTCAATCTTGAGCTTGTGAATTTCTTCAAGAAGATAACCTTTTTGCTTGACCAAAATTTCTTGCAGTTGTTGTAGTTGCAAGAAATCCTACAACACACCCCTTATCATATCTTGATATTAATTTCTAGATCTACATATAGAAATGGAAGTAAAATTGCTAAAATTATAAACGGACACCAAGATTTTTTACATGGTTCGATCAATTTGATCTACATCCATGATTCTTCACTATGATTGTTTAGGTTTACATTTGATTTACATTGATAATCTCCATTAATGGAGTTCTAAATCTAATTTTGGAGAAGAATATGATAAAGGAAAATACATTTTCTCTCTCTAAAAATCTCTCTGCAAAATATCTCCCTCTCTCCTAAAATTGTGTCCCTTTCTCTTTCCTGCTCTTCTCTTTATATAGGTATCTTCATGGTGGATAACATCTCACATTCAACTCATATTTCCCCATATTTTAGGATCTCTGCTATGCTCCTCGCAGGCTCTTCTATTGTGCTCGCTGGATCTGCTATCGTGCTCGCGAGACTCTTCTGTAATCACAAAATCTTCATTTCCTGCTTTGTTCTCGCGAGCTCCCGCATTTTTCTCGCGAGCATTCTCTCCAACTACAAAATCTTCACATCTTTCTCATGTTTTATGCTGTTGTTGTCTATTACGTTATTCTTTGAATTATTCTGCGATGCTCGCAGTGTGTTGTTGAGGAATTCACATAAATGTTGTTAATAATTTCGTAAGAATATTTTGTGGCGATATTCTGATCCCACATCTTGCCTCTTTTTCCTTGAATATCGCTTGAAGAGCGATCTTTAAGGAAAAATCAATTGTT
This sequence comes from Papaver bracteatum, assembly GCA_023529315.1. Taxonomy (NCBI): domain Eukaryota; kingdom Viridiplantae; phylum Streptophyta; class Magnoliopsida; order Ranunculales; family Papaveraceae; genus Papaver; species Papaver bracteatum. The sequence goes on from JAJJWX010000997.1 coordinate 1,686,715, forward strand.
GTAGTAGTCTTTGATCTTTGTTGATGAAGGAATGAGTGAAAGAATACTGGACTTGAAAAGTACGTACTTGCCTCTATTATTTTGTGAAGTTCCAGATCTTTTCTAAGTAAATAAGAAGTATCAACTCTGCGAAGTATGAAATATCCTTGAAGAAATATAAGAAGTACTCAATACTCAAAATATAAAGAAGTATCCTTCCTTAAATGAAAATCATAAGTATTGCCTCTGTTCATGCGAAATTATTACTTCATTTTTGGTGAAAATCCCTGTCCATTTTGGAAATGATTCTTGCCGAGAAGATAAAGAACATAAAATGTTTTCTTGGTAATCCATAGTTGCCTCTGTTCTTTATCTATGGAGGTAGAATCCTTGAGAAAATGTTAAATGAATGAATTGTTTCTTTATTCTTATCTTGCCTCTACCTAAATTAATCATATTCTGCGAAAAAATCATATTTCCAGCGAAATTAGGGAAGAGTCTGCGAGATGCTAAATGAATTTGCAATTTTCTGAATGTTTCTGCGAGTGTCTGAATGTTTCTGCGAGTTTCTGAATAATATTCAACCTACACTTGAAGACTCTGAATAATACTTCTGAGAAATTCTGAATTGTATTTCTGAGAGATTTTAAATAGTACTTGTTATTTCTCTTGCGATGAACTAATCTTTTCTGCATTCTTAAAAGAAAATAGTTAATGCTTGAGATTATTCTATTGGTCTTATTTTGCCTTCCTAGTTAAAGGTCTTATTTTGCCAATTTTTCTTTTGTATCTGCGACAAAATCGCAGGATATCTTCACATTTGCATGTAAAAACCCATTGATGTTGCGTTATCCGCATTTTGTCAATTTCTCTGCGACAATATGACAAGTCTAAGTTCCCTTGCGAGAACAAAACCTTATGACATTGCCATCTTGCGATGAAATCGCAGGACGTCTTTACACTTTCATGTAAAAACCCATTGATCTCATCTTATCTTTTTTCTCTTATTTCTTGTTGCCTCTGTATAATATTTGTCACATGACAATATGACAGGCCTAAATGTTCTTGCGATCATAAATCCCCATGACATTGACATCTTTGGACACTTATCAGCTCCCTAATGGAGGGTGCCACCCTTATCTCCCCCCTGGTTGCCCCTTCAAGGAGGGCACATAGTCCATACAAGACTAGCTCCTCCCATCCGGATTTACCAACAACTAGTTGTTTTCGCAGCCTCTTGTCCTTTATGCATATATGGCTTATAGTTACAAGACTGCACCCTAAGTGGGGTTTTCTTCAGTCCAAGTGCATCATAGCCAAGACTTGCCAAGAATGGCCAGGGTAGGTTCGTCCGTCATGGGCACTCTTGGCTCAACCGTGTACCTCGGAGCCTTGGTCATACTCTGCACCTCTTAGAAGAGACCCTCGGTCGTCCAACCAGGGTATAACCTTATATAGATGGAAATCCAAGGTACCTCTCCTGGATAGGTATCTCAAAGAGATGGACCCCTTTCTCTCCATGACTCAGGATCCAGCAGCGGTATAACCTTACCCATGAGCCATGCAATCAGATACTCATTTATATGACGCACTATTAGGTCTTACATTTACCTCTTGCGAAATTTTATTCTCGAACTAGGGTGCACGCCATAAAGGTTCGTCCCATTCTTATGTCTCTGCGAAATTTTATTCGCGTTTCTCGCGATATTTTCACGTTTCTTTATTCTTTCATTTCTGTCAATTCCTTCATTTCTGTCATTTCTTCTTTCATTCTCATAATATCATATTTTAAGTAGATATTCTTTGAAATCTTCTTTGAAATCTTGCGATTGTATCGCACTGTTAAATCAAAAATATTTTTCTGTATAAGAAATTTTCTAGAGAAATATATAAAATGAATTTTCGCAGTTTTTTGTAATTTTGAAATCTTTGTAATCTTGCGAGGGTATCGCTCAAAAATCTTTGAAATGTTTTGAAATCTTAGAAATTTTAGAACTCTTCCTTGAAATATTGCGATTGTATCGCTTTTAATAAATGAAATCAATTTTTTTTTTAATTTTCTATAAATAAAATATTCAAGGAAACGGTACTTAGCTTTTATGTGATGTCCTGTTGCTGCCGTCTCTCGCGAAATATTTGATTTGCTTGTGAAATGAGAGAAAATGAGAAATGATCTGCCTCTTGCTTACTCTCACAACATACCAACTGTGTTAACCCTCTGTTTGCGGAATTAACTTGCGAAATAGTCATCAACTTTCTTTTTTGCAAAATAATCGAAAATCTTGCAAAGTAATGAAATACCAAATTCATTCCTCTGACCAACTAATTGTACTTGAAATTTTGTAGCAATGATGCTCGCAACTATATAACTTCTATGCAAACTTAAACCTTGATATTTTGTTTACTGCTGGGTGGACTTTAATGGGATTGGACGAACTAGTCTTGGAATAGTTAATCAATTTTCTTGCTAATCATTTCTTCTTCACGTTGGTATTTTAGAAGTATATATCTTTGCGAAGAATTTACCATCTGCGAAGTTAAGAAAATCTATGAGTAGTAAAAAAGGGGAAAAAGAAAATAAAAGAAATTCTGTGAGAGGGAGATTCGATCATGAGTCTTCAAACTTATAATCTTCCTCTCTAACCATATGTGCTAGCTTCCTTTCTGTGAAGTTAAAATAAGCTTCACGTATTTTAATGTTTTGTACTCATTCTTTGCACCAACTTAATTTGTCTTCATCTTTTCTTCTTCTTCTCCTGTTTAGTGTTATAAAAACTAAACTTTTCTTCGCATCACAATAACAGAGAATGATGATTGCATCCCGTCCATTACGTCTTCTCACAAGTTAACGTTAATTGAAAGTTAACGTTAATTACTATTTAAATAATCATTAAAATAAGAAAATAACGAGAGATAATGAAAATGAGAATTCTCCCTTTTGTTTGCGTGGCTCTTTATCATTGTAGTTAGTTCATCTAAGTTCTCGTTGACCTTTTGAGAATTCCAAGCTTTGTCTTCATTTGTCGTTCCTTTGTAGTCAATCTCATTTTCCATAATCTCATTTTCTTCTTTTCGTTGTTGTTTTTCGCATAACCCATAATCTTATTTTCCCATTACGGGGGCAATATAATTTTTTAAATCTGAGTTTGTGAAGACGTTCGCAGGAGCAACTAAAATTCGTCCCTGGATGACGTGTTGCTGTTCATGGTTATTAATTTTAAAGTAAACTTATTCCTCTTCGCAGCAATTCTTCGCAGAACATTTATTTCATAATATCGCAGCAATAACAGATGTTGGTCATTTTGATCTTCGCTGTGGCACCTTTTGTTATCGCTGGATCTTCTTAAAACTTATTCTTCTTGTCATCGCTGGATCTTCTTTATTCCTCTTGTCATCGCTGGTTCTTCTTAAAACTTATTCCTGTTCATTTTATTTTTCATTGATTTCTAGTTTTGCGGGAGCCTGAGATTCATCCCACTGATCAGTTGGTGTTGCAGACATGCTGCTGTCCATTTGGTGTTGTTGGCTAAGTTGCATGACGTGTAAGGGAGATACATTATTTAGCTTTCGATATTTTAGCCTTTCTTGTAAATTTTGTTCGTTTATAGTAAGACTAAATTGTACTGAGATCCCTTCGCTAGTTGCTACTGTTTCTTCACATGATGGGTTTGAATTGTCACTTCATAATGCTGGTTGGCGCCTGTCAGTAAACTTCGCAACATTCCTTCGCAGATTGGCTTAAATTTTCAAGGAAAATGCACTTCGCAAGAATTGTTATCTTCGCAGGATTTCTCCTTTAAGTTTGCCAAAACCATCCTCATTTCTTCATGGAAACTAGTGACACAGTAAGCCTGTTTACTGTATCTCTTCTTCGCTGGTGATGTAGTTAGTTTTCTTCGTTGGTTCGTTTAACTTCATTAGAGAAACTCTTTTCTTTAATGTGAATATCTCCCGTAGCCTCTCCTCACATATTCGAGAATCCACTGAAAATCATTTAGTAAATGGTAAATCAAATTAAGCAAACGAACGTCATATTAAATATTTAAATGGTAAGTAATCAAAAATTATTTTTGAGCAATATTCTTAATTTAGTAAAAAAAATTAAATATTAAAATATTCCAATCAGTTATCAAATTTTTCTTATTCTTTCACTTTTGGTTCTGAGTGTGAGCTGGTGGGTTATAAACTTCAGATTTCTTTATTTTTCTCGCGGTTGCATCTCGCTGGATTGGATGTTTTCTTTTATAAGTTGTCCTTCTTCACTCTTTGGCGTTGTTGCTCGCGGCAATCCAAAACATTTTCCATTCTATCTCTTCACAACAGTGGCGATAATTGCTAATGCCCTTCACGATTGTTGATGAAGTACGTGGTGAATAAATCATTAGTCTTCTTCCTGTATCCACTGTGCTTTCTTTGTCCTTTCTCTTCCGATGGAATCTTAATTTTCTTGTTAAAATGTTGATGTTGATGGATGCATCTTATCGCAAAATAAAAATTTCACTGGAGCTTTGATTCCTTCATCTTTGACTTCAATCACAAAAATCATGTTCACATTAGTTGTCAAAATTATGATTAAATTCAAGGTTTATGGATGTAAATTTATGATCAAAACTCTTTTTAATTCAAAATATCAACTAAACAGCAATTTTTCTGAAAAACAAAGATTAATAGTTTAAAATTCAAAATCTTCCAGATCTATATTATGATCATATAATTAAAGGGATAAGAAATAATTTTTCTTATTTGAACAGTTAGTTGATGCCGATTGATTTCATTTCATTCCTATAAAGATTTCTTTGAATCTGCTCATGCTTCGTAATATCTCTGCTTCTTTTTCTCTGTGTACATTTCTCTTAAATTGTGTTGGCTGTTCTTCATCGTTCTTTTCCCAAAATTTCCATATTTTCCCCTGTATCTCATAAATCCAATTGAATTCATCATTAACAATTGTTAATTTCCCTTGATCTTCTTCAATACAACAAGCAGGTAGTGTTTCTAGCGCCAAAATGTAGTTGCAGGAAATCCTACAACACACCCCTTATCATATCTTGATATTAATTTCTAGATCTACATATAGAAATGGTAGTAAAATTGCTAAAATTATAAACGGACACCAAGATTTTTTACATGGTTCGATTAATTTGATATACATCCATGATTCTTCACTATGATTGTTTAGGTTTACATTTGATTTACATTGATTATCTCCATTAATGGAGTTCTAAATATAATTTTGGAGAAGAATATGATAAAGGAAAATATATTTTCTCTCTCTAAAAATCTCTCTGCAAAATATCTCCCTCTCTCCTAAAATTGTGTCTCTTTCTCTCTCCTGCTCTTCTCTTTATATAGGTATCTTTGTAGTTGCAGGAATTCCCACACTACACCCTTGTTAAGATTCTATAGAAATCTACTAGAAATCAACTAAACTTTAAAGATTAAACGACACTTTACTATTCAAATTTCAGAAATGTTTACAGAATTGGAAGAAATCAAGGTTACAAATACACTCTTAAAGTTTCTCTCTCCTCAAAGACTCTTTCAACTCTAAAGAATGCATCATCCTTTTCTGGATCTATCATGCCCTTTATATAGGGATTTACATAATGGGTGACAGCTAAGTTTTCCTCTTATTTCGGATCTATTATGCGATCTCATCGCGATCTCTACGATATTCTCTATCGCAAGAATGATGATCATCGCAGGATCAACATATTCCTCTTTTATTCCTTTCATCGTCAGTTTCTTTTGGATATTCTGTGACGCTCGTGAAACGTCGTCAGAGTATTGATAGTGACACTCGCAGAGACGTTGTTAATATCGCAGGAATATCGTTGTAGCGATATTCTGGTCCTACATCTTGCATTTTCTCATGTCTTTTCTGCGAAGAAGAGAAGATCATGAGAACATTTTAAAATGCCATAATTGCTTATCTTTTCAGACTACTCTGTTCTGACACGTTTCTATATCCTTCGCCAGCTGTTTTCACGAATTCTGGTCCCAATAAATTTTTGACACGTCTCATCTAACCGCTGCGATCTGACTAACCACGTCTTTTCATTAATTACCTTTATCTTCTTCGAGAAATTTCTTCTTCTATAAATACTCTTCTCATTCCTTTCTTTTTTCTCTTTTACTTTCTTCTTCTTTCATACTTTCTCTGCAAATTTTACTGTTTTTCCGCGAATTGCGCTTCTGTTACTGCGGTGATTTCTTTCTTCTTTTCAACCTTTTCTTTCATTCCCATACTCAAAAATGGTTGCTGCTAGTTCTAAAAACTTGAAGGCCTTTAATGAGATGTGCGAGAAATTCAAAATTAAAGGTTTCAACTTATCTTTAATTCCAGATCAAGATTTTAAATCTGAACTCTCAATTAAATTATTCACTGATGATCAATGTTCTCGCGAAAAAATCATAGTATCGCTAGGACAACTTTAGGCTGGTCTTCCCATTCCTCTGTATGACCCAGAACTTCCATTATTTTATCAAATAATATCTGACGAGAGGTTCTCGCGAGCGGTATATCAACTAGGTGGAGATTGCATCAGATTGCTGCTTGAATATGCTTCTCGCGGCGCAAATAAAGGAACTCGCTACCCTGAAGCTCCAAAGAATCCTTTATTTAAAGATGTCCCCATTGTTCCTGCGGATTATACTGTGGAAAAATTCTTTGTAAATTATAGTATAGTCCCTATGAAGAGAGATAGCACCTGCTGGGGTGTTCGTTTGAAAAAAGAGAAGGTCGCTGGTGACAAAGCTCTTATGCTGGATATTGATTTTCATACACCTACCAACCAAGGTCCTCGCCATTCTAGCGATGATAAGTGGTTTATTTTTCCGTTGTGTCTCGAAGGTCCTTATATTTCTGGTTCTCGCGAACTTCCCGCGAACCTTGCAGAATATCAACCTTGGGTATTTAATTGGCCTGAGAGAACTAAAGAGGTACTAATCTTTCTGAATTTTCATATTATTATTCATTATCTTCTTTGCGTTTTTATATTCTCGCTAATTGTTTTGATCTTTCTCAGATTGAAAGAATGAAGCTCAGTTACCAATCTTTGAGGAAGCCTAGCACTTTCTTGGCTCTGAAATCTTTCACTGATGAAGTAAGAAATTTCTCTTCATAAATTTTATCAATATATTGTTGCCCCTATTTCTTATCTTCATCTGTGCTTCGCAGGAAATCGAAGAGTTAGAACCATTATTACCCGCAAAAACCAAGGAGAAATCTTTGAAAGAGAAATCTGGGAAATCTTCAAAGAAGAAATCTTCTGCTTCTTTTAGGGGAATGTCTTCTGCCCCTCGCAATGAAGAATCTAGAGATCCTCCACTAAAGAGAAGGAAAACTCAACCTTCTTCTTCTTCAATTCCTCAAGTAATTCCAGAAAATCCAAGTGTTAATCTTGATAAAGATAATAATGACGAGGATTTTAATGTTAGCGGTTTTCCTTCAATAAAGAATTCTTCTGATTCTGATTCTTCAATGACTCATTTATCCAGAATTTTTAGCGATATTTCCCACAGTATAACTTCTAATGATGAAGATGAAATTATTGACAAAACATCCCAAGCCCTCGCTCAAGTTTGCAATGCCCCTATTCTGGTGGATAACGATTCCCTCCAAGGAATCTCAAGATCGCTGACTCCCAGTCTCTTGAATTCTCTTGGTGCATTGGTATGTTTTCATTTTTTCAGTTTGTTTATATATTTTCTCCATCGCTAGATCTTAATTTATATTCTTCTTTCGCATGTTGGAAGAGCTTCTTTTGCTGTTGCTTCTGATTTAGATAAAAGATGTGCCAGCTCGGAACAGAAAGCTGTTAAACTTTGCCAGGATAAACAAAAATTAGAGTCTGAAGTTATTGAGCTTCGCAAGAAGAATAAACAGCTGGAGACTGAAGCTTCAGTTGATAAGCAAAAGATCTCTGATCTTGATAGAGCTAACCAACAACTTTATGGTATGACTGATTTCCTTTCTCTCTTAATTCTTTTTACTCTATCGCAGCTTATTCAAGCGACCACTTTAATCTTGCAGATATTTATGGTCTTACTGACGAGGCTACACTCTTTCAATCTTTCCCTGAACCTGTAGATGATCATACTCTTCTTGTCTGTCTTAATAATTCTTTAAGTAACTTCTCGGATGATAAGATTAAATCCCTCTCCATAGATGAAGTTAGATCCAAGTTTAATCTCTTAAAAATTGAACACAGATTCAATTTAGGTTTGACTGATAAATATAAGCGCTTTTATCTTGATTCAAAGAAAGTTATAGATAAATTAAGACAGAAAAATAGCGATCTTATTGACGAGAAAGATCTTGCCATCAAAAAGGGATCCAATACCCTAGAAGACTTTCATAAAACTCTCCTTAACGTTCAAATGGACAGAGATAAACTTATCCGCGAGAATGAAGATCTTCTTGCGAGGGAGACTCAAGTTCGATCTCGTCTCCTCATTAATAGCGATGATGAGTTTGCTTGGGCTGCGAAGGTTCTTGATAATGCCAGGAATGATTTAGGTGTAAATGATAGCCTTCAAATTGAAAAAGCGGCCTTAATTAGAGATATGATTTCTGAAAGAGAAGGTTGTTTGATGTTCTTCTTCTCGCTAACTTTCTGTTTTTATTACTCTTTTTTACAAAATTTTCTAACTTGTTGTCATATATTCTCGCAGGAGCTGAAAAAAGATATCTTGAAAGAATTGGGGAACTTGAAAATACCCTTGCTGCTCGCAATAAGAAATATTCACGATTGAAGGAGCAATTTGACATTACTACCGCGAACTTCAATAGATCTCTCATTGTTGTTCGTAATGATTCTGTTAAATTGGTCTGCAATGATCATGGAATTTGTCCTTCCATATATCCTGACCTTGCAAAGAAAATTCCCGCATTAATCCCAAATCTTAACATCTCTGATAGTGAAGCTGAGGATTCTGACGAGGATGAAAATGATAGTGATAACGATGAAGGAGAAAAATCTGGTGGAGGAGAAGACTCTGATAAGAATGAAAGGGAGAAATCTGGCGATGAAGAGAAGTCTGATAAAGAGGATGGCGATGAATCTAGCTAGTTCTTCTTTTTCCCTTTTATCTTCCCTGTATATTTATTTTCTTCTTTCTGTAACATTGCTATGAGTTTCTCCAATTTTGTGAATTTCTTTTGCTTCTACCTGTATGAATTAGAAAACAATTCTGTTTCTGCAAGTCAGTTAATCAATATAATTATTATTCTTTAGTTATCTGCGTACACATTTATCTATGCAATTTTTATATGATAGATGAATAATAATTTCATCGCTCTCATGCATTCCCATACTTGCCTCTATTATTCATCTGCAATATAAAAATTGATTAAAGATTAGATATTAGTGGGAAATAAAATTTGCCTCAATATTGGCGATCTTATCGTCAGCAATAACTGCGTGAAATCGCAATTCTCATAACATCTGCGAGCATTATCACAGTAATCTTGTGGTCTTATTACGCCTTCCTAATTAAAGGTCTTATTTTCCCACACTCTTTATTTTTGCGACAAAATCGCAGGACTCTTTACACTTGCATGTATTGACCCATTGATCTTGCCTTATCTTTCTTCTTTGATTGTATTGCGACAATATGACAAGTCTAAGCTCTCTTGCGAGATCAAATCCTCGTGCCATTCCCGTCGTGCGATGAAATCGCAGGACGTCTTTACACTTTCATGTAAAAACCCATTGATCTCATCTTAACTTTTGGCTTGTTGCCTCTGTATCATTTACGTCACGCGACAATATGACAAGCCTAAATGTTCTTGCGATCATAAAGCCCCATGACATTGTCGTCTTAAGACACTTATCATCTCCCTAATGGAGGGTTCCGCCCTTATCTTCCCCCTGGTTTCCCCTTCTAGGAGGGCACATCGGCCATACAAGACTAGCTCCTCCCATCCAGATTTACCAACAACCAGCTGTTTTCGCAGCCTCTTGTCCTTTATGCCTATATGGATTATAGTTACAAGACTGCACCCTAAGTGGGGTTTTCTTCATGCCAAGTGCATCATAGCCAAGACTTACCAAGAATGGCAAGGGAGTTTCGTACGCCCTTGGCACCCTTGGCTCAACCGTGTACCTCGGCGCCTTGGTCATACTTTGCACTTCTTGGAAGAGATTCTCAGTCAACCAGGGTATAACCATATATAGTTGGAAATCCAAGATCTCTCTCCCGGATAGGTTTTCTTTAACCCCAACATTTGCATGACTCAGGATCCAGCAGCGGTATAACCTTACCCCTGAATCATGTCAAGAGATACCACCTCCTATGACGCGCTATTAGGTCTTACATTTTCCTCTTGCGAAATTTTATTCGCGAACTAGGATGCACGCCATAAAGGTTCGTCCCATTCTTTAATCTCTGCGAAATTTTATTCGCGTTTCTCGCGAGTATTGTAACTCTGATTTAATTTCATAACTTTGATCTTCTTTCTTTTTGTAAAAACTTGCGATTCTTTCAAGCAAAAAATTCTGTTCAATTACATATTCTTCAAACAAATTATTCATAGAATTCTCTAAAGTTCATCATTTTACCTCTCTACTTAATATTTTCTGATTCCGCTTTTTTGCTACGTTTTATTGTTGTTCCTTTTTCTGCGAGACGCTCTCCATCAGTCTTCATATCCTCTTTCCGCTCTATTGTATCAATCATTAACCTTTCACATCTCTGTTGTTGTTTGATTTTGTGTCTCCAATTGCTATTCTTTTCATCTCTCTCTTCACAAGACTTCATATCGATTTAATAACATTTCTTGCTTTCTCCCCAATCTCCTTTAATAACTCCAATACCTTTAGGATGAGGAAATTTGATATACTGGTGATAAGTAGATGCTACACCCAATATCCCGTGTAACCAAGGTCTTCCTATCAAAGCATTGTAAGGTGATTCGATGTCCACAACACAGAATAAGATATTTAAAGATATTCCTTGTAACGGTATTTGCATTTCAATTTCCCCCTTTGGTTTGTTAGCTGTACCATTAAATCCATAAATTTTATACGTTGATGGTATCAAATCTTCATCTTTTCCTCCCATGGTTCTATAGGTATGATAGAACAAGATATCAACTAAACTCCCGGTATCTATTAAGACTCTGTTGATGGCCCAAGAGTCTTCAATTTTACCATTATCTTCTGCTTGCATTTTCTTTGGTTTTATCTCTAACCGTACCACCAATGGGTTGTCATGTTGCTCGCCAAGTTTTGGTATATCTTGCGCGGTGAAAGACAGAGTTTTCTTCTTCCATTCTTCTAATGGCGAGGCTCTTGCTATATTCATTATCTCTCTTCCATCTGTATTTCTTGCGAAGACTCTACTTAAAACATTATCATGGAAATCTTCGACAGTTCTGGATGAATGCACGATGGAGTTACAAGACAAATGCTTTGCTTTAGCCCCCACTTCTATCACGAATGTTTCTGCTCCTTTTACAGCATTCACTCTGCGAATTTCTGGTGCTGGCGGTAATTGACGAGGTTGTGGATGTCCTACTAGAAAGTGATTTAACTTCCCCTGATCAATCATCCTTAAAATTATCCTCTTTATATTCCTACAATCATTTATTGAATGACCATGAAAGTGATGGTAAGGACAAAATTCCTGACTTCTATTGCTTGGATGTGGTTCTTTTCCCATGTTCCATGGGGATGGTATATTTTCCATCAGAATGATAGCTTCCCAAATTTTTTCTATACTAGCATTAAGAGGTGGCATCTTAATTTCTTCCCATATTATCTTTTGATTTCCTTGCCCTCTTAAGTTATTCTGCCTTTGTCCACCATAAGTTTCTTGCGGATGATCAAGTCTTTGAATCTTATTATTTCCACCGCGATTGTAATAATTCTTCTCCCTTTCATATTCTTCTTGATCTCGACTGCCCATCGCTATCAATTTTTGTTGGTTGTCAATTACTACTTTCTCTTGTTGTGCTTGTGAGGTGTTTGCCACATTACTTATCATTTTAGGGAGTAAACTTCCACTTGCTGCTAGTGAGATGGTATTCGCGATTGGGTATGATTCCATCTCATTTTGTTTCTCCTCCAAAGCAATGTATTTTTCTTGTAACTCTCGCAATTCTGTCATGGTGATTGTATTTTTGACTCTGAAAATTTGAATGTACAACATATTAGTCGCGAACATTGCATTAATGAAGGATAAGATCAGGTATCTTTCATCTACTCTTCCTGCCATCTCGCTGCACATTGATTTCCACCTTATGGTTAAGTGCTTCATACTCTCGCCAACTCTCTGTTTTAACCCAAACACATCTTCAATACCCGGCCGTGATGAATTGTTACTAATATACGCTCCTAAAAATATAGGTTGTAAATGATCAAAAGAAGTTATGGTATTTTTTGGTAATCCCTCGAACCATTTCAACGCCTCGCCAGTTAAGCTGGATGCAAAATATTTGCATAACACAACATCATGATTCTCCCACTGTAGCATACATCTAACATAAGCTTTGATGTGTTGAACAACACAAGTAGTCCCATCAAAAATGCTGGTTAATGCTGGTAAATTGCATTTTGGAGGTATCCCTCGTAACTGTACTTCTTGAGTAAATGGAGTTCTCGCAGCTTCTTCAATAGCTTCATCAAGTTGCCTTCTACCTCCTTCTCTTCTATTGTTCATCATTCCTCGCATTTCTGCTAATTCTCTCAATATTTGCTCATTCTCAGCTGAGTTTTGTTCCATTGGCCTCTTTAATGCTGTTTTCCTTCTCCTGCGTTCTTTCCTTTCTTGTCTTGTGAGATTTTGTGTATCTCCTTCTTCGTCATCATCTCGTATTTCTCTGCGATTTTCTCTTTCATCTTCTTCTCTGCGAAAATTTTCATTTCTCCTCATTTCTCTTCGCTGTCTCTCTATTCTCCTATGTATCCTATCATACTCCTCTTGAATATTACCATTGTAGCGATTTTGCGTACGTCTTCTTTCTCGATTTTCATGATTATTTTGTCGCACTGCTTCTTGAAATTCATGTTCTTCTACTTCTGCCCTTAATCTTTCCCTCTCACGAGCTAGACGTGCTTGTTCATCGTAATGTCTCTCAATTTCTTCTTCAATCATTCTTTGATTTCTTTGATTCTCTCGCCCATGCAATATCCTCTTACCTTCTTCTGAATTTTCTTCTTCAATTTGGTTGTTTCTTCCCTCCTGATTTCTATTGTCACGCGGATTATAGCGATCACCAATTATCTCTTCTTCTCTATAACGTTGTTCTCCATTTGAATTTTTCACTTCTTCTCTAACATTTCTCATTGAGGAATTTTGCCTTGGTTCTTCTCTGAATGATCGTGAATTTGATCTAACAGTACTTCTTGACTTCCTTCTTTGTAACCTCAAATTCTCCATTCTTAGTTCATGATTTTGTCTTGTTAAATTCGCACGCTCCTCTGCCTCTAATCTCCTTTCTTCCTGTATTATTTATCTCAAATCATCTACTATTTCATTTTCACGTCCTACATGAATTAATCCTCCAGCCATTTCTTGATTTCTTTGTCCTTCTTCTTCATTTCTTAATTGTCGATTTTCTGTTTCTTCCATTGAATCCGACCTCCAAGTATGCACACTCATTTTGTCATAATCCACATTCCTATCTCGTGCTTGTGCTTGTTGATTTGGCTGTTGAATTGGACTTTCTGCTTTATTTCTTATTCTATTTCTCCCTGATCTTATCCTTAAAGATTTTTCTAATTCACCTATTCCCTCACCTGCAAGTCTTTTACTTCTTCTCAAAGTTGTTGGCGGTTCAGATGTATTTCTTCTTCTTCTAGCCATTTCTTCAACTTTAACAATTTCTTCAAATTCTCAAATTGTAATCAGAGATTTCTCCCTGTTTCTGGGCGCCAAAATGTAGTTGCAGGAATTCCCACACTACACCCTTGTTAAGATTCTATAGAAATCTACTAGAAATCAACTAAACTTTAAAGATTAAACGACACTTTACTATTCAAATTTCAGAAATGTTTACAAAATTGGAAGAAATCAAGATTAAAAATACACTCTTAAAGTTTCTCTCTCCTCAAAGACTCTTTCAACTCTAAAAAATGCATCATCCTTTTCTGGATCTATCGTGCCCTTTATATAGGGATTTACATAATGGGTGACAGCTAAGTTTTCCTCTTATTTCGGATCTATTCTGTGATCTCATCGTGATCTCTACGATATTCTCTATCGCAAGAATGATGATCATCTCAGGATAAACATATTCTTCTTTTATTCCTTTCATCGCCAGTTTCTTTTGGATATTCTGTGACGCTCGTTAAACGTCGTCAAAGTATTGATAGTGACGCTCGCAGAGACGTTTTTAATATCGCAGGAATATCGTTGTAGCGATATTATGGTCCTACAATCTTCATGGTGGATAACAGCTCATATTCAAATCATATTTCCCCATATTTTAGGACCTCCGCTATGCTCCTCGCAGGCTCTGCTATTGTGCTCGATGGATCTGCTATCGTGCTCGCGAGACTCTTCTATAATCACAAAATCTTCATTTCCTGCTTTTTTCTCCCGATCTCCCGCCTTGTTCTCGCGAGCATTCTCTCCAACTACAAAATCTTCACATATTTCTCATGTTTTATGATGTCGTTGTCTATTACGTCATTTTTTGATTTATTCTGTGACGCTCGCAGTGTGTTGTTGAACAATTCATAGAAATGTTGTTAATAATTTCGTAAGAATATTGTTGTGGCGATATTCTGATCCTACAGTTGTGAAGTTTTAGTGAAGGACTCTACAAGGACATGTAATTCTGTCATCGATTAAACACAAAATTGTGTCAATATCTCAATACACTGATATTTCTTCATTATATTTTCTCTTTCCTTCTTGCTAAGACGATCTCTCTTTTTGATCTTTTTCTTCAGTTTCTTAGCATCAAGGGATAATGTAGAATTATTTTTGAAGAACTCTTTTAGATCAAACACCTTTGTAAGAGAAGATTTCGGATCATTACTCATGTTTCGTACAAGGAATAACTATAGGAAAGAGGAATCCTTTATATATATTGAAAGATATTTTCCATAGTACTGAAAATATAATATTCCTATAAATACGAATATCTAAAAATATATTTTGAATAACTAGATTTTATTCCCATAATCTACACATAAGCGCCTTGATTTTTGCTTCCTCACACACAAAATTGGCACACAAGGTGAGGATGCAATCTAATACCGATTAGGTGGTATTAGTATGAGACTTTCAATCATCATGGGATTTAGAACACATAAGATGTTCTTGATCTAATGAAGTATGATTCAAATAGCTTCTCTTGTTACTTCAATTTAACAAAGTTTTCGTAGATTGGTTGGAATTGTATAAGCACTTCTTAGCAATCCTTGCTTTTGAGACAGTTTTGCACTTTGTCTTATTTTTCTTTGCACCATTAGATAATTTTTCAACATCGGAAGACATGCCCATTTTTAAAATGGTTAAATCATTAATGGAATACGAGAAAGTTAAATTAACAACTAGTGAAATATTAGTTGTTTCCTCTTTTTCAGAGTTGTATGAGTCAGAGGTCTCATCTAAAGTTACAGTGATAATCAAGTAAGTGCGACATTTTCTATCCACAATTATATTAGCTAGGACTAGATATTTTCACTTTTAGTGCTTTTGTAGAAAGTACAAGAAAATACGATCATTGGTGGAATAACCGACGAAATATGAGGATGAATGGCTTTTGCGACTAGAACTACCGGGGTTTAATTTTCTATATCAAGATGGCCTGAGAAGGATAAAAATGGAAAACAAAGAATTGGTGCTTTAGACAATCACGTGACTGCATTGGTGCAAATGAGCATGTGACACTAAAAGATAGATGGCGGGTGCATGTGAAATTAAGGGTCAGTTAGCTAGATATTTTGGCAATGGGTTGTTTGAATTCCCACTGTTGGTAGACACACAAGGTCATTAATGGACGACGTGTCCAATTCCTAAACCATAACCTGTGGTGTGTTTAATTTTCACATCTCATTTCTTATCAAAAGAAAGCTTCGAGAGGCATATGTATTATTATTACTTAAGAAGCACCATAGTAGTTTGTGTTCATATCCAAGGAGAAGGATTCCGAGCAGTATTTGTAAAGAAGCTGTCAATACCTATTCTATATGACGAGATCAATACTTAATGGAGATGCAGATTGAAAAAGCGTGGGTACAACAGCCAAACCCAATATTTCGTTTAGATAATCCGTATGGACTAACTCCAATATAATTCTAAGAGAATCAACTAGACAGTCAGACTCAATCAAGGAAAATATATCCAAGAGTTATATCTCTGTTTCTTAATGTAATCAACAAATCAAACAGATAGAAATCCGCGAACATGATTATTATGAGAAACAACTTAAACGGTACCAAAGACCAATGTTCAAGTGTCAAACAATTTTAATCAACAACCAAATGTAGGATTTACCAATCGATTGAACTACGCACAACCTGTGATAATTCAATTATATATAAAATATAATGCAGAAAAGAAATAACATAGACACCAGAAGTTTTGTTAACGAGGAAACCGCAAATGCATAAAAACCCAGGGACTTAGTCCAGATTTGAAAACCATATTGTACTAAGCCGCTACAGACTCTAGCCGACTACAAGTTAACTTCGGAATGGAATATAGTTGAGCCCTAACCAATCTCACATTGATTAATGTATAGTCGTATTCCTTATGCCTACGAATCCCATCAGGATTCTATGCACTTGATACCCTTAGCTGATCTCACCCACAACTAAGAGTTGTTACGACCCAAATTCGAAGACTTCATAAACAAATCTATCTCCCACAGAAAAGTCGATTTGAATAGATAAATCTATCTTCCACAGAGATACCTACTGTTAGAGCATAGCTCGGTTGAACCCACCAAGCGTTGGTATGTCAAGTTTGGTTGTCATATTTTAGTGAATCAAAACTCATTTCAAGAGTCGCTTGATTATGTACTAGAGTCAACTTCGTATAGGTTAGCTTGAAAGTGTTAGGATATGGACTTACAAGTATTATATGAAGACTTGAAGAATGTGAAGTAGTACGGAGCTACAATGACAACATCATCCTTCCTCTTGAGGTTAGTAATATTTGACTTGAACTGTTTCATTCCCTAACGTATCTTTCAGGTCGTGCATATTGAAAACATAACTGTGAAGCAGTGTATGATACTCTAGTTAGACATAGTATTAAGGAATACAATACGAGGTTTATTGCTTAACCATTAAAATTTGTTTATAAGACATCGACATGATCATATGAATGCTATTGTGATTATATATGGGTATGAGTGAAGATTTCATCCTAAAAAACAATGTTTTACATTCGTTTAAAGGAAGTAAGTTCATAAACTTGTTTTGTGAATCCAAAGGGAAATCGCTAGGCTTATTGGTATTGTTATTCATTGAAAAATCTATTTTGAATTACCAATATGTGTGTTTAGTATAACCGCTCATAAACTTGTTTATGTATCCTGGTAAAACTATTCACAAGGTCTGACTTATGTATTGGTATGACTTTTATTAGTAAAACCGATCTTAAGTAATCACTCAAGATGGTATGATCGATTCCTTGTAAATAACAACTTTTATCTAGTCATTGGGGAACCGATCCAAGTTAGAGGTGCAACAAATTTACAAGAGGGAATCAATCCTTGTAAGAGGTGCAACACGTTTTTAGTAGATGGGGGAACCAATCATATGAACATGTCCAACAAGTTTTTAGTTTTGGGGGAACCGATCCTATGGACATGTGCAACCGAATACAGGTAGTTACCATAAGTTTTAGGGAACCGATCTTAGTACTTAGTCAATTGAATTTTGGTAACTAGCGTGACTATGCACAATACTCACATGGAAGTAGAACCAAACTTTTTTTGGTAGAACCGTGAAACTCATGATTGGTGATTTGATAGGATAATCAATCATATAGTTCTGGAATTCAGACAAACCAATTCTAAACTTGTTTGGAAGTGTGGCAAATCGTTTCCAAGATTGTAAGTATGAAAAAGGACTTGCAAAGTAAAGGTGTCGACATACTTTGAACACATACAATAATTCTTACCTTTAATTGTTCAAATATATTCATTAATAGCTAAAGGAGAATCCCTGGATCGAAATAAATTGAGAATCTTTTATTTAAGGTTTCTTAGTTTTTATATGCTATTTATTTTCCAGCAAATAAATGCATATCTTAAGAAAATAATAATTAGTAATGTGCATTTACTAATTAGAGATTTTTATATTGGGATTTCGGTCAATATTTGGACAGTGGATTTCCAGGAATTATGAAAACCGATTTTGTGTTTATTGCATATCTTTGAGAATATTCGGTTTTGGAAATTCCTTTGTGTCCAAACTTCCTTGTCTATAAATATTGAAGTTTGCATTTCGAGCAAACTAATCCTCAGAGCCAGCAAAACTACCTAGTTGTGTTGTTACTGGTGGAGCCGCCTATTCAGAGAGGAAAGTAACCTAATTAGGCGAAATCTCTTATGGACGCTCAGTTTAAAGACTTCTTTTGGATTGAGAAGATCTATTAATACCGTTGGTGGGAAACTATATAATTGCGGTTTATTATTAGTTTTCGATTGATTTGAACTTTGATTGCACTTAGTTTGTTTATGCTTCAGAATCTTCTCTTCTGATATAAGATTCACTCAAACTAGATCAAAGTTTCGACGGGGATCTTTAGAATGTTTGTAGATCTAAAGACGTATTGTGATAATCCAATGTTAACAGACTTCGTTCTGTCTATGATTGATCACAAGAGATTCAAGTTGATTGTGTGCAGGTGCCGATGGAAGATTAAAGAAGATTTGAAGACAAGAATACTTTTTGGGTTCATAATCTTTGGTGTGCACAATACGTGTTTCGGATGGAAAGGGATCCAACTATAATTAGTTTATCTTTGTGATAGATTGGATTAATTCTTTGAGTAGATCATCATCAATACACTTCTTTGTGAATAATAGTATTAATTGCATAGTCTAATAATTACTTCGGTAGTTGTTGAGAGATTGATCTAAGGACCCGACAAAGGAGTTTATTAGTTAAACAAGAGAGCCTTTGTCACACTCATATCACGTTGTTTGAAAAGAGTTGTTACCGAAAAGATTTTTTGTTCCTTTACTATTTGAAATATGAACCAAAGGAATTTTTCTAAGCACGTGACTTATTACAAGTTGGAGGCGTGGGAATACCGAGGGAACTAGGTCAACTATAGGTTTAGTTGCTTGGTCTCAACTATAAGAAGTTGGTTTGATTTTGTATAGTGGCTTAATTCTGAGAGTATTTAATTCTGGACTAGGTCCCGGGTTTTTCTGCATTTGCGGTTTCCTCGTTAACAAAATCTTGCTGTGTCTTTTACTTTTCTATTTCCGTAATTATAATTATTTTATTATAATTAGAAGTAAAATACACAAACATTAATTCCTATTTTACTTGATAGATAATCCCTAGAGTTTGGTTAAGTCCGAACCTATTGTCAAGTAAACATACTTCGTTGTTGTATTGTCTCGATCTTGTATCCATAGACGATCACACGAAATGTGAACCGATTAGTTGTATTGTCTCGACTCATTCCATAGACAATCACTTTCGGAAAAGTACTTATAGGTGGAAAAGTTTTAGATTGAGGTATATTTGGGTACCCTCGTCTTTTGAATTGGTATCAGAGCAGGAAAACATGAAAATATCTAACAATCTGTGTTTGGTGCGATCCAACCTATAAGATTGAATCTAATGAATGATTCAGTTAACGTAATGACAGGATTTGACTACTTCAATAATTCGTGGTGGAAAACACGTATGAAGTATGTAATACTCTTATTCCAAAACTTGTTAGGAATCATGTATATGTATGTCTTCAGTGGCTTACATAATCATTTGGATATCATAGGATTGTATATCATTATGGTAAAAAACAATGATACAATGGCCTATGAGACAGGTCGTATCTTGAAAATGCATAAGATTTTGCTTAAATATTTTGTGAACCTCGGCTATTGTGTTCTGGAAAAATCAGGAATCTTAAATATATTTTGGATGGCCTACCAAGTATATTCATGTACATTTCAGATCAAAGACTGTCAATGGTTCGCTTTCTAGGATGCATTTTTGGAAACCGTGTAATCCTTCATGGGATGATTTTTCGGTTAACAATTCTACTAACAATGGTCTACTTCATACACCTCGCAACTTTTTTAATGAAGCAAGTGTTCTCTTGAAATATTACTGGATTTATGATTCGAATGGTATTTTTAACAAATATCATATCTTGTTCTCTATTGGAAAATTTTTGAGTAAATTTCATGGGATATTATCAAAACTTGGTAATAATAGAGTATACAGATATTTGGACAAAAATATAGAACTAATCCAATATAGAGATCTAGTCCATTAAAAATCGGTTTTCCAAAATAAGAACCTAGACACAAAATCAGAACTGTATACCCACAAGCCACGGTTTCCGAATTTTGTAGTATTTCCTAAAACTAGTTAAATCTGATTTTTGATATATACTCTTCCTATAAAAGATAACCTCTTGCTAGGTTTACAAACAAATTATGGAAGATTGTTCAAAACCTAACTAGGGTTTTTCATATTTTTGCAAGTATGAGAAAGAGGAAATCAGGAGAAGAAAACTCTGAAAAAGACAAGTTTGTCTTAAATCCATTTATTCCTCCCGGAGATGTTGAGAAAATCAAGTATCCTCACTTGATCAAAGGGAAGCATGATCTTACGAATTTTGTAGATAATACATGTTTTGAAATATATCAATCTTTGAAGGGAATAAGCTTCACTGATGAGAAGAGATTCGATCCAGATGTTTCAGAAACCATATATGTGAAGTTTGTTCAAGACCGAATATGGGGAAATATGTTCGGATTTGAAAATATTCACCTGATATAATAATAATTTTTTATGGTAATATTCACAATATTAATCATGAAAAGCTTAGTTTTAGCACTTTGGTTGGAAGTACTTTTCTCCATGTCAACAAAAAGATGATATCAGAAATCATCAACTATAATGCGAAAAGGCATATGATTACAGGTTCTGAAATTGAGCACGATAACATTTCAAAACTCATCACTGGTAAAACTGTTGAATGGGAAAAGAGAAAGATGTTAACCAAAGACGTACCCTTACACTTAAGGATTTTCGGTAAACTTGTTGTGGCAACTCTTTTTGCTTCTACGAGAGATTCTTCTCTATGGAATATATAATTTGCTGAACTTATACACTACCTTATTGAAGGAAAAAAAACGAATTGACATTTGTGGAATAATTATCAATCAAATGATTAAAATCATTGAATCTCTCAATACCACGGGATTTTATAGAAATTTTTGGATATCGTTGTCTCATCACCAAGCTGTATGAAAGTGCAATGGGGAAAAACTTTAGAGATGAGAAATATACTAAGTCTGTCTCACAGGGAATTATCAACCGAATGAGTGGAACTCAAAAGGGATCTAATATGATCAAATCTACAACAATGGAGATCTCATGTTCCATATTTTACGTCTTGGGAGACAATTGGACTGTATTCAGAAACAGTTAGCATTTGCATATAGAAATGATCCGGAAACCATTGAAGGAATCCTAATGATCAATAATGAGTTCCTAAAAGGAGAACAAGAAGAAGACTCTGAAGAAGATTCTGATGAGCAAACAAATGAAGATTGATCTGTCTTCAAGCAATTAAAATAGACAGTGGTTTTTGATTTCTTTCATTAATTGTTTTAGGTCTATTTTATGAATAAAACTATCTTATTATTATGAATAAAGTTATTATTTTATAATATTTCTTGTGGTAGGTTTGATTACAAAACATGTGCTTGAATGCTTTATTTTATTGCTATGTATGTTTATGGGATGTTTGATTTCGGTTTTATTACCTTGATATACGATCTCATAACGTGTGAACCCTTATGGTTTGGGTGACTTTTTGATTTAGCGGGATTAAGCTCTAGAACATGTTGGTAGGCTTTATCAAAGGATCATGAGAGGTTCTGGTAGAAACAATATGTGAAAAAGTTACAATATGTTGAATATTTTGGTTTAGCATAAAAGCATATGTGTTTCGAGGTTTCAAATTTTGCATTGCATTAGTTAAAACCGGTTTTCAACCTTTCTCTGGTAAAGGTTGGTTGTTGTTATTATTTTGTTTTGCATAAGGATTACAGCATAATGATATTTCGATATCAATTCTCCCTGGAAGAAGATGCATACATATTTGAGAAGAGGATGCGGAATCTGAGGTAACAATCTTGTTAGTTAATTGTTTTCCTCTTTAAGAAAAGCATGATTTTATTCATATCCTCATTGTTTTTTATTAACAAAATTTCGGTACAATTGATGTTAAATCCATTATTTGTGTATGGATGTTTTGTTTGTGATTCAATTGTTTCCAGTTAAGAAAAACTATTGTTATCTTTCGTTATTGTTTGGTATTAATTGTTTAGGCTTACAAAATTTGGGTGCAATTGCGGTGCTATAATGTCTATGTTTGTTTCAATTGCTTCCAGTTAAGATAAATGATTATGCAAGTTGATTTATTTGGTTTGTATGAATTGTTTATGGCTCAACAAAAGTGTTTCGGGAACATTTGTTTAGTCTAAGTGATTTTCGGATAAGAGAAACTAAGTTTTTCGGATCTTAGTTAGACTTATCAAATGTGAAGCTTTCAGTTATTCAAGTCTAACCGAATTCCTTAACAAGAATTACTAGTTAACTAACCTAGTATTTTTGTTTAAAAGTGAAAGGTCTAAGTTTTTTTTTTTTTTTTTTTTAGAATAATTAGAACCTGATGAGAGAAATAAGATCTTTATTTTGGTCTTATTGAACAAGCGATTGTATTTGTACAATCGTTTTAGCAAAAGAACTAAAGTGCTTAGTTGATTTTTGATGTGCTAAACTATTATGGAAAATTGCTTCGGGCAATTATTTCCTAGATAACATGTTAAAACCAAATTACTTGTAGTTTCGGTTTTGATATTGGTTATCTAAAATGGTGTGTAAAACCCTCGTGCTCAAATCTTATAGGTTTGCAATTTCTCTTTGTGAGATTTGTAAGATCCTTTCGGTTTGTCCTTTATTTTTTCGTTTCTTTGTCATTTTGTGAAAAGGGGGAGAAATATATGGAGTAAACAAGTGATATTGACTTGTTGTGAGTTGGTATCACTAAGGGAAAAGACATTTGTACTAAAACGTTTATTCTAACGAATAGAGTGAAAGCATAGACTAAGGGGGAGTCACATACCATATGATATGTAGTTATGTGGAACTACATGGAAATAACAAAGATGTGCGGACTGAAAATCTACCTATCTTACCTTTAGGGGGAGTATTAGATTTGTTATTATAATGTCAGCAGCGACATTTAAGGATTGATTTTAATGCAGGTTTTATGCGTTGAACTTTGAATCAGGCATATGTGTATAATGAATTTTTGTAATTTATTTATCCATATGATGTAAGAGTTTTTTCACTAAAATTGACAAAAAGGGAGATTGTTAGAGCATAACTCGGTTGAACCCACCAAGCGTTGGTATGTCAAATTTTAGTGAATCAAAACTCATTTAAAGAGTCGCTTGATTATATATTAGAGTCAACTTCATATAGGTTAGATTGAAAGTGTTAGGAAATGAGACTTACAAGTATTACATGAAGACTTGAAGAATGTGAAGAAGTATGGAGCTATAATGACAATATCATCCTTCCTCTTGAGGTTAGTAATATTTGACTTGAACTGTTTTATTCCCTAATGTATCTTTCAAGTCGTGCATATTGAAAACATTACTGTGAAGCTGTGTATGATACTCTAGTTAGACATAGTATTAAGGAATACAATACGAGGTTTATTGCTTAACCATTAAACTTTGTGTATAAGACATTGACATGATCATATGAATGTTATTGTGATTATGTATGGGTATGAGTGAAGATTTCATCCTAGGAAACAATGTTTTACATTCGTTTAAATGAAGTAAGTTCATAAACTTGTTTTGTGAATCAAAGGGGAAATCGATAGGCTTATTGGTATTGTTATTAATTATAAAATTTATTTTTAATTACCAATATGTGTGTTTAATATAACCGCTCATAAACTTGTTTATGTATCTTGGTAAAACTATTCACAAGGCCTGACTTATGCATTGGTATGACTTTTATTAGTAAAACAGATCTTAAGTAATCACTCAAGATGGTATGATCGATTCCTTGTAAATAGCAACTTTTATCTAGTCATTGGGGAGCTGATCCTAGTAAGAGGTGCAAAAAATTTACAAGAGGGAATCGATCCTTGTAAGAGGTGCAACATGTTTTTAGTAGATGGGGGAACCGATCCTATGAACATGTGCAAAAATTTTGTAGTTTTGGGGGAATCGATCCTATGTACATGTGCAACAGAATACAGGTAGTTAACATAAGTGGTGGGGAACTGATCCTAGTACCTAGTCAACCGAATTTTGGTAACTAGCGTGACTATGCACAATACTCACATGGAGGTAGAACCGAACTTTTTTTGGTAGAACCGTGAAACCCATTATTGGTGATTTGATAGGATAATCAATCACATAGTTCTTGGAATTCAGACGAACCAATTCTAAACTTGTTTGGAAGTGTGGCAAATCGTTTCCAAGATTGTAAGTATGAAAAAGGACTTGCAAAGTAAAGATGTCGACATACTTTGAACACATGCAATAATTCTTACCTTTAATTGTTTAAAGATATTCCTTAATAGTTAAAGGAGGATCCCTGGATCGAAATAAATTAAGAATCTTTTATTTAAGGATTCTTAGTTTTTATATGCTATTTATTTTCCAGCAAATAAATGCATATCTTTAGAAAATAATAATTAGTAATGTGCATTTACTAATTATAGATTTTTCTATTGGGATTTCGGACAATATTTGGACAGTGCATTTCCTGGAATTATGAAAACGATTTTGTCTTTATTGCATATCTTTGAGAATATTCGGTTTTGGAAATTCCTTGGTGTCCAAACTTCCTTGTGTACAAATATTGAAGTTTGCATTTCGAGCAAACTAATCCTCAGAGCCAGCAAAACTACCTAGTTGTGTTGTTACTGGTGGAGCCGCCTATTCGGAGAGGAAAGTAACCTAATTAGGCGAAATCTCTTACGACCGCTCAGTTTAAAGACTTCTTTGGGATTGAGAAGCTCTATTAGTACCATTGGTGGGAAACTAGATAATTGCGGTTATTATTAGTTTTTGATTGATTAGATTGACTAACAGTTGTTGAACTTTGATTGCACCTAGTTTGTTTATGCTTGAGAATCTTCTCTTCTGATATAAGATTCACTCAAACTAGATCGAACTTTCGACGGGGATCTTTAGAATGTTTGTAGATCTAAAGATGTCTTGTGGTAATCCAACGTTAACAGACTCCCTTATGTGTATGATTGATCATAAGAGATTCAAGTTGATTGTGTGCAGGTGGTGATTGAAGATTAAATAAGATTTGAAGACAAGAAGACTTTTTGGGTTCATAATCTTTGGTGTGCACAATACTTGTTTCGGCTGGAAAGGGATCCAACTATTATCGGTTTATCTTTGTGATAGATTTGATTGATTAGTTGAGTAGATCGACATCAATACACTTCTTTGTGATTAATAGTATTGATTGCATAGTCCAACAATTACTTCGGTAGTTGTTGAGAGATTGATCTAAGGACCCGACAAAGGAGTTTATTGGTTAAACGGAAGAGCCTTTGTCAAACTCATATCACATTGTTTGAAAAAAGTTATTACCGAACATATTTGTTGTTCCTTTACTATTTGGAATACGAACCAAAGGAATTGGTTCAAGCACGTGACTTATTACAAGTTGGAAGCGTGGGAATACTGAGGGAACTAGGTGAACTATAGGTTTAGTTGCTTGGTCTCAACTATACGAAGTTGGTTTGATTTTGTATAGTGGCTTAATTCTGAGAGTATTCAATTATGGACTAGGTCCCGGGGTTTTTCTGCATTTGCGGTTCCTCGTTAACAAAATCTTGTTGTGTCTTTTACTTTTTTTATTTTTGTAGGATCAGAATATCGCAATAGCAATGATCTTGCGAAATCACCATCAAAAGTAAACTGCGAAGCCGTCGTAGATTAACTACAAAAACGACATAAAGAATGACGACAGCTTAAACACGAGAAAAGTGTGATGCTCTAGCGAAATTTAGGATGTTTGCATTTTTAACATTTGTATACTTACGAAAATACCGCAAGATAGATCCGAAAATAAAGGATAGATTAGCTGTTATCCACTGTGTAATACACTATATAAGGAGCCGATCAGGCGTAAGGAAGGAGAGATAATTTTTGGAGTGTTGAAAAAGTTTTGAGGAGAGAGAAAGTCCAAAACAGTGTTGATTTCACTTCCTTCTTGTAAAATTTCTAGATTCAATTAATAAAAAGTGTCGTTATTGATCTTAAGAAATGTGTTGATTGTTATGAATTCTTGTGAGGGATGTATTGTAGGATTTCCTGCAACTACATAATGGTGCTAGAAACAGGGAGGTGATTGAATTGTGGTTTGAAGGAATTTGGGGTAATTGGTGAAGAATTTTACATAGTTTTCAACAGTTCATTAAGATTGAAAAGGTGGCTAGAAGAAGAAATGCTTCAAGACAACCAACAATTGTTAGAAGGAGTAACAGGCTTACTGGAGAAGGAAGAAATGAAATTGTGGAATCTTCAAGAATGAACACAAGAAATAATGGAGAGAATCAAGTTCAACAATCAATTCAGCGTGCCCCAACGCCAAATAGAACTACAGATTATGACAAAGTGAGTATACACACTCGGCGGTCAGATTCAGCAGAAGAAGTGGAAGAAGAGCAACAATTAAGAAATGGTAGACAAGTAGTAAGAAACCGAGAAGCAGTTGGAAGAGTAATCCATGAAAATGAAGAAATTGGAGCACTAGAGGCATTTAGGCAAAGGATACACGAAGAAAGGAGATTAGAAGAGGAAGAACGTGCAAATCTGACAAGGCAAAATCATGAATTGAGGATGGAAAACATGAGATTACAAAATAGAAGGTCAAGAAGTACTACAAGATCAATCTCACGATCAATTAGAAGTGAAGTGAGACGAAATTCGCCTATGGTAAATATTGGAGAAGGAAATCGAGAAGAAATACAAAATCCAAATGAAGAACGTCGCAAAAGGAGAGAAATAATTGAAGATCGTTACATCCCACAAGGTGAAATTCTCCAAAATGGAAAAAACAACAAGAATTAGGAGAATAGGCGACGTCAAGAACGAAATAATCAAGATGGCGAAGAAAATCAGGAAGAAGGAAGGAGAATATTACATGGGAGAGAAATTCAAAGAAATCAACATGTAATTGAAGATGAACTCGAGAGCCATTATGTCGAACAAGCATGTCTAGCTTGCGAAAGGGAAAGGTTGAGAGCAGAAGTGGAGGAACAAGAGCTCCAAGAGGCAATACGCCAGAACAATTATGATAATCGAGAAACAAAGCATGAACAAAATCGCAATAATGGAAATATGAATGAGGAATATGATAGAATACAAAGGATAGCTGAAAGGCAACAAAGAGAATTGATAAGGAATGACCAAAATCGCAGAGGAGAAAATGAGAGCTACAATCATGTGCGAACTCATGAAGGAGATGAAAGAGGAGATCGCAGGGAAAAACGAGAAGAAAATAATGAAGAAGAAAATCAAAATTTCGCAAGACAAGACAGACATGAACGTAGAAGAAGAGAAGCACAATTAAAGAGACCAATGGACCAAAATCCTGGAATAAATGATCAAATCTTAAAAGAATTAGCGGATATGAGAGGAATGCTAAATAACAGAAAAGAAGGAGGCAGAATAAAATTGGATGAAGCTATAGAAGAAGATGCAAAAACTCCATTCACACAAGAAGTACAATTAGGAGGAATACCCCCAAAGTGTAACCTACCTGCGTTAACTAGCATCTTTGACGGGACAACTTGTGTAATTCAACACATTAAAGATTATGTGAGATGTATGCTACAGTGGGAGAATCATGATGCTGTATTGTGAAAATATTTTGTTTCAAGTCTAACGGGAGAGGCCTTAAAGTGGCTTGAAGGTTTACCAAAGAATACCATAACATCTTTCATCCATCGGCAGACTGCGTTCTTAGGGGTGTATATAAGTAATTATTCCTTGCGACCTGGTATTGAAGATTTATTTGGGTTAAAACAAAGGGTTGGCAAAAGTTTGAAGCATTTAACCACGAGGTGGAAGACAATGTGTAGTGATATGGCTGGTCGTGTGGATGAGAGATATCTCATTTTATCATTTATTATTGCAATATTCGCAACCAATCTGCTGTATATTCAAATTTTCAGAGTCAAGAACACGATCACAATGACTGAATTGCGAGAGCTTCAGGAAGAATATATTGCTCTTGAGGAAAAACAAAATGAGATGGAATCATACCCAGTTGCGAACACAAGTTCAAAAGCAGCGAATGCAAACCTATTACCGAAATTGATAAACACAGTGGCGAGCACTTCACAGACACAACAAGAAAAGATGATGGAGAATAGTCAGAAGAAGCTAGTAGCTATGGGGAGTCGTGATCAAGAAGAATTTTAAAGAGAAAGAAACTTCTATAGCCGAGGTGGAAATAATAAGATTCCAAGACTTGATCAACTGCAAGAAACATATGGAGGTCAAAGGAAAAATTATCACAGAGGCTAAGGAAATCATAAGATGATATGGGAAGAGATCAAGATGCCACCTCTGAGTGCTAGTGTAGAAAAAATATGGGAAGCTATAATCTTGATGGAGAATATACTAGCACCCTAGAATATGGGAAAAGAGCCACCTCCAAATCACCGAAGTCAATAATTTTGTTCTTACCTTCATTTTCATGGACATTCAACAAATGAATGCAGAAATATAAAGAGGATCATTATCAGAATGATAG
The DNA here is from genome assembly GCA_023529315.1 of Papaver bracteatum. Taxonomy (NCBI): domain Eukaryota; kingdom Viridiplantae; phylum Streptophyta; class Magnoliopsida; order Ranunculales; family Papaveraceae; genus Papaver; species Papaver bracteatum. Next base: position 1,715,676 of record JAJJWX010000997.1, read on the forward strand.
ATCAGGGAAAATTAAATCATTTTCTCATGGGACAACCTCAATCTCAACCGTTACCACCTCCATCAGAAATTCGCAGAGTTAATACAACAAAGGGAGGAGAAACATTTGTAATAGAAGTTGGAGCAAAAGCGAAGAATCTGTTTTGTCACTCTATTGTACATTCATAAAAAACGATTAAAGACTTTCACGATAATGTTCTGAGCAGAGTTTTGCAAGAGGTGCAGATGGGAGAGAAATAATGAACATTGCGAAGGTCTCGCCGTTAAAAGACTGGCAAAAGCAGACTATTTCCTTCACCGCAGAAGAAGTACCTGAAGGTGGAGAAATGCATGAAAACCCATTGGTGGTGAGATTAGAGATTAATCCAAAACCACGTGATGATGAAGATGATGAAGCCGAGGACTCATGGGTAATCAACAGAGTTTTAATTGATACTGGAAGTTCTGTGGATATCCTGTTTTATCATGCTTATAAAACTATGGGTGGAAAATATGAAGATTTGATACCTTCAACTTACAAAATCTATGGTTTCAACGGAACTGCTAATAAACCTAAAGGTGAAGTCACTATGCAAGTTCCATTGAAAGGAATATCTTCTGAAATTCTGTTCTGTGTTGTCGACATGGAGTCACCATACAACGCCTTAATTGGCAGACCTTGGCTACATTAGATTATAGGCGTAGCATCGATATTTCATCAATGCATCAAGTTCCCTCATCCGAGTGGAGTTGGCATTATAAAAGGAGATTGGATTGAAGGAAAGAAGTGTTATGAAATTGATGTTGAGTCATGCGAAGAACGAACTACAGAGAAAGATAATTGGAAACGTAACATCAAAGGAAATCAGAGAAGTGAGAGATTGATGGTTGATGCAGTAGAGAAGACAAAAGAAGAAATGTTGCGAAGTAAATGTTTGCTGAAAATAGGAAGTGGCGAAACGTTCGCAGAAAGCAAGAAATCCGTAGAAAATATCAATGATGCAGAGGCAGAAAGCAGCAAAGGTAAGAAACTTAGAATTTGATATCAGAATAAAATTGAGAAAAGAAAGAAAAATATATGACTGATTTGTTACAAAAAAATTCAAAAAATATATTTTATGGAATGACAAAGACGAAATTACAATAAGAGCTGAAATGCAAAAATAGAATAATCAGAACAATCAGAATGGGGCAAACCTACTATAGTGTGCACCCTAGTTTGCGAAATCAAAATTTCGCAAGAGGCAAATGTAAGACCTAAAGTGTGTCATAGAAGGGGGTACCTATTGCATGACTCAGCGAAAAGGTTACACCGCTACTGGAACCTGAGTCATGGAGATATGGGGTCAATAAAAACCCATATAGGAGAGATACCTTGGATTTTCAACCTAGACTTATGATTTAGGTTGGACGACTGAGGGACTCTTCTAAGGGGTGCAGAATATGATCAAGGCGCCGAGGTACACGGTTATGCCAAGAGTGCCTGGGGCGTCTGGAGCGTACCTGGCCATTCTTGGAAAGTCTTGACTATAATGCACTCGGTCTGAAAAAAACCCCACTTAGGGTACATTCTCGTAACCATAAGCCATATAGGCAAAAGGGATAAGAGGCTGCGAAAACAACTGGTTGTTGTTAAGACCGGATGGGAGGATCCAACCTTGTATGGTAAAGGTACGTCTCCTTGAAGGGGTAACCAGGGGAAAGATAAGGGTGACACCCTCCATTAGGGAGTTGATAAGTGTCTTAAGACGCAAATGTCATGAGGCTTTATTTTCGCAAGAATATTTAGGATTGTCATATTTGTGCGACAATCCTGATGAGGCAATAATACAAAAGAGAAAGATAAGACGAGATCAATGGGTCAGTACATGAAAGTGTAAGGACGTCCTGCGATTTCGTCGCACGACGACAATGTCATGGGGCTTTATTTTCGCAAGAATATTTAGGCCTGTCATATTGTCGCAACAAAAATCATAAGAGAAAAAGGTTAAGGGGTTTTTGCATGAAAATGCAAAGACGTCCTGCGATTTTGTCGGAATGACAAGAGGTGGCAAAATTAGACCTTTACTTAGGAAGGAAAAATAAAACCACATCAGAATACAAGAAAGATTGCAATCCTAAAATATGTGTGATTATGCAGAAATAAATGTGAGATATGGGAATGCATATACTGAAAGATTTCGCAAGAATCTTACTATACAAAGGTAACTTGCTTAATCTTTCATTTGAATACAAATAACAGAGGCAAGTATGGGAATGCATAAAACGAGAAAATGTTATTTGTCTTCATATGATAGAATTACGCATAAGATAAAAGATTAATACTTGTATATTGATTAACCCATATTGCAAAAGAAAGAATTGTGTTCTCTAACACTTGCAGGTAGAAACAAAAAGAAATAAGAACTTTTATCGGAAACTGAAGAAATTCGCAACGATAGATTACAAAAATATAAGATTAAAGGACAAATATACAGATATTACAAAAAATCAAAGAAGGAAGCAAAAATTATTTCTTACTTGATTCTTCATCATCCTCATCAGACTCTTCTCCTTCCTCACTAGCATCAGACTCTTCTTCTTCTATATCTTCATCAGATTCTTCTTCTTCGCTAGCATCACTATCAGAGATGACCAAATCAGGAGTGTTCTTTGGGACTTCATCTAAAAGACAAGGGTATGTGGAATGCAGAATGTTATTGTCATCACAACCCATTTTGATAGTATGGTTGAGAAAAAGAGTAGCATCATTTTTAAATTTCGCAACAGTAATTTTCAACTGGCTCTTCAGCTTAGAACATTTATCATTGCGAGAAGCAAGATCCTTTGCGAGTTTCGCTTTCTCAATTTCAAGTTCTTTAATTCTTTTGCGAAACCTTTCTCCAGCCGCTATAAACATACAACAGCAAATCAGTGACTTGGTGGAAATTTATGAGAGACAAATAATTAACAAGTAAGAATAGTTAACAACCTTCTCTATCAGAGATCATATCCCTAATCAAGGTCGTTTGCGCTGCTTGGAGACTAACATTTACACCTAAATTATTTATGGTGTTATCTAGAACTTTCGAATCCCAAGCGATATCATCATCATTATGTATTAGAAGACATGAGCGAACTTGGATTTATCTTTCACTAAGTATAGCGTTTTGGCGAATAGCTTCATCTCGTTCAATTTGAATCTCAAGAAGAGTTTCATGGAATTTCGCTAAAATTTGAGCACCTTGGAGAGCAATACGATCTTTTTCATCTATGAGACTACTATTCTTGGTCCTTAAATTATTAATTTCCTCTTTAGAGTTAAGATAGAAATGCTTGAATTTATTGGCTAAGCCCAAGCTGGATCTATGGTCAATCTCTAAGAGGCAAAGTTTGGATATGAGTTCATCTACGGAAAGGGATTTAATCTTGTCGTTTGAAAAACTATTTAAAGAATTATTAAGGAGTTCTAGCAGGGTATCATTATCTATGGGTTCGGGAAAATAACGAAAAATGGTAGCTTCATCAGAAAGACCATAAACGTCTGCGAAAATGGTAAATCATATGAGGAAAGATAATGAGAAAACGAAATGAAGAAAAGGAAGAAAAGCTTTATACCATAGAGTTTCTTATTGGCATCTTGAAGACTAGATATTTTGTTCTTCTGAGTGGAATTTTCAAAATCCAACTGCTTATTCTTTTCACGAAAATCAGCAGCTTCAGCCTCCAGTTCTTCGTTTTTCTTGCGAAGTTCAAGACTCTTTGTAGGACCATAATATCACTACATCTATTCTCTGCGAGATTAACAACGCTTCCCAGCGAGCATCACCGCAAGATCATCAACTACACTTTGCGAGTGTCACAAAATCAGTCAAAGGAACGACGCAATAAATGATGAGTAATGAAAACTTGAGAAAAGCATGTTTATCCTGCGATAGTTACAAAACTGGAGAGAGTGAACATTGTAACTAATCGCGGTACAATCGCAGAATCAACCCGAAATAATAGGGAAACTTAGATGTCATCCATTATGTAGTTACCCTATAAATATAGGTCCAATCTGTCCAGAAGGGGATGATGTATTTTTTTGAGAGTTAAGAAAATCTTGAGGAGAGAGAAACTTCAAGAGAATAGTTGTAATTTTGAATTCTATCATTTCTGTAAACATTTCTGAAACCAAAATAATAAAATGTCGTTTTTCATCTTCAATTATGAGTTGATTATAGCAAGATCTTAACAAGGGTGTAGTGTGGGAAATCCTGCAAATACATTTTGGCGCCCGAAACAGGGAGAATCAAGTTAAGAAATCTCTAATTACAATTTGAAAATTTGAAGAAATCATTAGAGTTGAAGAAATGGCTAGAAGAAGAAAAAATACACCAGAACCACCAACAACTATGAGGAGGAGTAAAAGACTTGCAGGAGAAGAAACAAATGAATTAGGAGATTCTTCAAGGATAAGAACAAGAAGAAATAGAACAAGGATTGAAGGAGAATATCAAATCCCACAACCTAATCAACAAACACCGATCCAAAATAAAAATGTGGATTATGATAGAGTGAGTGTGCATACTTGGAGATCAGACTCGATGGAAGATGTAGAAGATCAATAATTAAGAGACGGAAGAAGAGAAGAAAGAAATCAAGGAATGGTTGAAGGATTAATTCACGGAGGAGATGAAAATGAAACAGCAAATGATCCAAGACAAAGAATACAAGAGGAAATAAGATTAGAGGCGGAAGAGCGTGCAAATTTAACAAGACAAAATCACGAGTTGAGAATGGAGAATTTGAGATTACAAAATAGAAGATCAAGAAGTACTGTTAGATTGAATTCAAGATCAGTAAGGGAAGAATTAAGGCCAAATTCCCCATTAAGAAATGCTAGAGGAAATGTTCAAGAAGAAATGCAAAATCTAAATGAAGAGCAACGTCATAGAGAAGAAGAGGTAGTAGAAAATTACCATGATCCGCGTGGCGAAAATTTGGATAATAGACTTAACAACAGAAATCAAGAGGGAAGAAACAACCAAAATGATGAAGATAATCCAGAAGAAGGTAGGAGGATATAACATGGGCGAGAGATCCAGAGAAATCGAAGAATAATTGAAGACTAAATTGAGAGACATTATGCTGAACAAGAACGACTAGCTCGCGAGAGAGAAAGATTGAGGGCAGAATTAGAAGAACAAGAATTTCAAGAGGCAGTACGAAAAAATAACCATGAAAATCGAGAAAGGAGACGGACGCAAAATCGCCATAATGATAATATTCAGGAAGAATATGATAGAATACAAAGGAGAATAGAAAGACAGCAAAGAGAAATGATGAGAAATAAAGAAATTCGCAGAGAAGAAAATAGACAGTATAATCAGTTACGATGGCAAGAATAAGTTGAAGCAGAAGATTGCAGAAGAAGAAATATGGATGTAGATGAAGATATACAAAATCTCGCAAGACAAGAAGTACATGAACGCAGAAGAAGGGAAGCAGCGTTGAAAATACCAATGGACCCAAATTCAGCTGCGAATGAGCAAATTTTAAGAGAGTTAGCAGAGATGAGGGGAATAATAAATAACAGAAAAGAATGAGGTAGAAGGAAACTCGATGAAGCTATTGAAGAAGCTGCGAGAACTCCATTTACTCAAGAAGTACAGTTAATAGGAATACCTCCTAAGTGCAACTTACCAGCATTAACCAGCATTTTTGATGGAACTACTTATGTTGTACAACATGTTAAGGCTTATGTTAGGTGTATGCTGCAATGGGAGAATCATGATGATGTATTGTGTAAATATTTTGCATCTAGCTTAACTGGCGAGGCGCTAAAATGGTTTGAGGGATTACCAAAAAATACTATAACTTATTTTAATTATTTACAAGCTACATTTCTGGGAGCATATATAAGCAACAATTCATCGCGGCCAGGTATTGAAGATGCGTTTGGGTTAAAACATAGGGTTGGTGAGAGTCTGAAACATTTAACCATAAGATGGAAGACAATGTGCAGTGAGATGGCGGGAAGATTTGACGAGAGATATATTATCTTGTCTTTTATCAATGCAATGTTCGCGACCAATCTGTTGTACATACAAATTTTCAGAGTCAAGAATACAATCACTATGACTGAACTGCGAGAAATACAAGAAGAATACATTGCTTTGGAGGAGAAACAAAATGAGATGGAATCATATCCCATCGCGAACACCAATTCAGTAGCAGCAAATGGGAGTTTAATTCTTAAAATGATTAACAATGTGGCGAGCTAATCGCAAGTACAACAAGAGAAAGTGGATACCGATAACCAGCAGAAATTGGTAGCTATGGGCAGTCGAGATCAAAAAGAATATGAAAGGGAGAAGAATTATTACAACCGCGTAGGGAATAATAAGATTCAAAGGCTTGATCAGCCGCAAGAAACTTATGGTGGACAGAGACAAAACAATTTCAGAAGCCAAGGAAATCAGAGGATAATATGGGAAGAAATTAAGATGCCTCCTCTAAATGCTAGTATAGAAAAAATCTGGGAAGCTATCATTTTGATGGAAAATATACCCTCTCCGTGGAATATGGGAAAAAAACCACATCCTAATAATCGTAGTCAAGAATTTTGTCCTTACCATCACTTTCATGGTCACACAATAATTGATTGCAGAAATGTAAAGAGAATAATTTTAAGGATGATTGACCAAGGAAAGCTAAACCTCTTTTTAGTAGAACAACCACAATCTCAGCGATTGCCTCCAGCACAAGAAATTCGCAGGGTAAATACTATAAAAGGAGCAGAATCATTCGTAATAGCTAAAGCAAATAATTTGTTTTGTAACTCCATTATACATTCACACAGAATAATAGAGGATCTCTATGATAATGTTCTAAGCAGAGTCTTCGCGAGAGACACATATGGAAGAGAGATAATGAATATCGCGAGAGCCTCGCCATTAGAAGAATGGCAGAAACAAATTATATCTTTTACTGCACAAGAAGTACCAGAACCTAGCGAGTAGCATGATAATCCATTGGTAGTAAGATTAGAGATAAATCCAAAGCAAGTAGAAGAATATGGAGGAAATGATGATGAAAATGAAGATTCTTGGGCTATCAATAGAGTTCTAATAGACACATGAAGCTTAGTTGATATACTATTTTATCATACCTATAAGACCATGGGTGGAAGAGACGAAGATCTAATTCCATCAACATATAAAATCTATGGTTTTAATGGTACTGCCAATAAACCAAGAAATTGAAATGCGGATTCCATTGAAAGGGATAACTTCCAAGATCTTGTTCTGTGTTGTTGACATTGAATCACCTTAAAATGCCCTGATTGGTCGACCTTGGCTACATGGGATATTAGGTGTAGTATCTACTTTCCACCAGTGTGTTAAATTTCCTCATCCTAATGGTGTTGGAGTAATTAAGGGAGATTGGGGAGAAATCAAGAAATGTTATGAGATTGATATAAAATCTTGCGAAGAAAGAGCTGAGAAGAAGAGAAATTGGAAGTACAACATCAAGCAATGACAGAGAGCTGAAAGATTGATGATTGATTCAATAGAGCAGCGAGAGGAAGAAAATGGCAAGCAAATCACAGATAAAGAAGAAAGAGCGAAACGTAACAGAAAAGCAGAACCAAAAGATAGTAAGTAGAAAGGTAAAATGATAAAAGCTTATGCAGAATTTGTTTGAAGAAAATACAAATGAAAAGAGTACTCAGTTTGAAAAAATTGCAAAATTTTACAAGAAAATCAAAGAAATAAAATTTTATCAGAGTTACAATGCTCGTGAGAAACGCGAATACAATTTCGCAGAGATTAATAGAATGGGACGAACCTTTATGGCGTGCACCTTAGTTCGCGAATACAATTTCGCAAGAGGCAAATGTAAGACCTAATAGTGCATCATATAAGGAGGTATATCTTGACATGAATCAGCGATAAGGTTATACCACTGCTGGAACTTGAGTTATGCAGATGTTGGGGTTAAAGAAAACCTATCCAGGAGAGGGATCTTGGATTTCCAATTATATAAGGTTATACCCTGATTGGACGACTAAGGAACTATTATAAGAAGTGCAAAGTATGACCAAGGCGCCGAGGTACACGGTTGATCCAAGGGTGCCCGGGGCGTACGAAACTACCCTGGCCATTCTTGGTAAGTCGACTATGATGCACTTGGCCCGAAGAAAACCCCACTTAGGGTGCAGTCTTGTAACTATAAGCCATATAGGCATAAAGGACAAGAGGCTGCAAAAACAGCAGGTTGTTGGAAAATCTGGATGGGAGGAGCTAGTCTTGTATGGCCGATGTTCCCTCCTTGAAGGGGCAACCAGGGGGAAGATAAAGGCGGCACCCTCCATTAGGGAGCTGATAAGTGTCTAAAGACGGCAATGTCATGGGGATTTATGATCGTAAGAACATTTAGGCCTGTCATATTGTTGCGTGACGAAAGTTATACAAAGGAAAATAGCCAAAAGAGAAAAAGTTAAGATGAGATCAATGGGTTTTTACATTTAACAAGTGTAAAGACATCCTGCGATTTCATCGCAAGACGGCAATGTCATAAGGATTAATTCTTGCAAGAGAGTTTATACTTATCATATTGTCGCAGAGATATTGAAAAAATATTGATAAGACAAGATCAATGGGTCAATGCATGCAAATGTAAAGACGTCCTGCGATTTTGTCGCAAAAAGAAAAGATGTGGCAAAATAAGACCTTTAATTAGGAAGGCATAATAAGACCATAAGATTATTGTGATAATGATCGCCGATAATCAGGCAAATTATTTCTAGCGATAGCATCACCGATAATCAGTCTAATTTAATTTGATTCACAACTAATATCTAATCTCTACTCAATTTTTTCATATTGCAGATGAATAATAGAGGCAAGTATGGGAATGCATAGAATGATGAAATTATTATTCATCCACATATGATAAAATTGCATAGATAATACATTTATAAAAATGATTAAAGGATAATAATTCTGATTGATTGATTATGTTGCAGAAAAAGAATTGTTTTCTACTTCATACAGATAAAAGCAAAAGAAGTTTACACATCAAGTCGGAGAAACTCGCAACGATGTTACGAGAAGTAAAAAGTAAATGTACAAAATTTACAAAGAAGAAAAAGAGAAGAAACAATACTAAGTGGATCAATCAACACCTTCATCAGAACTCTTTTCTTTTTCAAATTTCTCTTCATTGCCAGATTTCTCTTCTTCATCATTATCATTATCCTCCATATCTATGTCGGATTTCTCCTCCTCGCTAGATAACTCTTTATCATATTCGCTAGACTCAGCTTCGCTATCAGAGATAATTAAATTTGGGGAATCAGCTGGAACTTCCTTTGCAAGATCGGGGTATATAGAATGAGGGATACCATGATCATTAAAGACTAGTTTAACAGCGTCATTATGAACACGGAGAAGGGTATTGCTAAAATTTGAAGATGAGATTTTCAATTTATCCTTCAATATAGAATACTTTTCATTGCGATAAGATAGACTTCTGGCGAGTTGGTTTTTCTCTTCTCGTAACACATCAAATCTTTTACGATAATTCTTTTCGGATGCTGCAAGCAAACGACAACAAAATTAGTACATATAAGGATGATTCAATTAGGAAATAATTCAGGGAAATCATAAGAGTGATAACCTTCTCTTTCAGAAATCATGTCTTTAATTAAAGCCGCTTGATCAACATGAAGACTAACATCTACACCTAAATTAGTTCTGGCGTTATCAAGAATCTTTGCAGCCCAAGCAAACTCATCATGACTATTAATAAGGAGACGAGATCGAACTTGGGTTTCCCTCACAAGAAGATCTTCATTCTCGCGAATAAGATTATATCTTTCCATTTGAACGTTAAGAAGAGTTTTATGGAAATTTGCTAGGGTTTTGGAGCCATTTTAAACGGCAAGATCTTTCTCGTCAACGAGATCACTATTCCTTTTTCTTAATCTATCTATTTCTTTCTTCGAATCAAGAAAAAAACGCTTATACTTGTTGGTCAAACCTAAATTGAATCTGTGTTCAATTTTTAAGAGATTAAATTTGGATTTAAGTTCATCTATGGAGAGGGATTCAATCTTATCATTTGAGAAATTACTTAAAGAATTATTAAGATTAGCAAGAAGGGTATCATCATCTATAGGGTCAGGAAAAGATTGGAAGAGTGTAGCCTCGTCAGTAAGACCATAAATATCTGCAAAAATGGTTGCTTGAATAAGCTGCGATAGGGTGAGAAGAATTAAAAGAGAAAATAAATAAATCATACCATAGAGTTGTTGATTGGCTTTATCAAAGATCAGAGATTTTTTGCTTGTCAACTGAAGCTTCAGTCTCCAACTGCTTATTTTTTCTACGAAGTTCAATAACTTCAGCTTCTAGTTTTTCTTTATCTTGACGAATATTAGCAGCTTTCTTTTCATAAATAATACGCCTATTGTCTAAATCAGAAGCAACAGCAAAAGCGGCTCTTCCAACCTGCGATAGAACTATATAAATCAATATTTGACAAAGATATCAGTAGATACACAAAAAGTATGAACAAGTAAAAACTTACCAGGATTCCAAGTGAATTCAAAAGACTTGGAGTTAGCGATCTTGAAACCCCGCGAAGGGTATCGCTGTCAGCTAGTATGGGAGCATCGCAGACATTGGCGAGAGATTGGGATATTTCATTAACATCTTTATCTCCATACTCATTTGGTAAACCAAACATATTCTTGCCAAAAAATTTGGATAAACGAGCCATCGAAGAATCAGAAGAATCAGAATTCTTTATAGAAGGGAAGCTGTTATCATTGAAATCCTCTTCATTATTGTCCTTATCAAGATCAACACTTGGATTTTCTGGAGTGGGTTGAGGAGTTGAAGAAGAAGAAGGTCGGGTTTTCCTTTTCTTCAAAGGAGGATCGCCAAATTATTCACCACGAGGGACAGAAGACTTTCCTTTGGGAGGAACAGTAGATTTATCCTGATCGCCAGAATCTTCACCGCGAGGGGCAGAAGACTTTCCTTTAGGAGGAACAATAGATTTATCCTTTGAAGGTTTCTCCTTAATCCTCACAGGTTTTATTGGCCTTAGTTCTTCAATTTCCTGCGAGCACAGATGAAGATAAGAAATAGGGGCAACAATATATTGTTAAAATTTATGAAGAGATATTTCTTACTTCATCTGTTAAAGATTTAAGAGCTAAGAAAGTGCTGGGTTTCCTCAAAGCCTGGTAGCTAAGCTTCATTCTGTTAATCTGGAAAAGAGTGAAGTAATTAGCGAAAATATGAAAATATGGGGAAAATAGTGAATAATGATTATACCAAAAATCGAAGAAAATATACCTCTTTAGTTCTTTCAGGCCAATTGAAGACCCAAGGTTGATATTCTGAAAGATTCGCGGGTAATTCGCGAGAACCGGAAATATAAGGACCCTCAAGACATAATGGAAAAATAAACCACTTGTCATCGCTAGAATGGAGAGAGCCTTGGTTGGTAGATGTATGCCAATCAATATCCAGCATAAGAGATTTATTGTCAGCGACCTTTTATTTTTTCAAACGAACACCCCAGCAAGTGCTATCCCTCTTAATAGGGACTATTTTATAATTTACAAAGAAGTTGTCCACAGTATAATCTGCAGAGACGATGGGGACATCTTTAAATTGAGGATTCTTTGCATATTCAAGGTAGCGAGATCCTTTGCCAGCTCCGCGAGAGGCATATTCAAGCATCAATCTGATACAATCTCCACCTAATTAATATATTGCTCGCGAGAACCTCTCGTCAGATATTATTTGATAGAATAATGGGAGTTCTTGGTCATAAAGAGGAATGGGAAGACCAGCCTCAAGTTGACCTAGCGACACTATAACCTTTTCGCGAGAGCATTGATGATCAGTGAATAATTTGAGAGAGAGTTCGGATCTTGAATTCTGATTTGAAATTGTAGACAAAGTAAAACCTTTGATCTTGAGTTTTTCTTGCATCTCACCAAAAGCAATCAAATTTTTAGCACCAGCGATAACCATCTTTCAAGTATGGGAATGAAGAAAAAGGTTGAAAAATAAGAAAGGAATCACAACGATAACAAACGCGCAATTTACGGAAGAACAATAAACTTGCAGAGAAGTTACGCAGAGAAAGAAGAAGAAAGTAAAAAGAGGAAAAGAAAAGAATGAAAGGAGTATTTATAGAAGAAAAGGTTTCTCGAGAAGATGAACGCAATAAATGCTAAGAAAAGACATGAATGGTCAGATCACAGCGGTTAGAGAGGACGTGTCATAAATTCATTAGAAGAGAGAATATGTGAAAATAGCTGGCGAAGGGTACAGAAACGTGTCAGAACAGAGATTAATGAAGAGATAAGTAGTTGCGGCATTTTTAAAAAAAAATTCTCATGATCTTCTCTTCTTCGCAGAAAAGACATGAAAAGAGGCAAGATGTAGGACCAGAATATCACTACATCTATTCTCTGCGAGATTAACAACGCTTCCCAGCGAGCATCACTGCAAGATCATCAACTAAACTTTGCGAGTGTCACAAAATCAGTCAAAGGAACGACGCAATAAATGATGAGTGAAGAAAACTTGAGAAAAGCATGTTTATCCTGCGATGGTTACAAAACTGGCGAGAGTGAACATTGTAACTAATCGCGGTACAATCGCAGAATCAACCCGAAATAAGAGGGAAACTTAGCTGTCATCCATTATGTAGTTACCCTATAAATATAGGTCCAATCTGTCCAGAAGGGGATGATGTATTTTTTTGAGAGTTAAGAAAATCTTGAGGAGAGAGAAACTTCAAGATAATAGTTGTAATTTTGAATTCTCTCATTTCTGTAAATATTCTGAAACCAAAATAATAAAGTGTCGTTTTTCATCTTCAATTATGAGTTGATTATAGCAAGATCTTAACAAGGGTGTAGTGTGGGAAATCTTGCAACTACACTCTTCTTCTCAAGAGTATCACGTATTCTTTCCAAATCTGAGGCAACAACGAAAGAAGCTCTTCCAGTCTGCGAAAGAAAGCAAAAATTATCAAGATAGATATAATTTTGAATTATAAGTATGAAGAAGAAACAAAGAAATGAAAGAATACCAGAATACCAAGTGAGTTCAGAAAGTCAGGAGTCACTGATCTAGAAACTCCGTGAAGAGAACTATCACCATCCAATAGAGTGGAGTCACAGATATTCGTAAGAGATTTTCATGTATTGGTGAGATTGTCATTACCAATCCCTTGCATGGAATCAGAAAAGATGCTATACAATTGTGTCATTGAAGACTCAGAAGAGGCACCGTGTTTTGCGAATACATCATCGTTATTTGCACTCTCATCAAAATTGGAACTTGAGGGAGAAGGAGAACGAACTTTTCTTTGAAGACGGGGCAGCAGATTTTTCCTTCCAAAGAGCACTTTTAGCCTTGCCTTTGGTTTTCACAACATTAGACCCTTCTTCTTCCGCAACTACAATGCCAATCTATGCAAACGAATGAAGATAAGAAACATAGGCAACAATATTGTTAAAAATGGCAAAGGAAATTATTTCTTACTTCATCCGTGATCAAGCGAAGTGCTGCTAGGGTGCTTTCCTTGCTAGTTATCTTGTAGCCTCTTCTCAACTTGGTAATCTGAAGTTTTCGCAAAGTTAATAAGTATAAAGGGGAATGAAGATAATAGACTGAACCAAAAAAACATACCTCTTTATCTTTCCCAGGACAATTAAATACCCAAGGTTGGTAAGTAGCGAGATTCGCAGGAAGCACGTTTGAACCAGAAACATAAAGGCCCCTCATAATCAGTGGAAAGACGCACCACTTTTCATCTTTTGATTGGCGAGGGGTTTTATTCTTTCCATAATGCCAATCAATGTCAGGCATAAGCTTTTTATCGTCATCAACATTTTCCTTCCTCTTCAAGCGAATACCCCAGCGAGTTTTGACGTTCTTCATAGGTATTAGTTTATAATTATCAAAGAAGCTTTCTGCGATGTATTTTTCGGGAATAATTTCTAATTCCTTAAATTCAGGATCCCTAACATCTTTTGAATAAAGATACCCTTTGCCAGCACCACGGTTGGCGAATTCAAGCATTAAGCGAATGCAATCCCCACTTAATTAATATATTGCCCGGGAGAACTTCGCGTGGGAGAGTATTTCATAGAATAAATGAAGATTAGGATCATAAAGAGGGATAGGAAGGCCAGCGAGAATCTGACCCAGCGAAACTATGATCTCTTTATCATCACAGTGATAATCAGAAAATAACTTAGCAGAAAGAATGGAAGTGGCTTCTTGATGAGGAATAGTGGATAATGTGAAACCTTTATTTTGGAAATCTTTCTGAATTCCCTCAAGAGAAGTTTTAGCTTTATGACCACTTGGAGGAATTTTAAGTATATGAATGAAGGAGAAATTAAAGATCGAAAAAAAATAAAAAACAGGAAAAATTACAGCAGCAGCAGATACGGAACTTACGGAAGAACAATGAAATAAAGTTGCAGAGAAGTTAAAAAAGAAGTAAAAAAGAAGAGAAGAGAAGAATGAGAAGAATATATATAGAGAGAAGAGATCTCGAGAAGATAAACACACTTAATGCCAAGAGTAGACGCGAACGGTTAAGAAGTAGCGGTTGAAAAAGATGTGTCAAGAAATGGGTAGAAGAAAAGATACGTGTAATAAATACTGCATAGAATACAAAATCGTATCAGTACAAAAGAATATGGAAAGATGAACAACTGTGGCATTTTGAAGTACAGTTTCTCATGACATTCTCCCCTTCGCAGAGAAGACATGAGAAGAGGCAAGATGTAGGATCAGAATATCGCAATAGCAATGATCTTGCGAAAGCACCATCAAAAGTACACTGCGAAGCCGTCGCAGATTAACTACAAAAATGACGTAACGAATGACGACAGCTTAAAAATGAGAAAAGTGTGATGATCTAGCGAATTTTAGGATGTTTGCGAAAATACCACAAGACAGATCCGAAAATAAAGGATAGATTAGCTGTCATCCACTATGTAATACACTATATAAGGAGCCGATCAGGCGTAAGGAAGGAGAGATAATTTTTGGAGTGTTGAAAAAGTTTTGAGGAGGGAGAAAGTCCAAAACAGTGTTGTATTTTTGATTTCACTTCCTTCTTGTAAAATTTCTAGATTCAATTAATAAAAAGTGTCGTTATTGATTTTAAGAAATGTGTTGATTGTTATGAATTCTTGAGAGGGATGTATTGTAGGATTTCCTGCAACTACAATTTTCGCAATTATAATTGTTTTATTATAATTAGAAGTAAAATACACAAACGTTAATTCCTATTTTACTTGATAGATAATCCCTAGAGTTGGGTTAAGTCAGAACCTATTATCAAATAGACATACTTCGTTGTTGTATTCTCTCGATATTGTATCCATAGACGATCACACGAAGTGTGAACCAATTAATTGTATTATCTCAACTCAGTCCATTGACAATCACTTTCGGAAAAGGACTTATAGGTGGAAAAGTTTTAGATTGAGGTATATTTGGGTACCCTCGTCTTTTTCACCTACGAAGTTTTTGTTCCGTCTTTTGATAAATCAAGGTGAACATGAACCAAATGATAATTCGGTCTTATATTCCCGAAGAACAGCCTAGAAATATCAATCACCTCACAATAACTTAACTATATGGTAGTAGAACAAGTTATTGCGGAATCACAAAGAATGAGACGAAGATCTTTGTGATTACTTTTTATATCTTACCTATCGGAGATAAATCTCGAGAAAATACTAGAGAAGATGGTACTCAATACGATAGAACAAAGTAAGATCAGAACACCCAAATATAGAGAATATAGTTGGGACTGGCTTCAGAATCCCAATGAAGTCTTTAAGTCGTTAACCTATAATGGTTTTAGGAAAACCATAATGTATCCATACATGGGTTGTAGCTCTTAACTCCCATTTGAATCATTAAAACATTCTTAGAAGAAGACAATAGATGTCTCACATAAACTATTATCTCATAAGCAATTTTCAAGTGATCGAATGATCAATACGAAATACTCCGAGTCTACATCAAATGACTATCTCACACAAATCATGTAAGATGTTACCAGGTGATTTTCACATGATCATCTTTTGAATTTTGTCAAGAATAATAAGAAACATAGTTAAAGCAAAAAGCTTTCCAACACATATTTCGAGAAAGATATATACGAGTTAAACTCAGATCGAAATATCAAATGTGTATAATGTAAAGTCTATGTAGCTATACCAATTTTGTCTCAATAGGAGATAGAATATAATAGACTTCTGAGTGATAGATGAGTTCAAGTCTCCACATACCTTTTGTTGATGAATATTCACAAGCTCCCCTTAGTAGTTCTTTATCTTCAATCGATGAATGCCGTGAAGTCTAAATCTCAACTACACATTCTATCCTAATCTGAGACATAGCTATAAGTAGACTAGAAATCAAGACTTATAGCTTTGATGACTAAACTTGACAAACAAGTTTGCGATAGTAACGCTAGCGAGTTCGACTAAGAAGTGCTCTACCAATCTCCCCCTTTGTCAATTTTAGTGACAAAACTATCAATACATATGTATTACAAAATAAATAAACTTTGTAGCTTCTCATCCAAATGCTTGATTTCCTTGGTTCTTCAACATTCCTTGAATTCTTCGTCACTCCAGTGATTCTGAATGTGTTCAACTTAGCAACATAGTTGTTGAAGATCCGTAGCCATAACAATAATTTCACAAGATTGTTTTATTATTGTTATACAATGTCATAGTATTATTACACAACATCAAAGTTCAATTGTATCACAACTTTGACAATAATACTATGGTGATATGTATCACTCACCCTTAGTCAATACTTCGTATCATAATGAAAACTACTCCCCCTTACATAATGATCCGTAAACCATATGTATATATAGTATGAACTACAAAATAATTCTCCCCCTTTTTGTTAATATAAATTGGCAAAGGTACGAAAACTAGCGGGATCATAATGAAATTCTCAAAGAGATACTTCATGACTAAAATAGAACATATCAAATTTGTTTCGATGATTTCACATACTCGAAACTTAGTGTATTCATCAAGGAGTTTATAAAGATACAAGATAACTCCTATAATATTCCACAGCCGCACTCCCCACAAAGATTTGGCAATTAAGCTAAATTTTAATTAAGAACTCTCCCCCATAAAATGTCATTCCCGAAAGAACAACAAGAGCGACCTTACTTTTACAAGAAAAGAAGGATTTCTTTGGACATTAACAAATCACATGAAACATGAATTTGTATCTTGAAAACTCAATTAAATTAACCACAAAGGAACTTTAATGATTAATTTAATCAGAAATTAAAAAAGCGGGGGTCTAACAACCACACCCAATATTTCGTTTAGGAAATATGTATGGACTAACTCCAATATATTTCCAAGAGAATCAATTAGACAGTCAGACTCAATTAAGGAAAATACATCCAAGAGTTATATCTCTATTTCTCAATGTAATCATCAAATCAAACAGATAGAAATCCGCGAGCCTGATTATTATGGGAGACAACTGGAACGGTACCAAAGACCAATGTTCATGTTTCAATCAATTTATATCAACAACCAATGGTTGGATTATATAATTGATTGAACTACGAACAACCTATGATATTTCAATTATATAAACAAATATAATGCGAAAAATAAATAACACAAACACTAGAAATTTTTTTATCGAGGAAACCACAAATGCATAAAAACCCTGGGACCTAGTCCAAATTTGAACACCACGCTGTATTAAGCCGCTACAGACTCTAGACTACTACAAGTTAACTTCAGACTGGAATGTAGTTGAACCCTAACTAATCTCACACTGATTAAGGTACAGTCGCGTTCCCCACGCCTCTGAATCCCAGCAGGAGTCTACGCACTTAATTCCCTTAGATGATCTCACCCACAACTAAGAGTTGCTACGATCCAAAGTCGAAGACTTGATAAACAAATCTGTCTCACACTGAAAAGTCTATCGAATAGATAAATCTATCTCCCACAAAAATACCTACGAGTTTTTATTCCGTCTTTTGATAAATCAATGTGAACATGAACCAATTGATACACCAGACTTATATTCTCGAAGAACATCCTAGTAATATCAATGACCTCACAATGATCTTAACTGTATGGAAGCGGAACAAGATATGGTGGAATCACAAATGATGAGACGAAGATTTTTGTGACTAATTTTTATCTTACATATCGGAGATTGAATATCGTGCAAATATTAGAGAAGATAATACTCAATACGATAGAACAAAGTAAGATCAGAACACGCAACTACAGAGAAAATAGTTATGTTTGGCTTTAGAATCCCAATGAAGTATTTAAGTCGTTAACCTATAATGGTTTTAGAAAAACCTAGGTTAAAGGAGAATAGACTCTAGTCGTAACTAGTATCACACATGAGGTATGGGTGAAATGACGAGGGTATCCAAATATACCTCAATCTAAAACTTTTCCACCTATAAGTCCTTTCTCCGAAAGTGATTGCCTATGGACTGAGTCGAGATAATACAGCTAATCGGTTCACATTCATGTGATCGTCTATGGATACAAGATCAAGACAATACAACAACAAAGTATGTTTACTTGATAATAGGTTCAGACTTAACCAAACACTAAAGTATTGCTATCAAGTAAATATGAATTAACGTTTGTGTATTTTACTTCTATCTAATTATAATAAAACAATTATAATTGCGGAAACAGAAAAGTAAAAGACACAACAAGATTTTGTTAACGAGGAAACCGCAAATACAGAAAAACCCCTGGACCTAGTCCAGAATTGAAAACTCTCAGAATTAATCCGCTATACAAAATCAAACCAACTTCGTATAGTTGAGTTCACCTAGTTCCCTCAGTATCCCACTTGTAATAAGTCATGCACTTGGAATAATTCCTTTGGTTCGTATTCCAAACAGTAAAGGAACAACAAATCTGTTCAGGAATAACTCTTTTCAAACAACGTGAAATAAGTTTGACAAAAGGCTCTTCCGTTTATCCCAATAAAATCCTTTGTCAGGTTCTTAGATCTATCCAATAAACAACTACCAAAGTAATTGTTTAGATTTTGGAATCAATACTTTGAATCACAAAGAATTGTATTGATGTCAATCTACTCAACTAATTAATCCAATCTATCACAAAGATAAACCGATTATAGTTGGTTCCCTTTCCAGCTGAATTTTTTTTTGTGCACACCAAAGATTATGAACCCAAATATATTATTTGTCTTCAAATCTTCTTAGATCTTCAATCAGCACCTGCACATAATCAACTTGAATATATTGTGGTCAATCACACACCGAACGGAGTCTGTTAACAATGGATTATCACAAGACGTCTTTAGATCTACAAACAGTCTAAAGATCTCTCATCGAAACTTCGATCTAGTTTGAGTGAATCTTATATCAGAAGAGAAGATTCTCAAGCATAAAAAAACTAGGTGCAATCAAAGTTCAACAACAGTTAGTCAATCACATCAATTAAAAAATAATAATAAACTGCAATTATCTAGTTTCCCACCAACGTTACTAATAGAGCTTCTCAATCCAAAAGAAGTTTTTAAACCGAGCGGTCGTAAGAGATTTCGCCTAATTAGGTAACTTTCCTCTCTGAATAGGTGGCTCCACCAGTAACAACACAACTAGGTAGTTTTGCTGTCTCCGAGGATTAGTTTGCTAGAAATGCAAACTTCAGTATTTATAGACAAGGAAACTTGGACACCAAGGAATTTCCAAAACCGAATATTCTCAAAGATATGCAATAAGGGAAAAAAATGGTTTTCATAATTCCTGGAAATGTTCTGTCCAAATATTGACCGAAATCTCAGTAGAAAATCTCCAACTAGTAAATGCATATTACTAATTTTTATTTTCTAAAGAAATGCATTTTAATTGCTGGAAATTAAAAACATATAAAACTAAAAACCTTAATTAAAAGATTCTTAATTTATTTCAATCAGGGATTCTCCTTTAGCTATTAAGGAATGAATATCTTTGAGAAATAAAAGATAAGAGTTACTGCACATGTTCAAAGTATGTTGACATTTTTACTTTGTAAATCCTTTTTCATATTTACAATCTTGGAACTGATTTTCCACACTTCCAAACAAGTTTAGAATTGGTTCATATGACTTCCAAGAACTATGTGATTGATTATCCTATCAAATCACCATTAGTGGGTTTCACGGTTCTACCTCAAAATAAAATTTTGGTTCTACCTCCAAGTGGGTACTAGGATCGGTTACACTAGTTACTATAAAATGGCTAACTAAGTACTAGGACCAGTTACCACTTCTTATGGTAAATTGTGATCGGTTGACCAAGTTATAGGATCGGTTACACCAACTTACTAAATATTGTTAAACCTATTACAAGGATCGATTATACACTCTCTTGTGATCGGTCGCACCTCTTACTAGGATCGGTTACCCAATGTCTAGTATTTAGTCACACCATTTTCAAGATATCGATCTTACCATCTCAGGTGATTACTTAAGATCGGTTTCACTAATAAAAGTCATACCAGTACAAAAGTCAGGCCTTATGAATAGTTTTACCAAGATACATAAGCAAATTATGAACAGATATACTGTAGTTGCAGGATTTCCCACACTACACCCTTGTTAAGATCTTGATATAATCAACTCACAATTGAAGATGAAAAACGACACTTTATTATTTTGTTCTCAGAAATGTTTACAGAAATGGAAGAATTCAAGATTACAACAATTCTCTTGAAGTTTCTCTCTCCTCAAGACTTTCTTAACTCTCAAAAATACATCATCCTTTTCTGGACACATTGGGTCTATATTTATAGGGTAGTTACATAGTGGATGACATCTAAGTTTTCCTCTTATTTCGGGTTGATTCTGCGATTGTACCGCGATAGTTACAATGTTAAATCTCGCAAGTTTTGTAACCATCGCAGAACAAACATTCTTTTCTCAAGTTTTCTTCAATCGTCAGTTATTACATCGCTCTTTTGACTGCTTTTGTGACACTCGCAAAGTGTAGTTGAAGATCTTGCGGTGACGCTCGCTGGGAAGTGTTGTTAATCTCGCAGAGAAGTATTGTAGCGATATTCTGGTCCTACGTCTTGCCTCTTCTCATGTCTTCTTCGCAAAGTGGAGAGGATATTAGAATCTTCAATTATTCAAAGTGCTTGCAACCTCTTTTCTTTCCATTTTTTCTTCTCAACATTGCTCCGTTAATTTAGCTTAATCGCCTACACGTGCTGTAGTATCAGGATTTCCCACACTACACCCCTATTAAGATCCTATAAAAATCTAAGTGAAACTAGTTGAAGATTAAAGAATTAAACGACACTTTTATTATTTAGATCTCAGAAATGTTTCTGAGAAAATATTCAAACTCAGAATTACAACTTTCTTTTCTGGAGTTTCTCTCTCCTCAAGATTTTCTCAACTCTAAAAAATACATCATCCTCATCTGGACTTACTTGAACCCTTTATATAGGAAATTACATAGTGGGTGACAGCTAAGTTTTCCCCTTCTTTCGGATATATTCTGCGATCTCATCGTGGTATTTGCAATATTAATCTTCGCCAACTTTTGTAATCCTTGTGAAACAACACTCTCATAACATGTCTCTTCAATCGTCAGCTATTATGATGCTTCCCCGTGACGCTCGCCAAATGTTGTTGAAGAATCCTCACGACACTCTCGTGAATAATGTCATTTATACTTATAAGAATATTTGACCTTCTCATGAAAGCGTTGTTCTTATCATGAGAATATCGTTGTGGCGATATTCTGGTACTACATCTTGCCTCTTCTCACATCTTTTCTGCGAAGAAGAAAAGATCGTGAGAATAAATTGCCGTAATCTCCTATCTTTTCACCTCCATCTTTATTCTGACACGTCTCTAAACCTTTCACCAGCTGTCTTCATATAATTTTATCATCCATATATTTTTTGACACGTAATCTTAAACCGCTGTAATTTGACCATTCACGTCCTTTCATTGTATTAACTATATTTATTTTCTCGAGACACTTCTTCTGCTATAAATACCTTCTCTCATTCTTCTCTTTTTCTTTCTTCTCATTCTCTTTCCTTCTTCTTCTCTGCAAATTTCATTGCTTTCCCGCAAATCGCGCATCTACTATCTTTCGCCATTTTTTCAATTTCCTTTCATTTCCATTCTCTCAAAATGGTTGCTGCTGGTGCTAAAAATATTATTGCTTTCAATTTGATGCAAGAAAAACTTAAAAATCAAGGATTTGACTTATCTTTAATCCCAGATCAAAGTCC
The DNA here is from genome assembly GCA_023529315.1 of Papaver bracteatum. Classification (NCBI taxonomy): domain Eukaryota; kingdom Viridiplantae; phylum Streptophyta; class Magnoliopsida; order Ranunculales; family Papaveraceae; genus Papaver; species Papaver bracteatum. The sequence goes on from JAJJWX010000997.1 coordinate 1,737,981, forward strand.
CAAATCTGTTCTTTCTCTTGAATTATTTTCGAACTTCCAGTGTTCTTGTGAAAAAATTATAGTTTCGTTAGGCCAACTTGAAGCTGGTCTTCCACTTCCTCTCTACAACCCTGAACTTCCACTCTTTTACCAGATAATTTCTGATAAGAGATTTTCACGAGCGGTGTATCAACTTGGCGGGGATTGTATTAGATTATTACTGGAATATGCCTCTCGTGGTGCTGGCAAAGGATCCCAATATTCCGAAGAACATAAAAGTCTTAAATATAAACATATTCCGATTATCCCTGCAAAGTATACTGTAACTTCTTTCGAAATTACCAGTTACTCCCCATGGTAAGGGATAGTACCTGTTGGGGTGTCCGTTTGCATAAAAAGAAGGTCACTGGTGAAGATGCTCTTATGCAGGATATTAATTTCCATACCAATACAAATGATGGCCCTCGTCATTCTAATGACGATAAGTGGTTTATTTTTCCCTTATGCCTTAAAGGTCCTTATATATCCGGTTCTCTCCAACTTCTTGCGAATCTCTCTCACTATGAACCATGGACTTTCAACTGGCCTGATAGGTTTTCCGATGTATATTCTCTCATCTTCTTATGCTATTATTATTTTTTCCTTCACACTCTCGCTAACTTTTCCGTTATCTTGTAGGTTGCCAAAATGAATCTTAATTACCAGAAATATAGGAAACCCAACACTCTTCTAGCTCTTAGATCTTTCACAGATGAAGTAAGAAATATTCCTTTATTAATTAACAATATATTGTTGCCCCTATTTCTTATCTTTATCTGTGTTTGTAGGTAATTGAAGAATTACCACCTTTAGAGCCAAAACCTAAGGAGAAACCTTCAATTAATCGTAAAGGGAAATCTACTGTTTCAAGTGAAGGAAGACGCTCTGCCCCTCATGATAAGGAACCCAGCGAGCCTCCTTTGAAGAAGAATAAAACTCAGCATTCTTCTTCTCAACATAAATCTAATGATGAATTTATCTAAGAATTTGACGATATTAGAGAAGTTCCCTCTGTAAAAAAATTCTTCTTCCTCTGATTCTTCCATGGCCCAATTGTCCATGCTTTTTGGCGATTCTTCTCATGGAACTGCGAATGAGTATGGTGATGAGACTCTTAATGGGCTAGCTCAAGCACTCGTCAAAGTGTGCGATGCTCCAATCTTATCTGATAATAATTCTCTTCGTGGAATTTCTGGAACTCTAACTCCAAGCTTCTTAAATGCACTTGGTATTCTGGTATGTTTTCTTAATTGTTTCTTAATTCGCCAGATTTCTCTCGTCAAATTTTTTGTACTTATAAAACTCTGTTGCAGGTTGGGAGAGCTTCTTTTGCTGCTGCTGCTGATTTAGATAATAAATGTGCTTCATTCAAGAAAAAGGTTGTTAACCTTCGCCAAGATAAAGAGAAACTAGAGGCTGAAATTGTTGAGCTTCGTGAGAAAAATAAACTGTTGGAAACTGAAGCTTCAGTTGATAAACAGAAGATTTTGGATCTTAACAATGCCAACAAACAACTTTATGGTATGATTTACCTTTTTATTTCTTTTAGATTTTTTATTTTTCTTTTATATAGCTTATCCAAGCAATCATTTTTGCAGATGTTTATGGTCTAACTGACGAGGCTACGTTCCTTAAAACCTTTCCCGAACATGTAGATGATAATACTCTTCATGCTCGCCTTAATAACTCCTTAAGTAATTTTGTTGACGAACAAATTAAATCCCTCTCTATAGAGGAACTTAAATTTAAGTTTAATCTCCTGACCATTGAACACAGACACACTTTAGGATTATCTAATAAATTTAAGCGTCTTTATCATGAATCAAAAAAAGTGATCAATGGATTAAGAAGTAGAAATAGTGATCTTGTTGACGAGAAAGATCAAGCAATTAGAAATGGCAGCGAAACTCTAGCAGATTTCCATAATATTCTTCTCGAAGTTCAAATGGAAAGAGATAAACTCTTCTGCGAAAATAAAGATCTTATTGCAAGAGAATCTCAAGTTCGTTCTCGCCTTCTTATTACTAGCGATGATGAGTTTTCTTGGGCAGTACAGGTTCTTGATAATACTAGGAATAATTTAGGTATAGATGCTAGTCTTCATGCTGATCAATCGGCCTTAATTAGAGACTTGATTTCTGAGAAAGAAGGTTGTTAACCACTCTATTATATTAACCTTTTTCTTTTTATTATTCTTTCTTATAACTTCCATCTTAACAGTGCCTTATTCTCGCAGATTCTGAAGATAGATGCCGTGTAAGGATGAGAGAACTAGAAGATATTAATCACCAACTCGCGAACGATCTTACTGCTCGTAACGATAAATACTCGCGATTGAAATCTCAATTTAATATTACTTCTGCAAATTTTAATAGAACCCTCCTCATCACTCGTAATGATACCACTAAGAAGGTTTGTGACGACCATGGAATTCCTCATTCTTTATATCCTGATCTTGCAAAGGCAATACCATCAATAATTCCAGATCTTGGTGTCTCTGATTCTGATGAAGATTTTGACGAAAGTGAAGAAGAGAATAATGACGAAGAAACAAATTCTGGCGATGATGAAGAACCCATCAAAGATAATGAAGAAGAGAAATCCGGTGAAAAAGAAGAATCTGATAAAGATAACAATGTTGATAAATGAAACAATGTATATGTCTGACTTCTTTCTTTTATGTAATCAATCGCGAGTTTCTTCAATTTGCTGCAACTTTCTTCAATTTAATGTGTAAATTTCTTTGCCCCTTTATCTGTATGAATGAGATAACATCCTCTTTTTTGCAAATATAACTTGGTCAATATAGTTTGCATCTACTAATTATCTGCGCTTTAATATCCACATAAATTTCTCATATGGTGATGAATAATAATCTTTATCATTCTATTCATTCCCATACTTGCCTCTATTATTCATCTGCAATATGAGAAAGTTAATAAACGAATATTTTGGCGAATTTCATAATTTCTGCGATATTGTCGCAAACCTTGATATTTTTGCGATCTTATGGTCTTATCATGCCTTCCTACTTAAAGGTCTTACTTTTCCATAGTATTATCTCCGCGACAAGATCACAGGACGTCTTTACATTTTCATGTATTGACCCATTGATCTTGTCTTATCTGCATTTATTTATTGTATTGCGACAATATGACGAGCCTAAGTTTTCTCGCGAAAACAAAGCCTCGTGACATTGCCGTCTTGCGATGAAATCGCAGGACGTCTTCACATTTGCATGTAAAAACCCCTTGACCTCATCTTAACTTTTTTCTCTTATGGATTTTTGCATCTGTATAATTTATGCGACAATATGACATGCCTAAATGATCTTGCGATCTTAGAGCCCCATGACATTGCCGTCTTAAGACACTTATCAGCTCCCTAATGGAGGGTGCCGCCCTTATCTTCCCCCCTGGTTTCCCCTTCAAGGAGGGCACATCGGCCATACAAGACTAGATCCTCCCATCCAGATTTACCAACAACCAGTTGTTTTCGCAGCCTCTTGTCCTTTATGCCTTTATGGCTTATAGTTACAAGACTGCACCCTAGGTGGGGTTTTCTTCAGGCCAAGTGCATTGTAGCCAAGATTTACCAAATATGGCCAGGGTAGGTTCGTCCGTCCCGGGCATCCTTGGCTAAACCGTGTACCTCGGCGCCTTGATCATACTCTGCACTTCTTGGAAGAGACTCTCAGTCGTCCAACCAGGGTATAACCTTATAAAGCTGGAAATCCAAGATCTCTCTCCCGGATAGGTTTTCTTTAACCCCTACGTCTGTATGACTCAGGTTACACTAGCGGTATAACCTTATCCCTGAATCATATAAAGAGATACCCCCTTTATGACGTACTTGTAGGTCTTATATTTGCCTCTTACGAAATTGTATTCACGAACTAAGGTGCACGCCATAAAGGTTTGTCCCATTCTCTTAATCTCTACGAAATTATATTCGCGTTTATTAAAATTTCTTGCGAGTTTCAAATCTCAATAATTTTTTTTAACTTTTCAATTTCATTTTCTTCACTCAAATAGAAAAAACAACTTTACCTTTCCACTTCTAGCGATCTGCTCGTCATATTTCATCTTTCTATCACTTCATTCTTCTCATCTTCCTTATCATCTGTTCTTTTACTTAGTGTTTTCCCGCAAGTTGCTTGTCATTTCTTCCTTTTATGCTTTTTATACCTGTACCTTTGCTGCATTTTATTATTTTCTTGATATCTGCGAGGGACTCGTTAGTTACTTCTTCATGCTTTTCTATTGAATCGACCATTAATTTGTCACTTCTCTGTTGTTGCTTAATTCTGTATTTCCAATTGTTGTTCTTCCCTGCTCTTTCTTCACAAGACTTGATATCTATCTCATAACATTTCTTACTTTCTCCCCAATCTCCTTTAATTACTCCAACACCATTTGGATGAGGGAATTTAATGCACTGATGAAAGGTAGATGCAACACCCAATATTCTGTGTAACCAAGGTCGACCAATCAAGGCGTTATATGGTGATTCAATATCTACAACACAGAATAAAATCTTGGAAGTCATTCCTCTTAACGGAATTCTCATTGTGATCTCCCCTTTAGGCTTGTTGGCAGTTCCATTAAAACCATAGATTATGTATGTCGATGGTATCAAATCTTCATCTTTCCCACCCATGGTTCTGTAGGTGTGGTAGAACAGGATATCTACGGAACTGCCAGTATCAATTAGGATTCTATCAATGGCCCAAGACTCTTCCATTTCGTTATTTTTTTCTTTACCTTCTTCTTCTTCTTCTGCTTGTTCTGGTTTTATTTCCAACCTTACCACCAATGGGTTATCATGCAGATCGCCAGGCTCTGGTATTTCTTGTGCTGTAAAAGAAAGGATTTGTTTATGCCACTCTTCTAATGGCGAGATTCTCGCTATATTCATTATTTCTTTTCCATCCATATCTCTGGAAAAGACTCTACTTAAGACATTATCGTGGAAATCTTCGATGGTTCTGAAAGAATGCACAATAGAATTACAAAATAAATTCTTTGCTTTAGTTCCAACCTCTATAACAAAAGTTTCTGCTCCTTTTACATTAGTCATTCTGCGATCGTCTGGTGGTGGTGGCAATTGTTGCGATTGTTGATGCCCTTTTAGAAAATGATTTAGCTTCCCCTGATCGATCATTCTTAAGATTATTATTTTTACATTTCTGCAATTATTTATCGAATGCCCATGAAAATGATGATAAAGACAAAATTCTTGATTACGAGTGTTAGGATGTGGTTCCTTCCCCATGTTCCATGGCGAGGGTATATTTTCCATTAAAATGATAGCTTCCCAGATTTTTTCTACACTGGCATTCAAGGGTGGCATCTTAATCTCCTCCCATATGGTTCTCATGCTCCCCTGATTTATGAAATTATTTTGCTTTTGTCCACCATAAGTTTCTTGGGGTTGGTCAAGCCTTTGGATTTGACTATTTCCTCCACGATTGTAATAATTCTTCTCTCTTTCAAATTCTTCTTGATCACGACTTCCCATAGCCACTAGCTTTTGTTTGTCATTATTCGCCACTTTCTCTGCTTGAACTTGCGAGGTGCTCGCCACGTTATTAATCATTTTGGGAAGCAAACTTCCATTAGCCACTACAGAACTGGTGTTTGCAATTGGGTATGACTCCATTTCGTTTTATTTTTCTTCCAAAGCAATGTACTCTTCTTGTAGTTCTCTTAGTTCAGTCATTGTGATGGTGTTTTTGATTGTGAAAATTTGTATGTAGAGCAAATTGGTCGCAATGATTACATTAATGAAGGATAAAATAAGATATCTCTCATCTACTCTTCCCGCCATCTCACTACACATTGTCTTCCATCTTATGGTTAGATGTTTTAAACTCTCGCCAATTCTCTGTTTTAATCCAAACACATCTTCGATACCTGGTCGTGAAGAGTTGTTGCTTATGTATGCACCCAAAAATGTAGCTTGTAAGTGATCAAAATAAGTAATAGTATTTTTCGGCAATCCCTCAAACCATTTTAGCGCCTCGCCAGTCAAAATGGATGCAAAGTACTTGCATAAAACAGCATCATGATTCTCCCACTGCAGCATACACCTAACATAAGCTTTAACATGTTGAATAGCACAAGTAGTCCCATCGAAAATCTTTGTTTAATCTTTGGCAAATTGCATTTTGGAGGAATTCCTCTTAGTTGTACTCCTGTGTGAAGGGAGTTCTAGCTGCTTCTTCGATTGCTTCATCAAGTTGCCTTCTTCCACCTTCTCTTCTATTATTTATCATCCCTCTCATTTCTGCTAATTCCCTCAAAATTTGCTCATTTGCAGTTGTGCTTTGATTTATTGGCCTTTTTAACGCACTTTCTCTTCTCCTGCGATTTTCCTCTTCATTTCTATCTAAAATTCGCAGTTGATTTTGTCTCCTAATTTCTTCTCCACCAACTTCTTTATTTCTCACCAATTCTCTTTGATGTCTTTCTATCCTTCTCTGTATTCTTTCATATTATTCCCGAATATTGCCATTTTCACGATTTTGTGTACGTCTTCTTTCTCGATTATCATGATTGTTTTGCCCTATTGCCTCTTGAAACTCATGTTCTTCCATTTCTGCCCTCAATATTTCTCTCTCGCAAGCTAGACGTGCATGTTCAGCATAATGTCTCTCTATTTCATTCTCAATAATTCTTTGATTTCTGACGTGCTCGCGTCCATGTAATATTCTTCTACCTTCTTCGTGATTTTCTTCACCATCTTGATTATCTTCATTTCTTTGATTTTCAATATTTCGTCTTCCATTTAAAGTTTCCCCCTGTGGATTTTTATAATCATTATTTACTCTCTCTTCTCCCTGGCATTGCCCTCTATTCGGATTTTGCGTTTCTTCTTGTACATTTTCTCCATCATTTCTTATGAGGGAATTTCGCCTTGGTATTTCTCTAAGTGACCTTGAACTTGACCTAGTTGTACTTCTTGATCTTCTTCTTTGTAACCTTAAGTTCTCCATTCTCAACTCATGATTTTGTCTTGTTAAATTTGCACGTTCCACCGCCTCTAACCTTCTTTATTCTTGTATTCTTTGCCCTAATTCCTCTGTTGTTTCATCTTCATCTTGATGAATCGACCCTTCTTCTACCTCCTGATTTCTTCCTACTCCATTTTCTTCTCTTAATTTTCGATTTGTTTCTTCTCTCATTGAATCTGATCTCCATGTATGCACGCTTACTCTATCATAATACACTCTTCCATTTTGTACCGATGTTGATTGGTTTGGTTGTTGAATTGAATTTTCCCTTTCATTCCTTGTTTTATTCCTCCTAGTTCTCATCCTTGAAGATTCTCCTAATACACTTGTTTATTCACCTGCAAGTCTTTTACTTCTTCTCACTATTGTTGGTGGTTCTGATGTATTTCTTCTCCTTCTTCCAGCCATTTCTTCAATTTCTCTAAATCTTCAAATTGTAATTAGAGATTTTGGATCTTTCGTTCCCCTTAGTCAGAGCCAAAATGTAGTAGCAGGATTTCCCACACTACACCCCTATTAAGATCCTATAAAAATCTAAGTGAAACTAGTTGAAGATTAAAGAATTAAACGACACTTTTATTATTTAGATCTCAGAAATGTTTTGAAGAAAATATTCAAACTCGAATTACAACTTTCTTTTCTGGAGTTTCTCTCTCCTCAAGATTTTCTCAACTCTAAAAAATACATCATCCTCATCTGGACTTACTTGAACCCTTTATATAGGAAATTACATAGTGGGTGACATCTAAGTTTTCCCCTTATTTCGGATATATTCTGCTATCTCATCGTGGTATTTGCAATATTAATCTTCGCCAACTTTTGTAATCCTTGTGAAACAACACTCTCATAACATGTCTCTTCAATCGTCATCTATTATGATGCTTCCCCGTGACGCTCGCCAAATATTGCTGAAGAATCCTCATGACACTCTCGTGAATAATGTCATTTATACTTATAAGAATGTTTGACCTTCTCGTGAAAGCGTTGTTCTTATCATGAGAATATCGTTGTGGCGATATTCTGGTACTACACGTGCTGTAAATTCATATTTTTACTGACACGTCTTTACTCGACATGTTACTCCCTTTTGCCTATAAAAGGTAGAGTTTAGACTTCAAAACTAATTTTCTTCTTCTATTTCTCTACCTTATTCATTTGTTTATTTTATCTTCCGTATGCAACTCTTCTTCTTCTTCTTCATATTCTCCTGATACTGTTCTAATGGAGTCATCAAGGTATGTTTTTTTTTATTATAATCTTCATTCGATTCAATTTTTATTCATATTCTTCGATATTCTCTATTTGATCCTTCATAACTCCGGTATTATGTCTTCTCTTCAGTGGAACTATCCCTAACACCCAATCCTCAGGTCAAAACCCTAATTCTCGCAAAAGACCAACTGAGTAGAAGAAGAGAAGTTCTGCGAATGATAAGGTGGTAAGAAACACATCCTATTTCTTAATAACAATATTGTTGCCTCTGTTTCTTATCTAAGTTATTATTCGCAGAATGTCGAGAACATCGCTAATCCTTCCAAAAGACCTCGTCGGTTTAAAGCTCTTGAGGCTGATTTCTCCATCTCCACATTAACATCTGAAAGAGTTACCCGCATACCCTCGCAACTGGATCCTCTTTCTTTTTCCTGCGAGAATATCGCTGCCAACACCTCTATTTATTTTGATTCATTGACAAATCAAGCTCCTGAAATTGCTATGACTGAAGTTCCTTATAGCCCTTTATTGCCTTCAACTGTTGTTTTTCCCAACACTCCTCCTTATGATAATACAACCATCGCAAATGATTCAAATCGTAAACTTGTCCTTGTTACCACTTCACCCTCTGCATCTCTTCCTCCATCAAATGAAACCTTAGCAGGAGTTGATGTTGCTTTTAAAATTTTATCTAATATTTTAGACGATGCTAGAAAATCTTCTACTGACTCTCTCCAATATGAAGTTTCTGAGACCTTACTTAAATATTTTGGCTCTGATAATACTGCTTCACGAGCATCTTTAGAAAATGAAGTTGAAACCCTGAGAAAAAGCCTTCAAGTCAAAATTTCTGGATGTGATACTCTGAACCATATGCTTCGCAACTCTTCTCTTAATTGCGAGAACCTTCGCAGAAAAAATGACGAGCTGAAAGGTAAAATTTTCCTTTCTCTACCCTTTTGATTTTCTGTTTTGCTTTCATATCCTCTGTACTCAAGTCTCCTTCTTAAATTCTTGATTCATATATTAGTTTCAAATCGGACTCGTTTCATGGAAAGACTTAAATTTAAATCTATTGCTGACGAAGCTCGTGTTGAAAGAGATTCTTGGATGGACCAGTATAATAGATTAGATAATATATACACATATTCGATCGATCAAATATATAATCTTACTAATGAGAATAACCAACCATCGCAAAGTCAAAATTTATTAAGTAACGAGGTTATTCGTCTCTCATATTTGTTAACCAAGTCTAATTTGGCGGTAGAATCTTTATCAGATGAAAATAGAACTTTATCCCAAGAGAAACATAGATTTTTAAGTTTGATAGCGATTTATTCGCAGCAATTGAGTAATCTACAAAGAACATGTGATAATCAAGAGCAATCTCTTCGTTCCCTTAAAGATGAACTCAAGGAGGTAACTGAATCATCTGCTGCTGAGAAGGATAAACTTATCAAGGGTAGGTTAACTCTTAGTTTGAAGGCCAGCGAGCTTCAAGACCAATATTCTCAATTGAAGAAGTCTAATTCTTTACTAGCAAAGGAAAACTCGTATCTACGCACCAGGGAAGAAAACATGAAATATCGTCTAAAGGGTGTGGTTGGCGATAAATTTGATGACGTTATGAATCAATGGAAAAATTGTTTCTTTACATTAATTCAAAACTTAACCTCGCAGAAAGAAGGTAGTCAATTGACTGCCTCTCTTGTTGACCTTTCTGTAAAATTTTGTGTTATATTTCTTGCAAAATCTTTGACTGAATGATCTTTTATCACTTTTGTTACTCGCAGAATCTGAAAGAAGTCTTCATTCTACCATCGCTGATCTTACTGATAAATTGGATAAAGTTCGCAAAGAAAATAAGACTCTTACTTCCAATTATATTGAAGCTCGCGACAAAGCAGAAAGAATACTTGATTATCTCGAGTACTTCAAAAATATAGAGATTAGGAATCGTGATAGAGGTTTCCTTCGCAAGGTTCACTTCAGTGCTGAAGTTCTTGTGAACGATATTCTGCTCTCCCATTATCTCCCTCATGTATCTGTTCCTCCTTTAGAAGTTGATGATGACGAAATTCCTCTTCCCATGGATAAGGAATTAGAATTCACTAATGATAAATAAAATACCACTCAAGAAGATGATGAAGAAGAAAGAAGTCCTCCTAAATAAGTAACTACAAGCAGTGAGAAGAATACTGATGAAGCTGAAAATTCTAGCAAGAATAACGAATCTGGCAAGCAGGAATAGTGAATCTAGCGAGACAATCGCCAAAACTTGAATTTCATTTTTGCTTTCTTTTTCTTCTTCTTTCTTGCGAATAATGTAACTTTTGAAATTTTAGAATTCAACTTTTGATTTTGTTTACTTTGAATATCCTCAAGGAAGATAATTAAATCTTATTTCTCCACTCCCCTACTTTCCCTTCATTATCTTTCTTGAAATGGTGAATTATTTCCTGTGTCTTCTTTCTGTGAACTGTGTGGCTATATTATTCGTGAAAGTATGAATATATCTACGATGTAATGAGTACAGATGCGATATTCCGATTTTTTTTGAAAGAGTTTATGATGTTATGAATCTTCCTTCTTATATATTCTCATGCGATGAACAAATCTTTCCTACAACTTAAAATAAAATAGTTAATTTTTAAGATTATTCTGTTGGTCTTATTTTGCCTTCCTAGTTAAAGGTCTTATTTTTCCAAAAAAGTTTTTCTTTCTACGACAAAATCGTAGGACGTCTTTACATTTGCATGTATTGACCCATTGATTTTGTCTTATCAATATTTTTTCATCATCTCTGCGACAATATGATAAGTTTAAATTCTCTTGCAAGAATTATAGCTTATGACATTACCGTCCTGCGATGAAATCGCAGGGCGCCTTTACACTTTCATGTAAAAACCCATTGATCTCATCTTAACTTTTCTCTTTTGGCTCGCTGCCTTTGTATAATTTTCATCACGCGATAATATGACAGGCCTAAATGTTCTTGCGATCATAAATCCCCATGACATTGCCGTCTTTAGACACTTATCAGCTCCCTAATGGAGGGTGTCGCCCTTATCTTCCCCCTGGTTGCCCCTTCAAGGAGGGAACATCGGCCATACAGGACTAGCTCCTCCCATCCATATTTGCCAACAACCAGTTGTTTTTCGCAGCTTCTTGTCCTTTATGCCTATATGGCTTATAGTTACAAGACTGCACCCTAAGTGGGGTTTTCTTCGGGACGAGTGCATCATAGCCAAGACTTTCCAAGGATGGACAGGGTAGTTTCATACTCCCCGGTCACCCTTGACTCAACCGTGTACCTCGGCGCCTTGGTCATACTCTTCACTCCTTAGAAGAGGTCCTTAGTCGTCCAATCAGGGTATAACCTTATATGATTGGAAATCCAAGATCCCTCTCCTGGATAGGTTTTCTTTAACCTCAACATCTGCATAACTCAGGTTCCAGCAACGGTATAACCTTATCACTGAGTCATGTCAAGAGATACCCCCTTATATGACACACTATTAGGTCTTACATTTTCCTCTTGCGAAATTTTATTCGCGAACTAGGGTGCACACCATAAAGGTTCGTCCCATTTTATTAATCTCTGCGAAATTTTATCCGCCATTCTTGCGATTATGCTCGCAGTTCTTGTTTTGCTTTGTTACTAGTAGAATCTCGCAATTGGAATCAGAACTTTTTTTTTTTTTTTACAATGTACCTGTATCTCTTATCTTGCAGAAGTTGTCATTGATAATACCTTTTCAGAAATAGTGTATTCCATGGTCTGTCAAGTCTTTCACCAACATCTCTCCCTTCAGGGTCCATTAGTTTGCATGCCCCAGTTCCAACTATCTATTTAATGATATATGGTCCATCCCATTTTCTCGCCAATTTTCCACCATTCTCTCGCTGATAACTTGGTGTTTCTCGCAGCACTAAATCGCCAAGTTGAAATTCACGTTTCTTAACACGTTTGTTGTACTCGCGAGCTAATGTTCGCTGGTAATTTTCCATATGTTGCAAAGTTTTTTCTCTTTTTTCTTCTAATTCATCCAATTTATTTAAAATCATTCCAGCACTTAGATTTCTTTCTCAAGCCTCTCTTTTTGTTGTAGGAATATCTACTTCTGTTGGTAACACAGCTTCAACTCCATACGTCAAACAAAAAGGTGACATTCCAGTAGCTTCTCGTCTAGTTGTATTGTAGGCCCATATTGCATTATGCACATGTTTACACCATCCTCTGTGGTATCCTTCTAGCTTCTTTTTTAAGATGTCTGCGATTGTATTATTGGTTGCTTCAGCTTGACCATTTGCTTTTGGATATAGAGGAGTAGATTTTCCACACTTTATCTTAAATGCATTGAGTAGCAATTCTATATTCTACCCTTCAAATTGTTTCCCATTATCAGATACCAACTGTGTTGGAATCCCAAATCTGCAAATTATATTCTCAAATATGAATGTAAAAATATCTTTATCGCGGATATGTTGTACTACCTTTACTTCTCCCCATTTTGTGAAATAATCTGTTGCGACGATTAGGTATCTTCTTTGTCCAGAACCAGGCACAAATGGTCCCACAATATCTAACCCCCATTTCCCAAAAGGCCATACACTTGTTGAAGATGATAATGGTGCTCCTGGTGCATGTATCTTCTTTCCATATCGTTGGCAATCTTCGCAACGCCTTGAGAGTTGTTTTGCATCTTCATGCATATATGGCCAATAATAGCCTTGCATTTTTGTTCTATATGCCAAAGATCTTCCTACACTATGATTACCAGCGTCACCACTATGCAACATCTTCAATATTTTTTGTCCTTCTTCCCTCGTCAAACATCTTAGTGATGGTCCACTAAAAGAACTGCGATATAATACTCCATCTCTTAATTCATAATTGGTTTCCCTGCTTTTTAATTTATGTGCCTCCAGTCGATTTATTGGGATTTCTCCTCTTGCCAAGTATGCATGAAGATCTGCTCGCCAATATGTAATGTTGCTCTTTAATTCTTCTTCGCCAATTTCTACCATCATCACATCTTCCTTTTCTTCTTCCTTGTTTATCGCTGGTAATAAAAGTGTTTGAATTTTTATGCACCTCGCAACTGGATTGGTCATCATACTGGATATGAAAGCAAAAGCATCTGTGAGCCTATTATCTTTCCTTGATATGTGTCTCCATTTTATTTTTGGAATTCTCGCAGATAATTCTTCGACTAACCTTTTATACTTTCTTAAATATGGTTCATTTGTTGTGTATTCTCCTTTTATTTGGAGAATAACCAACTGTGAATCGCTGGTGATTCTAGCATTTTCCAACTTCATTTCCACTGCAAACTTTAAAGCATGAATCACGGCCTCATATTCTGTTTCATTATTAGTGGATGCAAATTCCAATCTAAATGAAAAAGTTGTTTTTTTCTCCTTCTGGTGAAATAAAAACAACTCCAATCCCATTTTCTTCCCTATATGATGATCCATCCACCAGTATCTCCCATCTGTCGAGTTCTGTTAATAGCTCTTTTGGATCTCCATGTTCCTCTTCTACATCCATCATCTCTTCTACAGCTTCATCATCTTCTAAAGGAAATTCAGCTAAGAAGTCTGTGATAACTTGTGACTTTGGCGAGGATAAAACTTCATATTGGATATCAAAGTGTCCTACTTGTGCATTCCATCTCTCAACTCTGCCTGATCTTTTTGAATTTTTCATAACTGACTCAATTGGCACTTTTGTTAACACTTTGACCTTATGCGCTTGAAAGTAGATGCGAAGTTTAAAAGTTGCATGTACCAATGTTAGAATTAGTTTCTAAATCTTTGAATAATTTCTCTCTGCATAATTGAACGTTTTGCTGATGTAATAAATTGGTTTTTCTACCCCTGCATCTACTCGCAGCAACACAGCACTTTGGCGAGGATAAAACTTCATATTGGATATCAAAGTGTCCTACTTGTGCATTCCATCTCTCAACTCTGCCTGATCTTTTTGAATTTTTCATAACTGACTCAATTGGCACTTTTGTTAACACTTTGACTTTATGCGCTTGAAAGTAGATGCGAAGTTTAAAATTTGCATGTTTAAAATTTGCATGTACCAATGCTATAATTAGTTTCTCAATCTTTGAATAATTTCTCTCTGCAGAATTTAACGTTTTTCTGATGTAATAAATTGTTTTTTCTACCCCTGCATCTACTCGCAGCAACACAACACTTAGCGCATATGTGGTTGTTGCGAGATAAATCAATAGTTCTTATCCCGGTTCAGCTTTCTGTAGGATAGTTATGTTCATTAAATGTTCTTTTATTCCTTGAAAATCCTTTTCACATTCATCTGTCCGTTTGAATTTTGTTCCCTTCTTGAGTATATCGAAAAAAGTTTGCACTTGTCTGAAGATCGCGAGATGAATCTTCCTAGCGAGGCTAAGAGTCCATTCAATTTTTGCACATCTTTTACCGTCGCAGGCGTTGGAATATCGCGAATTGCTTGTACTTTTTCCGGATCAACTTGTATTCCTTCTTTTGACACAATATACCCCGAAAATTTCCCTGAAGTTTCTCCAAAAGTACACTTATCGGGATTCACTTTAATATTAAATTGACGCATTTGATCGAAAATCTCTTTCAGATCTTGCACATGATTCTCAGCTTCTTTGCTTTTGATCAGCATATCATCTACATACACTTCTAATGTTTTGTGGATCCATTTTGCAAACACCTTCTCCACCATTCTTTGATACGTTGCACCAGCATTTCGTAAGCCAAATGGCATCTTTGTATAACAATATAATCCTCTTGGAGAAAAAAATGTGGTATGTTCTTGATCTTCTTCAGCGAGAGGGATTTGATTATATCCTTTATATCCATCCAACGATGATATTCTAGCATTTCCCGCTGCTGATTCAACCATCTGTGGGATATCTGGTAATGGAAAACTATCTTTAGGACAAGCCTTGTTTAAATCAGTGAAATCTATACAAATTCGTATCCCCTTGTTCTTCTTTGGGACCACTACCATATTTGCAATCCACTCTGGATATTTTGCTTGCCTTATAATTCATGCGTCGAGCATCTTCTGTAATTCTTCTTCTATTTGAGAATGATATGTTGTTGCGATTTTCCTTATTCTTTGCTTAAATGGTCTTATGTTTTTGTTGATTTCTAATTTATGACATGCTATTGATGGATCTATCCCTGGAATCTCATCCATGCTCCACGCGAAGATATTTTTATATTCTCGCAAGAGATTTATAGTTCTTTCTTCCTCATCTGCCTCCATTCTAGTCCCAATTTTCAGCATTTTAGGCTCTTCTTCACTCCCAATATTTACTTCCTTTGTTGGTTCTGCTGCAATATAACTGGCTTCAGGTTCTCCCATTGGTTTCGGTGTTTTCATAATTCTTACGAGTTCATCTCCTTCTCAAGAGATTTCACTGGGTATTCCTTTTCCTTCTTTTGCTCTTATCATGTAAACTTTAAATTCTTCTTCCTTCTTTGTTTCTCTCGCCAATTTTCTGCGAGCCTTTCGCATCTTTGGACATTCTTCACAATTTCTTACTTCAATTTGGTAACACAATTTCGCAAAATCTGTGTCTCCTCTAATTTCTCCAATTCCACTGGGTATAGGAAATTTGATGCATTGATGCAACGTTGATGCTACAACCTTGATTGCGTGTATCCATGGTCTTCATAATATCATGTTATACGGTAATTCCACGTCTACCACACATAACGTTACTTGTGTTTCAATCTCCCCTAGTGGAATTCGTACCATTATCTCGCCTTTAGGTTTTGTTAAAGATTTTCCAAAGCCATGAACATGATATGTTGAATAAGACATTTCTTTATCCTTATATCCCATTTTCTTGAAAGTATGATAAAATATTATATCTACAGAACTTCCTGCATCCACCAAAGTTCTATTCATAGCCCATTCTTCTACAGATTTTATTGATTCCTCCTTTCTCATTGGTATAGTGGATATTGTGATTACCAATGGAGATGTATGACTTAGATTTTCTTATGGTATTCCTGCTGCTGTAAATGTGATCTCCTGCTTTTCCCAATCTTTCAATGGTGATATTTTTTCCACCGTCATAATTTTCCTTCCTTCAAAATCCCGTTTGTGTATCTTCCCTTTAATATTTTCATGAAATCTATCAATCATTGTTCTTGTTACCATACCACACTCCAATTTTCTACAATCCTCTTTGATTCTAATCATCCTTCCTTCAAATATCTCACTGATTTTTTTTATGATTTTCTTAATCTTGAATAATTCTTATCTTCTTCTTCACCTTTTTCTTTGATTTTTCTAATTCAATCCCTGTTTCGGGAGCCAAAATGTAGTTGCAGGATTTCCCACACTACACCCTTGTTAAGATCTTGCTATAATCAACTCACAATTGAAGATGAAAAACGACACTTTATTATTTTGTTCTCAGAAATGTTTATAGAAATGGAAGAATTCAAGATTACAACAATTCTCTAGAAGTTTCTCTCTCCTCAAGACTTTCTTAACTCTCAAAAATACATCATCCTTTTCTGGACACATTGGGTATATATTTATAGGGTAGTTACATAGTGGATGACATCTAAGTTTTCCTCTTATTTCGGGTTGATTCTGCGATTGTACCGCGATAGTTACAATGTTAAATCTCGCAAGTTTTGTAACCATCGCAGAACAAACATTCTTTTCTCAAGTTTTCTTCAATCGTCAGTTATTACGTCGCTCTTTTGACTGCTTTTGTGACACTCGCAAAGTGTAGTTGAAGATCTTGCGGTGACGCTCGCTGGGAAGTGTTGTTAATCTTACAGAGAAGTATTGTAGCGATATTCTGGTCCTACATATACTAATCACACATATTGGTAATTCAAAAGATTTGCAATAAATAAAAATACTAATAAGCCTAGCGATTTCCCTTTCGATTAACAAAATACGTTTATGAATTTACTTCCTTTAAACGAATGTAAAACATTGTTTCCTAGGACAAAATCTTCACCCATACCCATACATAATCATAATAGCATTCATACAATTATATCGATGTCTTATATACGAAGTTCAAAAGATAGACGTTATACTTCATATTGTAATTCCTTAATACTATGTCTAACTAGAGTATAATCATTCACAGCTTCGCAGTTATGTTTTCAATATGCACGACTTGAAAGATACGTTAGGAATGAAACGGTTTAAGTAAAATATTACTAACCTCAAGTGGAAGCATGATGTCGTCGTTGTAGTTCTTTACTTCTTCACATTTTTCAAGTCTTCATGTAATACTTGTAAGTCTCATATCCTAGTAACTTTCTAGCTAACATATACAAAGTTGACTCTAGTAAATAATCAAGCAACTCTTTAAATGAGTTTTGGTTCACTAAAATATGACAACCAAACTTGACATACCAACGCTTGGTGGGTTCAACCGAGCTATGCTCTAACAATGGGGATTAGGTTTCCCAGTTGCTAGAGTTTTCTCTTATATAGTCTTCAAATAGGGGTTTGCAATCAATGCTACCTTGGTAACAAAGCATTCAATATTCATCGTTAGATGAAAACCTGATTAGATTCAAGCTAATATTTTTCAACCATTAGATCGAACTTAGCTTGTTATACACAAATGAGACGTGCCTTCATTTAGACATGGGTAACCATACCTAAAAGTGTACACTTGGTTAGCTCAACAATAGTTAACCGAAGTTATCCATATGAAAACTTTCATATCAATCTTGTTCATCTTAATCACAACTAGTTCAAATGACTCAAATGAAACTAGTTATAGAGTTGTTCAATTGTTTATATTCTCATAGAAGTATACAAGACCCAATTTAAGCAAAATCAGTTTTGATTCACTCGAATAAATTCATGAAAATTATAGCCACGGTTTGCAAAAGATTGCATTCCTTATTATATAAATGTATTTGTTCACGAATAAACCGATTTTAGAACTTAACCCACTCAAGTATGCCATCGGGTACGCATACTTAGAGTTCCGGACTCGGTCTGTCCGCTAGTATGCGAATGAGTACGCATACTGTCGTTCACGACCAACCTCAGTTGAATTCCCGGACTTGAAATGTTATGCCAGTACTCATACAGGTATGCATACTAAGTTCCCGGACTTCAACTGTTAAACCAGTACGCATACGGATATGCATACTATGGTTCCCGGACTTGGAATAACTTGCAACAGTTAGCACACAAGTACACATACTGTGTTATATCCAATCAATGGTTAATTGTTCTAAACTCCATTCTAATCATTGAAACATTCTTAGAATACGGGAATAGTTGTCTCACATAAACTATTAGCTTCAAAGCAAATTTCAAGTGATCAACAGATCAATATGAAACATTCTGAGTCTATATCAAATGAATATCTCACACAAATCATGTAAGATGTTACCAGGCGATTTTTATATGATCATCTTTTGACTTTCGTCAAGAATAAAGATGAACTTGGTTAAAGTGAAAGCTTACCAACACATATTTAAAGAAATATGTAAGCGAGTTAAACTCAGCTCGAAATATCAAATGTGTATAAAGTGAAGTCCATATAGCTATACGAATTTTGTCTCAATATGAGATAGAATAGAAATAGACTTCTGAGTGATAGATGAGTTCAAGTCTCCACATACCTTTTGTTGATGAAGTTCCACAAGCTCCCCTTAGTAGTTCTTTGTCTTCAATCGATGAACGTCGTGAAGTCTAAAGCTCAACTACACATTCTATCCTAATCCGAGATATAGCTATAAATAGACTAGAAATCAAGACTTATAGTTTTGACAACTAAACTTGACAAACAAGCTTGAGATATTAACACTTGCGAGTTTGACCGAGCAGTGCTCTAACAACAGGAAGGTTGTTGAGCCAGTTCACAAACCACGAGTTCATTTGGGTACAGTCCACGAACCCGATTCATGAACCGTGGTGAACTGAATTCCAAAGTTGGTATAATAGGCTAGCAGTTGGCGAACTCGGTTCACAAACTGTTATCATCTGAGTTTTTTAGTCTAGTACGGTTGGCAAACCCGGTTCATGAACCGTTGCACCCTCACTCATAACAAGCCATGCGGTTAACGAACCATCCTACCAACTGTCTCAGTTTATATTTTAGCAACTGCTCGAAAACTTATTTTTAATATGTTTGGCACTGCTAAAAATCTTTTAAACACTTCTAAGACTTCATTGATCACTTAAAAACTTATGTGTATACATTGTGATTAAAATCTTAGGTGTTTAAATTAATATCAAATTGTTTTCAGTGCTTAAGATAATTTTCCAAACCGAATAATCATTATACACGGTTCCGTAATCAGACCAAAGTGTATATTCTTCTATTATATTTTTCAAGAATAAAGTTTCCTTGATTCTCAAGTTATCTTAGCTAGAATACTAAGCAACTCCTGGTCTTGGAATGCTCTTTCAACTGGGAAAATCAATCCCTGACACTTTGTGTCCTAGTTAATTCTAGATTCGTCCTCCATTGACCTAGGTTTCCTCTTAGAAACATAATTAGGTCTACGACTAAAAGACTTCTCTTTGGGGATTCATGAAGCCAGGTACGATTATATTTACCTTAATAGTTCATGTATCCCAATCTTACTTTTTTGTTATCGATGTTTTTGTAATCTCTTTCAGGAAAGATGGATAGTAATTGAAAGTTCTCTTCGTCTCAGGCTTTGTAATTCCTCGATATAGATATTTGAAAATTGATCTTAATTGATCTTTTAAAGATTATTCTTCAGAAGTGGTTAAGAATCTAAGCTGCTCTTAGGGAGTCGTAAGTTTTGGATTTGTGAGGTTAGCTAGCTTTGTCTGTTGCAAACATATTTCCTCACTTTGATTTTTGATATAAATATAAATCAAATAGGCTTATTTGTTAGAGGCATATTGGTATCAAAAGTCTTCAACTTTAGCTAAAGAAAATCTTAGGATATAAAGGAAGTCATCCAAGGGAATCGAGTGCGTAGATCTTTGCAAGGTTCAAGAGACGTAAGGAGCATGCATATAACTGAATCACTTGGAGGGTGGGTTCGGTCTCAACTATATTCCAGTATGAAGTCTGATAGTAGGTTAGTGTCCGTAGCGTCTTAATATAATATGTTGTTCAAATGGACGAGGTCCCAGGGTTTTTCTCTTATTGCGGTTTCCTCATTAACAAAATTTTTGGTGTCTTGTGTTTTTACTTTTTTGCATTATATTGTTTATCTATATAATTGGATTTACACAGGTTTGTATGTTTTCAATCTAAATAGATACATCTGCTTAATTTTAATCAATTGGGAGACTTGTTTCTTATAGAATTTGTATCTTAAAAGATAGATAACAAATTTAATCACTTGGCAGAATTCCAATTGAGCTAAGGGAATCGAGTACGTAGAGCTTTGCGAGGTTCAAGAGATGTAAGGAGCGCACCTATAACTGAATCCCTTGGAGGGTGGATTCGATATCAACTACATTCCAGTCTGAAGTCTGATAGTAGGTTAATGTCTGTAGCGTTTTAATATAGTATAATGCTCAAATGGATGAGGTCCCGAGTTTTTTATGTTATTGCGGTTTCCTCATTAACAAAATTTTTGGTGTCTTGTGTTTTTACTTTTCTGCATTATATTGTTTATCTATATAATTGGATTTACATAGGTTTATATGTATTCAATCTAAATACATATGTCTGCTTAATGGTAATCAATTGCGAGACTTTTTTCTTGTAGAATTCGTATCTTAAAAGATAGATAACAAAGCAGGATTCCGATTTGATTATTTGGATACGACTTGATTGATCTTGGATATTGATTTTTGAGATCGTCTAAGAACTCTACTTAACTATCAGGTTCACGGACCCTGTGTCTATACACGTACTGATATAAACTCTATATACATATTGTCAAGCATCATTCAGTTGGTCCACTTGTTATTGTATTAAGTTTTGTCTATACAGGTTGCCGAACTAAAAAGTTGGGTGTATTTGGTATCCCCTACGTTTTCATTATCTATTAGAGGAAGCTTGGTATCAAAAGTATTATAAAAGATGTCATCTAAAGGAAACAATTGCATAGAACCTTGCGAGGTTCAAGAGAGTAATGAGTAGGACTGTAACTGAATCTCTTGGAGGTGGATTCGGTCTCAACTACATTCCATTCCGAAGTCTGCTAGTAGGCTAGTATCTGTAGTGGATTAATACAGTTTGGTGTATCTTTAGCTAGTCTCGGGTTTTTTTGTCATGTACACATGCCATGAGCCATGCCGAGCCTTGGCTAGTCTATTAGATCATAAGGTCAAACTCGGCACTAGATGTTATTTGTGATTAGGTTATTTAAATTCCTCGAGTTCTGTGTCCCGAATTGATGTATCTTTAGCTGTTGGTGTGTGAAAAACTCGATTGGGTATTAAAGAACCAATTTGTAATTGAAGAGGTCAATGAATGAAATAGTTTTTGCTTTTAAAATTGAAAGTTAGGCTATGTTCTACAGAGAGAAAGCAGTTTACTGTTGAATTAGCTTCTTCATTCCTTGTAGTTGTAACTTTATACACTACAATTGGTATCATCCTTCCCTCCTGGACCTGTTTCCATGGAGAAAAAAGTTACAGTCGCCGGAGTTAACTCAAATCTCAATCAGCTAGCAACAACAGTTGCTCAATTAGCTACTTCAGTGAATCAAACATCCGCATCTGTTGGTACCCTTACTCAATGTGTTACTCGTTTAGATTTGGATTTCAACACAATAAAAACCGATCTACAAGACATCATCCAATTTCTTGGCATCACTCGGTCTACAGATTCTGGAATTGGTGATGATTCTTTAAATTCAGATACAAATCAAGATGGATTTCATTCTGTGGTTCACCGCTAGCTCACATAGAGCATATTAAGTTTACTCGAACTCCTAAAGTTGATTTTCCACCCTTTAATGGTATCAATCCTCGTGGATAGGTTCTTAAATGCAATCGCTACTTTCATCTTCATAAATTTCCTGATGCAAAACGTGTTGATATGGCTTCTATTCACTTTGATTCACAAGTAGATCCATGGTTTTTAAATTATCAATAGGGTAAAGAATCTATTTCTTGGGATACATTTACTAAAGATTTATGTGCTAGATATGAAGATGTTGCCCAGGATATTTATGTAGGTATCTTCAATAAATTGTCTCAAACTTCTACAGTTGAAGCCTACTATGATCAATGGGAACATTATAAAACATTCATGGTAGCCAATAATCTAACTCTACCATAGAATTTTTATACATTAAGCTTTATCAGTGGCTTGAAGGAGGAAATACGCACAGTTGTCCAAATGTTTAAACCAGATGCTACTTCTGAGGTAGTTTTCCTTGCCAGAATGCAGCAAGCATCCCTGCAGCATTTGCCTAAACCACTTAAATCATTTTCCAAATAATTTGCACCTCCTACATTATCCATCTCACAGCCCTCTTCAACCATCACACCCTTTTATTCTCCATCTACTTCTTTTAGAAAATCTAGTGGTTCTTCTTCACAACCTATTGTGATACACCCATCCACCCCAACTAAAACTTCAAATGACAAATCATTTCCTCCAATCAGACGCCTCACTTATGCACATATGCATAAAATAAATTATAAAGGCTTATGCTACAATTGCGATGAGTTCTACAGGCAGGGCCATAAATGTAAAACTCAGAAACTCTTCATGCTTATCGCAGATGACAAAATTGAGGAGCCAGAACAACTACCAGACACATCCAATCAAGTCGATTCTTCTCCTATTGATGACTCCACTATGGAAATATCATTACACGTATTGACAGGGAATGTGGTTCATGATACTATACGCATTGCTGGTCACTTTCATAAGAAACCGATTATGATTCTCATCGACACATGAAGCACTCACTCTTTCATCGATTCTCAACTTACATAGCAGAATGTGGTTCATGATACTATACCCATTGCTGGTCACTTGCAAAAGAAACCGATTATGATTATCATCGACACAGGAAGCACTCACTCTTTCATCGATTATCAACTTACAAAGCAGTTGGTCATTAATGCATCTTCAACATGTCACATGCTAGTCACAGTCGCAAATGGACTTAACACCATCAGAAAAGGTAGCTGTCACAAATATTGTTGGGAAATGCAGGGAAACCATTTTTCATTTGATTTGAGGGTCCTTCAATTAGGTGGTTACGATATGGTATTAGGGGATGATTGGCTGTATCATCTAGGTGGTATCACTTTCATTTTTTCTCAACTCAAGATTTCCTTCATGCATCAAGGCAACCACATCACACTTCAGGGAAGTTCCTCTACCCCCTCCCTAAGTCTTATTAGTGCTTTTGCCTTTAAAAAATTTCTTAAAATTAAAGTTCCTACACGGTTGGGTCAATTTTTTGCTATATCACCATCACCACCCCCACATACACCTTCCTTCCTCACTCCACTAGTGAACTCTTACTCTGATATTTTTGCCGAACCTTCTCAACTACCACCACAAAGGGCATTAGACCATAAAATTCCTCTTAAACCACATTCTAGCCCAACTTCTCAGAGACCCTATAAATGTCCCTATATCCAAAAGTCTGTGGTTGAAAACATGGTTCAAGAAATGCTTAATACATGACTTATTCAAAAAAGCAATAGCCCTTTTGCTTCTCCATTTTTTTTTTTTTTAGAAATGGTAAGGATATATTAAAAAAAAGAAGGTAATATACAATGTACAAGGCTAGATCAAAGATCTAGAGGAAACAGAACTCTCTACAGATTACACTCTCAAAATTGACTCCCATTGAAATAACACCTGATTCATAGAATAAGAGCTAAAAGTCCTCATATTGTATGACCAAAGATGAATAGTTTGTTTAACCAGTGTTTTAAACTCCTCCATAGTCTTCGGCCTCTTCCCATGTATTCTATCATTTCTCCCCTTACAAATTTCCACACTACAACAAATAGTATTAGCTTCCACAAGTCATTCCTTATGTCGTGAAAACTAAAAGAAAGCCAATACTGTAAAAGAGTAGAAAAAGAGTTTGGCTGCACCCAACTGATTCTGCAAGGCTGAATAAAATAACCCCAAATATCCGCCAACCACTGACAGTGAAGTGACTCTGACTCACAATTACAAAGAGGACATAAATTACTAGGCATATGAATACCTCTATGCTCCAACATTACTCTAGTATGAATAGAATTATGTAACCCAGCCCAGCAAAGAAAGATTACCTCAGGAGGAATATGTTTCAAATGTATTGTCAAACAAACACCTATCAAGCCTGCACAATAAAGGATTAGAATGCATATCACTCCATGTATAAGCTCCTCCATTTAACGGCAAATCTACCAGTTCTAAATCAGAGATGAAATCGTTAAGAAATTGCATATTTATTTCATCCGCACCACCCATATTCCGTTCCAAATTGCTTCGGACAACATTCATATCCTCCACAATGCACCACATAGATCCTCCAAAAAGGCTTCCCTTTGTGTAAAATCACATGGAGAGTATACATTAGAGAGAACAAACGAAAATCCTGTTGCTCTACACTTTAACAATACTGACAAAGAATTGAGTCCTCGTCTCTCATCTAACACTCCAACCTCGAGCTAACCCAAATGGTTAAGAGACCTCCACTATTTCCCATTGATCCTTGAGAAGGTAGAAATCTCCAATCCAGATCTGAATTATACCAAAATTGTCGAACAAACCAAGAAGACATGTGCACCATTTTGGTTTCATATATCGTGCGCACCATACATCTATGGAACTGAATTAAATCACGCACTGCAATCTGTTTTCTATATGAATTCAATACCCGTATGTTCTAATTTATGATTTTAGATGGTACTAACCACCACTTCCCCAGACTAAGCCTCATTACCTTTCTATTCACCTGCACCCTTTGAACCATCTACTGACTTATCACAAGATTCACTTTCCTGCACTTCCTTATCAGCTGCAATTCTGTCATATCTTTCCTTGTATTTTGTTAGGATTGCTTCGATGATTTCCTTAGATTGGTATTCATTGCTTCTGTGTATACCCCCATAAGTACAATACAGTTCAAAAACCAATTTAGAAGTCGACAGAATTACCTCACTGATGTCAACCTTTGCGTGTTAAAGATCTCCTAATTTGATCACCACTTATTCCTCCGCTAATGTAAAAAGATTTCCTGCAGAGGCTAAAGCCAGTGGCACTGGAGGAGAAGTCAAAGTCAGAGGTACTGCCGAATAAACTAACTCCTCTTCTCCATCAAGTGGCAGAAAAACATCAACAATGGTCGGTATAAAACCAAGTCTGTCAGAAATAGTGGGTACTACACCTTCACATCCACCTAAAATTTAAATGGGCACTAAGTGCGGATGGGGAAAAACATGTCGCCGGTTTTTTGGGAAAGTGGAGAGTCGAGCAAGTTTTCGAGACTCCTCAGCCTGGAAAGATGTTAATCCTCACACAGATGCACCGCTGCAAAGGGAGTGCTTAGATTCGGGAAATCAATCTGTATGACTCCGACCTAAACCAAGAAAATGGTCGTTCCAGAATCAATTCGGTCGCAAAGAGGGAGATGGGTTGATCTGTAGGAGGGAATCTAAAAATTATTTTGGATCAGTAATGATCGAGGATTGTGGGTGTGTTGAAGGTTTCTACAGTATTGGTGAACTGTTAAGTTCTGATAAGTTCTAAGTGATTGATGAATTCTTGAGAGTAGTTACTCGAGAAATTCAGTGTTAAACGTTTATTCGAGTGTTCGAATGTTGATTACTGATGTTGTAATTCCTTGTCCTCAATCGTGAATTCAGAGACTTATATATACTGTTAGAGTAGTAACACCACTGATCCCTGTAAGTGTGACGGTTTCTTGAGTGGAAGAGTGGGAAAGTGGGAGATCGTGGTAAAGTCAGTTCCACGTTGTGTGGATACTTGACTGATCGCGCACCCACTACTGTGCTAACTCCTTCAACCGTTGACACGACTTACACACATTTCTCGTCGTGGGATGAATCCACGTGCCGTAGACCGCCAGACCAAAACCCTAAGTGATATCCCCCCATTTGTGACGTGATTGATATCTTAAGAATCATGGAGTATGCGGGGCGGACTTTTTTAGGTTAGTCAATTATTGAATGATTAGGCACTGAGTCTAAGTTTGGTGAATCAAGCATGAATGGTGAATGCTCAGCGATTCATGGCTCGAACATGTAGTTCTTTGGAGAGATGTCAGTATGATGAATTACTGACTAGTTGAGTGATTGAGAAAGTACTGCTTAATTCTGCGAATTATGAGAATTCAATGAGAAACTGCGCTCGAGTGAGCATGCACCAGGGTTCTCAGTTTGAGAGTTGGTGAAAAGTGATGATTAAATAGGGAGTTCACCATTTACTGAAAATATTGTTGGGTTCAGCATTAGGTGTAAAACCTAGGTATGAGAGATGGGACCGACCAAGAGGGCATGGGACCGGATCTTGGTGGTCACGTGACCAAGTGTTGGTCATTTGGAGGATTCTTCAGTTGATTGGAGAGATCTCAGGCCCAGTATGAGCGATTGAGCAAATTAGGTCAGAATTACGAAAACATGTGGGACCAGCTTCGTCCAATCCCTAGGGGTGACCTGGTCGGTCATGGAGGCATGCATGTGTTTCCATGATGTCCGTGTCTCCATACTGAGAATTTCAGTATTTTCTGATGCGCGTTTGAGCGATGTTGTGAATTTTCAGAAGAGTTTCATCTTGGCTGAGAATTCTCGATTTTTAGTGGAATGAGCATGTATGCTCAATTCATCAATATTTTGAAAATATTAAAATAAAATACTTTAATAATCCAAAATTGCTGTGAGGGGCTAGCCGGCTGCGTGACCATGTCGGCTTTTGGTTTTTCGTGATTCGAGCAATATTTGAGAAAATATGGAGAAGTCACGAATTTTGTTTAAACCCAGGAGTTTCACGAGTTGAGGGAAATAATAATAATGAGAAATTAGGTATTGCAAGGTGTGGGACCGACCACGCTAGGGCATGGCCGTCCGGCCAAGTTGCCCGGTCCCGTACACTTTTTCCTATTTTATTATTATTATTTTTCGTGAATCCTTGAAGTTATGGAGAGTCCTTGAAGATATGGAGAATCCAGGAAGATATGGAGAATCCATGAAGTTTTGGAATAATAATTATAAAAAGCTAATGATTGTGAGGTGTGAGACTGGCCACGGCTTGGGCATGTCCGTCCGGCTAAGTTTTCCGATCCCACATACCTATCCTTATTTTATAATTTATTTGGTGAATCCTCCAAGTTATAGAGAACTCTCGAGTTTTTGCACAAATTGGGAAATTTTTGCCAAGATGGAGAAGTCTCCATGGGTTTATGAAAATCACGATAAAATAAAGAAAAATAATGGGGAAGCATGGGACCGGCCGGCCGGTGGGCTCGGCCCATGGGCGCTTCCCATTATTTTATTGTTTATTATTTTCTCTCTCCTATTTTGTGGAGAACTCTCTATTGTTTCATGTTTTTTGATGCTTGTTCGCGCATCCGGGTGCTCAGTCGTGCATCATTGTCGAGTACACTTGCACCATTTTTGTGGGGCTTACTCAGTGATGGTCCAGATGCCCAATGGTTGAATATTTATTGCTAATTCATGAAATTCGGTGCAAAATAGTTCATGAAACGAGACAATAAAATAATTGGTTATTTATTATCAATTCATAGGATCAGCTGTGGATTGACCATGAACTAATAATAAAACAGGCATTACCATTCTATGGGATCGTGGATTCGACCATAGAATCGGAGTAATAAAATTATCTATTACCATTTCATGAGATTAGCAGTGAATTCGATCATGAAATCGGAGTAATGAGATAAATTGTTGTTGCCATTCCATGGGATCAAGTCGTAGATTCGACCATGAAATCAGAGCAATTTTTATTTCCATTCCATGGGATCAGGCCATGGATTCGACCATGGAATATGAGCAATAATAGATTATTCTGGGAATTCGGTGGTGAATGTCATGGAAGAATTAATAAATGTGCATAGTCAGGAGACGAAAAATCTCGAGGGTGCTCTCAGACTCTACGGAGAACACCCAAGTCTATACACGTCTTTCTACATAGTCAGGATCAGTGAGTGTCACTGTCCTGAAGGCATTGTTGCTCTCAATCTGACGGAGAACCGCCCAATCGTTCTTCTATGTAGAGGAGGGTCGCTCTCATGTAGTCAGGTAACAGTGAGTATCACCGACGTCCTGAAGGCGTTAAGCCCTCTCAACAAACAATTATGTAGGAGGACCGCCCAATTCTATTATTCTACATAGAGGGCACAATGAAACGCCAGGGATCGAACGTTCATCTTGTGGAGGATTTTCGAAAGACACATTCATCATGGCTTCGTAAAATATGAATCGTCACATGCCTGAAGCCGTATCAGGAACATGCAGTATGATGATTTTACGGTTTTGACCTTTGTTGAAAATCCACCATCTACATTAAGTCCCTGTATAGTGGGGAGCAGCCATGTTCTGCAGTTTGCATTAAATGGTGATTTTCAGTCGACGAGGTCTGGTTGAACTCAATCTACAAAGGTAGTTTCAGAATCCTCAATTTACCCGAATGAGATCATGTACGAGTAAATGTGTGGATGAAAACTCCGATAGTAAGGTAGAGTGTCATCTTATGAGCGTGAAGAGATGAGGCACTGCTGATTTGGGTGTTTAATATCTTAGTTATGGTCGATTTAGGATTTGTGGGCCTGAGCCCAAAAGGGAAACCCATGCTTATTAGGTTTTGGAAAAAAATTTGATTTAAAAGGGGATAACCCTAAAATTTCATATTTATTTATTTATTTGGCCGACCAAGACTTCACCATCACCCTCATACGAGCAGCAGCATCAGGGAGGAAGAAAAAGTTCACGCCAGCCCATACCACCGCCGTCCGAACACCATCCGGCGAAATTCTGGTCGGCGCCGGCAGGTATGTCGGTGCAATTTTTTTTTTTTTTTTTTTTCAGGTTCTATGATTGATGATTGTTCACAAAACCCAAAATCCCTAATATGAAAGAGAAAACGTATGTGTAGGATGCACGTATGTATGTCGGTTACATATGTATGTGTAGGATTTATGAAGTCTTTTTAGAAAACGTATGTATATGCACGTTTGTTCGTTAATTGGAGGAACGAGAAAAAATCCCTAATATGAAAGAGATACATAAATTTTTGAGCAGACATGGTCTAGTTGTAGTAGCAAAAGTTTTTTTTATTAGGTTTCATGAAAACCCAAGTTCGTTTTTTGAAAGTATGAACTTTGAAGATACTTTTATAAACGCAATTTGTTCGTAAAAGTAGTAAATAATAATCCTTAGAGTTAAAGGAATTTTGAAAAGACCTGGAGTTCATATTGAAATTTTATTTGAGAACTCTCGAAGTTTTATTTGAAATATGGAGAACTCTACAAAAATAGAAAAGTCCCTGGTTCCATAGATGAATGCTCAGTTGAGCAAAAAGTTTTTTTTTTTTTTTTTTGTAATTTACGTGAGTTATTAACTCACGATTTAAAAAAAAAGTGCATGACTTATTCACGCCTTATTAAATGAAAATTAGGTTTTTGAAAACACGCAATTTATGAGTTTGGTGAATTCACAGTGTATGCGTGAATTCAGTGTGATTTTATAGCGTATGTATACATAAGATCAGCGAGTGCTCACATAGAGGGTTATGTGAATTACTCATTATTTCTCAAAAAGTCAATATAGACTCTTGAATGATATGTCTTATGCGATTTTGCAGGAATGAAAGAACGAGCAAGTTTTGGAGGTTTTACGATGTTATCACTAAGTTCGTGAAATCGTAAAGAGGTGAGAATTGAGGAATACCATTTTTGCAGACGTCGATTGTCGTATTTGCTTTAATTCCATTATGTTGATGAATTCATGTATGGATGTTGCAGCAATTTTGTAAAATGGTTAAATCCCATAGTGATTCTGAAGATGATATTCCTTCGAGAGAAGATGTTTCCTCAAGAGAGGATGTTTCCACAAATGCCTCTTCTACAGATGATGGTTCCTCCAGAAACGATGATACTGAGGTTTCCCAGGAAAATAAGGAAAGTTCTAAGAATAAGAACATTCCAACTGCTGAGGATAAATTATTCATGTACCTGTATAGGCCTGAAAAGCATCCTTTAGGCTCTTCGTTTTGGTTGCTGATAAATCCTAGGTGCACCGCCCAGAACAAGTTGGTGTCTCCCCGATCTGTGATTCGATTTTATTTGCAAGGGAAGCATTTCAAAGCTTCTCAGGTGGAGTTGAAGCTTTCTTGGAAACCTCTGAAGCATTTCTCTGGATGGGCAAGGCACATGTTAGGCCATAGCCATGTGAGGGCCATATTGGATAATGCTCATGTGACACGAGCCATTCAAGCTGCTAGAGATTTGATCATCAATCATGATATACCAGGTATGATAGCCCTGCTCTCCCGTTGGTGTGTCCCTACTCACACATTTATATGCAGATAGGGAGAATTCACCATTAATCTGGAAGATGTAGTTGCTTTGTTGAACCTTTCAATTACTGGTAATTTTCCTAAAGAACTCTCGATAGAGGAGAAGGAGAAATCTGACATGTTCGAAGCCAAGATGCATGAATTCAATGAGTCACCTGCATCTTGCTATGCCCGATGGTTATCACACTGGTGTCCAAGAAATAGAACTCCTTAAGGACCGGTTGATGGCGTTTTGACAATTGTGGCTTTCTTGTGTCTGTGTCTCTCACGGGATATCTTCGAAGATTGTGGACACTTGCTGAAGTCGTTTGTGATTCGCTTTGCCATTAAGATGGCCAAAGGTGAGAAAATTCCCATTGGCAGTCTATTTTTGGGTTCTTTGTTCGCCAACTTGGACTCTCTAGTTGTGGACTCCAGTATTTCTGATGGCTTCATGAAGATTGAGACGTATGCTAATACCATGTTTCTCCAAGCCTTGATGTGGGAGCACCTTGAGATTTATGCCCCAATTCCCCGTAGCATTTTGCAAGGACACAGGGTCGACACTCGTCATTCCCTTTTTGAGGAGAATAATGCTAGGATCATGCGCTGGTCTAGAAAGCAACCACAATACAAGATATGCATTATTGACATTTTGGACATTGAGTCTGAGTTCAACTTTCGGCCATGGGTATCGGTTCTTTCTCTTTTCTCACAGTTGATCACTTTCAATACTACTGACGAGAATATCACGTTGAGTACTGGTGCTGGTCTGAGTGAAGGAGAAATATCTTTTGTCTTGAGTTGTACTCCTGGTTTCTTGCTATCAATAATGAACGGAGGATTCTAGGTAGAAGAGTACAACATTGACAAAGCCGCTAGACAGATGGGACTTAACCAGTACATTCCGGGTCATCAAATGAACAAGCCATAGATTGAGTACCTGAAGGCTCATTTAGACTGCACCCGCGTGGAAGGAAATGAATACTTGTTCCCATGTTCTAACCGAAAAACCTTCGTAACTTCTGGTTATATAGGCTTTTGGCATCAGCAACTCGAGCGTGTATATGCATTTGTAACATATGTTCAGTCCTCTGTATGAGAGTTTCATCCTCCTAATGTGGTTTCCGATCGACCCAGGTTGAAGTATCTCCCTGGTAGTGATAAGAGGAAGACATATCCAAATGCGTCACAAGTAAGTGCTTATTCTTATGATTTCGGCCAAAGTATGCCAATCATATTTTAATCGTATTTCTTTTATTGTGATAGGGTGGTCATGCTGTGAGACCTAGAATTGATATAAACTCTTCAATCTTTCAAGAAAGTCCTCAGGGAGGAGAAGGCAGAAGTAAGACAACACATATGATGATACCTAACAGAATACAGTCTCCTGCCGCTTCTTTGGTGAGTTGCTCGCGCTTTTCTTCATTGTTGCAACTTTCTCATCCATGTAATTAGGATTTAAAAGAGTATTTCTCATACATTTCAGAATTTTGCCCCATCGGTTATTGATGGTCTCCGTTTTTCTCTTGGTAGAACAATTCAGGATTCCAGCACTAAGGAGGTTGACGTAAGTTTCCCCTTTTGCACTCGATAATGGTAATGCGCCTTTGGACGAATGAGTGACGATTGTTGTTTATGTGGACAAGAGGAAATCACCATGGATAAGGAGCATGTTGATGAGGCACATTCCTCTTTGAGTCATGATAATATGGAGATCTCTTGAAATCCCAAACCAAACGAAAATATGGAGAGTTCTGCAAATGAAGATAACGGAATTGCCAATGGAGGTTCCAACATTGCCGAGTCCTCAAATGGTTTAGAGGCTCCCCTAGTAAGTATTTCTCCTGTAGCCTCTTCATAGAAGTATGATATTTCTGATTTATGCATGAAGGAATGAGAACCCGTATGAATATACGAGTAATTTTGCCGAAATACGTCATCAGAAAATTTCAGACTTCAGATTTTATTAGAAATGCTGTAGAATCCTCGCATGGAGTCGGATTTTCGATATCCGCATATGTATCTTCAAGCCCAGGAAATTTCCAAGCTTTAACGTAAAAGCTTTTCGAATTTTGAGCATGTCTAGGTCCTGAAAACACGAAACAGTAAACTTCCAAGAGATATTCAGAACTTTTCCAGATCGCACATTGTGTGATGTTTTGGCCACATCTCCTCGCTCGTTCATCCGATTGTCATGAAATCTTTATGTGTTGTAGAGAACTTCCATACAAAGAGAATGATATATAACCCATATCTAGATTCCTCACCAATTGCTCCAAGTTCATCATTGAACATAAGGCAGTGTAAATTTTCTTCAGCTGAGTTTCTTTGAAAACGTGTTTCATGACTTTGATACTTCTTGCACATGTCGTAAACGCATAATAAGGAACTTAGATGATGTTAGTTAACTTACTTTATTAATCTTATGATTGCATTGGATTTCCACGACTGAACCATCCTAATCCCATGTAATCTTCGCATTGGGTACCGAATGACGAAGTTGGGAATCATGGATCCAATAATGATAGCTTGGGAAGTCATGGAGTTGTTGGAGATGAAACTCCTATACATGCACCTCCAGGTTATGAAGTGCTGATTTTTGATGTAGGGGAGGTGGTGGAAGCCCTAATTGAGCCTCAGATGGTGGAACCTGAATCGAGAATAGCAGAAACTGCTTCGTCTGAAGTGGTCTCCATGATTGTTGATGCTTCTCCAGTAGTTGAGAGGCGTATGATAGTGCATGAGTATCCCAATACAGGGATTGCTTTTGATACTCAATTTGGTGAGTTACTCCCATACCACCAGTTAGTTGGTGGTTTTAGTGTTCCCATCGGATATGCTGCTATGTATGAGAAACTGTGGAAAATGTATGGACACATCGTGGTTACTCGGGATACAGAACAAAGTTATTTCTTGACAAAGCAAGTGGAAGCAATATTGCGTGTTATACGTGATATTTGTATCACTCCCATAAATGTTGTTACCCGAGACGTACTCTTTGAATGGGAGTACAACTTGAAGAATGTTGAAGAACTTGGATTCAATCTGAAGTGGCTTCGTCAAAGGCTTGAAGCTATCAGGAAAACAGTAGAGGGTGATGCTCCTTTCCTTGCTAGTGACACTGTGACGAAGAAGATGAACGAAGTTTCTGAACTGGCCAAGAAGATGGAGTTAGAGAAAGCGGCTTTGAAAGCTTTGGAAGATGCGGAGAAGCAGAAATCATTCTTTGATGGATTTCTTTAGTTTCCTTTCCATAATCTCATGAACATTGAACTTCTGAGAGAGATGTGAGATTTTATTTGGGTTTTGATTTTTGATAGGTTTTGAATTTATGAGTGACTGAGGATTTTCTTTTGATTTTGGATTTGATAGATATTTTCTTAAATAAAGAACTTTGATAGATTGTTTAATTTTCAAATGATGAGTGCAAGTATGCACACGTTTTGAAGGAATTGAAAATACAATTAAAAGAAAATCCTAAAGTGCAAACGTCAGATGTTTTGACCGCTTGCCTTGGACATAAAACATCCAATGTTGAATGCTTCATGCGTCGAGAACCTTGAGCTAATTCTCGTGAATCTCAGGTACATCCGTTTTGCATTTGATGTCAGCCAATTTGTAGTATCCTCCAGCAACTGACTTAGCAAACATGAAAGGTCCTTCCCAGTTAGAACCCTTTGTAGAATGTAGATTGCGCCTGGTTGCCTTAATAACCAAATCCCCTTCATGAAACTTGTTAGGCTTGGTTATGCATGCCCTGAATATCTTCTGCTAGTTTGGAATCACCCGTGGATTCCATCCTGGTGAATATTTCCAATTCTATGGCACATGTGGACACTCATGCAAGGGAAAATATGGCAGGTATCGCTTGTCAAACTGAGCCAAGTCTTCAGCGATAAACCTTTCAATGTGGTGCATAGCCAGAAGATGTTCCAACCATGCAGTGTAGTATTGCTGAGGTGAGACTGTCCACTCATAGCGTTTGATGACAAGAAGGTTTTGAGCGAGTCCCTGAATTAGGGTAGCATATTGTTTATGGGTGAAAACTACTCCTATTGGTTTTGGTAATTTGGGGTGTGTGGATGAGGAATGAATCTAAACCCTAAAAAAATACACTGCGCGGTGAGTGCTTGTAGATTCAGGAGATCAATCTCTGCAAGTCCGGCATAAACCAAGAAATGGACGTTCCAGACTTGTTTCGGTCACAAAGTGAAGGATATGGGGTTGATCTTAGGGAGGGAAGCGAATAAGGTGTTGAGATTGTGAAGGTGTTGGCTATGTATGACTTGTATTAGAAGGCTGAACTAGCTTGCAGGATGTAAGCTATTAGTTCCGGTGTTTGAACAAGATTGTATCAACACTTCCCTCTGTTGTTTTGTCTTGTTTGAAAAAATAGGATAGAGAACCTATGTATACAAGTATTTTAGCCTAACCCTCGTATCTCGTAGGAAGTGGAAAAAGTGGAGTGATGGAGTAGTGGAGTAATGTGTTAGTGTCATATGACTAGGCATGCCCACTTCTCCCATCATCACTAACCGTCCATGACTTCCTGACACGTTCTTGTGATGGCGCGTTGTGCGCTGCACGCTATAAACCGCCAGACCAATACCCCAGTATGTATCCCCCAGTTTGTGACATGATTGATGTCTCGAGTGTGTGGATCGTGGGACCCACATAAAATAGCATGTAATGCTAGATTGAATAACTGCGTTATTCAGGAAGTCGATACCTGTGAAGTATCGTGCGTATTCTATGCAGGTACTGCATCGAGTGCATCCAGCATGTATGAAACATCGTTGTTTGAGCGTCTCAAAATAGACTCATATCCTGCCTACTTCATGTGATTGTTTGGAAGTTGCGCCAGCAAGTCCTTCCTCGACCGACCACATGGTGTGGTAGAGACGGATGAAGATCACTATGATACCGCACTGACCAATTAACTCCTGACCAGGGATGTATAACTAAGCCGATGAAGTTGAACAGACGAGATGATCTTTGAGACACTCATCTGCGACCGTTGGTGAAATTAGGGTTTTGGGTAAAGATGCGCAAACACCACTTTTCAGCTTGGTCGAATCCAAGCTTGGGACATGGTTTTGGTATGGCCGGTCGGTCATGTATGTTGACGGCATGCCGGTATACATGTTCATACCTCACTGTCCCGTGGAAGTGTGATTTGGGCCACTCAATTTATCCGGCGAAGTTGAGTAGTCGAGATCAATTTGCGATAGAAATCTGGTGCCGCAAAAGCCGCGCATCATGCCAACTTCAGGCGCGCGTTTTAGGACATCCAGGCTTGGTCGGTCCCGGCCGATCGGTTCGGCGTGTGGGTGGTAGGTTGGTGTTAATGTCCATACCCTAACATCCCATAGAAACATGATCTAACCACTCAGTTTGTACGGCGAAATCGAGTAGCCAAGATTAGTTTGAAATTTGGGAGGTGCGACCACTCTTGTTTTGGGCGCGTGAATCGAGGTGTTTAACCAAGTTCGGTCTTGGTCGGTTGGGTGTGGATATAGGTGGGCCCGCAGTGATCGTGTTGATACTTACCGGACCTGCTTAACCTATTCCTAGACCCTCCATCCGATCAAGAGAAGATGGACGCTCGTGATCGCGAAACAAACCCTAGTTAGGGTATTGCCGGCCGTATGTCACACCTGGTTTGGAGCGCACGAATCAAGGTGAACAACTATAGTTGGTCCTGATCGATTAGTCATGTATGCAGGTGGGCCCATGGTGGTTGTTTTGACATGGTCTGGGCCCTCTGAATCTACATATACACCCTCCATCTATACCTGCGAAGATGGATGGTTGAGACTGTTTTGCGACACATGTAATGTGCCACAAACCATAATTTAGGGTTTTTTGTCCATACTGCTTTGGTTTGGACGCTTTGGCAAGTTATGCCAACCTTTTGGGGAGGCCGACCATGCGGGGCCCGCGTTGGTTCGGCAACGGATATTCCATACCTGCTTGGGAGTTATGGAATAAATCTGAGCCATCCAATCATGCTGGTGGAGTTGGATGGTCGTGATCATTTCCAGACTGATACGGACAGTTCGGATACTCAATCGGGCTAGTATAACACACCGAGAGTTGCTCAATCGGGCTAGTATAACATATCGAGAGTTGCAGCCTGTACGGGTATTTCGTACATGCTTTCATTATAATTCTTGGAGATTCGTGTTGCTCTGCTGAGAGCAACACTCAGTCGTCATGCCGCACTGATAATGAGTATAGGAAATACAAGGCTGGTTATGTATTAATTAATAATGTTGTATTTAATTCACATACTGGGATTGTTGCCACATGCTCCATTCTAGGTGAATTAGTAAAGTGAAGAAGTATTTAACACTTATTAATGGATTTATCTTTTACAAGATGTTAGCGTATAAATTATTTTTTTTGGCTTTTACAATTTTAGCCTTAAATGAAAATCCACCATTAACATTAAGTCCCCTGCCTAGCACATAATGGTTACACTATTGTGGGGTAGGCATGAGATGGTGACAAATTTGTATACTGAAGTGACCAAGCTAAAGTTAATGCATATTTACCGGATATATCAACATCGTTAGGCATTTCCCTGGGAGTCATGATTATGGTTTGGAGAAGAAGCACGACCTGGTCGACGTTGAGACCTCATTCATCGGACGAGTTTCCGTTGTAGTTGATCTGGTCTCCCTTAGGGTTTCCTTCAGTGTGTTTCTTTCAGAATGACTGAAATGTCCACCCAGCCAGGCATCTTAATATATGACCTCCGAAACTCTTGCGGTACAGGATCCCTTTGTGGAATATGAACCGCTTGGCCTTTTGCTTTATCTTGATGACATACTTTTGATTGGAAGAAGTTGCTCCGTCACGAAAATAGCTGATGTATGGCTCTCTCCAGTCCCAGTGTGGTTCACACTAAAAACTTCCATTTGGTGTGGCGGTGCTTGGAAATTTGAGCAGGACTTCTGAAGTAGTCTGGATTGGGTCCCCATCTCCGGCCAGTAATAGTCCAGACGTTGAAGTCGTCGGTAAAGCGTTATCACCAGTGATTGTCCAGAAATTTCATTGTGAACACGATTCAGCTGTAGTTGTGCATCGTCATCTCCAAGGCATCTTGACAGAGAACCATACGGGTTTCGATAATACAACATAGCATGAAGAAGTTCTGCAGGGTTTTGAGACTAACCTTTCCTTGGGAGAGTGAGCTGTTGAGCTCTTGAATGATCGGAGTTTGCCAATCATCAGTCTTGGTGTCTTTGTATTGTGATAGACATGTCGATTCTATGGTTCTCCTCTTTACTGTCAGGGTTTCTTCCGAACCTTCGAACTTCAATTTGGAAGCCAGTGTTGCCAGACAATTGGCGTGTTTGTTATTGCTGCGACCAACATGGATTATGGTTGCGTCGGAAAAATAGTTTAGTAACCTTTTGCGCTTATGATCGGTATGGAGATAGTGTTACTTACTTCAATGCGTATACTCCATTCATCTGATTTACCAGTAACTTGGAGTCACCTCTTATCTCCTGACGCGTGACTCTTGCTTACTTAGCTATTGACATCACTATGAGGAAAGCTTCATACTCTGCTGAGTTGTTGGTGCATTCGAATTCCATCTTGAAGGAATATGAGAATACTTCCCCAGTTGGAGAGATTAATACCACGCCCGCTCCTCCAGTATTACTGCTAGAGGTAGCAGAGCCATCAAAATATAGGAGCCATACTTCTTCTTCCAAAACAGAGACGTCTGGAAATTCTACAGGAAGATCTTCGTGTATCCTTGTAGGTCATTCTCCAAGAAATGCTGTCAGTAAGTCTGCAACTGCTTGACCCTTGATAGCTCTAGGTGACGCACATGTTATGTCCAGCTCTAACATTTGGAGAAGCCATTTGCCTTTCCTTCCGGTCAGGACCGGATTTGAAAGTAAAAACTTTGCAGGATCAGATTTAGACACGAGTATCACCCTATTAGACAGTAGGTAATGCCTAAACTTCTGAATGGAATGGATCAAGTCCAAACATGCTTTTTCCGCTCTGGGGTATCTGAGTTCAGCGTATCTCAATATTCGGCTGAAGTAGTATATGGGATGTTCGACTCCCTCATCATCTTCCTGAGCGAGTAGAGCCCCTACGAAGGTGTCACTGAAGGCGGTGTAGAGAAACAATGGCTTTCCTTGAACATGAAACTTCATGATGGCTGGAGATGACAATATTCGTTGAATATTTCGAAAAGCTTCCTGCTGGGTTGCGGTCCAAACGAAGCTAGCTTCTTTCTTAAGCAAGGGAGTGAATGAGGCGGCAAGTTGGGATATACCAGGTATAAAACGCCGGATGTAGTTTACCTTGCCCATGAAACTTTGTAATTCCTTAAAAGTTTGTGGAGGCGGCATTGTGAGGATAGCTTGAGTCTTGGACGGGTTTACCTTGATCCCTTCCGCAGTTACTTGGAATCCCAGAAATTTGCCTGAAGAGACACCGAAAGCGCATTTAAAAGGATTCATCTT
Organism: Papaver bracteatum; assembly: GCA_023529315.1. Taxonomy (NCBI): domain Eukaryota; kingdom Viridiplantae; phylum Streptophyta; class Magnoliopsida; order Ranunculales; family Papaveraceae; genus Papaver; species Papaver bracteatum. The sequence goes on from JAJJWX010000997.1 coordinate 1,777,181, forward strand.
CAACTTGTATTCTCGATACCTCTCAAATACTTGCCGTAAGACATTGGCGTGATCTGCTCGAGCCCTTGACTTGACCACAATATCATCTACGTAGTCTTCTACTTGTTTATGTATCATGACGTGGAAGATTGCCGTCATAGCACGTTGATACATTGTGCCGGCGTTCTTTAAACCGACTGGCATAACAGTATAGTAAAAATTACCAAGAGGGGTTCGGAAGGCTGTCTTACTTGCATCATGTTCATACATCCTTATCTAATTGTAGCCGCTATAACCATCCATGAAGGAGAACATGCTGTGTCCGCTGGTGGCGTTTACTAACATGTCGATGTTAGGCAGAGGAAAGTCATCCTTGGGGCAGCACTTGTTCAAGTATCTGAAATCCACACAACACTAAATATGTCCATTTTTCTTCTTTACCGGGACCACATTAGCTAACCAGGTCGTATGATGGATAGGTCTGATGAAGCCAGTAGATAGAAACTTCTGAATTTCGTTCTTGATTTTCTCTTCCACTTCGTGTCTGAATTGCCTCAGAGATTGCTTGACTGGCTTGGATCCAGGTATGACATGAAGGTGATGGGTGAACAATTTCTCGTCTAGACCTGGCATTTTCTCGTATGTCCAGGCAAACACATCTTGGTACTCCTTGAGTAGTTGGACAAGACTCGCACGTTTGTCCATAGACAGAGTCGAACTGATAGAGACAGGCTTGGGAGATTCTTCATTCCCGATGTTAACAATCTCGAGTTTGTCAGTTGTGGAGTTAGTGCCGTATTGTAGCTTTCGCGGAGCGTCCAACACCTCCTCTTGTGTTTCGTCATTCTTGCAGCATTCAATTGGGCGGAGAAACTGGGTACCAATCTCTCATGATAATTGCTAACAACGGCGCCAATATATTGTCCTCCTATGTTGATCACGGCTTGCCTCGAAAGTGCGTTCCCTTTTGGCGTGTGCATGGGTTGAAATTTCACTGGATAAAGATGGATGCCTCGTCAAAAAAGGTGTGTTGTGGTAGTTAGCCCCAAGTGATGCAAGTTGGTCTTCTTCCTGGATTGAAGCCCATGTGGGTAGTGGGGTGCACATGACTTTGTCTGTCCTTCCCCTCGGAGTTTCTTTTGGCTCAAACAGTTCCACTCCGTATATTGGCGCGTATGGAGACAATGATGCAGGAATATTTATGACTTCCTCATTCAGCATGGTCTTCAGGCACTGGTGATATGTTGAAGGGATGACCTTATTTCCATGAAGCCACGGTCTCTCTAGTATCATATGGTAGTCCGGCTCCTTTTCTATGACTTCAAATTTCACTTTCGACCGAATGGGTCCTACTGACAAATTTAGATTGACATACCCGTATGTGCTAGCCTGGTTTCCCTCGAAGTCCTTCATTGTGGTGGGTTGTCGTACAATTTTTCATGGGCTAACTTTAGCTATCCTAAGAGTCTTGAGAGTAATCACGTTTGAAGACCCTCCTGTGTCGATGAGGGCCCTCCTAAACTCTGAACCCTTGATGTGTGCGGTAACATGTAGGGCCCGGTTGTGACCTTCCTCTGCCATCAAGTCATCTTCAGTAAACGTAACATTATTTACATATATTTCTGATGCATCTAGGACTTCCGGACGTGAAAGAGTCAGGTGTATGTCCAGAGCTATTTTATTAATTACAGTAAACGTCTCCGCCCGTTTATTCTTCGAGAGGTGTAAGAGTTCACACAAACTTTCCACTAGAGATGCCGCTTTCTGATCCGCTGGTCTTTGGTTCGTAGTAAAGCTGTTGATCTGGGGGGAAATATTATCTGGTGTAGAGGTCTCCGGAACGCTCATCTCTGACATCATCTTGATAAGGATATCAAGTATGTCGTTTACCGCTTCTTTGATTAGCTCCATGTTCTTCGTGTGAATCTCCTGTACCCGTGCTAGTTCGCTTAATGTTGGAAATGTCATGATCATGCCGTCAGGTACGCCGTTGGGAAGGGGGGTATCTCCGTTGGAGGAACCATCAGGATTCGAGACTGTCTAGGCGGTCCTAAGACCAACCATCTCAAAATTGATTAAATGGTATTGAAGAAATTGAATTTACAAATGAGAGATTAATCTCCCACCGTGGTCACCAATTATTTATGGGTGAAAACTACTCCTACCGGTTTTGGTAATTTGGGATGTGTGGAAGAGGAATGAATCTAAACCCTAAACAAATGCACTGCGCGGTGAGTGCTTGTAGATTCACGATATCAATCTGTGCAAGTCCGACCTAAACCAAGAAATGGCCGTTCCAGAATTGTTTCGGTCACAAAGTGAAGGAGATGGGGTTGATCTTAAGGAGGGAAGCGAATAAGGTGTTGATATTGTGAAGGTGTTGGCTATGTATGACTTGTATTAGAAGGCTGAACTGTCTTGCAGGATATAAGCTATTAGTTCCGGTGTTTGAACACGATTGTATCAATACTTCCCTCTGTTGTCTTGTCTTGTTTGAAAAAATAGGATGGGGAACCTATTTATTCAAGTCTTTAAGCCTAACCCTCGTATCTCATGGGAATTGGAGAAAGTTGAGTGATGGAGTAGTGGAGTAATGTGTTAGTTTCACATGACCAGGCTTGCCAACTTCTCCCATCAACACTAACCGTCCATGACTTCCTAACACGTTCTTGTGATAGCGCGTTGTGCACTGCACGCTATAAACCGCCAGACCAATACCCCAGTATGTATCCCCCAGTTTGTGACATGATTGATGTCTCGAGTGTGTGGATCGTGGGACCCACATAAAATAGCATGTAATGCTAGATTGAATAACTGCGTTATTCAGCCAGTCGATACCTGTGAAGTGCGTATTCTATGCAGATACTACATCGAGTGCATCCAGCATGTATGAAACATCGATGTTTGAGCGTCTCAAAATAGCCTCATATCCTGCCTACTTCATGTGATGGTTTGGAAGTTGCGCCAGCAAGTGCTTCCTCGACCGACCACATGGTGTGGTAGAGTGACGGATGATGATCACCATGATGCCGCACTGACCAATTAAATCCTAACCAGTGTTGTATAACCAATCCGGTGAAGTTGAACGGACGAGATGATCTTTGAGAAATCTATGTTGATTCTAGCAAAGGACGCTAATTAGGGTTTCAACCAATCTGGGGAGTGCTCAAACGATCAACATTTGATCCCGTGACCACCCAGGGCCGGTTTCATGACCCCTTGGTCGGTCCCTCACCTCTTCATAATTCCTTCACTTTTAATTATTTTCTTCATCCGATGAAGTTTTGATGGTTTTATCAGAAAACCTTAATTTTGTCATATTTTCTCAAATGGTCGCTCAAACGTGCACCAGAAAATATCAAAATTCTCAGAACTGAGACACGGATGTCTCAATGATGAAAGCATGTTACCTTGACCGACCAAGGTTGGCTTTTTGGCTCGCAATGAGCCAGTCCCACGTGTTTCTCACAATCTGACCTAATTTGCACAATAGCACGTATGAGGTCCAAAAACTCTCCAAACAATTTAAGAATTTGACGGAGCGATCATCATCTGATCCCGTGACCACCCAGGGCCGGTTTCATAACCTCTTGGTCGGTCCCTTATATTTTAATAATTAATTAGGTTTTATCACCTAATGCTGAACCCAGCAGTAATTCAATAAGTGATTAAACCAGCATTTAATCATCCTTTCAACAACTCATCAACTCTTCAAAGAGGTCTTGGATTTTGCTCACATGAGAATCTGAGAATTTCATGGTCGATCCACGATCCCATGAAGCCGGTTCTCCTTCATTCTATGGTTAATTTCAAATAAACCATTAATTGGTCATCAATTGATCAAATTAGGGTTTCTGAATCCAAGGATCATGATTCCAGATTCAAACACTAATAATTTCACACTGATCTCATGACCGATATTCTTATTAATTATGCTCGGTTCAACTACTAGCGCTTTAATTAATATTTTATTTTGGTCACGCTACCAATAATTCATCAAACGAGCAACACTTGCTCAGATGAGCAATATTTACTCAAAGAACTATCAATATTAAAATTAGCGAGAAACACTTGCTCTCCTCAACGTGAGGATCCTATCACTGTCTCAGCAGACACGTTTGATTTATGAGTTGCAGAATATTCTACAAAATCATGTTTAACTCAGCAAATACGTGGACTCATAGTCCCACGAAGTCATGAAATCATCAATTGACTTAATTAACCACGAGACATCAATCGTGTCACTTGGGGGGATATCAACTAGGGTTTTGGTTTGGCGGTCTACGACATGTGTGTTCAAACACACGATGAAATGTGAGCAAGTCGTGCAATCAGTTGAGGGAGTTAGCGAAGTAGTAGGTGGAAAATCAACCAAGTCTCTGCACGATGGGCGCAACTGGTTTCAAGCACTATTTCCATTTATCCACTCCTTCACTCCATCAACTGTCACACTTCATGGGATCATTGTGTTTTCAACTCCGGCATTATATAATGTCTCTGAATCCTGATTGAAACAAGTTTCAAAGAGTTCTAAAACATTCGAACGACAATCGTCTGAACGAGCGATTTCTCACCAAAGTTCATACAGACGCTCACTTGTCTACACGAACTCACAGAAATTACTCTCAATCAAGCAATATTCAATCATTTAGAGCATTTCACGTTGAAATCATAACACACGTATAATCTCAGATCACCATTGATCTCACACATTTCTCAGCTTCCCTCCTATAGATCAACCCATCCTCTCTTGTGACCGAATTTACTCTGGAACTACCATTGTCTTGGTTTAGGCCGGAGTATTACAGATTGGTCTCTCGAACTTAAAGCACTCCCTTCTTAGCGGTGCATCTGTGTGAGGTTAAACATTTCGCTCGGTTCAAGGAATCTCCTTCGTACGGTCGTCCTCAATTCCGCAAAAACCAGCATATCGTTTTTCCCCATATACAGATTGGAGACCATAGTGGGAGATCATTCTCTCGGTTGCAATCTCTCATTTTCACAAGATGGTTGGTCTTAGGTCAGGATCGGTCACAAATCCTGATGCGAATATCGCTAACACTAGCAACAATGAGGATATCCCGAAAACTGTTCCGGCCACTAGCACTGATGGTGGTGACATTACTCCTCCTTACACCAACGTGGAAGGTTATCCTTTGTTCGGTCGACATCCGAAGAGGTCATAGGAAACCCACCACAAATTATAGTTGATCTCGTCAAAGCGCAAGAAACTCTTGCAAAAAATCAGTCAGATATGGATGCAGCGCAACAAAAGCTATTTGATCACTTGAAGACTCTTACTGACAAGTTGTCAGAGAAAACTCCATACAAAGGGAAAGAGAAGGAGAAATCCTCAGATGCTGCTGACCCTGAGGTAATTCCAATTCACAGCGTGAACGATGATGAAACCAACAAAGCTACAGGCAATTCATCAGCAAAAGAGTCATCAAGCTTCATCACCCGGGAAGACTTGGAGTGCCTTCTGAAGAATCATGAAAAATACAAGACATCACATGTCCATCGTCACCAACCTCCCTATCCTGCTGCTACATAAAGGACTCCACTTCCTAAAGGTTATACCTCTCCAACCTTTACCATGTATTATGAAACTGGAAATGCTAGAGAGCACGTCTCTTGCTTTCTTGAAGTTTTGGGAGAACATGAACATAACCATGTCGTCCGTCTCAAGGAATTCTCAAAGTCCTTGAAAGGAAGAGCATACACCTGGTATAACAACATCACACCAGGGACCATCAATAATTGGGGGGAAAAGATTAACGCTTTCTACAGAAAATACTTCTTCGTGTCAGAACAAATCACTCTTTCTGACCTTGGAAGGATGTTTCAAAGGATTGGTGAAAACCCCAATGACTTTGTAAAAAGATTCAGGGTCCAAGCCTTGGATTTTCATGATCCAAACATCACGGATTTCCAGCTGGTAGGTTTGTGCATTAATGGCATGCTCCCGATTTACAGAGCTTTACTGGAAAATATTCGATTCCATACTTTCTCAGAGCTCCACGAAGCCACGAAGAGATCAACAACCACTGCACCTGCTCTGTTATAAAGAATGAAATCCATAAAGGCTGAAGAAGCACGAGACACTCGAGGAAGCAGACGTCTAATCAACAAGAAGTACAACCTACAGCCTTCCACAAATGCTATTACAGAAGGGAGCAAACGGAAAGCTGAACTACATCGCAAGCATACCTTCCACCCCTTTGAAAGGCACAAAGGAAGGATGACATACAGGCTCATCCCCAGCACGCAGAAGATCCAGAGACACCTGATTTTCCCTGCTCTATTTAAGAAGTCATCGAACTCCTGGATTTCTGGATACAAGATGGTGCATTCAAGTTTCCGCATGTCTAGAAAGAACCAACTGAAGAAGACATGAAAAGTCCTCGTTACTGCCACTTCCACAGGTTCGTCAATCATCCCACAAATCAACTGCGAAGTTTTGAAACACATTTTCAAAGAGAAGGTTGATCCGCAATAGCTTCAACTGGGGACTGAAGGAGTACACAAGAATCCTCTCCCTGTCAGAACCTTTACACTCTTTGGACAACCTATCAAAGAAGAAGTTCAAGACGAACGTGAATTGTGTTATCTGTCGAAGGCACAAAGGAGAGACATGTTCACAGTACTGAACCACATCGTGTCAAGAAGTCCATCCCGAAAATACTTCTTGATCCTCCAGCCACATATCAAGAGATGTACGACTGGGGACTGCTTACCACAGTCAATCTCAGAAGAAACGAATTTGGAAGAACGTTGATCGATATTGACACCACCATCAACAACATTCCAGTGAAAACCATCGGATCCACATGCATCCATCGGCAAGAATATACTCATTCTCCATCTCAATCAGAGATCTCGAAGAAGCGCTCGGAAATACTCATGGCTACATCACTCTCAAAGTGAACATAAGTCCAACCTGGACAGAAACCAAGTTTCGCATAATCAGGAAGATCCAAGATATGACATGTCCTTCAGACGAGCATAGGTCCACACTGAAAATATGGATACTTATGAAGCATCTTTGGCTACACATATCTCCAACGAAGAAAGTTCTGATCCAGAAGGTTTGATGGGCATTCCATCACCAGAGTACTTTGAGGAATTTCAAACTTCGACGAGTTTGAAGCAAGAACCTGCAAAAGATGCATAGATATTCGTCAAGAGGTTCCATACTCAGGCAAGTATCATTCATTTCATGTATATGTCATTTATTTCCTCACATGCTATCCTAGCACGGGGACTCAATTATGCTAGCAAATCTCCAAGATGTTGTGAATGGTAGCTTCACCGGATTAGTATTTTAGCAAGTGGTTGAATCTGACATTTCTCCGAACTGAGCATTGAAATATTCATTACTGAGATGATGTCCAAGCATGGAAAAAAACACTTTGGGCGTTTCTCTAGAGCCTTGCAGGAGTGTCCATGTGTCTCAGAAAATCAGAAAGCTCTGATATCTGCACAAGTGTTGAATCCCACTACCGCAATGAAAGGGATGCTGAATAAACAGAAGATACTCGGGACCGAGACGATCAAGCCTAAGACATTCAAAGCTCGAAGGATATGATACTTCAACGCTAGAGCATCTAAGAAGTCTTCAAATTGTACTCCCAATCAAATAGTACACCTTCGATAATAACGCATCTGGCTTCAGCATAAATACCTCGATGATGACATACCGATTTACCACCAACGCAACCGAAGTGCAACTAAACTACAATCGCTTAGTCTTCACTATCTCCATGACAAGACTTCTGAAGCATATGCAATATCATTCACCCATGGATGACACGAATTCCTTCAACATACGTTGTGGATTTGATCTTACTGGAGAAATCGGTTTAATTTCAATAAATGTTATCCACATAAAAATTTATTGCAACCAAATGTGATTCCATAAAACTTCATCAACGAGATCTCTCTACATCACAAGCTCCTGCACAACTGAGGAACTTCTTCTCTTCACCGATCACACCCAGAATGAAGGTTGCGGATGCAATCCTCCGCAACATCGTCGACTCACTGACGAATCCAGTTCACAGTAAAATCATATTGATCAGGATAATTCATGTTGAACTCCCAGAACACCTTCATCTTAGAGATGCTCAATCCACCAAAAGGCTCACTGGATGGAGGAGCAACTACTATGTCTATAATCATAGTTCTATCCCTATCGGTCTTTGAAGCAACTTCAACCGTGGTATCAGCATCAATAATAATCTCTAAGGGAATGCCATCCATGATTTCATCATCGACAAAGATCTATGGAGCGTGATCATTCATGGTCTCAACACCAACAACGGTTTCAGGAGCAACATCCTCAAGGCTTCATCAACTAATCATTCTCTGAAGTAGTATATATGAAGCGGACTTCTCTAAGAACCAATGATTCACATAAATATGTATAGACCTGATAACATGCTCACATGAAGTCTTCCCAAAGCTGGCACGACTGGTGGGAATAATCCAAAGTCTTCTACAAGATATTCTCGTCACCTCTACAGATGAGATACAACACACTTCAGGTCATGGGTTTGCAAGAAATGTGCCAATGGGTGAGGAATGGGACAATACTTCCTCAACAAAAGATGTTCATCTGTGTCTCTTCAACAACATACCAAAAGGGCGCATTAATTGGACATACAAGATGAAAGATATGGCCTTTACCGTCAGGTCTACGAAACCTAAGAAATTTGTACGGGATTACAAATTGAAAATGTGCACGCTTCGTTGGCAGACTTCTACAACTCCAAATTGAGTGATTATTCTATCATTTAATAACTCAGTCTCTTAGCTTCAAAATTTGGGTTCAAGCATTGAATTACGATGTCGTGTGAGGTTCCTACAGCTTCCAGAACATACTACATGCAAGAATTCATGGACGGGATTCATAACATCTACAGTCGATCGATGTCCACCAGGTATTTTCGCTAAGTCCTTCATCAAGGTACCTCCAGCTTCCTGGTTAGCTCGGCTACTTCATCTTCTTAAACACAACATCACTAGTAAGGAAAAGAGTGTCACCCTTTTATGCTTTCTTGATAACTTCAAGTCTTTCACGGAGCCACTTCAGATTGAAGCCAAGTTCTTCAACATTCTTCAAGTGGTACTCCCAATCAAAGATTAAATCTTGGGAAACAACATCTCTGGCTATAATCCGGATATCATCTACAACACGCAAGATGGCCTCTACTTGTTTCTTCAAGAAATAACTACTCCCTGGATCCCGAGTAACAACAAAGTGTCTATACATTTCCCACAGTTTCTTGTATATAGCAACATATTCGATGGGAACGCTAAAACCTCCAACAAGTTGGTGATATGGGAGTAACTTACTAAATTGAGGATCAAAGGAAATCCCTGCAGTAGGATACTTATGCACCATCATCTGGTTCTCAGTTACTGGAGCAGTGTCAATGATCATAGAAACAACTTCAGGAGAAGTAACTTCTGCTATTTCGGGTTCGGTTTCCACCGTCTGAGGCACAATTGGAGTTTCCACCACCTTCACGGTATCGGCGAACAGTACTTCATCATCCTGAGGCGCAGCTATGGAAGTCTTGTCACCAACAACTCCTGGGTTACCCAAATCATCATTATTGGATCCATGATTCCCAACTTCGTCATTCGACACCTAATACGAAGATTACATGGGATTAGAATGATTTAAAGGAGATATACTTACTGGGGGAGTCTCTAAATCATTTGAAGGCTCGGAAATACCGGAATCTCCATTGGCAATGCCGCTATCTCCATTCGGTTCGGGATTTCAGGAATTCTCTATATTCCCATATCCCAAAGAAGAGCACGCTTCATCAGCATGATGCTTATCTATAATGATTTCTTCTTGGATTCATCAACAACAATTATTATTACTTCATTCAAGGAGATGCCAAGATCACCTGCACGAAAAAGTATACTTGCATCGACTTTCTCATCAGTGCTGGATTCATGAATTGCTTTTCCGGGAACAAGTTGAAGACCGTCAATCGATGGAGCAAAAGCCTGAAAAGAAATAACAAACCTTAGTCTCATAATCCTAATTGCACGGGAAAAGGCATGACACGAGGAGCGCTAACAACTCACCAAAGAAACGGCTGGGGACTACACGTCATTTTCTAACATCATGTAGTCCTTACTTATGGGTTCTCCGCTCTCATAGACTTTCTTCCATTTCTGTAGAGTTCACATATATCCAGGATTCCACTATACAATTATCCTGTGGTAAATCTAGTGAAATAAGCAGAAGTATAACTCAGTAGGAAGGATCTCTCACCATCACTCAGAGGTCCCAGAAGCATCATTTCTTGAAGCTGCATCTGTAGAGATATCATCTATGGAAATATCATCTTTGGAAGCATCGTTATGGGAACCCTGTCATTCTCGCAAAGATGTTGTGATGTCCATACAACATTCATACTTCAGTATATCATCCGTAGATGCAAATTTCATCAAAGCAGTGGAATTAAAACACAACAGAAATGATCAGGATGCTCACATCAGCGTCTACCAAAATGGTAACTCTTAACTCTTACCTTTTTACGCTTCCACTAACATTAGTGAGAGTAATGCTAGAGTTAACACTCCAAAATTATTCGTTTCTTCAAAACCTATAAAAATGAACAACTCAGATTTTTCATAAAATCATGAATATTTCTATTGTGTGAACATTCACCGTAGAATTATGAAAAACTAAAACATTATTTCATCATAAATAATTGTTTACTTCTAAGCAATATCGCACAAAACTCAAGTTTTGATTTTAGAAAAAATAATTTATATCTGCATGTATATATAAACAAAACGTTTATTTTCTCACGTAAATAAATGGAGATTTTTAACATGAGGCAGGCTCATAAAAATAAATTGTGGATACTCCACGATTCAACAAAAAAAAATCCATGAATCTACCATGGTTTTGCAAAACCCTTGTCCTTCGTGCCGTCATACGTCTTCAAGACGAAGGTTTATTTCAATTTTATGAAAACTCATGTATTACACGATAAAGTTTTACATTAAAGCTCATACATAAAATTTTATCACTGAACACAAGTTCATGTATACATAAATAAGAGAACTCGTTTCTCCGCATCGTCATTATTCTTTAAAACGAAGATTTTACTTCGGTTTTGTAAAAAATTCATTTTTTCGTGATAAAACTTTGGCTCACATGAAAGATCATCAACATAGTTTCATCACTGAACCTACATATTCATATATGAAAGGAAATCACTCCTAAATCAGGGATCATTACTAGTTTTCAAAAACTAACGATCAAACGAACATACGTTTTCAAAAACGAAGGTTTTTTCAACGAAACCCACAATCATATATACACGGGTATGTAATTTTATCATGATCAATATGTGAACAACCCATAAAACTCATGAGTATCAGCAAAAAAAAAAAAAAAAAAAGTTTTGGACGCATACCTGTCGGCGCCGGTGAGGAAATGCCGCACGGTGACGGCAATGACGGCGGCGCTGGAGCTCCGGCGAATTTTTTTTTATTCCTCTCCTGGTGCTGGCGTGAATATGATGAGGTGACGAGAGCTGCTGGTAGTGAGAAAATTAAAAAAAAAAGAGAGAAGCAATTCCTTTTATCTCAAACTTTGCTTCCAAAACCTAATTTTCTAAGGATTTCCTTATTGGCCCGGCCCGCGAATCCTGAACGACCAAGATCCTGTCATCCAAATCAGCGGTTCAACATCAACTCATGCTCACCAAACGACATTCTATCATGCCACTAGAGTCTGATTTCAAGTCATGATATGCTCGTACGATCGAAATCCGGTAACATCTTAACTTACGACTGAGTTCAATTACTTGCACTGTTATGATCGGAAAATCACCATTCAATGCTGACTGAGGAACACGGATTTCCTCACTAAGCAGGGGACTTAATGTAGATGGTGGATTTTCGACAAAGTCTAAAATAGTAAACCCATAATTATACGACCTTTGATTCAGCAATCAGACGTGAATATTGAGACACGGGTCTCTCATCGAATCCTCTGATGGATAATACTTTCTCTCAGAGTGCATATAGATATGTAGTCTCACAGCTGGACAACGGAATACCTCATGAGTACTGAGCACTTCAGTAATTATTTCTATCACGGGATGAACAACTCCCGAACAACTTACTCTGCTAGTATAAAGTCATAAATTAATTATTCCTAAATTCTTGGATTCATCCGCAGAATTTCTGAAAATATTCAAATATTTTCGCAGATATCTCATTACGCAAACCATGGTTCTTCCCAGCAAAAGTCCATGGATTAGTAATAAATATTGGACGCACGGGCATCAGATCTACCGCCTGAGCAAGCCCTGTCTCAAACCTAAATTCTTGGATTCATCCGCAGAATTCCTGAAAATATTCGAATATTTTCGCAGATATTTCATTACGCAAACCATGGTTCTTCCCAACAGAAGTCCATGGATTAGTAATAAATATTGGATGCACGGGCATCAGAGCTACCGCTTGAGAAAGCCCTGTCTCAAATGGTGCAAGTGTATTCAACAATGATACATTAATAACCATTGCACGAACGGGTATTTCAAAATACGATTAAACGATGAACCTATGCAAAATAGGATGAAAAATAACAAATAAATTAAAATTGATAAGGTGCTGGGAGCATGGGCTCACTGACCGACCGACCATGCCGTGGTCAATCCCACACCAGTTTCATAGTTTTGTTGTTTTCTCTGAGTTTATGAAAAACCTTTCATTTGAACGAATATCTTTTGTTTTGAGGAAACTCCTCAATCTCATGGTGCTTCCTTCGCGCGGAGGAAATAATATAAAATTAGGGAAAATGTGATAGGGCGTGACCATTGGCCAACCGGCCATGCCTTGGTTCCAGCCGGCCCACACTTCATGATTCCTCATTATTTCCCTAATTTCATGAAAACTCCTTAATCTCATGATATTTCCTTCGTCCCATGAAGAATAATAAAAATCAGGGAACCCGTGTGCACGGGCCATGGCCGGTCGGCCAAACCCTAGATGGCTCACACGTCCCACTCTTTTATTAGCATATTTTTCATGTTTTCATAATCCCATGAAAATTCCTTGATTTCATGATATTTCCTTCAAATTATGAAAATTCCTTCAAATCATGAAATAATGCATAAAATAGGGAAAAACGCACGGGACCGGGCCTTGGTCGGCCAGTCATCTCCAAGCTGGTCCCACACGCTCACACGTCCCTTATTTTATTATTTATAATTTTTTATGTTTCCCTCATCTGATGGAAACTCCTTGATTTCAACAAAACTCCTTCGTTTTATCATATTAGGAAAAATGTTATGGGACCGGCCCCTTGAATTTTTCCTGAATTTTATTCTCTGGCTATTTTCACCTCCAGAAAGAGATTAAAACCTAAATATTCCCTCGTTGGGAGAGAGGAAATTCTTTTCCGTACGGAATGGAGGGGCGGACCAACAAAATCCGAGTCCGTATTAGAAATCTATGTTGATTCTACCAAAGGACGCTAATTAGGGTTTCAACCAATCTGGGGAGTGCTCAAACGATCAACATTTGATCCCGTGACCACCCAGGGCCGGTTTCATGACCCCTTGGTCGGTCCCTCACCACTTCATAATTCCTTCACTTTTCATTATTTTCCTTCATCCGATGAAGTTTTGACGGTTTTATCAGAAAACCTTAATTTTGTCATATTTTCTTAAATGGTCGCTCAAACGTGCACCAGAAAATATCAAAATTCTCAGAACTGAGACACGGTCGTCTCAATGACGAAAGCATGTTACCTTGATCGACCAAGGTTTGCCTTTTGGCTCGCAATGAGCCAGTCCCACGTGTTTCTCACAATCTGACCTAATTTGCACAATAGCACGTATTAGGTCCAAAAACTCTCCAAACAATTTCAGAATTTGACGGAGCGATCATCATCTGATCCCGTGACCACCCAGGTCCGGTTTCATCACCCCTTGGTCGGTCCCTTATATTTTAATAATTAATTAGGTTTTATCACCTAATGCTGAACCCAGCAGTAATTCAGTAAATGATTAAACCAGCATTTAATCATCCTTTCAACAACTCTTCAAAGAGGTATTGGATTTTGCTCACGTGAGCATATGAGAATTTCATGGTCGATCCACGATCCCATGAAGCCGGTTCTCTTTCATTCTATGGTTAATTTCAAATAAACCATTAATTGGTCATCAATTGATCAAATTAGGGTTTCTGAATCCAAGGATCATGATTCCAGATTCAAACACTAATAATTTCACACTGATCTCGTGATCGGTATTCTTATTAATTATGCTCGGTTCAACTCCCAGCGCTTTAATTAATATTTTATTTTGGTCACGCTACCAATAATTCATCAAACGAGCAACACTTGCTCAGATGAGCAATATTTACTCAAAGAACTATCAATATTAAAATTAGCGAGCAACACTTGCTCTCCTCAACGTGAGGATCCTATCACTGTCTCAGCAGACACGTTTGATTCATGAGTTGCAGAATATTCTACAAAATCATGTTTAACTCAGCAAATACGTGGACTCATAGTCCCACGAAGTCATGAAATCAGTAATTGACTTAATTAACCACGAGACATCAATCGTGTCACTTGGGGGGATATCAACTAGGGTTTTGGTTTGGCGGTAAACGGCACGTGTGTTAAAACACACGATGAAATGTGAGCAAGTCGTGCAATCAGTTGAGGGAGTTAGCAAAGTAGTGGGTGGAAAATCAACCAAGTCTCTGCACGATGGGCGCAACTGGTTTCAAACACTATTTCCATTTCTCCACTCCTTCACACCATCAACTGTCACACTTCATGGGATCATGGTTTTTTCAACTCCGGCATTATATAATGTCTCTGAATCCTGATTGAAACAAGATTCGAAGAGTTCTAAAACATTCGAACGACAATCGTCTGAACGAGCGATTACTCACCAAAGTTCATACAAACGCTCACTTGTCTACACAAACTCACATAAATTACTCTCAATCAGGAAATATTCAATTATTCATAGCATTTCACGTTGAAATCATAACACACCTACAATCTCAGATCACCATTGATCTCACACATTTCTCAGCTTCCCTCTTACAGATCAACCCATCCTCTCTTGTGACCGAATTTACTCTGGAACGGCCATTGTCTTGGTTTAGGCCGGAGTACTACAGATTGGTCTCTCGAACTTAAAGCACCCCCTTCATAGCGGTGCATCTGTGTGAGGTTAAACATTTCGCTCGGTTCAAGGAATCTCCTCCGTACGGTCGTCCTCAATTCCGCAAAAACCAGCAGATCATTTTTCCCCATCTACAACTGGAGACGGAATATGTCAGAATTGAACATCACATGTTCAAATATTACTAGAATTAGACCTGAGTTTCTCTTTCGGATGAACTGGAGACGGAATATATCAGAATTGAACATCATAGGTTCGAAGATTACTAGAGTTAGACCTTAGTTTCTCTTTCGGATGAACTGGAGATGGAATATATCATAATTGAACATCATAGGTTCAAAGATTATTAGAGTTAGACCTGGGTTTCTCTTTCGGATGAATTGAAGATTAAATATATCAGAATTGAACATCACATGTTCAAAAATTACTAGAATTAAACCTGAGTTTCTCGTTCGGATGAACTGAAGACGAAATATATTAGAATTGAATATCACAGACTGTGAAAATGACCATATTACCCTTATTGGAAAAAAAAAGTGCAATAAATATTATGGAGACTGTGAAAAATGACCAGACTACCCTTATCGAAAATAAGTAAAGTACTTCTTACATACTGTGAAAATGACTATATTACCCTTATTGGAAAAAAAGTGGAATGAATATTATGGAGACAGTGAAATTGACCATACTACCCTTATCGGGAGTTGACTACTATAAGTCAGAAATTTCGTTAGAACGATGAATCTAACCATTCATATGTAAGATTCCATGGAATATTCTCTGAAACCTTAAACAAACCATATTCTGGCCTATTGTATGCATACCTTGGCTCCGATATCGAAACCTGGCCGGGAGTGGACTACTATAAGTCGGAAACTTGGTAAAAACGATGAATCCATCCATTTACAAGTAAGATGCCTTCAGAATATTCCCTAAAACCTTAAACAAACCCTATTCTGGCATATTGTATGCATACACTGGCTCCGAGATCAAAACCTGGATGGGAGTGGACTACTATAAGTCGGAAACTTGGTAAGAATGATGAATCCATCCATTTACAGGTAAGATTCCTTTGGAATAGTCCCTGAAACCTTAAACAAACCCTATTCTGGTATAAAGTATGCATACCGTGGCTCCGAGATCGAAACCTAGTCGGGAGTGGACTACTATAAGTCGAAAACTTGGTAAAAATGATGAATCCATCCATTTACAAGAATCCCTGAAACCTTAAACAAACCATATTCTAGCCTATTATATGCATACCCTGGCTCTGAGATCGAAACCTGATCAGGAATGGACTACTATAAGTCGGAAACTTGGTAATAACGATGAATCCATCCATTTACAGGTAATATTTCTTCAGAATATTCCCTAAAACCTTACACAAACCTTATTCAGGCATATTGTATGTATACCCTGGATCCGAGATCGAAACCTGGATGGGAGTGGACTACTATAAGTCGGAAACTTGGTAAGAATGATGAATCCATCCATTTACAGGTAAGATTCCTTCGGAATATTCCCCAAAACTTTAAACAAACCCTATCTGGCATATTGTATGCATACCATGGCTTTAAATGTGGTTCAAGGGCATACGAACCATGAACCCTCAGTGTACGAAGTGGTTCTAGCTCCAAATTTATCAGGATATATCATAGAAACTCGTAAAGATGAACCATTTAAGGTAAGATTCCATCGGAATATTCTCTGAAACCTTAAAAAACCCTCTTTTAGATATTTCTACCCAAATCTCAAAAGGCCTAAATTTCTAGAATTTAGTGAGGGGTGTTAGAGAAAATAGTTTTTAGCAGAAGTGAAAAAAAATAGCAGAAGTGAGATTTTTTTTTGCAAAAGTGAATAAAATCTAGCAGAAGTGAGAAAAATTTAGCAGAAGTGTCTAACCCCCTACGACGACTCTTAAAGGGGTTTGTAGAAGGTTTATTTATCAGAAGTGAGAAAAATTTAACAGAACCGGAGATCAAAAAAAAATTAGCAGAAGTGAGAAAAATTTAGCAGAAGTGTTTATACCTCTACGACGACTCTTAAGGGGGTCGTAGAAGGTTTATTTATCTTTTTCTTCTTATCTTTTCAATCTCCCATCCATTTGCATCATAACCGTCCATTTATTTTTTGTTCCTTAACATTTTTTTTCTTATCACTTTTTTTATAAAAGTAGATGTAAAATATAATCAGACATGTAAATGTGGAAGGATGGTTGGAATCCCAGACTTGGAAGGAAGATGCTCATGTTCAACTCACCTCAGCATTTTTTTTTTCATAATAATTTTTTTATTTTTACAACTCTTATAGAGGTTGTGATTATGAATGACAAAAAAAAATACAAAACTACCAACATTGTGAATCTGCAAGGATGGTTGATGACTTGTGATAACGCACAGTAGGCTCTTGTTCGCATCTCTCAAACATCATTTTTTCCAAATGATTTTTTTTTTTGCTTCAACAACACTTAAGAATGTTTTTATACAGATATTCACTACCTTTATGATATCAGTTGTCAAAGTCTAAAGGTGGTCACTACTCTTTGCACACAAAATGTTGTGGTTTTGGTTCTCATAACTACTTTTTGGTCCTCTTTGTCCTAAGAGTTTGACGTTTTTTAACTTTGACAACCATTATTTGATAAAGGTAGTAAAACATACCACCTTTCACAACTTTAAAAATATGAGTTGTCAAGTTACAGTTGTAGATAACTGTTTTTCCTGTAGTGATTGGCTCAAGCCAAAACATGTATAATGTTATGATGGCTAGATTTTGGCTCAGGATGTCAGTTATAAGTTATATGCGCATCACATACATGCCAGAGCAATGAGTTGGTTTGAGACGGTTATAAAGTGGATTTATAACCAAGTTTGGCATTCCATAATCATTGAGGACAAGTGTGGCATCAATCTGTGAGATATCACAAAAGTTAGCACTTATAAAGTATTGTTGTGTTTAGGATAACTGCCTATAGATATATGGTTGTCCATAGGGTGTGAAATCAGTTGCACGAGAATTGGTTGTGTTCCTGGCGTTATAAATACGCTAGAAAACTTATGAAAGTGCAAGTCTTCAAGCGTAGAGGAACCACATTGCCGTATAAAGGGAGTTTTAAGCTTAATTAGAGAATAAGCTTGTAAGTCCATTAGTTGGAAATGATTTTTGTAATCTCCCTTAAGTTGATGAAAATGAGTTTTTTGACTTAAAAGATTGTCCTTGTGTTCTGTTAAACCAATTGACAATGAGTGGAGAGGCCATAAGCAGTTATAAACCGCGGGATCTTAGATAATCCAGACAATGTGAGACTAATAATCTCAACATGCCCCCTCACGTGTATCCTCGTTGGGTCTAACATGTGGAAAATAAATCGAGTGACGCAGAGCAAAGGCGCGGTCAAATGACTCGTCCCAAATAACCTGCTCTGATACCATATTAGAATATGGGCATCCAACTCAAAACCAATTGGAAATGAGTGGAGAGGCCCTAAGGAATTATAAACCACATAATCTTAAATAATCCAGCCAATGTGGGACTAATAATCTCAACATATTAGTAAGTGCTTTTCAATTTTTATGAAGTATAATCATGGTGAAAAGGTGAGGGTACCCAAATATACCTCAAGCTAAAAGTTTTCCTACCTATAAGTATTTTCTCCAAAAGTGATACTTTCTTTATTTTTCTCAAAATACCTCAAGCTTCCAAAATTAAGTTAAGTCTTCATAATCTTTCAGGTACATGTCCATACATTGGCATATCAAGCCCATGAGGAAAAATATCTTCTTTGGAAATTTCGTTGCAAAATTTGGGCCACCAGAAAAGCTAATGTCATGATCGGAATATTGTCATCGGAATATGTTGTTTCCAACCACCTAAGTCACTAACTGTCAACTGTAAACTCTAACGGTCATGGGGGTAAAAGATAGCCACCGAGTCAACTTGTCTGACTCACCTGGCTGGGTCTCACTCAACTGAATTAACTCATAAAAATGGAATTTCGGAAAGTTCAATCTATTTTTTGGTTGTTTTCCGGCCGAGTTCGGGACATTTTGCAGCTCATTCCCTGCAGTGTTTTCCTAACATATATCTAACACAATTCAAGCATTTATTCTTACACTGCCATACTCAGGCCAATTCTTGCTTCATTTCTTGTCTGCGACATTTCACTCATCTAATTCATCACCTCAAACCCCAATTCATGTTCTTCTCATTTCATATCCAAAATTTCCATCATGTTCTTGGCAATTGACAAACATCTCCTCTTATCAGTTCTAGTTTCTCAATCCCTACCAACACATTTTGTTTTTTTCTTGATTTAAATATCAAATCATCTATTACTCCCGTCGACAGCAGCGGTCCTTAATTATCTATTAACCCATCTCAGATTCTTACACAATCAAGGGTCAATAGGAAAAATGCCCCAAAATGGGGAGTCATCTTGCAAAAATGCCTCGGCCATTTTGAAATTAAACAAAATTCCCCGATCTGCTAGTCTAGAGTTAAGTAGTCAAAATTGGGCATCTTAACCGGTCAATGGTCTTATGAAATGACATTTTTATCCTTATTGTAGATTATTAAAAAGGGACATATGTGTTAATATCCTAGTTGATCACCACCTGAACAACCACCGCCACCACCCCCATCTCCGCCACCACCGCCGCTACCACCACCACAACAACCACCACAAAACGAATAACCACTGCAGATGCCACCACCATTAGCACCATCACCGCCGCCGCCACCACTACCCGATAAATTACCACCACAGCCACTACCTCGACCACCACCCTAGAAACCACCGCCGCCGCCACCACCACCACCACTTAAACCCTATATTATGAACCCTAAACCCTAAACCCTATAGCCGAATCCTGAATTTTGAACCTTGAACCCTAAATTATGAACCATGAACCCTGAAGGGCATTTTTTTAACACGTGTGTAGTCACATGTGTGCCAAATTGACTACTTAACTGTCCTTAACGGAATGGGCATTTTGACTAATTCTAAAACAACTGGGGCATTTTGGCAAGGTGACCCCCATTGTGGGGCATTTTACGTATTTTCCCACAATCAACCTTCTTTGTTCAACAGTTCACAGCCAAGGCTAGCAGACCTCAATGATTAAATTTCTTCCATGTTGTATTTGGTTTCGTTCCATGCCCTAACCATAAGCATACTTGTATCGAACTCGAATTTTTTCAAAACCTTTTACAAACCCATTCCAGTAGCATCTTTTTCTCGACCTTGCTATTCCACAGAGCCAACTTTATATCTCAAATATGAGAATAACCTAAGTTCATTTCACCATCTGTTGTAGCTAAAAACCACCATACCAACTTGTTTGATTCCTTATCTTCAAAACCCATGGAAACATGTATCTTCTCCAACCATTCTACACCTCCATTTATTCCATGCATCGCCAGCAAAAACAATTCATTATCTTCATTTCCCAGGGTTTGAAATTCCTCCAATCATTCAAAAATTTGTCAAAACTCTTCTTTGATTCTTCTTCCCAAATCTACTTCATCTCCTATTAACTCATTCTCTGCCATGTCTTCTTCTTGTTCCAACACAAACCCATTTAAATTCAATATCAATCCATTAAAATCTCGATAACTCATCATTCTCATTCCCCATACACAATCACAAACCCATTGCGATCAATAACATCCACCATCAATTCCAAAACCAACAAACAATTTTTGTTTTTCTTTGATTTCAAGAACTTGGTTGCATTAGCAGAATTGAAGAGAAAAGTGAAAGAACGCAATTTATTTCCTCTTTCCATTCAACCTAATTGCAATATGGTTAAAATAAATGGGACAACTTACCTAGATAAGGGCTACCTAGAAGTGGCAGTCCCTAATTGTGATGTTGTGCTAGTGGTGACCCATACCAAATAATATGGATGCCTCTAGTAATTCTATAGGTTTCCCCTTATCCTTGGATACCCCTAATATTACTTTCCCGTGAAATGACAATTTCTTCCATGCTCAAATGACTCCAAAACACCTATAAAACTCAAAACAATTGTAAAATACATAATTCACAAGAAAAATAGCAAAGAAATCATTATCAATTGACAATAATCAAGGAGTTTAAAACACATATCAGCTGGCATTGCCTAATGCCAGATCTTCTCATCGCACGACGCTAGACAGTTTTACCTTGTGCCGCCACCAGGGCCAGACTAACCTCACACAGCCCTAGCGCCAGAATCTTTTGCACGACACTAAGTATTTCCATCACCAGACCAATCTTGCACGGCAGTGGGGGAACGCCTAGCCCCAAACCCAAATGTGCATGTCCTAGCACAAAGGCATTCCAAGACCATGACAAGGCATTGTTATGGTTATGCAAAGCCATGCAATCCCATTGTTAATGCCAGTCTATGACGACGTCTTCGTTACTCATGCTTATTTCAAGTCTGAGATATCTCCTTGGAGCCTTGAGTCACAAATACTCTATGAAACAGTGTCTTAACCGAGATTGCATAAAACACTCACCCTTGGTGACATACCAAGCCATCATTCTTAGTGCAATACCAAGCTTTTGTCTTACTCATGTGTGTCCCAAGTCTGATCTACCTTCTCGAAGCCATGAGTCGTAATTGTTCTCTAATTAAATTTCCCAGCTGAGATCATCACTAAGATGCCATCATTGGCCATATACATTACAGCTAAGTATCGTCCTTCTCAGATGCCCGTGGCATCTTCCTCAGAGTTGAACGCCCAAGCCATGAAAATATAATATTCTCCTAGACTTACTAAAATACAAGTAATTTATAGACTTATCATTATTATAACTAGTGATACCACATAGGCGATGCGATATCGGCCTGCTTGAATTTGATTCTTTTAACAACACCAAATTTGATAACAATGAATTTTTTTTGTAAAATAAAAATTTGATACTCTTATTTGTACTCATTATGTAGATAATTCAAAGAGATTTTTAAATATATAAATATTACAAAAATCCGGTGTGTATTTTGGAAGATATTATGTTTTGTAATTTTTTTTTTTTATTTTTAAACAATGACATATCTGTAAATATGTAAATAATATTAGTTTAATGTACATTTTTACCTTTAAATACAAATGTATAGTGATAATTGACATTGGAGGTCATATTAGTAATGTCAATGTTAGACTATTTTGTGACCAACCAAAAATGAGTCTTTTCTTTATTATAGTATATATATATATATATATAAAATATAAGATAAGACTTGACACAAGTTCATCTATTCATTGTTGGACATCTAGTTTCAGCACGTCGTGGCTATGACTTGGCCGAAATAAGAGGTAGTTCATGAGTCCACTATTTTCTACAAGATATCAAATATGTTACATGGGGATACTTACTGAGGTATTGTTCTAGATGTTTACAACAATACACAGCGTGGCAACACCCATGATGAAAAAGTCGCAATTAGTGTTGATGGTTAAGAGCAGTTAGAAGAGTGATGGAGTAGTGGTCAAAGTTCTTCCCTGACATAGCGAACATGGCTTCACTGTTACCTCTACAATATCCACTTCTCCACTCCTTCACAACCTCTGGAAATCAGTGTGTGTTCGTTACAACTATAAATGGATGGCTTCTTCTCCCGGGCTAGGTGGTGAGGGGAGGGTCACAGATCTAGGAAACACACTGAAAATATATCACCACCATGATTCCTCAACTTTCCATGCTTTCTTCCCATAAAATCAACCATTTTCCTTCCCATGTGATCGAAGTAAGGTTGGAACGACCATCTCTTCGTTTAGGCCGGCCTTGTAAGATTTGGACTTAAAATACTCTTACAATAATATAGATTAACTCAAGATAGTTGCGAGCCCATTGCTACACCACCAAGGCACGGAGAACTTAAGTCAAAATTGAGCATTGAACACTTGATAAACCTGGTTTAATTGGGGACCATTCAAATTAAATGGGGGCCAGGCACTAGAGGAAAAAAAGGGTCACCCAAACATAATTTGATCCACCCCTTATCAAAATACTTTCTAAATGGATAAAATGCATTTAAGTGATTAGACTTAATATTTGATTAAAGTTAATTAGATTTAAGTGAGGTTAGATTAAAATCAGATTTATGGATAAGAAAGTGGATTCATATGGTTTTATGGTGGTGGCGGGTACTGGTGAAAAATAAACATATTATGCTAATTCCATAACGCCACAAAATGTGTAACGTTATATTATAAAGTATAAAACGTGGTTGATCATTCTAATGTTAAAATAAACTCGATAAAACGCATGTCCATTTTAAAAAATTGGTGCAATCAATTGCCATGTTATGTAATAACTAATCGAACGACATGAATCAAGATCAGAACATATGAAATTATTTATTATCAATTTGTTTATGTAAAGAGTGGCCAGTATTTGTCCTTGGCAAAGATAAATTTACCGCTGGGGTTTGTTCAACTTAACCATTTTTAAACGTTTTATTAATCAGTGTTTCATTGATTTTTCATAATGATTAATTAAATTTCTATTATAAATGTCCCTTTAATAATCTAACATAAATACATAATTTTATTAATAAATAATTTTACTAAAATCTATATTAATTTTAATGGTAGTAGTGGAAGTAGGGTTAGTATAAGCGGTGGTGGGTGTTTGTGAATGGTGGAGGCGGTAACATTACTATTGGTGGAAGAAATAGTGGCGGTGGATGGTTTTTATGGTGGTGGGTGTTGGTAATAGTAGTGCATAATAATAGTTTTTTCTATTTAGTGAGTTTTATTGACCAAGTAAAAAAATAATCTTCACAAAACATGCAACATTGTATTGTGAAAGATGTAATTGGTTGTTTTTAGCACGATTGATAAGGACAAAAACCAAATATTTTGAGGATGATACCGGAACGTATAAGACAATATGATCATGACTTTTCGATCACCCATATTATAATATATAAAGGCAATTGGTGTACCCGCGTAAGAGAACATTATCGCTCTCGCAAGTACTATTAGATTCTTTTTCTTGAAAGACCATCAATGTCGAGTTGTTTCGCGACAACTACCTACAAAGACAACAACTTTCACTCAATTCCCGATATAAAACCTTATTGACCGGGAAAATGTATTTGCATTCTAAAATATTTGTTTGAAAATTATGTTTGTTCATCAAAATCATCATAAAAAACTCTAAATCATAAATCTAAATTTCGCCTCCGATGTTTATAGAATATTCTTTATATTTTACATTCTCAAATCATGTGACCTCTTGATGACAAATCAACAATTTCAAATTACGGATCAATATGTATAGGTTACATTCACTGGGTTAGAAGGTATAGTAGACACAGATGGGTAGATCACACAAAGCAGAACATGACTGAGAATACTTCAATAATTTGGTCAAGAGATAAGGTCAAAAATTTAAGATTAACTTTCTATATGACTAATTAGATCGGCTTCGATAGGAGCTGACTAAAATATGGCTTAATAATAATTTTCACGTAAGACAATTGCAAAACATAGTTTGGCTAACTCTGCCTATGTAAAGAGTGGTCAAGATTTTTCCTTCCTCTATTGCTATGTTATGTGAGAAGAAGGTGATATCTAAGATTGAGCTATAATTCAAATCTATTAGACTCATACCATTTACAACCGGATGCCTTGAAAAAAAATTGACGTGTTGTTATTATTATTACAGGCAAGGGGTACATTGACCACACTTGCGCAAATAGCTCACTTCACAAATTATTGGTGTTGCATGTACTGTCTAGAATGCAACGAGGAATTTGGGGAAACAAGGCACCAGAAGCAGTGTTCGGAGTATTTTGGATGTAGTAACTTAGACCCGATGTAATACTTATGTTTTTTTTTTAGTTTTTCCATAATATATTTATTTAATAAAAATGAACATTGCAAATATATAACATCAACAAAAATTAGACAGATTGCGTTTGACAATAATGGCTACTAATGGTCCGGAAACGGCAAAGGAAAAGAATTATTGTAAAAAAAAATGTTGGGATATACGACGGATTACTTGATACGAATGAAAGAGGTATAACTATTTCGATTCTGAAATCACATAAAGTTCACAATAGAAGATGACATCAAGTTTAAAGTTAGTAACAAACATAATATGGCTAACTAAAATGTTTAAAACAAACAAGATATATAAACTTAGAAAACCGTGGGACTTGAAGAGGCAAATTTTGAAAACTACAATCTTAGAAAACAACGATCCACAATACCATAATTTTTTGTTTTTATAAATATTCAACGTAGAATATGTCAACTTTTGGTAAAGGATCTATTGACAACCTATTAATTTGGAATAGGATCAGGGAGTACAATATGCGTTCAAGGTTCTTTATGAGGTAATGTGTCACCAGATTGTATTCCAAGTGAAGGTAGGAACATACGGAAGTGACAAAATGTCCAAGACTTTTGAAGTTACCAAAGCCTTCGTTAAGACGAATTGCTGGGCACAATACTTTGTTGAAGATTTAATGGCAGAGGTTCGCATCTATACAATCCCTTCGAAAAGGTAATGGGTACACATTTTAAACATTGTCATCTAATGGGTGTTGAAAAATTACAGGAAAATCATGTCACATTGGATAGTTTGAATCATTCGTTCGATGCAAAAAAAAATACTATTCTCTGCCTATTTGGAGGATCGACAACATGACCATGATAGATGAGTCAGCTGGAGCGAAATAAGAGCATGTGAAGACTTTTATGGACGATATTGATTAGTTGATTTCACTGAGATGAGCGCTGCTGACGATATATTTTCAAAAAATATTTAAACTTCCATGTTCATGTAGAGCATTATCTTATTATAAGCAATGAGCCTAAATAAAAAAAGTGTCTGGAAGTTAATATTATATTTCTTTCATTTTAGCAAATCTCCGGCGGTAAAATATTAAAGGAAAAAACAAATAAAAAAAGAGAGGAAAATCCCAACTATTTTTATGACAAACACATATTAAATCATAAGGAGTTGATAAGTATTCGGGACACAAATTATACGATATATTAAAAATGAACCAACATCATGGCCCGTGCCGTTACGACACGGGTTAAGGGCTAGTATCTTACAAATAAAGGATGCATGTCGATGCAAACAAAATTCTAAGTCGTCTCTCTTGCCTAGTAAGCAATTCGGCGAATGATTCGTGAATTGATACGTTTTGCGAACTATACGCGTCCGGGCCAAACTACGAACCCAATACGCGGCCAATGTGAGCTTCCCGGATAATACGCGAATTATTCGGATTCGTGAATTATTCGTCTGACTGATTCGGTATGATTTGACTCCGTCTGTGTTGACTCACCACGATTTGACTTGACCGAGTTAACACACGTTCATTTCCATGCTTACAAATGTGAAGAAAAAATGTTGCGCCAAGGGGGATTCGAACTCGATGCATATGGCTTCCTACAGCAGCCACCAAACCATTGTTCTGATGATCCGTTTTTGTCAAATATTATATTTATTTTATAGATATTATATTTTCACCACTAAATTCTCGTATCTTCCCACAACAAAATCATATTAAAGTGTGTTTTCCAACCTTACTCCCAAAGATATATGAAAATTAATCTTCTAAGGTGATAAATTCTTATCAATTTACTACATATGTTAAGCTGAACTTTCCATTCTGATTTCATATCTCTAAAATGAATTATACATGTACGTATGCCGTTCCGAACTACTGCCGAACTACGAACCGTTGACCGGATTTTTGACCGAATCTGATTTTTACAAATCCGAATAATACATGTACGTTTTCCGTTCCGTACGTTTGCCGTATCCCGAATTGCTAACTAGGCTCTCTTGTGATTCTTATAAGAAAAAAAAATCAAAAATAGGCAAAACAAGATTTGGTCTCACAGTATTACTTCCTAGAAGAATCAAAACTCAACCCGTTTAAAATAGAATAGTCAAAACCTTTATTTAAGTCTAACAAAAGAATCAAATACTCCCCAATTAGATAAAATCTTTAATTGGCCCTCTCTGTATATAGAAAAAAAAAAAAAGGAAGAGGAAGATAAAGATAAAGATAAAGGTAAATAGTAATATATTCTCTTCTTTTTTTACTACAGGGTACAACAGAAATGAATGAGAAATTCTTGCCCAAATGGCATATTAAGAAATAAAAAGTGTCATGGATTTTGAAGTTTTTAATTTGTTAGGCACCATAAGAACTTAAGAACCTAATAAAGTGAAAATGGAAGCACCGTATCAAGGATCAATCAAATTTAGATTGATACTTATGATATAATGATAATTAGAGGGGTTTAAAACGTGCATTTTATTAGTAGGGATTTCGCTTTGAATTTGTCACACTTTAAAGCAATTTTCTTTTTCCATCTTGATTTATCTACTTCGTTATAAGTACAATTTGTGCAACTATTTGTGTCGGTGTCTTTTTTTTTTTAGGAAAAAGTATCAAAATGTGTAAGTATTACGGGTATGATTTTCCGAGACTCTAATTACCATCAATAATCACTTTTCAATGTGTTATGAGATCTCCAAAGAGATTTGTAAAGACAATGATATCAGTTCTGTGAGATGCAGTGAAGGATAAGCTTATTTCAGCAGTGTAGGATAACAACCAGTTTGTCACCATCTGTTATCATTCTCACGTGTGAGATGTTTTGTGTTGTTTGTCTGTTAGTATCGGTTCAGACATGTATTAATATCTCTCCCTCTATGTCTTAAATTCTGTAACGTTCATGTTCTTCTGTAATCAAGATTTGAGATAAATCATATCATTACTATGATATTATGGTATCAGTAGGGTTAGGGTTTGATTAACAACTCTACTTCGATCCTGTCTTTTCTACAACAAATTACTGAAATCTGCTGTGTTATATCTTCTACAACAAATTTGAAGCTTCCTTGATGCGTTTCTGGTGATTTCTTTAAACTCGTATCTCATTTCTTGATTGTATCTTTGAAGAATTCTTCTTTACTTTTTGGTTTGATAGGATTGCTCACTGAATTTCCATCACTCTCTTCTTTTTCTGAGTTTCTTATTTTTCAAAATTCATCAAATTCATCTCAGATCCCCTTTTTTAAACTTTTTACAATGGAAAATCCTACTGCAATCACCTTTTCTAAGGGTCCTCTCAATCAAATCACAAATTTCGTTCATCTAAAACTCAAAGAAGACAATTATTTCACATGAATAAACCTCATGAATCCAGTAATTCAAAAATACAAGCTTCGACGTTTCTTAGATGGTTCTTATCCATGTCCTCCTCAATTTACTTCACCAAGAAATGAAGCAAATGGAATTGAAAATCCTAATTACTCAGATTGGCTTGAAGAAGATTCTACCATTATCATGTGGATCAATTCTACAATATCATATACTATGATTGCCTATTTTTCAAGATCTACCTTTTCTCATCAGCTATGGAAAAGTATATAGGATAGGTTTGCTAAGTCTTCTTCAACACACTCTATTCAACTCAGGACAAAGCTTCTCTCCCTAACTCAAGGTGATAAATCTATTCCCACTCTTATCAATGAGATTAAACAGTTATCATATCAATTAGAAGCTGCAGGAGAAATTGTGTCAGATAGAGAAATTGTTGTTGTTACTCTTAAGGCACTCAATTCTGAGTATATACCATTTGCTACTTTAATGAGGCACAGAAATCCAACAATCACTAGTATTGAATTACACAATAATATTTTAAGTGAAGAAGTGGTAGTTAGTGACAGAATCAAGGCTACTAAAACTGAAATGGATGAAAAGGCTTTTATGGAAAATCACTCAAGAGGATACTATAGAGGGAATTCAAACAGAGGCAATTACAGAGGTAGGATTTCTACAAGAGGAAGATATCCAAATCCTCCAATCTTCTCCAGACATTCTTATGGGAAAGGACAACCTATATCTGAGAAATGTCAAATTTGTCTTTCTGACACTCATCTAGCACCATAATGTAATCATAGACTCAATTTCACTTACAAAGGCATGGCACCACCAGCAAATTTGCAAGCAATGCTAGCTGCTGCTGATATATTTGATACTGATGAGTGGATTGTATACAGTTGGGCTAACAATCATATAACACCAAATTCCGTTGTCTTACAAAAAGTAACTCCTTATGATGGCTCAGAAATGATTCATACTGCTAATGGAGGAGGTATGTTTATTACTCATACAGGACATTCTAGTAAGCATGTTAATGATCATTCTTTTATGTTAAATGACATTCTTCTTGTTCCTTATGCCTCACAAAACCTATTGTCAGCTCATAAATTCACCACTGAAAATCATTGTTCTCTAACTCTTGACTCTAATGGGTTTTCAGTGAAGGATCAGACCTCTGGGAATATTCTCTTCCAAGGTCCACATAAAAATGGCTTGTATCCTATCAACTTCAGTTCACCACCTCAAGCTTATACCTCCACACTCAGTGATATAGCTCTACTTCACAAAATATTTGGTCATCCATCTTTTCAAACTTTTCAGAAGATCTGAAAATTTTTAAATCTAGCTAATGTCTCAAATAAACCAGTCTTTTGTAGTGATTGGAATCTTTGCAAATCACAAAAACTGCCTTTTCAGTTGTCCACTTCTGTTGCTACTAAGCCCTTAGAATTGCTACACATGGATCTTTGGGGACCTTGTCATGTAGCCTCTGTGTCAGGAAGTTTGTACTATGCGAATGTTATTGATGAATACAAAGTACTATTGGGTTTTACCTTTAACTTCCAAATCTGATTTTAAGCATGCCTTCATATCCTTTGTCACTAGAATTGAAAAACTTTTATCTCATTCTGTTATTACCATTAGAACTGACAATGGTGGAGAATTTCTAAATAAATTTCTTCATTAATATTGTCAATCCAGAGGAATCACTCATGAGTTTAGTTGTTCTCATACACCAGAACAAAATGGTGTTGCTGAAGTAAAACATAAACATCTTCTAGCTACTACTAGAACTCTTCTCTATCAATCTAGTTTACATAACATATACTGGGTAGAAGCTCTTCAAACAGCCAACTATCTTATCAATAGATTGCTAACTTGAGCTATTAATTTCAATTCACCTTATTACACTTTGTTTCATAAACAACCAGATTACAATTCTCTTAAGGTGTTTGGATGTGCTTGTTTTCCTTGGCTAAAACCTTATACTTCTAACAAGCTTGAACCAAGAAGAAAACTTTGCATTTTTCTAGGCTATAGCTTGCAACATAAGGGTTATAGGTGTCTTGATCCTAATTCAGGTATTGTCTATATTTCAAGACATGTTTCATTCAGTGAACATTCTTTCCCCTACAATGATATAGTTTCTTCATTATCTTCTGTTGATCATTCATCCTCCAATTCCAACCTCAATGAATCTCTTCCTCCACTTCCATCTACTACTTAAACATCTATTCCTTCAGCTGTCATTCATAAAAATGATCATAACATGATTACTAGAGGAAATAATGGAATTTATACTCCAAAGTCCTATTATGCTACTAAATATCCTTTGCACACAGCATTTGTTAGTCATGTTCCCAGGACCATTGTAGTTTCTAACAAACAAAAAGTTTGGAGAATATCCTCTACTGATGAAAACAATGCTCTTATGAATGCTGGCACTTGGTCACTTGTTCCACCAGATTCTTCTCAAAATTTAATTGGATGTAAGTGGGTGTTTAGGATTAAGTATCATCATGATGGAAGAATTGATAGACACAAGGCTAGATTGGTGGCAAAGGGTTATCATCAACAACAGGGCCTTGATTTTGAGGAAACTTTTAGCCCAGTAGCTAAGCCAACAACTATCATAATTATACTCTTAATGATAGTTCAGTTTGATTGGACTGTGCATCAACTTGATGTCAGTAATGCTTTTTTTCATGGAGATTGGCAGGAAGAGGTGTATATGACTCAGCCACCAGGGTTTGTAGATCCAGATAAACCAGATCATGTGTGTCTTCTCGACAAGGCAATTTATGGGCTTAAGCAAGCACTTAGAGCATGGTATGACAAGCTCAGCATTGCTCTCAAAGCTTTAAATTTTTTTAACTCAGTCTCAGATCCTTCACTCTTTGTTCATAAGGATGGTTCTCAAATGATTGTTGCTTTGGTCTATGTGGATGATATATTGCTCACAGGTTCTTCTTCAACCTTCATTCAACATGTGATTCTACAATTGCAAGCATCTTTTCCTCTAAAAGATCTGGGTGTCTTACATTATTTTTTGGGTCTTGAAATTCATAGAAGTTCTACATCTCTACATCTTACTCAGAAAAAGTATGTTGTATATCTTCTTCAGAAATACAACATGGAAGGTGCAAAGCCATATCATACTATAATTTAGCAAGTTCAAAACTCAGTTCTTTTTCAGGTGATCTACTTGATAATCCAACTGAGTACATATCATTGGTAGGTGCTTTACAATATCTTACATGGACTAGACCTAATATTGCTTTTGCAGTAAATCTTGTGTATCGATTTATGCAACACCCTAGAACTTAGCATTTCACTACAACCAAAAGGATACTTAGATATCTAAAAGGGAGTCTGGATTATGGTCTTCATTTTACAAAAGGAGATACCTTTCTTTTAGGATTTTCAGATGCAGATTGGGCTGGTAATGTGGATGACAGAAGATCTACTGGAGGTTATTGCATCTATTTGGGTTCTAATGTTGTTTCTTGGTCCTCTAAGAAGCAAACTATTGTTGCTAGGTCAAGTACAGAAGCGGAATATAGGACTCTAGCACATAGTGCAGCTAAAATGGTTTGGATTTGCCATATTCTACATGATCTGCATCTCCCTATTCCTTCTATTCCAAAGTTAGGTTGTGATTCAGTTCAATATCTCTTGCTTCCAATCCAGTCCTTCATTCTAAGATGAAACATGTGCAATTGGACTATCACTTCATCAGAGAACTTGTTCAGTCCAAGTCTCTTGATGTCTTCTAGGTTCATACACTTGACCATATATCAGATATCTTCACTAAAGGTCTTCATGTTCCAAGGTTTGCTCAGCTAAGATCCAAACTCAATGTTGTTTCTCTTCCCTTGAGCTTGAGGGGGGCTAGAGACAATGATATCAGTTCTGAGAGATGCAGTGAAGGATAATCTTATTTCAGCAGTGTAGGATAACAGCCAGTCTGTCACCAGCTGTTATCATTCTCACGTGTGATATGTTTTGTGTTGTTTGTATGTTAGTGTCGGTTCAAACATGTATTAATATCTCTCCCTCTATGTCTTAAGTTTTGTACCGTTCATGTTCTTCTGTAATCAAGATTTGAGATAAATCATATCATTACTATGATATTAATTTGTCCTACTCTAACTTCCTGGCATACCCACAAAGAAAAATTTCTCTCTCAATTTCATTGATTAGAATAAATTCAGACCTGGGAAAATATGAGTCTTTGACGACTTTCACGAGTCAATTTCTCCACCTAAAAGAGAACGTTTGCAACGAAAGAATTGATGAGATTTTGAGGGGCTCTCAAGAATCAACGCTGACAATGCATGAAAGTATAAAGTAGGTGAATAAATTACAAGTTAAAGATTTGATCATCAGGCATCGTCTACATGTCGATGTGTCCAATTGCATGAAAAGGGACCCAAGTGGGTAATGCCTTGAGAGCAATTGCCGAAATTGGTACAATAGTCAGAATTGTACCCGGATGATTTAGAAAATGCTTCATCCCCCTAAAAAAATTTCCACCAAAATCATTCTTTAGTGTTTCACCCATTTACGTTTTATCCATTGTTCCTGGGAATCACCATTTTCAAAAAGATTCACCATTCTTTTGTATCGGCTTAGACTTTGACGATAGAGTTGAATTCTGTTCTTTTTCTTTGAAGATTTAGTTAGCCTTTTCTTGGGTCAGAAATGAATATGATAACATTAACAAGCATGGGTATCAGAAGGAAAAGGATTCAACTAGACCTTGCACTTGGGAATAAAGTACCAATTATTTGTGCACCATCCATATTTGGGTGAAGTAATGTTTGAACTTATTTGGGAGAATAATTCAATGATACCGATTTTGGGGGTTCAAAATAGATCTTTATGTTCTATATGTACATTATCGATAAAAATATTCTTAAATAACTCTGAAGTCAAGCTTGAGAACGAACTAAATGCTTTTAGTTAGGAGTGACAACAAGGTGGCACGGGTTCATGGATCAGTTTTTTTTTATATTTTTTTTATACGAAAAAAGAGTCAAGGCATCTAGGAAGATTGCCTACTCACAGTTACATCCATGGTGATGTCCGTGCTAACTCTAGCAACAGGACCATCTCTCAAAATATAGGTAGTGTTATTACAGTAATCCATACCATAAGGAATTGTAGGAATTTGTAAAGCATGCATGATAGTGAATAAATTCGTTCCTCTCCAAGTAGAGTCAGAGAAAAGAGACGATTGTCAAGCCAGTATGGCTAGGTTGACTGTTGCATAGTTTTGTTGAGTAGTCACTCTAGAGAGCTTCCCTAGAACAAAATTAATTGGGTGTCTTTTGTTGTTGCTGCCTTGATGTGTTGTGCTTCGACATTTGAACCTTTGTTGAACTTCCCATTGGTATTGAGCTTTTATGGCTTGGAGAGTGTCCTCAGACTCAGCAACAAAGGTGATGTTAGTTTGCTGCATTGTTTTTCTATATTTGGTTCCATGTTTTTGTTTTCTTATTTAAAATTAGATTTTTGTTACAGGGAAAGCTGATTTGTTTAGGGGGAAAGCTAAAATTGTTTGACTATGGTATACTTCATTTGACTTTGGGTCATTAAAGGGGAGGAATAAGAAATTGTCTTTCCCCTAACAAAATGCTGAGTTTACCGTTTTGTCCTCAACTTAACCTAACCGTTTTTCTTTGATCAGTCTTAACCTAATACTATATTAATGTATAACCAGGATTAGCCCTAAATCATTTCGAGATTGAACATCTCTGAGAGTTATGTGCATTACATATATTAATCAAACAAAAAAATTATGAAATCAAAGTACGATTTGTATGTTACCAGGTTCGTGGACTATGTGGAAGTGTGGCGTGGAGTAAATTTGAAAAGCAACATCCCACTGAAAAATGTTCCCTTTTACTGATTTTTTTTGTTTGTACAATGGAAACAATTTTGACAAGAATAACAGCCAACTGAAAAATGTTCCATACAATGTTTATATGAGTTCCCTAAGTTTGTACACAATTTGAAGATTACTACATCAAGGGGTTCTAAATTTCTTTAAAGTTGAAACAAAGAGGAAAAAATTAGACAAATCCTTTTAGTAGAGGCAAACTATCTTCTTCTCCTGTTCATGGATATTTTCGGTAGGGTTTTGAAAGAAATTTGATCAAATGAATTTGAAGTTATCAACTCAATTTTTAAATGGCATTTTATTTTATTTCATTTTTTTTTTGTCTCTAGACAGATAACTAGCTAATGATGGCGGTGGAGAGGTTATTCGTTCTGGTAATGGGAAAAGGATGGTGTTGAGAGTGTTTGAAGAGAGAATAGAAGACTTTACTGGTCTGGCTGAAGGGTGACTATATGGCCAGGGAATAACTTAGTCATGTAAATAACTTTTAGAAATTAAATTTTATGAAATACTTCCCCTTAAAAATTTCTCTTAAATATTAGTTTTCTCCCTAAACAAATCAGCTTTCCCTATAACAAAAATTTAAAATTATGAACGCGCAATTGAGAGATACTAAAACTTATTGGAGATAGGGAAAAACACAAAAACGAGATTTAAATAGTAAATCAAGGACACCCCCTATCCATATATTTAACTAATTCTTAATCTGCCCCTCACTAATCATGTTTAATGGTTAATTATAATTAGTTAAGTTAATAGATTAGTTTGACGATGATTAACATAAATCATTACCATTGAATTTGTTGATGCAACAACAATAAATCAAGATATTTATGATCATGAAGGTTTAGGTGAAGTTCATTATCGAGCATGCCGGTACTGGTGCCGGCATGGTCTATTCGCAAGTGAACCATGCCGGTTTGAGGACAAAAACATACAGAAAAAATCTGTCTGAAATAGCAAGTTTCGGCAGGGTATTCATCCTGAATAACCATGCCGGAACTCAGTACCAGCATGATATTCATCCTAAATCCATATTCCGCTACTCAGTACCAGCATAGTCTTCATCACTACCGGCATGGTCTTCATCCCTACCGAATATAAAAAATAAAAATAAAAAAAATCAAAGTGAGGAACCGGTGGAGAAGGAAAAGGGAATTTAAAAGGGAGTGTGGAATGTTTAGAATTTAAAAGGGAGTAGGGTATTTTTATGTTTGATTTAGCTTTTATTTTTTTAAAGGGTAGTTTCGTAATTTCGCCACAAAAAACACCCCTTAACAGACACTACTGGTTGGGGGAAGTAATTTATATACCCCAATTAGTTCAAGTATCTCCCAGTCGTGCGTTCAAAATTATGCTTGTTAGTTGCATATTGTTATTTCATATCCTGTACATTATTTCGTGTCTTATTAATTTAGTAGTATAGTATGATTCTTTTTAATGAATTGAATTGCAGCAAGTACAGGTGTTCCTTTGGATTATATGTGGATAATGTATCTATTTTTCTTCGGAGAAACCCGATATTTTATATAAACAAATACTATATATTCAAGAACAAGCTCAAACTCGATCAAAAATAAGAAGAAAAATAAAAAGGAGAAAAGAACTCAACAACTAGTTGGTGCATTTTCGAGGTTTAGATTTTTGTTTATATGATTTGTTTAACATAAGAGTTTCAAATATCAACGTAGTGCAGTTAGTAATATCTACGCTACTGCTCGCCAAGCTGAGAGAAAGAAACTCTCTATAAACCAGGCACTCGCCGGTGTCACTGTATTATAGTGGTAAAGTCATTGGGTGATGATACCTGAATTCGAAATTCGTCAGCACCAATTTTTTACCGATCAGAAAAATAAAAATAAACCAGGCACTCAAATTAGAATCTTGATTCTTGACAACCTAAGCAGGATAATATCCAAAAAAAAAAAATCATAAAAGAATGTCGTTATAATATTGATATATCATGACCATGTCCATATTGGATTTTTTTTTCATCATCAATTCATAAATATTTCATTCCATAAAAAAAAGTTTACATAATGGTTGTAAAAGAGAACAAGTAGACCATGGCATGAAACAAATACAAAAAAAAATATACAAAATACAAATGAATCACGAAGAGAAAGAACAATCTACCGTATTAGTTTGGAGCAACTTCAGAAAAGAGTAGGGAAACTTCAGAAAAAATTGGTTTTTACGCAAATTTATGTTGGAGAATTAATAAATGGTTTTAGACTTGTTAAATCATCATCCAGGTGGAATGAAAAATTTAATCTCGTAGAGAAAAAGTCAAAGTAGTTAATTTCATATCTCGATCTCGACTAGGTTTGATTCTGATCCCTTGACAATAATATCTGGATAAGGTCAATGAAGAAGAATATGCTTTTGAAAGAACGCGCAATTGGGGATATAGGAAAAAGACAAAAACGGGATTTAAATAGTAAATCAGAGACACCCCTTATCCATGTATTTAACTAATTCCTAATCTACCCATCACTAATTATGTTTAGTGGTTAATTATAATTAGCTAAGTTAATAGATTAGTTTGATAATCATTAGAATAAATCATTATCATTGAATTTTTTGATGCAACAACATTAAAACAAGATATTTATGATCATGAAGGTTCAGGTGAAGAACCAACCTAGGAGAGTAAACAAGTTGAATATACAAGCGCTCCAATTAGTTATATATAGGTATTAATGTATTGAAATTTGATTATTTTTTTATTGAATCCGCCATTGTTACGCCTGAAAACCTCAGTGCCGGCATGGTAAAAGTATGAATATCATGCCGGCAGGGACCAAATCGGCATGGTATTCATACTTTCACCATGCCGATACACAATATCCCCTAATTTTGAAATTGTAAGTACACTGTCGGCACAGAAAGTTCATTATCAAGCACGCTGACACATGATGCAAGATTTTCTGTATGTTTTTGTCTTAAAATCGACATGGTATACTTGGAAATCGACCATGCCGGCACAAACAATTTTTGGGACAGACTTTCTGAGCTATGTTGTTATCGGCATGGTATTCATCCTAAAAACCATGCCGACACTAGATATCGGTATGGTATTTGTTGATACATGAAAAATAATACCCCTTAATGGGTTTGGGGTTCCCCCAAAGGGGAGGTAAGCTTAATGTGAGATATGGGGACTTGGGGACTAAGCCCAAGTCCAATGAGAAACTACCCATGAGATAAAAGGATAAGGAAGGGATTATATTAAATAAGGATGAGGTTATATTAAAGAAGGAATGTCATTAGAGGCAATTAAGGAGGTTTAAGACATGTGGCGTGTTGTTATAAAAGGAGGGGGATTTTGGAAAGTCTATATAAGGAAGGACAAAGTACAATGAAAGGAGGACCCTCTCTTACCACTCCTAGTAAACTGAGGTCATTTGGTGTGACTAGGACGGGGAGAACCAAAACTAAAATCACCCCTCAACATTTGGCGACCACCCGAAGGCTCATGCTTAGTCCACCATGACACACCTAAGAGGCGATGGCTCAGGCGTGGTATAAAATCAATCAACCGATCGACCCATCAACATGGATGAAGTAACAATAGACGACGAGGATAACGAAAAAGAAACACGGATACTGAAACAGAGAGATAAGCGCAACACAGGAAAAGAACATGCAAGTGACCCAGCTTCCGAAGCTCCCATCTCCATCCCTGCAAGACATAAAAAGAAGCTATAAGAGCGCTCGCAAAGAAGGCAGGAGCTAGAGGAATGGATAGCAGAAGCATTAATAGCGGGTCAAATCACTCCCAAAGAAGCAACAAAGGGCGAGGGACACAAAAATGTCAAGACAACATCAATATCGCAGGAAGAGATGGAAAAATACTTATAAAAAAACTACCACATGATAAAACAAGACAATCATTTCCAAAAAAAGACAATCACTTCCTCGTAAGCAGTCCATACCTAACAAGCATCCGAGAATATCAATAACCCGAGGACTACATTTATCCGAAGTTCAAGACATACGATGGACAAGGAAATGCGCGGGAACACCTCAGCCGATTCCTGTCAGCAATGAATGATAAGGTCTCCGATGGAAAGCTGTGCCTAAAGGAATTTTCTGAGTCACTAATAGGTACGACATTTACCTAGTACGATAATTTAAAGGCGGAAAGTGTGGATTCTTGTCCAACCATGTCCGCACTTTTCCTTGGGAAATTCTATTCAACCAAAAGAAAAATCACAACAATAGATCTAAGCAGGAATGGTCAGCGGATATGAGAGGAAATAAGAAAATACATCTTACGGTTTCGACGTCTGGCACTAGATTGTCACGAAGACATCAACGAAGGAACGCTCGTCGAAATATGTGTACGAGGAATGATAGCATCCTTTAAAGGAATTTTAATCAACTTCAGGTTCCAGACATTCGTCGAGCTGGAAGAAGCAGCTGAGAGGATCGCCAACTACATAGAAGAAATGCCTACATACCCTGCCTGGCTGTAGTTGCAGGATTTCCTACACTACACCCTTGTCAAGAATCTATGAAAACTAGGTCATAACTGTGGATGAACAACAACACTTTTATTAATTCACTTTCAGGAAGATTTACAAAAGATATTAAAACTCAGAAATACAACTTTCTTTCTGGATTTTCTCTCTCTTCAAAATTCTCTCAGCTCTCAAACATACATCATCCTTTTCTGGATCTATCGTGCTCTTTATATATGAAATTATATAGTGGAAGACAGCTAAGATTTCCCCTTAATTCGGACCTACTCTGCAACCTTATTGCGATCGTTACAATATTCCCTATCGCAAGAATGATGGCCCTTGCAGGATCAACACATTCTTCTTTTACTTCTTCCATCGTCAGTTTCTTTTAGTTGTCCTGTAACGCTCGTGAAATGTCGTTGAAGAATCTTGCGACGTTCTCGTCAAAGTGTTATTAATATTTGTAGAAATGTTTGGGTTTCTCGCAGAAGTGTTATTTCCATCGCGAGAATATCGTTGTGGCGATATTCTGGTACTACATCTTTCCTCTTCTCATGTTTTTTCTGCGAAGAAGAGAAGATCATGAGAATTAAGAATGCCATAATCGCTTATCTTTTCTGCTTTCCCATTCTGACACGTTTCTACGTCCTTCGCCAGCTGTTTTCATGAGTTTCTTTATACCAATAAATTTTTGACACGTCTTCTGTAACCGCTGCGATCTGACCATCCACGTCTTATCTTTGCATTAATTGCCTTCATCCTTTTCGAGAATTTTCTTCTTCTATAAATACTCTTCTCATTCCTCTTCTTTTCTCTTTTACTTTCTTCTTCCTTCTCTCCATATTCTCTCTGAAATTTTTACAGTTCTTCCGCAAATTGCGCTTCTATAACCGCTGTGATTTATTTCTTCTTTTCAACTTTTTCCTTCATTCCCATACCTAAAATGGTTGCTGCTGGTGCTAAAAATTTGAAGGCCTTCAATAGAATGTGCAATAAACTCAGACTTAAAGGTTTTAACTTATCTCTGATTCCGGACCAAGATTCCAAATCGGAACTTTCCCTTAAACTATTTACTGACGACCAATGTTCTCGCGAGAAAGTCATAGTATCGCTAGGATAACTTGAAGATGGTCTTCCCATTCCTCTTTACGATCCTAAGCTTCCGCTTTTTTAACAAATAATTTCCGACGAGAGATTCTCACGAGCAATATACCAATTGGGTGGGGATTGCATCAGATTACTACTTGAGTATGCTTCTCGCGGCGCTGGTAAAGGAACTCGCTATCCCGATGCTCCAAAGAATCCTTTGTTCAAAGATGTACCCATTATTTCTTGCAATTATACTGTGGACAACTTTTTTGTAAACTATAGAATTGTCCCTATGAAGAGGGATAGTACATTTTGGGGTGTTCGTTTGAAGAAAGAGAAGGTCACTGGTGACAATGCTCTTATGATGGATATTGACTTTCATACATCTACTAACCAAGGTCCTCGTCATTCTAAAGACAATAAATGGTTCATCTTCCCATTAAGTCTTGAAGGTCCTTATATATCTGGTTCTCGCGAACTTCCCAAGAATCTCGCAAAATATCAACCATGGGTCTTCAGCTGGCCTGAAAGATCTAAAGAAGTATATTCTCTCAACTTTTCATGTTATTATTATATATTGTCTTCTTTATACTCTCGCTAACTTTTTTGATTTTCTCAGATTGATAGAATGAAACTCAGCTATCAAACTCTGAGGAAACCCAACATTCTCTTGGCTCTGAGATCTTTTACAGATGAAGTAAGAAATATTTCTTTATAAATTTTAACAATATATTGTTGCCCCTATTTCTTATCTTCATCTGTGCTCGCAGGAAATCGAAGAATTAGAACCGCTGCCTCCTCCAAAAATCAAAGAGAAATCTCCAAAGGAACCATCTGGAAAATCTATAAAGGAGAATCCTACTACTTCTTCTAGGGGAAGACCTTCTGCCCCTCGCAATGATGAATCTAGCGAGCCTCCGCTAAAGAGAATCAAAACTCAACCTTCTTCTTCTTCAACTCCTCAAATAATTCCATAGAATCCCAGCGTTTTTCTTGATAAGGATATTGACAAGGAGCTTAATATTGGCGATTTTCCTTCAATAAGAAATTCTTCTGATACTGATTCTTCAATGACTCATCTATCTAGGATTTTCAGCGATATTTCCCATAGCATGACCTCTAATGGCGAGGATGAAGTTATTAAAAAGACATCCCAATCTCTCGCTAAAGTCTGTGATGCTCCTATCTTAGTAGATAATGATTCTCTCCAAGGAATATCAATATCATTGACTCCCAGTCTCTTCAATTCTCTTGGTGCTTTGGTATGTTTTCATTTCTTCAATTTGTTCATATTTTCTCTATCGCTAGATTTTAATTTATTTCTTTTCTTCGCAGGTTGGAAGAGCTTCCTTTGCTGTTGCTTCTGACTTAGATAAAAGATGTGTTAATGCTGAAGAAAAAGCAGCTAAAATTCGCCAAGATAATGAAAAACTAGAGTTGGAAGTTATTGAACTTCGCAAGAAGAATAAGCAGATGGAGACGGAAGCTTCTGTTGATAAGCAAAAGATCGTTAATCTCGATAAAGCTAACCGACAACTTTATGGTATGACTGATTTCCCTTTTCTTTTGATTCCTTTTATTCTATCGCAGCTTATTCAAGCAATCACTTTTAACTTGCAGATGTTTATGGTCTTACTGATGAAGCTATAATCTTTCAAACTTTCCCTGAACCTGTAGATGATCACACTCTTCTCGCTAGCCTTAATAATTCCTTGAGCAAATTCTCAGATGATAAAATTAACTCCCTCTCCATAGATGAACTTAGATCCCAGTTTACTCTCTTAAAACTTGAACATAGATTCAATTTAGGCTTGACTGACAAATATAGGTGCCTTTATTTTGATTCAAAGAAAGAAATAGATAAATTAAGGCAGAAGAATAGCGATCTTATTGACGAGAAGGATTTCGCCATAAAAAAGGGAGCTAAAACCTTAGCAGATTTTCATAAAACTCTCCTTGAAGTTCAAAAGGTTAGAGATAAACTTTTCCGCGATAATGAAGATCTTCTTGCGAGGGAGACTCAAATTAGATCTCATATTCTTATTAATAGCGATGATGAGTTTGCCTGGGCTGCGAAGGTCCTTGACAATTCCAGAAATGATTTAGGTGTAAATGTTAGCCTTCAAGTCGAACAGGCGGCTCTAATTAGAGATATGATTTCTAACAGATAAGGTTATTGGCTACTCTTCTTCTCGCTAATTTCTTGTTTTCATTATTCTCTTTTATAAAATTTCTAACTTGTTGTTATATTCTTGTAGAAGCTGAAAAAGGTTATCTTGAAAGAATCAAGGAGCTTGAACAAGAGAAGGATCAGCTCGAGAATACTCTTGCTGCTCGCAATTACAAATATTCTCAACTGAAGAAGCAGTTTGTCATCACCACCGCGAACTTTAATAGATCTCTCATTGTTGTTCGCAATGATTCTGTTAATTTATTTTGCAATGACCATGGAATTTCTTCTTCTATGTATCCTGATCTTGCAAAGAGAGTACCCGAAGTGATTCCAAATATCGATATCTCTGATAGTGAGGCTGAAAATTCTGACGAGGAAGAAAATGATAATAATGATGATGAAGGTGAAAAATCTAGCGAAGAAGAATATCATGATGATAATGATGAAAGGGAAAAATCTAATGATGAAGAGGGGTCTGATAAAGAAGATGACGATGGATCTAACTAGTTCTTCCTTTTCCTTCTCTTTTTCTGTAACATTGCCATTAGTTTCTCTACATTTGTAAATTTCTTTTTCCTCTTTGCTTCTACCTGTAAGAATCAGAAAACAGCTCTTTTTTTGCAAGTTAATCAATCAATATAACTATTATTCTTTTAATTATCTGCGTGCCTGTTTTTATGAAATTTTTATATGATAGATGAATAATAACTTCATCGTTCTCATGCATTCCCATACTTGCCTCTATTATTCATCTGCAATATAAAAATTGATTAAGGATTAAATAAAAATCAAAATTTATCTTAACATTGGCGATCTTACCGTCAATAATAGTTGCGTGAAATCGCAATTCTTATAACATCTGCGAGTATTATCGCAGTAATCTTGTGGTCTTATTGTGCCTTCATAATTAAAGGTCTTATTTTGCTACGCTTCTTCTTTCTGCGACAAAATCGCAGGACGTATTTACATTTGCATGTATTGACCCATTGATCTTGCCTTAAATTTCTTCTTTGATTACATTGCGATAATATGACAAGTATAAGTTCTCTCGCAAGATCAGAGCCTCGTGACATTATCGTCTTGCGATGAAATCGCAGAACGCCTTTACACTTTCATGTAAAAACCCATTGATATCATCTTAACATTTTTCTCGTGTCTTGTTGCCTCTGCATTATTTACGTCACGCGACAATATGTCAGGCCTAAATGTTCTTGCGATCATAAAGCCTCGTGACATTGTCGTCTTAAGAAACTTATCAGCTCCCTAATGGAGGGTATCGCCCTTATCTTCCCCCCGGTTGCCCCTTCAAGGAGGGAACATCGGCCATACAAGACTAGCTCCCCCCATCCGGATTAGCCAACAACCATTTGTGTTCACAACCTTTTGTCCTTTATGCCTATATGGCTTATAGTTACAATACTGCACCCTAAGTGGGGTTTTCTTCAGGCCAAGTGCATTGTAGCCAAGACTTACCAAGGATGGCAAGAGAGTTTCGTACGCTCCGGGAACCCTTGGCTCAACCGTGTACCTCGGCGCCTTGGTCATACTTTGCACTTCTTGGAAGAGATTCTCAGTCATCCAACCAGGGTATAACCATATATAGTTGGAAATCCAAGATCTCTCTCCCGGATAGGTTTTCTTTAACCCCATCGTCTGCATGACTCAGGTTCCAGCAGCGGTATAACCTTATCGATGAGTCATGTCAAGAGATACCCCTTTTATGACGCGCTATTAGGTCTTACATTTGCCTCTTACGAAATTTTATTCGCGAACTAGGGTGCATGCCATGAAAGTTCGTCCCATTCTTATGTCTCTGTGAAATTTAATTCGCGTTTCTTGTGAGTATTGTAACTCTGATAGAATTTCATAACTTTGATCATTTTGGTAAAGTTTTGCGATTCTTTCAAGCATAATATCTTGTTTAATTACATATTTTTCAAACAAATTATTCGCAGAGTTCTCTGAAGTTCGTCATTTTACCTCTTTACTTACTATTTTCTGATTCTGTTTTTCTGCTACGTTTTGCTGTTGTCTCCTTTTCTGCGAGATGCTCGTCATCAGCTTTCACATCTTCTTTACGTTCTATTGCATCAATCATTAACCTTTCACATTTCGGTCGTTGCTTAATTTTGCACTTCCAATTGCCATTCTTTTCAGCTCTTACTTCGCAAGACTTCATATCGATTTCATAACATTTATTGCTTTCTCCCCAATCTCCTTTAATAACTCCGACACCTTTTGGATGAGGAAATTTGATACATTGGTGATAAGTAGATGCTACACCCAATATCCCGTGTAACCAAGGTCGTCCTATCAAGGCATTGTAAGGTGATTCGATGTCCACAACGCAGAATAAGATTTTTGAAGATATTCCTTTTAACGGTATCTGCATTTCAATTTCCCCCTTTGGTTTGTTAGCTGTGCCATTAAAACCATAAATTTTGTATGTTGATGGAATTAGATATTCGTCTCTTCCTCCCATGGTTTTAAAGGTATGATAAAATAAGATATCAACAGAACTCCCTGTATCTATTAATACTCTGTTGATGGCCCAAGAATATTCAACTTTACTATCATTCTCTTCATCTTCTTCTTGCATTTGTTTTGGATTAATCTCTAATCGTACGACCAGTGGATTATCGTGCTGCTCGCCAACCTCAGGTACATCTTGTGCAGTGAAAGATAGAGTTTGCTTCTGCCACTCCTCTAATGGCGAGGATCTCGCGATATTCAATATCTCTCTTCCATTTGTGTC
This sequence comes from Papaver bracteatum, assembly GCA_023529315.1. Classification (NCBI taxonomy): domain Eukaryota; kingdom Viridiplantae; phylum Streptophyta; class Magnoliopsida; order Ranunculales; family Papaveraceae; genus Papaver; species Papaver bracteatum. Next base: position 1,821,887 of record JAJJWX010000997.1, read on the forward strand.
TCTCGCGAAGACTCTGCTTAAAATATTGTCATGGAAATCCTCTATATTTCTGCGTGAATTTACAATAGAATTACAAAACAAATTCTTTGCTTTAGGTCCAACTTCTATTACGAATGTTTCCGCTCCTTTTACAGCATTCACTCTGCGAGTTTCTGGCGCTAGCGGTAATTGCTGAGATTGTGGATGTCCTACTAGAAAATGATTTAAATTTCCCTGATCAATCATTCTCAATATTATTCTCTTCACATTCCTACAATCGTTTACTGTGTGACCATGAAAATGATGATAAGGACAGAATTCTTGACTTCGATTGTTTGGATGGGGTTCTTTTCCCATGTTCCACGGAGAGGGTATATTTTCCATTAAAATGATAGCTTCCCAAATCTTTTCTATGCTGGTATTAAGAGCTGGCATCTTTATTTCTTCCCATATTATCCTATGATTGCCTTGTCCTCTAAAATTATTCTGCCTTTGTCCACCATAAGTTTCTTGAGGTTGATCGAGTCTTTGGATCTTATTATTTCCACCGCGATTGTAATAATTCTTTTCCCTCTCATATTCTTCTTGATCTCGACTACCCATTACTACCAATTTTTGTTGGTTATCCATCACCACTTTCTCTTGTTGTGGTTGCGAGGTGCTCGCCACATTATTTATCATTTTAGGGAGCAAACTTCCACTTGCCGCTTGCGAGCTGGTGTTCACGATTGGATATGATTCCATCTCATTTTGTTTCTCCTCCAAAGCAATGTATTCTTCCTGTAGCTCTCGAAATTCTATCATGGTAATGGTATTTTTGATTCTGAATATTTGAATGTACAGCAAATTAGTCGCAAACATTGCATTAATGAAGGATAAGATCAGGTATCTTTCATCCACTCTCCCAGCCATCTCACTGCACATTGATTTCCACCTTATGGTCAGATGCTTCAAACTCTCGCCAACTCTATGCTTTAGCCCAAACACATCTTCAATACCTGGACGCGATGAATTGTTACTAATATACGCTCCTAAAAATGTAGCTTGTAAATGATCAAAAGAAGTTATGGTATTTTTTGGTAATCCCTCAAACCATTTCAACGCCTCGCCAGTTAAGCTAGATGCAAAATACTTGCACATCACAGCATCATGATTCTCCCACTATAGCATACATCTAACATAAGATTTGACGTGTTGAACAGCACAAGTAGTTCCATCAAAAATGCTGGTAAATTGCATTTTGGAGGTATTCCTCTTAATTGTACTTCTTGAGTGAATGGAGTCCTCGCATGTTCTTCAATAGCTTCGTCAAGTTGCCTTCTACCTCCTTCTCTTCTATTGTTTATCATACCTCTCATTTCTGCCAATTACCTCAGTATTTGTTCATTCTAATTTGGGTTTTGTTCCATTGGTCTCTTTAATGCAGCTTCCCTTCTTCTGCGTTCTTTCCTTTCTTGTCTTGCGAGATTTTGTGTGTCTTCTTCTTCATTGTCATTTTGTCTTTCTCTGCGATTCTCTCTTTCACCCTCTTCTTGAAGTCGTAGTTGCCTATCTTCTTCTCTGCGAATTTCTTCATTTCTCATCATTTCTCATCGATGTCTCTCTATTCTCCTTTGTATCCTATCATACTCCTCTTGAATATTATTATTGTAGCGATTTTGTGTACGTCTTCTTTCTCGATTTTCATGGTTATTTTGTCGTACTGCTTCTCGAAATTCATGTTCTTATATTTCTGCCCTTAATCTTTCTCTCTCGCGGGCTAAATGTGCTTGATCAGCATAATGTCTCTCAATTTCTTCTTCAATCATTCTTTGATTTCTTTGATTCTCTCGCCCATTTAATATCCTCCTTCCTTCTTCTGGATTTTCTTCTTCAATTTGGTTGTTTCTTTCTTCTTCACTTATATTGTCACGCGGATTATAACGATCTCTGATTACCTCTTCTTCTCTATTTTTTATTTCTCTTCGAGTATTTTCTCCAATATTTATTATAGGGGAAATTTGCCTTGGTTCTTCTCTAAATGATCTTGAGTTTGATCTAACAGTACTCCTTGATCTCCTTCTTTGTAACCTCAAATTCTCCATCCTTAACTCATGATTTTGCCTTGTTAAATTTGCACGCTCTTCTGCCTCTAATCTTCTTTCTTCCTATATCCTTTGTCTCAAGTCTACTACTTCATGTCCTCCATGAATTAATCCTCCATCCACTTCTTGATTTCTTCCCTCTTCTTCTTCATTTCTTAATTGTCGATTTTCCGCTTCTTCTATCGAATCCGACCTCCAAGTATGCACACTCACTCTATCATAATCCACATCCCTATCTTGTGTTTGTACTTGTTGATTTGGCTGTTGAATTGAACTTTCTGCTTCATTTCTTGTTCTATCTCTTCGTGATCTTATTCTTAAAGATTCTTCTAATTCACCTGTTCCCTCACCTGCAAGTCTTTTATTTTTCTCACTGTCGTTGGTGGTTCTGATGTATTTCTTCTCCTTCTAGCCATTTCTCCAATTCTAACAATTTTTTCAAATCTTCAAATTGCAATTTGAGATTTCTTAGATTGATTCTCCCTGTTTCTGAACGCCAAAATGTAGTTGCATGATTTCCCACACTACACCCTTGCCAAGAATCTATGAAAACTAGGTCATAATTGTGGATGAACAACAACATTTTTATTAATTCACTTTCAGGAAGATTTACAAAAGATATTAAAACTCAGAAATACAACTTTCTTTCTGGAGTTTCTCTCTCTTCAAAATTATCTCAGCTCTCAAAAATACATCATCCTTTTCTGGATCTATCGTGCTCTTTATATAGGAAAACATATAGTGGAAGACAGCTAAGATTTCCCCTTACTTCGGACCTACTCTGCAACCTTATTGCGATCGTTACAATATTCCCTATCGCAAGAATGATGGCCCTCGCAGGGTCAACACATTCTTCTTTTACTTCTTCCATCGTCAGTTTCTTTTAGTTGTTCTGTAATGCTCGTGAAATGTCGTTGAAGAATCTTGCGACGTTCTCGTCAAAGTGTTATTAATATTTGTAGATATGTTTGTGTTTCTCGCAGAAGTGTTATTTCCATCGCGAGAATATCGTTGTGGCGATATTCTGGTACTACACTGGCGCTACACAGTTAACAACATATCTGAAGCGCCACGTAATGTAAGGCCCAACACTAACAAGGAGAGAAGATACCAGTTCCAAATAGTCGTCAGAAGCCAAGGGAGAAGCGGATGAGCTAGGCGAGACTCAAACCCATCACCACCTTTGCCCTGTAGTAGATATCATGCAACCGAACTACTGAACCAATAGGTTATGAGAAAGGAAATCCAGTTGCCCACAATAGTGGTGGGTGTCAACAAGATGGACAAGAATGCAACCAAATATTTCCACTACCATCGGAGGTTGGGACACCCGACGAAGGAATATTTCACCATAAGGAGCATATTCGAATGAAAGCGCTCCTCTGGAGAGCTCGGGGAAACTAAGAAAGCAATTAAATACAACTCCTTTCCCCGTCATTAATGTGCAAAAGAAAAATGAAATAAATAGTGCAAAAAAAAACGGAGGGAGAATATGGAAAGGTGAACCACAGTTAGCTTGTAAGAAATCTCTTTCACGATAAGAACAATTTATTTTATGGAACTCATGAGCAGTATGATGTGAAAAGGCAACATGAATTCCAAAGGCGCCTGGTCGGCTAAAAAATCTACAAAAGGATACGAAAATGCCAAAGGCACCCGGCCGGCTGACTAATATACAAAAGGCTACGGGAACTCCAAAGGCTCCCGGTCGGCTGACGAATACACAAAAGGCTATAGGAATGCCAAAAGAACCCGGTCGGCTGACGAATATACAAAAGTCTACGGGAACTCCAAAGGCGCCCGGTCGGCCGAAAAATACATAAAAGGCTACGGGAATGCCAAAGGCGCCCAGTCGGATGACGAATATACAAAAGGCTACGGGAACGCCAAAGGCGCCCGGTCGGATGACGAATACACAAAAGGCTATAGGAATTCCAATAGCACCCGGTCGGCTGACATCTCTACAAAAGGTTACGGGAATGCCAAAGGCCCTCGGTCGGCTGACAAATCTACAAAAGGCTACGGGAATTCCAAAGGCACCTGGTTGGCTGACGAATATACAAAAGGCTACGGGAATGCCAAAGGCGCCCAATTGGATATCCTAAAAGGAGGAAGTAGGCGCGTTTAACCCACACGCTCCACCCACCCCATCTATCTGAGAGGGGGTAGGTGCATTTAACCTACACTCCGCCCACCTCACCCCATCTATCTGAAAAATCAAGGAGGGAGTAGGCACGTTTAACCTACGCCCTGCCCACCTCAACCCATCCATCTGAAAAAATAGGAGGGAGTAGGTGCGTTTAACCTACGCCCTTCCCACCCCACCCCATCTGCCTAGAAAAAAAAGGAGGGAGTAGGCGCGTTTAAACCACGCTCCACCCACCCCATTCAATTACCTAAAAAGAGAGAGGGGTGCGTTTATCACACACGCTCTACCCAGTCACCCAAAAAAAATGGGCGCCCTCAACCAACGCCCTTCCAAACTCACTCCACTCCTGAAAAGAAAGGGGAGTGTAGGCGCGTTTAACTAGCACTCCGCCCACCCCATTCAGTTACTTAAAAGAATAAGGTAGGTAGGCGCGTTAAATCGCTGCCCTACTCAACCATACAAAAATAGAGAGGGAGTAGGCGTGTTTAACCAATACTTCGCCCACCCCATCCAGTTACTTAAAAAGAGAAGGGAAGTGGCGCGTTCAATCAATGCCCTACCCAACGCTCATTCTAATAATCATGAGGCCGAGAACGATATAGCTTAGAAAATACCAATAATAAACTAATAACTAATCAAACACAATTTTAATATTCCACAGCAGCCAAAAAAAAAACCAACAACAAATTATCCAAGTGACAAGAAGGGTTCAACATAACCAAAGAAAAACAAAAAATATATAATACGAAAGTGCATTAAACAGACTAGAGTGTGGACAACTCCTGTCGTTTCTTCTCAAGCTCCGCGCGAACTGTTTACACAGCGGTCTCAGCCCGTATCACCCCGTCTCTATCCACCCAAACATCAGCAACCAATTGATTCAACGAGTTCTTCATGCTGGCAGTCGTCTTGGAACGCTTCGCTAACTCCTCCTCTAGCTTAGAAATCTAAACCGTAAGTTGAACACGGGGATTATTACGATTTTTCACCTTCACTAATAGATCCTCTAACCACCCTAATGGGAACTTAATGTTGATCGCTGATAGAATGGTTGTCTCACATCCGCGCATTATTTCCGCGTCAACATGATCATCCCCTACCCGTGTAAGCTGGTCGGCGACCTCTAAGAGATTTTTAGTCATGTAACACAAAGTCCGGATGTCCAAAAGATCCGCCCTCGACATGTGACCTCCGCCGCGCTCCACAATGTCCCTGTAAGTGGTGGCGAAGACAGTTGGCACCAAAAATCCATGGACTAGCATTTGGGTAGTAGGATCTACTCCAGCCTCGGCAACACTCTCTACTAAGGGGAACCAAAGCTGCACATCCTCAGTAGTTGTTGGCGTGTTAGGGACTGCCGTTGCATCATGAATATCAACTCGCCTCTCTGAAAGAGTAACTAAAGCAGAACCACCTCCGTCCGACCGAGAACATTTCGTAGACCCATCACCTCCAAGGACCACGCGCCACACACCATCAGTGTTAGATCATTCAGGTATGGTGGTTTCCTTGCGTTTGTTACCCATATCCTATAGCCAAAGGCGAGTGTTAGCAAGCATGCAGAAGCACAACGCGGAAAATATATATAATAAGAAACTGACGTTGGGAATGGCTGAGATGAGCGGAAGATCAATAGATTTATGATGAGACGCGAAAGATCCAGAAGACGATTCAAAGTTACTGGCAGGATCTGAAAAATGAGGAACGAACGACATTGCAAAGGAACACTCAAATTTATTAAAAAAAAAAAGGAGGGGGGAGGAGAAAAGAAAAAATAATGAGAAAAACTAAGACACATATTAAATAGGGGGTTGTGTAAGTTACCTTTAGGATTACCAACTGGTATTTCCACATGGGATGATGGCCCACCAAAAAATGACCGGTTAGATCCAGACGGACTCATTGATTGCAAAACGGCACTATGACAAACAGGGACTTCGCCTCTGGCACGAACAATCTCAGCCCGAAGTGGATGGACTGATGATATGTGAAGACGCGGGGATACCCAGCCGGTCCCCTCTGAGAGATCAAACACAAGATTCCTCACTCGATCCACAAACGAGGGAGTTGGGGTGCCACTAGCACTCCGGGGAGGTTGCGACGCGCTTCATTGTTGAGCCTGTTGGGGTCGTAAAGATGAGATATTAGCATAAGAACAAGGGCTCTAAACATACAATTTGGCCGCTTCCCGTTTAGCATTCTTGGTAAGGCTCTTCTCAGTCCAATCACTCTCGGGCATGTTCAGGTACTCCTCCATTACGTAATAAGGGGACTTCCACCCCACGGGATTGGAGAGAGGATCTTCCTGAGAATGTAATTCCCGCCACTTGTTTTAAGAGAAGATGAATGAAAAATGATAAAAGAAAAGAGAATAAGCGAGGGGGCAACAAGTACTTGTGCCACCAGAGGACTAACGGCTGGCCTTATCACATATAGACGAGGGGGCTTGCGGTCAGAAAATGACTTCGATCCTTTGTTTGGCCTTATGGGGTCATGACCTTCTTGGGGATCCCATGAAGTCACCAAGGTCTCTAAAGAACGACCTTGGGTACCCGAGCCGAGACGGTGCGTGGAGGCTATGGTATCATCAAGCTTGATCCTACCAGATGCATGAAGCGCCTGAAGATATTCATGAAACAAGTCACGGGGAGGAGACGACTCATGCAAAAGGACATTCAAAGATCGACGATGCATGAAAAGATGATATTCATCAGTAACCGCCAAATGGCACTCTAGAATGGGTTGTCTAAACGAAAAGTTGATTCCACGGTCACTAAGATGTGCTGGTCCTTTGAATAAAAAACGATCAAATCCGGCAACGACGCCCCCGACATCAGAGCTTCCCCAAGGAGGAAACCTTGGAGGAATCCCCTGGACAAACCCAACTTTCCGAGCCGTGCGATCGGGATTATATGACATAGAGATAAACTTACCGGCGTGGAAGCCAGGTAGATAACCAGGCAATACCTCCATTACAGAATCAAAATATTACTCTTCTAAGAGTTGTGTCGAATCCAGTTCTGTGTTAAGAGACGTAGTAAAATCATAATGTGTTGGACCCGATCGTCCATCATGATAAGGAAATGGCACAAAATCCTTGGCTAAGTCCATGTATTGTGCTATATCGCCCTTGGGAACTTTCCCCTTGCCATGCCAAAGTGCTATTCGCGGATATCCATAAGTAACCGGAACTCTTTTAACCGAGCCATCATCATGTTCAACATCCTCTTCGCGATGGACATCTAGCTCGTTAGGATCGGGTGCGTATGGGAAAACATTCTCCCAGGACCACACTTGCATAAAAGAGGCTAGGATGTAAGTCTCAATCTTATGGCCCGAACCCACTGTCTGGAGGTCATGGCAAAAAAAATCCAGATGTATAAGCCACCTAAAAACATCGGTGCGAGTGGGAAGGAGACGTCGCGAGATAACAATACCGCCATCGGCACGAGCTCGTTTTTGATTGTATCTTGGGGACTATACTCAAACACATCGTGGCAAAGCCAAAAAAAGATATAATCGGCCAACTCGGCAGAAAGTTTCTCCTATTTTCGCTTGGGAGGGACAACTTTTACTTCTACCAACCGCGAAGCCCAATACTTAATCCATAGATGAAAGGAGGCGCATCGGTTGGTTTTCGTAACCCATTCAAAATCTTCCTTCACTAAAGGAGTTGACGAGCGATGAATCACTTCCTTAACCAGTTAGGCCTTTCCCTTGGCGGCGGACGACAATATCTCTTTATTTCCCATATCGGCAACCTTCTCTGCCTCTCCTTATTTTGCCGACGTCTAATTTTTCCTCACTAACTCATTCCGAGAGGCATCCTTACAATCCAACAGATAGTTCCACAACACCCTATCCTCATCAATCAGCGCCCCGTAAACGTCCGCCTCGTCATACGAATGACTAACATGGATAGGTCACCCTGTAAGGGAGATTACATCCTCCAAGACTATGGTCGCCTTCCCCCACGCAATAAAGATAGAGTGAATAGGAGAATCCCAACGACAAAAGAGTCTCGTTACATCACGCCTACACCTCTTCACTTCCCTCTTGAGAGATGAGTTTATGGCTTCGTCAATACCTGCTTTACGAAGAATCGTCGTGTGACTGGGATTGGAGAAGATATAGGATGTCCAGTACGTCCATATCGCAAGAGTTTTTTATGATGAACGAATATCAATGGTAGGGAGGTCATAGTCACCATGGTGAATGGCCATGCGCGGTACCTTTTTGAATGAGAAAGCATCCATGGTATCCTATTTAGGTTGCATGAGCCACCCAGGGGTAAATGGATAAGGCAGTATACGAGGGTTTAGAAGACGAGGAATAAGAACATCATCTAGAGAAATAATGCGCTTACCTCCGCAGAGTTCCCTCAACCTTAGCGCACATTTTAGATCAGGGACGCTAGTAAACTCCGCAATTGTATACGACTGGCCATCCGCTGGAGGAGGCAGGAGAATCTCATCATGCTCCATGTACTCGGTCTCTTCGGAACCCATACTTATTACTCCTTCATACTCGTCATATTCCTCAGATGAACTGCTACTGGTGGAGATACTAGACATGGCGCGTGTATAGATGTTTAAGAGGAAATAAAAAGAACTATAAGAGGAAAAAAGATAAGGGGGAACATACCAGTGGATCTGTATATATAGGGGTCCCAAGGCTCGAATATGGCGGTTATGAAGAGGGAATAGTAACCGGTAGAAACTGAAAAAGAAAAAAGAAGAGCTTGCATGATGGAGAAGGTCAAACGCCGCCTAGGATCGTGGAATCGATAAAAAAAAGGGCGCCCGAAAGAATCCTATGACTACTGATTTATTTTACAATGAACCCAATAGTCAGGGGGATAATGTTGATATATGAAGAATAATATCCCTTAACGGGTTTGGGGTGCCCCCAAAGGGGAGGTAAGCCTAATGTGAGATATGGGGACTTGAGGACTAAGCCCAAGTCCAATGAGAAACTACCCATAAGATAAAAGGATAAAGAAGGGGTTATTGAATAAGTAGGAGGTTATATTAAAGAAGGAACGACATTAGAGGTAATTAAGGAGGTTTAGGACATGTGGCATGTTATCACAAAAGGAGGGGGATTTTAGAAAGTCAATATAAGGAAGGACAAAGTACAATGAAAGGAGGACTCTCTCTCTTACCACTCCTAGTAAACTGAGGTCATTTGGTGTGACTAGGACGGATAAAACCAAAACTAAAATCACCCCTCAACAGTATTCATCCTAAAAACCATGCAGGCACTAGATATCAGCATGGTATTCACCACTACCGGCATGGTCTTCATCACCTCCGATTGTAAAAAAAAAAACTTTTTCAAAGTGAGGAGCCGACAAAAGGAGAAGAGAATTTGAAAGGGAATGGGGAATACTTAGAATTTGAAAGGGAGTAGCTACTCTACCCATTCTAGGTTTGATTTATTTTTTATTTTTTTAAGGGTAGTTTCGTATTTCCGTCCCCAAAAAATACCTCTTAGCAGGCACCATTGGATGGGGATAGTAATTTATATAACCCAATTAAATAAACTATCCCCAATTACGCGTTCTTTTGAAAAGGATAAATAAGAGGATGACACTTACCCCAAGAGTTCATGTATTTAATCTCGTCTAAGACGGCTAAAGTCTCGGCAATTCTCTCACACGCTTTTCTGTCATTTCTCATATCTATTTTTTAACCAATAAAATTAAAATCTATTAATAAACTAAAAGAAAAACGGAAACAAGTGGGGCATAAAGACAAAATCTTCTGGAAAAAAAAAATTTAACAAAAAAAAAATAAATTAGAAAAGCAAAAAATTGCATGAACAAGCTTATATGTAAGCAAATTCATATGAGAATTTTCAGGAGTTTTCATATAAGTTCTCTGTTTTGGTTTAGTTTTTCTTCTTAGCACCATGTAAAACAAGTTGAAAACCATCTGACCAGGGAGAAGGAGTATCTGCTCACCATGTTCTTCAATACCGGTGATAATGAAAATGCTGGATAATTATTATAGTCATCGTCATTTCTCCTACCCATCAAAATCTCTACAACTATTTTTTCTTCCCTTCGACCGAAATGAAAAAGAAATGGAAAAGAAAAAGCAGAAGAGGCACATGCCCATCGTTTAAAGATTTTCCAATTGGGTGAACAAAGCCCATATTCTACTATTTCGTCAAATTTTTAAAGTATGTTTTTCATATTTTCTGGTTCTTTATAGAAGCCGAAGTATTTTTCACAAGTCAGGAACAATATAGACTTGTGAAAAATACAGTTTTGCTTCATAAAAAGCTTACTTTTTCGCATCTAGCTTGAAATCATTCTCAAATTTGCCAAGCATTGGCCAAGGCTTGAACAATGCATACGCAACAGCGGCGTTGCCAAATGCGACATTGTTGCCTATTGCTCGGCAAAAGGAATGCAAGTGATGCACTTAAAGTACGAAGCTGGGCCAGGCAGATCAAGGTATGATAGCCATGAATTTACCCGGATGTTGTCATTAATTTGAGTTAGGTGCATGGCCAGGATAGTTACAGCGCTATGATAGCTGCACGTTGGTCTGGCTCAGGCCAAGTTGAGTATAGCGCTATGATAGTTGTACATTCACTTTGGGAAAAACAGTGATCAACTACTCCCGAAAAGAGTTGTCATACATCTACGACGACGTTTATCGATAGGTTGCACAAGGGGGGGGGGGGTTGTAGAAAGTCCTAAAATCTATACAACTCTTCAGATAGAGTCGTAAACATGGTTGTAGTTTAGTTTTGTACAATGCTTTTGTCAGTTGTCAAAGTCTTTCTAAATTCGCTCTTAATGCCTAACACAACTCTTACCTGGGTTGTGAAAATAACTCATACACTACACTTGTTTGGGTTGTAGCACATTCGTCGAAAACAATGGTTAGAGTTGTATGACAATTCTTTGACAACTGTTGGAAGGGTTGTATGTAAACTCGTTGACAACTATGGGAAGTGTTGTATGTCACTTCTGACAATTCTTATTATGAGTTGTGGTACATATTGGATTTTTTTTTTAATTTTTTTTTTGAGAATTTAGATTCAAAATTAAATTTGTAATATTCTAAGATTACTAGAATTAGACCTGAGTTTCTCTTTCGGATGAACTGGAGACGGAATATATCAGAATTTAAAATCACAGGTTCAAAGATTACTAGAATTAGACCTGAGTTTCTCTTTCTGATGAACTGGAGACGAAATATATCATAATTGAACATCACAGGTTCAAAGATTACTAGAGTTAGACCTGAGTTTCTCTTTCGGATGAACTGGAGACGAAATATATCAGAATTGAACATCACAGGTTCGAAGATTACTAGAATTAGACCTGAGTTTCTCTTTCGGATGAACTGGAGATGGAATATATCAGAATTGAACATCACATGTTCAAAGATTACTAGAATTAGACCTGAGTTTCTCTTTCGGATGAACTGGAGACGAAATATATCAGAATTGAACATCATAGGTTCGAAGATTACTAGAGTTAGACCTTAGTTTCTCTTTCGGATGAACTGGAGACGGAATATATCAGAATTGAACATCACAGGTTCAAAGATTATTAGAGTTAGACCTGAGTTTCTCTTTCGGATGAATTGAAGACTAAGTATATCAGAATTGAACATCACATGTTCAAAAATAACTAGAATTAAACCTGAGTTTCTCGTTCGGATGAACTGAAGACGAAATATATCAGAATTGAACATCACAGACTGTGAAAATGACCATATTACCCTTATTGGAAGAAAAAAAGTGCAATAAATATTATGGAGACTGTGAAAAATGACCAGACTACCCTTATCGGAAATAAGTAAAGTAATTCTTACATACTGTGAAAATGACCATATTACCCTTATTGAAAAAAAGTGGAATGAATATTATGGAGACAGTGAAATTGACCATACTACCCTTATCGGGAGTTGACTACTATAAGGCGGAAATTTCGTTAGAACGATGAATCTAACCATTTATATGTAAGATTCCATGGAATATTCTCTGAAATCATAAACAAACCATATTCTGGCCTATTGTATGCATACCTTGGCTCCGACATCGAAACCTGGCCGGGAGTGGACTACTGTAAGTCGGAAACTTGGTAAAAACGATGAATCCATCCATTTACAAGTAAGATGCCTTCAGAATATTCCCTAAAACCTTAAACAAACCCTATTCTAGAATATTGTATGCATACACTGGCTCCGAGATCGAAACCTGGATGGGAGTGGACTACTATAAGTCGGAAACTTGTTAAGAATGATGAATCCATCCATTTACAGGTAAGATTCCATTGGAATATTCCCCGAAACCTTAAAATAACCCTATTCTGGCATACAATATGCATACCCTGGCTCCGAGATCGAAACATGTCCGGGAGTGGGCTACTATAATTCGGAAACTTGGTAAAAATGATGAATCCATCCATTTACAAGAATCCCTGAAACCTTAAACAAACCATATTCTGGCCTATTATACGCATACCCTGGCTCTGAGATCGAAACCTGGCCGGGAGTGGACTACTATAAGTCGGAAAATTGGTAATAACGATGAATCCATCCATTTACAGGTAAGATTTCTTCGGAATATTCCCCAAAACCTTACACAAACCCTATTCTGGCATATTGTATGCATACCCTGGATCCGAGATCGAAACCTGGCTGGGAGTGGACTACGATAAGTCGGAAACTTGGTAAGAATGATGAATCCATCCATTTACAGGTAAGATTCCTTCGGAATATTCCCCAAAACTTTAAACAAACCCTATTCGGGCATATTGTATGCATACCATGTCTTTAAATGTGGTTCAAGGGCATACGAACCATGAACCCTCAGTGTCCTAAGTGGTTCTAGCTCCAAATTTATCAAGATATATCATAGAAACTCGTAAAGATGAACCCTTTAAGGTAAGATTCCATCGGAATATTCTCTGAAACCTTAAAAACCCTCTTTTAGATTTTTCTACCCAAATCTCAAAAGGCCTAAATTTCTAGAATTTAGTGAGGGGTGTTAGAGAAAATATTTTTTAGCAGAAGTGAAAAAAAAATAGCAGAAGTGAGAATTTTTTTGCAAAAGTGAATAAAATCTAGCAGAAGTGAGAAAAATTTAGCAGAAGTGTTTAAATCCCCTACGACGACTCTTAAAGGGGGTTGTAGAAGGTTTATTTATCCGAAGTGAGAAAAATTTAACAGAACCGGAGATCAAAAAAAAATTAGCAGAAGTGAGAAAATTTTAGCAGAAGTGAGATTTTTTTTTGCAGAAGTGAGAAAAATTTAGCAGAAGTGTTTATACCTCTACGACGACTCCTAAGGGGGTTGTAGAAGGTTTATTTATCTTTTTCTTCTTAGCTTTTCAATCTCCCATCATAACCATCCATTTACATCATAACTGTCCATTTATTTTTTGTTCCTTAACTTTTTTTTTCTTATCACTTTTTTTATAAAAGTAGATGTAAAATATAATCAGACATGTAAATGTGGAAGGATGGTTGGAATCCCAGACTTGGAAGGAAGAGGCTCATGTTCAACTCACCTCAGCCTCGTTTTTTTTTCATAATAAATTTTTATTTTTACAACTCTTATAGAGGTTGTGATTATGAATGACAAAAAAAAAACACAAAACTACCAACATTGTGAATCCGGAAGGATGGTTGATGACTTATGCTAACGCACAGTAGGCTCGTGTTCGAATCTCTCAAACATCATTTTTTCCAAATGATATTTTTTTTTGCTTCAACAACCCTTAAGAATGTTGTTATACAAATATTCACTACCTTTATGATATCAGTTGTCAAAGTCTAAAGGTGGTCACTACTCTTTGCACACAAAATGTTGTGGTTTTGGTTCTCATCACTACTCTTTGGTCCTCTTTGTCCTAAGAGTTGGACGTTTTTTAACTTTGACAACCATTATTTGATAAAGGTGGTAAAACATACCACCTTTCACAACTTTAAAAATATGAGTTGTCAAGTTACAGTTGTAGATAACTATTTTTCCCGTAGTGATTGGCTCAAGCCAAAACATGTATAATGTTATGATGGCTAGATTTTGGCTCAGGATGTCAGTTATAAGTTATATGCACGTCACACACATGCTAGAGCAAGGAGTTGGTTTGAGACGGTTATAAAGTAGATTTATAACCGATTTTGGCATTCCATAATCGTTGAGGACAAGTGTGGCATCAATCTGTGAGATATCACAAAAGTTATCACTTATAAAGTATTGTTGCGCTTAGGATAACTGCCTATAGATATATGGTTGTCCATAGGGTGTGCAATTAGTGGCACGCGAATTGGTTGTGTTCCTGGCGTTATAAGTACGCTAGAAAACTTATGCAAGTGCAAGTATTCAAGCGTAGAGGAACCACATTGCCGTATAAAGAGAGTTTTAAGCTTAGTTAGAGAATAAGCTTGTAAGTCCATTAGTTGGAAATGATTGTAATCTCCCTTAAGTTGATGAAAATGAGTTTTTTGACTTAAAAGATTATCCATGTGTTCTGTTAAACAATTGATAATGAGTGGAGAGGCCATAAGAAATTATAAACTGTGGGATCTTAGATAATCCAGACAATGTGAGACTAATAATCTCAACATGCCCCCTCACGTGTATCCTCGTTGGGTCTAACATGTGGAAAATAAATCGAGTGACGCAGAGCAAAGGCGCGGTCAAATGACTCGTCCCAAATAACCTGCTCTGATACCATATTAGAATATGGGCATCCAACTCAAAACTAATTAGAAATGGGTGGAGAGGACCTAAGGAATTATAAACCACCGAATCTTAAATAATCCAGCCAATGTGGGACTAATAATCTCAACAAATTAGTAAGTGCTTTTCAATTTTTATGAAGTATAATCATGGTGAAAAGGAGAGGGTACCCAAATATACCTCAAGATAAAAGTTTTCCTACCTATAAGTATTTTCTCCAAAATTGATTGTCTATGGAATGAGTCGAGTCAATGAAACTAATCGGTTCACACTTCGTGTGATCGTCTATGGATATGAGATCGAGACAATATAACAAAGAAGTATGTTACTTGATAAAAATGTTCGGACTTAACCAAACACAATAGGATTCACATATCAAGTAAATAGGAATTGATGTTTGTGTGATTTACTTTAATTATAATAAAACAATTATAATGCGGAAATATAAAGTAAATAACACGGCAAGATTTTGTTAACGAGGAAACCGAAAATGCAGAAAAACCCCGGACCTTGTCCAGAATTGAATACTCTCAGGATTAAGCCGCTACACAAAATTACACCTAAATTGGTATAGTTGAGACCAAGTAACTAAATCTATAGTTCACCTAGTTCCGTCTATATTCCCACGCCTCCAACTTATAAATAAGTCACGTACTTGGAATAATTCCTTTGGTTCGTATTCCAAACAGTAAAGGAACAACAAATTTGTTTGTTATCAACTCTCTTCAACCAAGTGATATGAGTCGGACAAAGGCTCTTCCGTTTATCTTAACATAAACTCCTTAGTCAGGTCCTTAGATCTATCTTATGTTCAATTACCGAAGTAATCGTTTCATATTTTGCAATCAATACCTTTAATCACAAAGAATCGTATTGATGCCGATATACATAATTAATCAATCTAATCTATCACAAGGATAAATTGATTATTAATTGGATCCTCTTTTACCAAAACAAGTATTGTGCACAACCAACGATTATGAACCCACAAATCAGAAATATTCAATATCTTCATTGTCTTCAAATCTTCTTAGATCTTCAATAAACACCTACACACAATCACTTGAATCTCTTGTGATCAATCATGCACAGACCGGAGTCTGTTAACAATGGATTATCACAAGATCGTCTTTAGAACTAACAACAGTCTAAAGATCCTTGTCGAAACTCTGAACTAGTTTGAGTGAATCTTATATCAGAAGAGAAGATTATCAAGCATAAACAAACTAGGTGCAATCAAATTTCAACCACTGTTAGTCAATCAAATCAATGAAAACAAAAGATAAACCGCAATTATCTAGTTTTCCACCAACGGTACACGCTAGAGCTTCTCAATCCCAAAGAAGACTTTAAACTGAGCGGACGTAAGAGATTTCGCCTAATTAGGTTACTCTCCTCTCCAAATAGGCGGCTACACCAGTAACAACAACAAAAGAGGAAGTTTGTTGTTTCAAAGGATTAGTTTGCTATAAAGGCAAACTTTAAGTATTTATAGATAAGGAAGTTTGGACACCAAGGAATTTCCAAAACCGCAAATATTCTCAAGGTATTCATTAAAGCACAAATTCGGTTTTCATAATTCCTGGAAATGCTCTGTCTAAAAATAATGATCGAAATCTCTCGAAAAATCTCTAATTAGTAAATGCACATTACTAATTCTTATTTCCCTACAAAATGAAATTAATTACCTTAATTAAAAGATTTTTAACTTATTTATGTTTCGATCCTGGGATTCTCTTCCCTTAGCTATTAAGGAATAACTTTGAAGAATTAAGAAAATAAACATTCATAGCACGTGTTCAAAGTATGTCGACATCTTAACTTTGTAAGTTCTCTTTCACACTTACAACCTTGAAACCGATTTTCCACACTTCCAAAAAAAATTAGAATTGGTTCATCTGACTTTCAAGAACTATGAGATTTATCAAATAACATTCAATCACAATCATGGGTTTAACAGTTCTAACAAAACAAGTTTCGGTTCTACCTCCATGTGAATATTGTGCATAGTCACACTAGCTTTCCAAAAATCGGTTGACTAGGTACTAGGATTGGTTCCCCACATATATATGGTATCTAACTTATATGTGTTGAACCGATCCTTGTATGAGGTACATCAAGGTTTATAGCAGAAAGGGGAACCGATCGTCTGAACATGTGCAACATGTTTTTAGGCAAAGGCGAACCCTTTGTGATGTACTGCACCTCTTACTAGGATCGGTTCCCCTTTCCCATATTTGGTCAGACATAATATCACAAACCCGATCATACCATCTCAGGTGATTACTTAATATCGGTTTTACTAATAAAAGTCATACCAATTCATAAGTCGGGCCTTTGTGAATAGTTCTACCAAGAACACAACAAGTTGTGAACGGTTATACTCAATCAAACATATTGGTTTTTCATAAGATATGCAATGAATAACAAAACCAATAACGCCTGGCGATTTCCTTTTCGATTTACAAACAAGTTTATGAACTTACTTACTTAAAACACATGTAAACATTGTTCCCTAGGATGAAATCCTCACCTCATACCCATACATAATCACAATAGCATTCAAATGATTATGGAGGTGTCTTATTTACAAAGTTTAATGGTTAAGCAATAAACCTCGTATTATATTCATTAATACTATGTCTATCTAGAGTTCAAATATGCTTCGCAGTTTTGTTTTCAATATGCACGACTTGAAAGATACGTTAGGGAATGAAACAGTTCAAGTCAAATATCACTAACCTTAAGTAGAAGGATGATGTTGTCGTTATAGCTCATTGCTTCTTCACATATTCAAGTCTTAATACTTGTAAAGTATCAAATCCTAATACTTTCAAGCTAACCTATACGAAGTTGACTCTAGTACATAATCAAGCAACTCTTAACATGAGTTTTGATTCACTAAAATATGACAACCAAACTTGACATACCAATGCTTGGTGGGTTCAACCGAGCTATGCTCTAACACATGGAAATAATCCCTATGTAGTATGGTCTACAATTGGAGGAAAAGGAGAAAATTTAAATAAATCTTCCATTATATAACTCAATGAGTGTTGATGTTTTCATAGGTGTAAACTTATAAAGTTGAGTACGAGTAGATTATTAGATATCACTGAACCACCATGTTGCAGGGTTACATTTGCGCTAAAAAATGCAAGATGCATTTGCGGGTGTGACACTAACCTAGACGTAGAAAATTATAAAGTAGATTTTCTAACTGTTTCATGGTCTTGTAGTTTGCATTTGGTGAAACTTTCAGTCATAATATAGCGATCATATGCAAGTTCCTAATACATTTTCTAGTAGAGTCTAGCTTTTTATACAATATTAAGATCATAAACAATGTAGATGCATTTTACTACAAAATACATCCAAAGGATAGAAACCCTATACTCCTTGAACTAGTTTGAGTGAATCTTATATCAGAAGAGAAGATTCTCAAGCATAAACAAACTAGGTGCAATCAAAGTTCAACCACCGTTAGTCAATCAAATCAATATGAAAACTAAAGATAAACCGCAATATCTAGTTTCCCACCAACGGTCGCGCTAGAGCTTCTCAATCCCAAAGAAGACTTTAAATTTAGCGGCCGTAAGAGATTTCACCTAATTAGATTACTCTCCTCTCCGATAGGCGGCTTCACCAGTAACAAAGACAAAAGAGTAAGTCTATGTTACGCAGGATTAGTTTGCTAGAAATGCAAACTCAAAGTATTTATAGACAAGGAAGTTTGGACACCAAGGAATTTCCAAAACCGAAAATATTCTCAAGATATTTTCCATATTTACCCAAATTCGGTTTTCATAATTCCTGTGAATGCACTGTCCAAAAATAATGATCGAAATCTCCTTGGAAAATCTTTAATTAGCAAATGCACATTACTAATTCTTATTTTCCATATATAATTAAAAACCTTAATTAAAAGATTCTTAACTTATTTAAATTCGATCTTGGGATTTACTTCCTTCTTAGCCGTTAAGGAATATCTTTGAACAATATAGAATAAGCATTAATGCACCGTGTTCAAAGTGTGTCGACATCTTACTCTTGCAAGTCTTTTTCATACTTGCTCACTTGAAACCGATTTACCACACTTCCAAACAAGTTTAGAATTGGTTCATCTGACTTTCAAGAACTATGTGATTGATCAAGTTCCACTCAATCACAACTCATGGGTTTACGGTTCTACCAAAACAAGTTTCGGTTCTACCTCCATGTGAGTACTGTGCATAGTTACACTAGCTTACCAAAGATATGGCTGACTAGGTACTAGGATCGGTTTTCCACATATATTTGGTATCTAACTTGTATGTACTGCACATGTCCATAGGATCGGCCCCCCTTACCAAAAACGTGTTGCACATGTTCATAGGATCGATTCCCTTTTCTTACATAAACCTTGCTGCACCTAATACAAGGATCGGTTCCCCTTGTGATGTACTGCACCTCTTAGTAGGATCGGTTCCCTCTTCCCAGTAATAAGTTCAGACATACACAACCCGATCATACCCCAGGTGATTACTTAAGATCGGTTTCACTAATAAAAGTCATACCAATACATAAGTCGGCCTCATGTGAATAGTTTTACCAAGAACACAAACAAGTCATGAGCGGTTATACTAATCACACATATTGGTCGTTCATAAGATATGCAATGAAGAACAACCCCAATAACGCCTGCGATATCCTTTTCGGTTCACAACACATATCATAACTTATTTCCTCAACACATGTAAACATTGTTCCCTAGGATGAAATCCTCACCATACCCATACATAATCACAATAGTATTCATATGATTAGTGTTGATATCTTATATAATAAAATTTAATGGTTAAGCAAGAAACTTCATATTGTATTCCTAATACTATACATCTAGAGTGTTCATGCTTAGCAGTTTATGTTTTCAATATGCATGGCTTGAAAGATATGTTAGGTAATGAAGCAATTCAAGTCAAATATCACTAACCTCAAGTGGAAGGATTATGTTGTAGATTTGTAGCCCGATTCTTCTTCACTTATTCAAGTCTACAGTAGCGCTTAAATGTCTCATCTAATACTTTCAAGCTAACCTATCTGAAGTTGATCTAGTACATTTAAATCAAGCGACTCTTAAATGAGTTTTGCTTCACTAAAAAATGACAACCAAACTTGACATACCAACGCTTGGTGGGGTTCAACCATAATGCTTATCAATCTCCCCTTTGTCAATTTTAGTAGACAAAACCTACAATCATATGGATAAACAAATTACAATAATTCATTACACATACGCTTGATTCTAGGAATCCATGACACATAACTGCATTCATTCAATCCTCAAAAGTGCAGTAGATGCACTATAATAACAAAGCTATACCCCTTAAAGGTGAGCTAGGTAGATATTCAATCCACATATCTTTGTTATCACATTCAAATGATATGTTACTCCCCCTTAGTCTATGCTTTTCCTCGTTCGTTTGATAATCGTCAACACCGTCGTCTCTTCCCTAGTGACACCAATCAATCATAAATTGATACCAGTATCACTTGTTTACTCCATATATTTCTCCCCCTTTTTGTCACAAAAATGACAAAGCAAGAACAAATAATGGACAATACAAAAAAGGTCACAAAATCTCGAAATAGACTTGCAACTGTTGGGTCAAGCCTGAGGTTTTACACCATTTTTGATAACCAATATCAAAAACCGAAACTACAAGTAATTACGTTTTGATATGTTATAATGGAAATAATTGCCTGGAGCAAGTTTTCCCAAATAGTTTAGCAAAACAAAAAATCAACTAAGCGACTTAGTTCCTTTTGCTAAACCGATTGTATAAATACAACTGACATAGCATAAGATAAGACAAGCAGAGATAAACTCCATTTTTCATCAGGTTCCAATTATCCATATAACTTTAGACTCTTTAAATTTCAAACAGTTAAATACTAGGTTAGTTAACTAGCATTTCCTCGTTTAGGCTTTGAGCCAGACTTGAATAATCAAACCTACTTGATAAATCTAACTAAGATCGAATTAACCAAGCAAAATTATCCTAAATTGAATTGGACTCAAACAACTCGTCCGGTCAATATATTCATTGTTAAGCCATAAACAATTCATACAAACCAATAAATAAACTTATAATTATTCACCTCAACCGATCTGATAGAAATAACATATAAAAACCACAGGTTTTAAACATTAAAACGAAATTTTGTAAGCTTAAAAATAATTCATACTACACAATAAAGAAAAGTAACAATTGTTTTACTTAACTGGAAGCAACTGAATTAACATAAACAATAAAGCACCGCAATTGCACCAACTTTTTGTAAGTCTCTAAACTATTGATATCACACAACAAAACAAGATAAAAGTTTTACCTAACCAAAAACAATTGAATAACACACACATCCATACATTCATAATGGAATAAAACATCAATTGTACCAACAATTCTTTTTTAAAAAGCAATATATATATATATATATATCAAATAAAAAGGGCTTTTCTTAAAACATGAAAAATAATTAACTAACATGATTGTTACCTCAATTTCGTAAATTCAACTCTCCAAATATGATTCCATCGTTTTCTTCTTCCTGAGAATTGATATCAAAATACCATCATGTTGTCATTATCATGCCAAAACAAAAGAATAACAACCAACCTTTACCATTAGAAGGTTGGAAATCGGTTTCGGTTAATTGCAAGCAAAATTTGAAAAACCACAACATATCTTTTATGCTAAACCAAAACCGATTCAACATATTGTGACTTTTCATACATTGTTTCCGCCAGAATCCCTCATGATCCTTTGATAAATCCTACCAAGTTGGGCTAGAAACTTAATCCCGCTAAATCAAAAAGTCTCCCAAACCATATGGGTTCCCAACATATTATGAGATCGAATATCAAGGCATAAACCAAATCAAACATCCCATAAACATACATAGCATATAAAATAAATCATTAAATAAATTTATGTAAATCAAAAACTATCACAAGAAAAAAATTATAAATCAATAACTTTTATTCATAATAGTTTTAATCAATAGACTCATACAATCAATGAAAGTGATCAAAAATTGATGTCTATTTTTCTTATCTTATCTTTCAACGATCATCTTCAATTTCCTCAAATTTTTTTGGGATCTTCATCGATAACATCTCGACTGATATCTCGGATTCAACAGTATTTTGATTATGTTCACAGGCTAGATATTTGACCTTTCGATTAATATTACGCAGAGAACTCCCTATTATTGATTCCAAAGTTTGATAAGCTTCCTTTGGTTATGGATAACAGTTCTGAAGTGCTTCCTGCAGCTGAGTTTCAGTAATTTAGGATAACTTGTGAAGATTGATAATATATTGGCATCCAAACTGTTTTGGACAAGGAGATTAGTAATATCCTCCTTTCTTTTTCTGCATTTTCACAACCAGATTTCTTGAAGGTATTATCAAGATGAATCCTATTTCCTTAGAGGTCATTCCCACTCAAAGCTTTGAGAAGATTTTTGAGATCCATTTGAGAATGTATCCTTTTGTAAACTTTTTCGTATTAATGCCGATGGTTTATACATGAAATACCTTTAACACATACAAAAATAGATATACCTTTTAAATAAATAACCCTGATTCGATTTGAAAAGATTTTTCGCGATCTAATGTGTTATATACTACGCTTTCTCAAAGAGATTATCTTTAGAAAAATAATACCATTTGATATATTTCACCACAATCCTTCTTACCACGAGTTGTTGTAACACAACCTTTCGACTCATAAGATTATCAAACGTTCTTAAGATAGATCGTAATGTCTCTATGTTGAATAGAGATGTTATTAAGATTCTAATTGCCGAAGCTACATGTGCTTTGTACATCCAAGATTTGGAAAGGTAAGGATGCACAATCCTAATGCGTTTTAAGCATTAGAATGGATTTTCTCATTCACGCCCCTTTTTGATGATACTTTCTTGATCTTGAGTGTTGTACCTTTTATTGATTAGGATTATTTGAGATGTAATCTCTTTAATCATCTCATGAACCTGTGATGGAATGTTCTCTCAACTAGAAACCGTAGTAAAGATCATCCACTTGACACATTGTGATATCTCTTGTTCCAGACATTCAATATGTTCCTCAAGGTGTTCATTCCTTGTTGGAAATAGCTTTCTAAACACCGTTCTAGATACTTCTTTTGACATTGTCTTAGAGAAAATCTAAAGAAAAGATTTTATTCTCAAAAGTAAGTGTTTCGACAACAAGAAAGAGTTTCACACTCTTGTAGTCCTGGTAGATAAACTTTGTCACACAAGTTCATTATCTATTCCGGCAATCGATCAGATTTTTTGGAGACTAATCAGTAAATCGCTTTTTTCACAAATCCTTACATTTAATTAAACTATAAGTTCTATAACATCGTCAGACTATCAATGAATTTTCCTTTTTATGAAAGGTTCGATTTGATCGAAAAATCTTCTTATCATCTTTCCAGATTCACAACTTGGGCGTATTAGTGAATCGAATCTCTTTCCAGATGATTTTTCATGAATTGGACTTGAATCAAATCAGGTTTCTTGAGTTTTGAACTAACCCTTTTTGATCAAAGAACTCCGATATGCAATTGAGTCTTTAGTCATAGACTTTTTCTTTGTCTTTTGAAAAGACTTTTGAGATCTGGATTTTGTCATCTTCTATGAGATGTAGTTCTCATTATCTTTCCCCACGTTAACTGAGTTCTTCATAAGTTTAGCTTTGCTTTTCTTATTTTAACTCATATCTTATAGGATGGATCATTAAACACGATTGTTAGATCTTTTCATGTTTGCCTTCCTGATACCAATTGAAAAGGCAGGAAAACCCCAAATACACCTCAAGCTATAACTTTTCCTTCCTATAAGTCCTTTCGAAAGTGATTATCTATAGACTGAGTCAATATAATACAACAAATCGGTTCCACACTTTGTGTGATCGTCTATGGATACTAGATCGACACAATACAACAACAAAGTGTGTTTACTTGATACAAAGGTTGGACTTAACCAAAGTGATGTGACTCAAAATTGTTGTAGTAATAAGATTCGTTGAGACTTGTGAAAGCAATGGATTTTTTTAGACTTATAAAACTTAAAAATAAAAATAATTTATTGCAAAATTGATTTCAAGATATGAGAAATAACCAAGACACTGATTCCACTAATACACATGAATAAAATGGTGAATACCCCAAAACTCTAATTATCTTTTAAATATTTTATTCTTAATCCACAAATAATCAAGCAAATTCTCAATAATTAATTGTATCCCCTAAGCATGGATTATCTAAATAAAGCATAACATATCTAATTGAATCACAACTAATGAAGAAAATTTTGCAAACAATTAAAACTAAGCAAAAGCAAGTGATTGAGTGAATTATAAATTATAAATTAGAGAAATTAAAATAGTTACCAATTATCCATGCGTGAATAGCTTTCTCATTGGCTTGATTGTGGGAGAATTAGCTCATCATCATGTTGGAAACACGCTCAAAAATCATTTTTATTGCTCAATGTGTTTACAAATGATGAAAATGGGAGAAATATAATGAAAACCAGGGTTTGTAACGATTACAAACCGAGCTGTTACAAAAAACAATACAAATATAGCATCAATGTCACTGAGCTATACAACCTCGCCTCGTGTCGTTATCACTTTGTTGATAAACGAAATGTCTTTTGCGATCTAATGTTCTTGAGCTCTCTTCAATGGCAATAGAAGCGATTTCTCCAACTCACTTTCTCACTCTGTAATCTTCCCCAAACTCTTTGTATCCCTTGTACGCATCCCCTACTCCTCTTTTATCTATAATATAAAACAACATGGGTTTTTGAGGGTTCAACGGCTAGATAACATTTTGGAGACAAACGGATGATCCAACCATCCTAGTCTCATCCTAGCCATTTACATCTAACGAATGTAAGAGTTGTAACCTTCTTCCATTATGGCTATATGCATTGATAACCTTCATAATTAGCTCCACACTAATTAATAAAAATAATATCCCACCAAAAAAAATAAAGTGGACAATCAAATATTAAAATCATGTAGAACTCATATTTTTACACTCATATTTGATCAGTATAAAAATAAAAATAAAATCCCTTGCACCTTATCTTTAAGAAAATCAGATTAGCCAAACCTTCATAAACCTGCAAAACACAAAGAACATTGAACATTGGCGGTTACAACGTGTAAAACCCAAACAACAAAAAACTTAGATCCTTTTTTAAAAAATACAAAAAATAATTTTCATTATACTCATTGTAAAAGTAATAATCGAAAAATGAAATACATATCCATAAAATTACTCACCGAAAATTTACTCTTAAATTATAGGCCTTATTTTAATTTTAGCGCTCGAATAAGCCAGCCTTCATCAACCTGCAAAACACAAGTAACATTAGAGCATTTGAGGTTGCAGTGTGTAAAACCCAAAGAACAAACAACTTTAGGTCCTTTTTAAAAAAATACAAAGAATAATTCCCATAATTTTCATTATCTTAATGGTTGTATCTTCATGTTCCCCTGAAAAATGAACCATGTTATCATCCATAACAAATTTAGCATTCATAGGAACATTTGAGCATTCTTGATAACATTGCAAAACACAATGAAAAACATGGTTTATTATAACCCTAGCATTTACATCAGGCCTCATCCTAGCCATTTACATCTAACGAATGCAAGAGTTGTAACCTTCTTCCATTATGGCTATATGCATTGATAACCCTCATAATTATTTCCACACTAATTAAAAATAATGTCCCACCAAAAAATTAAAGTGGAAAATTAAATATTAAAACCAATCATATTTTTAAACTCATATTTTATTATAAAAAAAATAAGAAAATTCCTTGCACCATATCTTTAAGAAAATCAGATTAGCCAAACCTTCATCAACCTGCAAAACACAAAGAACATTAAACATTGGCAGTTACAACGTGTAAAACCCAAACAACAACAAAATTAAGATTTTTTTTATAGAATAAATTACAAAGAATAATTTTCATTATACTCATTGTAAAGGGAATAATCGAAAAATGAAATACATATCCATAAAATGACTCACCAAAAATTTACTCTTAAATTATAGGCCTTATTTTAATTTTATCGCTCGAATAAGTCAACCTTCATCAACCTGCAAAACAAAAGTAACATTAGAACATTTGAGGTTGCAATGTGTAAAACCCAAAGAACAACCAACTTTAAGTCATTTTTAAAAATATACAAAGAATAATTTTCATTATCTTATATGGTTGTATCTTCATGTTCCCCTCAAAAGTGAACTAATCCATAACAAATTTAGAATTCTTAGGAACATTTAAGCATTCTTGATACATATGATGATTATCTTTTTGTCCATATAAACATGATTGACAATCGTGGTGGCTTGAGTTTTTATGGGGACATCTGATCTTAATCATTCATTGATGCCATGAATAGTTTAATCAAACTCTGTTTCCTCTTTAAATTGAGACTCTTTGCTGTAAAAAGTGAGATATGAATGACTCGACCAGCTGTTTTGCCTTATAAATGTAAGCACAAAAAGTATCCTTCTTAACCATGTTTAATCTTAAATTTAAGCACAAAGAGTAAAAATCTTAATCGGGTATCTTTCTGCTAAGGTAAAATTATTAAGCTCACCCAGTTCATCGTTGATTTAGATTTTGTGTCCTCCCGGTGGTCTGTTTCGACACCAAGAAACAGTTACAAAAAGGGCCATCATAATTGAGGAGAAAATTGAGGACATGTCTTGTGTGATTAAGGTATACAACTCACTTTTTATTATTTTAATCGAGACCAAAAAGACCGGAAAGGAATCACTAGGAGCATATGGATAACGAACACATGGCGATAGTCCTTGCGATCTAAAAATAATTTATGGGAGGATGTAATACATTTATTGCTCATCAGATGAAGATTCCGCATAATAGTCTCATTAAAACCACCAATCTTTGGGGATCGTAATTTTTTTATTCAAGGACAAAATAAGATAATTTACCTTGATTTTTATCAAAACTATTATTTTAATCGGTTGAAGCGTAACCAATTTATAATTATTTGGATGAAAATATCTAAGATACGCATAGATACAAAATCTCATGAGTAATTATTAAAATCATCATGATCAAAAATTATCCATCTCATGCCGTGCCGTTACGGCACGAGTTATTTCTAGTACCCAATAGGACAAAGAAATCACACATAATAACTCCAAAATATCTTCATTAACTCCGTTTATTCTCTTCTTCCTTTCACGGGAATAATTTACTTTTGCAGCTCCTACACGCTTCTTCTGCAACTTAGCACACTCCAAACACGATACTACTCGTCTGTTTATTGAGTATCACTCGCCGCAATACATGAAATTCTCAAGAAATATCTCAACTGACTAGTGGAATACCTCGTGTCCTGTTTTTCTTCAACTCAAGTTATCCAGCCAAACTTAGTCGAACCAAATACCCATATGATGCATGTTAAGCCCAAACAAACCTCCCCAATGAATTCCAACGATTTAATCTCGCTAAAACACCTCCAAATGAAATTCAGAAAATCCCGCAGAGTATCACTTTCCATGTTTATCGAAATCTCGTGAAATCCTACCTTCTTTCCAATTTTAACTCTATTACCATCCCTGTTTAGGTAAGAAAGCTTATTATAAACCAATTTCCATGAAAAATTCGCCTCAAAATTCTATTAATTATTCACCAGAAAACTTCGCCCGTAGCTGCTCAGTTTCCCGCCAAAATTTGTTCTTCACGAGAAAGAAGAAGGTGTGTGCCCCTATCCAACATCTTCGGTGCCGAATAACCCGTGGGTTCTAAGAATGAATTTGGGCTATACATAGTCGTGGGTGCCCCTTAGAAAAAGTGGGGATCCGTATAGCAATTATCCACTTAGGGTGCTCCGAGAAACTTTTCGAGCCGAATTTTCCAACAATATTTATTTCTTAAAAATACATAAAAACACAATATTAATGCAAAAATCGAGTTCCAACAATAGAGACACTGAGGACAATTTAGACACAAAAATGTGTTTATCAAATACCCCCAAACCCATTATTTGCTAGCCCTCGAGGAAAATTAATAAAAGCGAGTTAATCTCGGGAGGGTTTACTAGAGGTGTACCCACAAAACCATGGCTTCTAATTGGTCACAAGTATCCAAAGAGCTATGAGGACATACAAATTGTCAACCTATCTCCAAGTGACTAGAATACCAGAGAAATTAAAGGTGCCAGCTCTAAAGCTAACTGAAGAAAAGGGGAGACACATACACAACACTGCTAGATAAAGAGATATTCGCTACACATCTAGATAAACATTGTAAGATGCGTCGTCATTGTTTTACAGGTTGGATAAGATTAGGAGAGAAAAAGATGAGAGGGACATCTCGCTACACGTTGGAATAATTACGTGTGATGAGTTAAACCGAGGTGCTTAGAAATATTTGTGCAGTTGATTGGAAGCAGACTAACAAAGCAACCAAATGTATCTTTCTTGACTCTCTCATAGTGCTCGTAGAAACAACGTCTTCTTCGGTCTTCAACTGTTGATGATAAACTATCGAACCTCATAGAACCTTGACAATTAACTCTTCTCTTCGATTTCTTGCTTGACATAAAAATTTATACTTCCCTATGGCCTTATTGAAAAACTAATTATAGAACAAAAAGAACGTAATGATGATTTATTTTATTTTATTTTTCTTGACACAAAAATTACAAGACAAAAATTTACACGGCCATGAGAGAAGGACTTTAAAAACTTGGATCTTCGCAACTTGTGATGTCTTGGTATCATGAATTCCAACAACTTATATCATTTGCTCTTATAACTTCTTGTAACTAAGTCTTCAACTTTGATTTTTGAATTATTCTTTTCCATTACTGCTTCTAAACCTTAAACGTCTTCAACTTTCTTCATAGATTTTGATGTCGCTCCTCTTGTTGATGATGATAAGTTTCTACTGAGAGAGAGTCATAATCCAGTAACTAAGACTACATTGTGAGGTTGCTTTATCTTTGTCATTTCGACCTACTTTGTCTTTCCATCATGGATGGTTAGGTCCGTCACGATTACCCTCTAAAAGGAACAAGTTCTCTCCTGAATTTCAAGGATCTCAATATCTTTTCTCTAATGTCGCAATAGGTTGTTATCCATATCATTCCAATTTTTATATTTTCGGTGAGAAAATGTATGTAAACTTAGCTAACCGGATACCATGTGACGCTAGAAGTTTCAAAAGTGCAACTAAAAAGTTCTTCCCCACCCCCCAAACTTAAATCTAACATTGTCCTCAATGTTTCTAATGAAAGAGCAAAACCAAAGGTAAAATAACACGAGGAGAAGTTGGAAAGATAGTACAGGTAAAAGAGAGAGAAAACAAAACTAATATACAACATATATCTGCCTCGATGGTTAATCAAGGGTAAACAGGGTCCTCCAGAGGGACCTCCTCAACATCACCTGTAGGAAGTGGCTATCAATCTCTGACCGTTAACCTTAGAAGAACTACTACCATCCAGTGTCTCAATTTCAACAGCTCCATAAGAAAAGACAGTGCGAACAATAAAAGAACCCGTCCACCGAGAACGTAACTTCCCAGGGAAAAGATGCAAGCGGGTATCATACAGAAGAACTTTTAGAATGGAGAAAATGACTTTCGTAGAATATTTCTATCATGCACAAGATTCATTTTGTTCTTATACTCCTTTGCACTATCGTAAGCATCTATATGAATCTCGTCCAACTCATTGAGCTGGAGTTTCCTATGGGCTCTGCCTTGTCAAGTGAAAAATTTAGTCGCTTAACAGCCCAATAAGCTCTATGTTCTAACTCAACAGGTAAATTACATGCCTTGCCATACACAAGACGATAAGGCGACATTCCAATGGGGTCTTAAAACCGAGACGGTATGCCCATAAGGCATCGATGAGCCTCGACGACCAGTCTTTCGATTAGGATTAACTGTTTTCTCTAATATACGTTTATCTCCCTATTGAAACCTCTACGACCACTAGTATGTGGATGATACAGGGTGGCTACCTTATGTGTAATACCATATTTCTTCATCAAAAGCTTAAAAGGTCCATTACAAAAGTGCGACCCTCCATCACTAATTATAGCTCGCGGTGCACTAAAACGTGTAAGTATATTATTTTTCAAGAACTCAATCACAACCTTATGGTCATTGGTTTTACACGCAACCGCCTCAATCCACTTAGATACATATTCTACGGCGACAAGGATGTATAGGTTACCAAAATAATTAGGAAATGAACCCATAAAGTCGATACCCCACACATCAAAGACCTCAACAATTAAAATCGGGTTCAAGGGCATCATATTCCTACGGGAAATGGTTCCTAATTTCTGGCAACGTTCACAAGTAACACAATAACTATGGGAGTCTTTAAACAACGAGGCCAATAGAATCCACACCTGCAATATCTTAGCAAGATTCTTCTTAGCACTAAAGTGACCCCCACAAGCATGATCATGACAAAAGGAAATAATCTTTGGACTGGACTCTAAGGGTCATCTCCTAATCGGGTAAATAAATAAGGATCATCCCAAAGAAGTGTTTAACCTCGGCTAAAAACTTAGAACGATCTTGTTTACCCCAATGTTGGGGCATTCGACCAGTAACAAGTTAATTCACTATATTTGCATACCAAGGTGATTGGGAAACAGAGAACAATTGTTCATCAGGAAAGCTATCCCTTATATGAAGGGAATCATTAGGGGAACTAACAACTAGCCTAGCCAAGTGGTCTGTTACTACATTTTCTGCACCCTTTTTGTCTCTAATGTATGGACAAAATTCCTATAATAAAAGGATCCATCTAATCAATTTGGGTTTGGTATCCTTCTTAGACAAAAGGTATTTCAAAGCAGCAAGATCAGTATAGATTACGATCTTAGAACCTAAGAGATAGGGTCTAAACTTGTCTAAGGCGAACACAATGGCCAACAGTTCCTTCTATGTAGTGGTATAGTTCAACTGGGCATCATTCAGAGTTTTGCTAGCATAGTAAATCACATGAAGTAATTTGTTTTCTCACTGACCTAGCACAACACCAATATCATAATCTGAAGCATCACTCATGATCTCAAAGGGTAGGTTCCAGTTGGGTGCCTGGACTATGGGGGCGGTAGAGATTAAGGTCTTAAGCTTCTCAAAAGCCTCTAAACAAGCATTATCAAAGATAAAATTAACATCTTTTGCAAGCAAATTGCAAAGAGGTCTAGAAATCAAGCTAAAATCCTTAATGAATCGACGATAAAAACTGCATGCCCTAAGAATGACCTAATATATTTTATGGTTTTTTGGGACCTATAAATTCTTAATAAGGTCAACTTTGGCTTTATCTACCTTATACCCTTAGAAGATACGATATGCCCTAGAACAATTCCTGAACGAACCATGAAGTAACATTTTTCCCAATTAAGCAGTAAATTCTTTTCCTTACACCTAGTCAAAACTAATGACAAATGATGCAAGCACTCATCGAAAGACGAACCAAACACTGAAACATCATCCATAAAGACCTCTAAGAACCATTCTACCATGTCAGAAAATATGCTCAATATACAACGGCTGAAAGGTCGCAGGGGCATTACATAGCAAGAAAGGCATGCGTCTATACGCAAAGGTACCAAAGGGACGGGTAAAAGTGGTTTTCTCTTGGTCTTATGGGGCAATAACAACCTGATTATAACCACAATATCCATCTAAGAAGCAATAATCGCTACGTCCAGCTTATCTTTCTAGCATTTGGACGATGAAGGGAAGGGGAAAGTGGTCTTTCCTAGTGACCTTGTTCAATTTCCTATAGTCAATACAGACACGCCAACCCGTGGTCACTTGGGTAGGGATTAACTCATTTTTATCATTTTGGACTACAGATGTCTACAGGATATCTTGGGAACAACCCGAACGGGTGACCCACTTACTATCCGAAATAGGGTAGATAATGCCTGCATCTAACAACTTAAGAACCTCGGTTCAAACTACTTCTTTCATATTAGGGTTTAGTCTTCGTTGCATCTCCCTAGAAGGTTTGGTATCTTCCGCTAAATAGATCCGATGCATACAAACAGTAGGACTTATACCCTTAATGTCTGCTATGGTCCACCCTAAAGCTTCCTTATTATTTTGAAGGACGGTCACTAGCCTACTTTCTGATCACTATCCAAGTCGGAAGCAACAATCATAGGTAAAGTCTCGGGATGGGCCTAAAAACATATACTTCGTGGCATCCGGCAATGGTTTTAGGTCCAACTTAGGAGGATTTTTCGATGAAGGAACTAGGGTAGTCTTAGAAACAAGTAGAGGTTCGAACTTAGGTTTCCATCCATTACTAGTGTCTATCAAAGGGGTTGAATCTAACAAAGCATTCACCTCATTAATCACATCATCATCATCAAAATCAATCCCAAAGTGATCTAGGCATTTCTATAATGGATCTTCTAACAAAGTGTTTGGTAATGACTCTTCGACTAATGTTCCTATCATGTTCACCTCTTCTATGCTCGAGTCATCTAGTTCAGATGGTAGCTTACTAACATGAAAGACGTTCAGCTCAATAGTCATATTACCAAAACACAAATTCATAATTACAGTTCGACAATTAATGATCGCATTGGATGTAGCTAAAAGCGGGCGACCTAAAATTACCCGTATCTGGTTCTCTGGGTTAGGGACATGTTGGGTATCTAGGATAACAAAATCCACTGGATACCCAACAGGACAAAGAAATCACGCGTAATAACTCCAAAATATCTCCATTAACTCCATTTATTCTCTTCTTCCTTTCACGGGAATAATTTCCTTTTTCAGCTCCCACACGCTTCTTCAGAACGCAACGCAAAAGACACTCCAAACACGATGCTACTCTTATGTTTATTGAGTATCACTCCGCAATACATGAAATTCTCAAGAAATATCTCAAATCGACTCTTGGAATACCGCGTGTCTGTTTTCTTCAACTCAAGTTATCCAACCAAACTTAGTCGAACCAAATACCATATGACTCATGTTAAGCCCAAACAAACCTCCCAATGAATTCCAAACGATTTAATCTCGCTACAACACCTCCAAATCAAATCCAGAAAATCCCATGAGTATCACTTTCCATGTTTATCAAAATCTCGTGAAATCCTACCTTATTTCCAATTTTAACTCTATTACCTTCCCTGTTTAGGTAAGAAAGCTCATTATAAACCAATTTCCATGAAAAATTCGCCTCAAAATTCTATTAATTCTTCACTAGAAAACTTTCGTAGTAGTTCGCTCATTTTCCGCCAAAATTTGTTCTTCGCGAGAAAAAAGAAAGTGTGCCCCTATCCAACATCCTGGGTGCCGAATAACCAGTGGGTGCTAAGAATGAATTTGGGCCATACATAGCCGTGGGTGCCCCTTAGCAAAAGTGGGGATCCGTATATCAATTATCCTCCGAGGGTGCTCCGAGCAACTTTTCGAGCCGAATTTTCCAACAATATTTATTTCCTAAAAATACATAAAAACACAATATTAGTGAAAAAATCGAGTTCCAACAATAGAGACACTGAGGACTATTTAGACACAAAAATGTGTTTATCACAAACTCAATAGGATTCACGTATCAAGTAAATAGGAATCAAATGCAGAAAAATCCCGGGACCTAGTCCAAAATTGAATACTCTCAGGATTAAGCCGCTATACAAAATAAGACAACTTCGTATAGTTCAGACCAAGCAACTAAACCTATAGTTCACCTAGTTCCGTCTGTATTCCCACGCCTCCAACCTGTAAACAAGTCACGTACTTGGACCAATTTCTTTGGTTCGTATTCCAAACAGTAAAGGAACAACAAATATGTTTGGTATCAACTCCCTTCAACCAAGTGAAATGAGTTGCGCAAAGGTTCCCTTGTTTATCTTTACATAAACTCCTTTGCCAGGTTCCAAGATCTATCTTACGTTTAATCACCTAAAGGTAATTACTATGATTAAGCCAACAACACTCTTCAACCAAGTGATATGTGTTGATGCCGATCTTCCTCAATTAATCAATCCAATCTACCACAAGGATAAACCGATTATTAATTGAATCCTCTTTTTCCCAAACAATTAATGTGCACACCAAAGATTATAAAAACACCAAGTAAGAAATATTCAATATCTTCTTTGTCTTCAAATCTTCTTAGATCTTTAATAAACACCGCACACAATCACTTGAATCTCTTGTGATCAATCACACACAAAACATAGTATGTTAACAATGGATTATCACAAGATCGTCTTTAGATCTAACAACGAGTCTAAAGATCCATGTCGAAACCTTGAACTAGTTTGAGTGAGTCTTATATCAGAAGAGAAGATTCCCGAGTATAAACAAACTAGGTGCAATCAAGATTCAACCACCGTTATTCAATCAAATCAATATGAAAACTAAAGATAAACCGCAATATCTAGTTTTCCACCAACGGGTTGCGCTAGAGATTTTCAATCCCAAAGAAGACTTTAAATTGATAGGCCGTAAGAGATTTCACCTAATTAGATTACTCTCCACTCTGATAGGCAGCTTCACCAGTAACAAAGACAAAAGAGTAAGTCTAGGTTACGCAGGATTAGTTTGATAGAAATGCAAACTCAAAGTATTTATAGAAAAGGAAGTTTGGACACCAAGGAATTTCCAAAACCGAAAATATTCTCAAGATATTTTCCATATTTACCCAAATTTGGTTTTCATAATTCCTGTGAATGCACTGTCCAAAAATGTAACCGAAATATCCTTGGAAAATCTTTAATTAGAAAATGCACATTACTAATTCTTATTTTCCCATATATAATTTAAAACCCTTAATTAAAAAGATTCTTAACTTATTTAAATTCGATCTTGAGATTTACTTCCTTCTTAGACATTAAGGAATATCTTTGAACAAAATAGAATAAGCATTAATGCACTTTGGTTCAAAGATTGACGACATCTTACCCTTGCAAGTCTTTACCATGCTTGCTCACTTGAAACCGATTTACCACACTTTCAAACAAGTTTGGAATTGGTTCATCTGACTTTCAAGAACTATGTGATTGATCAAGTTCCACTCAATCATAACTCATGGGTTTACGGTTCTACCAAAACAAGTTTCGGTTCTACCTCCATGTGAGTCTTGCTCAGTGTTACCAAAGATACAACCGACTAGGTACTAGGATCGGTTCCCACATATATTTGGTATCACGCTTGTATGCACCGGCAGATGTCCATATAGGATCGATTCCCCTTCCTAAAAACTTGTTGCACATGTTCATAGGATTGGTTCCCCTTTCTTCCATAAACCTTGTCGCACCTCATACAAGGATCGGTTCCCCTTGTGATGCATCGCACCTCTTACTAGGATCGGTTCCCTCTTCCCAGTAATAAGTTCAGACATACACAACCTGATCATACCCCAGGTGATTACTTAAGATCAGTTTCACTAATAAAAGTCATACCAATACATAAGTCAGGTCTCATGTGAATAGTTCTACCAAGAACACAAACAATTCGTGAGCAATTATACTAATTCACACATATTGGTCATTCATAAGATATGTAATGAAGAACAACCACAATAACGCCTGGCAATTTCCTTTTCGGTTCACAACACATATCATGAACTTACTTCCTTAGAACACATGTAAACATTGTTCCCTATGATGAAACCCTCACCTCATACCCATACATAATCACAATATTATTCATACGATTATTTCGATGTCTTATATACAAAGTTTAATGGTTAAGCAAGAAACTTCATATTGTATTCCTTAATACTATGTCTATCTAGAGTGTTCATGCTTCGCAGCTTTATGTTTTAATATGCACGACTTGAAAGATATGTTAGGGAATGAAACAGCTTCAAGTCAAATATCACTAACCTCAAGTGGAAGGATTATGTTGTCGTTGTAGTCCGTTCTTTTTCACTTATTCAAGTCTTCGCAATACTTGTAATGTCTCATCCTAATACTTTCAAGCTAACCTATACGAAGTTGACTCTAGTACATTTAAATCAACCGACTCTTAAATGAGTTTTTCTTCACTAAAATATGACAACCAAACTTGACATACCAATGCTTGGTGGGTTCAACCGAGCAATGCTCTAACAAAATCCTCACCTCATACCCATACATTTCACAATAGCATTCAAATGATTATGGCGATGTCTTATCTACAAAGTTTAATGGTTAAGCAATAAACCTCGTATTGTATTCCTTAATACCATGTCTATCTAGAGTTCAAATATGCTTCGCATTTTTGTTTTCAATATGCACGCCTTGAAAGATACGTTAGGGAATGAAACAGTTCAATTCAAATATCACTAACCTCAAGTGGAAGGATGATGTTGTCGTTGTAGCTCCTTGCTTCTTCACATCTTCAAGTCTTCGCAATACTTGTAAAGTCTCAAATCCTAATACTTTCAAGCTAACCTATACGAAGTTGACTCTAGTACATAATCAAACGACTCTTAACATGAGTTTTGATTCACTAAAATATGATAACCAATCTTAACATACCAACGCTTGGTGGGTTCAACCGATCTATGCTCTAAAATCTTCCCCTTTGTCAATTTTAGTGACAAAACTCTTACATCGTATGGATAAACAAATTATTACACATACACTTGATTCCCGATTCAACAACACAAGAACCGCTTTCATTCAATCCTTGAAAATGCCGTTGTTGACATTATAATAACAAAGCTACCCCTAAGGAAGATAGGAAGATATTCAATCCGCACGTCTTTGTTATACCACTTCATATGACATGTTACTCCCCCTTAGTTTGTGCTTTCACTCTTTATTTTAGATAAAACATTTCAGTACCAATGTTCTTTTCCTTAGCGATACCAATCGATATAAAATCAATGCTAGTATCACTTGTTCACTCCATATATTTATCCCCCTTTTTGTCACATAAATGACAAAGAAAATAAAAAATAAAGGACAACACGAAAAGAATCTTACAAATCTGAAAATAGACTTGAAAACCTATAGGGTTAAGAACACACACCATGTTCTGATAACTAAAAAGGCGAGGGTACCCCAAATATACCTCAAGCTATAACTTTTCCTTCCTATAAGTCCTTTCCCCGAAAGTGATTGTCTATGGAATGAGTCGAGACAATACAACAAATCGGTTCACACTTTGTGTGATCGTCTATGGATACGAGATCGAGACAATACAACAAAAAAGTGTGTTTACTTGAAACAAAGGTTCAGACTTAACCAAACTCAATAGGATTCACGTATCAAGTAAATAGGAATTAACGTTTGTGCAATTTACTTTAATTATAATAAAACAATTATAATGCGGAAATATAAAGTAAATGACACAACAAGATTTTGTTAACGAGGAAACCAAAAATGCATAAAAACCCCGGGACCTAGTCCAGAATTGAATACTCTCAGGATTAAGCCGCTATACAAAATAAGACAACTTCGTATAGTTGAGACCAATCAACTAAACCTATAGTTCACCTAGTTCCGTATGTATTCCCACGCCTCCAACCTGTAAACAAGTCACGTACTTGGACCAATTCCTGTGGTTCGTATTCCAAAAAATAAAGGAACAACAAATCTGTTTGGTATCAACTCTCTTCAACCAAGTGATATCACTTGTTTATTTAACATAAACTCCTTTGCCAGTTCCAAGATTATCTTATGGTTCAATCACCCAAAGGAAATATTAATCTTGGCCAATCAATAGTTTAATCACAAGGAAATGTATTGAACCGATCTTCCTCAATTAATCAATCCAATCTACCACAAGGATAAACTGATTATTAATTGGATCCTCTTTTTCCCAAACAAGTATTGTGCACACCAAATATTGTAAAATCCAAGTTAGAAATCTTAAATATCTTCTTTTTATTCAAATCTTCTTAGATCTTCAATAAACACCTGCACATAAATACTTGAATCTCTTGTGATCAATCACACACAGAACAGAGTCTGTTAACAATGGATTATCACAAGATCATATTTAGATCTAACAACAAGTCTAAAGATCCTCGTCGAAACCTTGAACTAGTTTGAGTGAATCTTATATCAAGAGAAGATTCTCAAGCATAAACAAACTAGGTGCAATCAAAGTTCAACCACCGTTAGTCAATCAAATCAATACAAAAACTAAAGATAAACCACAATATCTAGTTTCCCACCAACGGGTCGCGCTAGAGATTCTCAATCCCAAAGAAGACTTTAAATTGAGCGACCGTAAGAGATTTCACCTAATTAGATTACTCTCCTCTCCGATAGGTGGCTTCACCAGTAACAAAGACAAAAGAGTAAGTCTAATGTTACGCATGATTAGTTTGCTAGAAATGCAAACTCAAAGTATTTATAGACAAGGAAGTTTGGACACCAAGGAATTTCCAAAACCGAAAATATTCTCAAGATATTTTTCATTACTCCACCAAATTCGGTTTTCATAATTCCTGTGAATGCACTGTCCAAAAATAATGATCGAAATCTCCTTGGAAAATCTTTAATTAGCAAATGCACATTATTAATTCTTATTTTCCATATATAATTAAAAACCCTTAATTAAAAAGATTCTTAACTTATTTAAATTCGATCTTGGGATTTACTTCCTTCTTAGCCGTTAAGGAATATCTTTGAACAAAATAGAATAAGCATTAATGCTCTGTGTCCAAAGAGTGACGATATCTTACTATTGCAAATATTTTCCATGCTTTCTCACTTGAAACCGATTTACCACACTTCCAAACAAGTTTAGAATTGGTTCATCTGACTTTCAAGAACTATGTGATTGATCAAGTACTACTGAATCAAAACTCATGGGTTTACGGTTCTACCTCCATGTGAGTACTGTGCATAGTTACACTATCTTACCAAAGATACGGCTGACTAGGTATTAGGATCGGTTCCCCACATATATTTGGTATCTAACTTGTATGCATTGCACATGTCCATAGGATCGGTTCCCCTTCCCAAAAACATGTTGCACATGTTCATAGGATCGGTTCCCCTTTCTTCCATAAACCTTGTTGCACCTCATACAAGGATCGGTTCCCCTTGTGATGCACTGTACCTCTTACTAGGATCGATTCCCCTCTTCCCAGTAATAAGTTCATACATACACAACCTAATCATACCCAAGGTGATTACTTAAGATCGGTTTCACTAATAAAAGTCATACCAATACATAAGTCAGGCCTCATGTGAATAGTTTTACCAAGAACACAAACAAGTCATGAGCGGTTATACTAATCACACATATTGGTCATTCATAAGATATGCAATGAAGAATAGCCCCAATAACGCCCCGCGATTTCCTTTTCGGTCCACAACACATATCATGAACTTACTTCCTTAGAACACATGTAAACATTATTCCATAGGATGAATCCTCACCTCATACCCATACATAATCACAATAGCATTCATACGATTATGTCGATGTCTTATATACAAAGTTTAATGGTTAAGCAAGAAACTTCATATTGTATTCCTTAATACTATGTTTATCTAGAGTGTTCATGCTTCGCAGTTTTATGTTTTCAATATGCACGACTTGAAAGATATATTAGGGAATGAAACAGTTCAAGTCAAATATCACTAACCTCAAGTGGAAGAATTATGTTATCGTTGTAGCTCTGCTCTTCGTCACTTCTTCAAGTCTTCGCAATACTCGTAATGTCTCACCCTAATACTTTCAAGCTAACCTATATGAAGTTGAATCTAGTACATTTAAATCAAACGACTCTTAAATGAGTTTTGCTTCACTAAAATATGACAACCAAACTTGACATACCAACGCTTGGTGGGTTCAACCGAGCAATGCTCTAACAATCTCCCCCTTTGTCAATTTTAGTGACAAAACTCTTACAATCATATGGATAAACAAATTACAATAATTCATTACACATACGCTTGATTCCCGAATCCAACAGCACATAACCTGCATTCATTCAATCCTCAAAAATGCAGCAGCTGCATTATAATAAAAAAGCTCATACTCCCCCTAAAGTTGAGCTAGGTAGATTTTCAATCCGCACATCTTTGTTATCCCAATCATATGATATGTTACTCCCCCTTAGTCTATGCTTTTCCTCATTCGTTAGATAAATATTTCAATCACCATTGTCCTCTTCCCTAGTGACACCAATCAACCATAAATTGATACCAGCATCACTTGTTTACTCCATATATTTCTCCCCCTTTTTGTCACAAAAATGACAAAGAAACGAAAAAAATAATGGACAACACGAAAAGGATCTTACAAATCTCAAAATAGACTTGCAACCTGTTGAGTCAAGCACGGAGGTTTTACACACCATTTTTGATAACCAATATCAAAACCGAAACTACAAGTAATTACATTTTGATATGTTATCATGGAAATAATTTTCCAAAGAAATTTTCCCAAATAGTTTAGCAAACCACAAAATAACTAAGCAAGTTAGTCCCTTTGATAAACCAATTGTATAAATACAACCGCTTCATTCGATAAGACCAAAACAAAGATAAACTCCATTTTTATCATCAGGTTCTAATTATCCATATAACTTAGACCTTTAGATTTCAAACAAGTACTAGGTTAGTTAACTAGCATTTCTTTGTTTAGGCTTTCGGATAGACTTGAATAACCGAAACCTCCACTTTGATAAGTCTAACTAAGATCATAATTAACTTAGATTAGCTTATCCGGAATCGAATTGGACTAAACAACTCTTTCCGTCAACATATTCATTTGTTAATCCATAAATAATTCATACAAACCAATAAATCAACTTGCATAATTATTCACCTCAACCGGATATAATAGAAACAACATATATAAATAAAATTTTCACTATTGTACCGAAATTTTGTAAGCTTAAACAATTGATACTACACAATAAAGCGAAAATAACAATTATTTTACTTAATTGGAAGCAATTGAATTAACATAGACATTAAAGCACCGCAATTGCACCAAATTTCGTAAGCCTAAACTAATGATATCACACAACAAAGTAAGATAACAAAAGTTATACTTAACCGGAAACAATCGAATCACACACACATCCATACATTCATAATGGATAAACATATCAATTGTACCAACAATTTCTTTTAAGCAAAAGCAATATATATATATCAAATAAAAATAGGCTTTTCTTAAAACGGGAAAACAATTAACTAACGATATTGTTACCTCAATTTCGCATCCAACTTCTCCAAATATGATTCCATCGCTTTCTTCTTCCGGGAAAATTGATATCGAAATACCATTATGTTGTCATTCTCATGCCAAAAACAAAAGAATAACAACAACCAACCTTTACCAGAGAAAGTTTGAAAATCGGTTTTAACAATTGCAAGCAAAAGTTGAAAACCGTCGAAACACATATGCTTTTATGCTAAACCAAAACCGATTCAACATATTGTGACTTTTTCACATATTGTTTCTACAGGAATCCCTCATGATCCTTTGATAAAGCCTACCAACTTGGGCTAGAACTTAATCCTCTAAATCAAAAATCATAAGGGTTCACAACATATTATGAGATCGAATTGAAGGTCATGAAAACCGTAATCAAACATCCCATAAACACAAATGCAATACACCATAAACAACAAAGAATCAAGTAAATTAATAGGGAATTGAATTGCGAAAACAACGCAAAAAGAATGAGGTTATTCCGAGTTGGACGAAGAAGTTATGGGAAAAACAGTTTTACACTTCTTCGTATGGGGACCTCTCACTAGGATCGGTACCCCCATTGCACCTCTCCATAGGATCGGTTCCCCCAAGTGTTGCTAGTGAAAAATCACAATACTAAACTGTTTTCGACATAAATTTTGCATACGATGTCCGAATTTTGTGATTTTTGGCTCGTTTTAATCGTAAAAACAAGAGATACACATGTATGATCAGTACATATTAACATCATAAACTCACAATTACCGTTTCTATCAAAACTCAAATATAGATAGATAAAGTATGAGTATAGAAGAAAAGTAATCTCCTAAAGATATTAATTAGTCATATAATTTCCCGAGAGATCATGTGCTCAGTTTTACGTGCTTCCTCACCCTTCATAAGATTGAGCACAAGGGAGATCATGCACATTCTAACACAACTAGGTTGTGTTAAGTTTAGTATTATCTTGTTCGTCACGAGTGACTAAGACAGAATCATTCTTGACCTCTTGCTTGGTTTGTTTTCTCTTGTTCTATCTCTTGTTTTTCTTCTTTAACTTGTGATGAAGAGTGTAATTATCACAAATTTTACTAGTACAAGATATTTCATACATAATGTCTTTCTTTAGCCTTTCAAGAAGACTCTTGTATTTATTGTCACCAACAATTAATAGCTGAGAGTCATTCTTGTGACTAACTTTTGGTCCCTTATTGGCTATGGAGGACTTAGGAACCCATTTAGAGTTGGGTTTTTTGAGGAGCAACTTTCTCCTTCATACCATTAGGATCAATGTCCTTTTGAATATTTTGTGAAACACCCTTTCTCCAATTTGGAACATCAGATCTTGTTTTTGCATTTAAAAAGTCATCTCTCTTTGTATAATTGGGTCTTTTATGAGATGACCTTGTCGAGTGATATGCAAAATTTGAACTATCATTATAATAATTATTTTTCCTAAACTTAGGACAATAACGATCTGAGTTCTTATAAGGAGCAAGCTTAGCCAATTCGTTTGATACAAAAGAAAGTGCATCTTCCATCTTACGAACTTTGCATCCCCATTGCAAGTGTCCTTTAATACCACAATAATAACAATGCTTAGTATAAATATACGAAGTATGAGTTTTAGTGTTACCTTTTTGTGGATCCTCTTGCATTGGAGCTTCTTCTTCCTTTTCTTCTTATCCTTGTTCAACGTTGTTGCTTTCTTGACATTAGCAGAAGTGCTCTCATTGATTGCTGCTGATTGAACACAATTCTTAGGCTTGACTGGCTTCACTTCTTTACAAGAAATAGTATCACTTTTGTCAACAGTGGAATCCTCTGGTTGACAAGAATTAATATCTTTAACAAATTTTACCTTTTTTATTAATATTTGAAGCATCTATTCCCTTATAGCCCAATCCTCGTGTATCACGATGATTTCTACTTGCTTCTAACATTGAGGTTAAATTATTTGAGCTGACATTAAACT
Source organism: Papaver bracteatum (assembly GCA_023529315.1). NCBI lineage: Eukaryota > Viridiplantae > Streptophyta > Magnoliopsida > Ranunculales > Papaveraceae > Papaver > Papaver bracteatum. The sequence continues at coordinate 1,865,000 of JAJJWX010000997.1, forward strand.
TTTTAAGGTCCAAAATTTCTTCTTCCAATGTCTTGATTTTATCAAGAGCACCAGCTAGATCAGCCTTAGGATATTTTTCTCGTGAGAGATATACACCTTTTTTCTCTTCAAAACTCTTTGGTTGAGAATTAGCCCTTGCTTCAAATTCAACAAGTTTCTTTTTCAACAAAAAGAGATCTCTTTGAAGAATTTCACATTCTAATTTCTTAGAATTTAACTCGTCTGTACGATTTTTAAGAAGAGAATCACTAATGCGACAACCAGTATAATATCCTTGAAAGACCTTCTTATGTTTCTTGTTCTAACGACAAAGAGGAGTCATAAAATCAATAAAATGCGAAGTTCTCAGTTCTTTATTTTTCAAAGGTTCCAGCAGTTTAGAGTATTCTGAGATATCCTCTTATACTTCTTGTTCAAAATCTGAGTCATCATCATCGGAAATTTCATCTAACCTTTCTTGTAGATGTATTTTCCAGTCCTCATCGGTTTCTACATTATTAACAAGATTAACTTGTCTAGAATCTCTAGAGATGATTTCTTCATACATTGAATCGTAGATCCCATCATCAAGTGTTAATTCAAAACTCTTGATGTCTTGCTTTATGTTAACTGAATCATTCATTAGATTCAATTCTTATAGGATGGATCGCACCAAACACAAATTGTTAGATCTTTTCGTGTTTGCCTGCTCTGATACCAATTGAAAAGGCGAGGGTACCCCAAATATACCTCAAGCTATAACTTTTCCTTCCTATAAGTCCTTTTCCCGAAAGTGATTGTCTATGGACTGAGTCGAGACAATACAACAAATTGGTTCACACTTTGTGTGATCGTCTATGGATACGAGATCGAGACAATACAACAACAAAGTGTGTTTACTTGATACAAAGGTTCGGACTTAACCAAACTCAATAGGATTCACGTATCAAGTAAATAGGAATAAACGTTTGTGGAATTTACTTTAATTATAATAAAACAATTATAATGCAGAAATATAAATTAAATGACACAACAAGATTTTGTTAACGAGGAAACCGCAAATGCAGAAAAACCCCGGGACCTAGTCCAAAATTGAATACTCTCAGGATTAAGCCGCTATACAAAATAAGACAACTTCGTATAGTTGAGACCAAGCAACTAAACCTATAGTTCACCTAGTTCCGTATGTATTCCCACGCCTCCAACCTGTAAACAAGTCACGTACTTGGACCAATTCCTTTGGTTCGTATTCCAAACAGTAAAGGAACAACAAATATGTTTGGTATCAACTCTCTTCAACCATGTGATATGAGTTGCGCAAAGGTTCCCTTGTTTATATTAACATAAACTCCTTTGCCAGGTTCCAAGATCTATCTTATGTTCAATCGCCCAAAAGGTAATTGTTAAGATTAAGCCAACAACACTCTTCAACTAAGTGATATGTGTTGATGCCGATCTTCCTCAATTAATCAATCCAATCTACCACAAGGATAAACCGATTATTAACTGGATCCTCTTTTTCCCAAACAAGTATTGCGCACACCAAAGATTGTAAAATCCAAGTTAGAAATCTTCAATATCTTCTTTGTCTTCAAATATTCTTAGATCTTCAATAAACACCTGCACACAACTACTTGAATCTCTTGTGATCAATCACACACAAATCGGAGTCTGTTAACAATGGATTATCACAAGATCGTCTTTAGATATAACAACAGTCTAAATATCCCTGTCGAAACCTTGAACTAGTTTGAGTGAATCTTATATCAGAAGAGAAGATTCTCAAGCATAAACAAACTAGGTGCAATCAAAGTTCAACCACCGTTAGTCAATCAAATCAATACGAAAAATAATGTTTCCCACCAACAGGTCGCGCTAGAGCTTCTCAATCCCAAAGAAGACTTTAAATTGAGCGGCCGTAAGAGATTTCACCTAATTAGATTACTCTCCTCTCCAATAGGAGGCTTCACCAGTAACAAAGACAAAAGAGTAAGTCTAGGTTACGTAGGATTAGTTTGCTAGAAATGCAAACTCAAAGTATTTATAGACAATGAAGTTTGGACACCAAGGAATTTCCAAAACCGAAAAATATTCTCAAGATATTTTTCATTACTCCATCAAATTCGTTTTTCACAATTCCTGTGAATGCACTGTCCAAAAATAATGATCGAAATCTCCTTGGAAAATCTTTAATTAGCCAATGCACATTACTAATTCTTATTTTCCATATATAATTAAAAACCCTTATTTAAAAAGATTCTTAACTTATTTAAATTCGATCTTGGGATTTACTTCCTTCTTAGCCGTTAAGAAATATCTTTGAACAAAATATAATAATCATTAATGCACCGTGTTCAAAGAGTGACGACATCTTACTCTTGCAAGTCTTTTCCATGCTTGCTCACTTGAAACCGATTTACCACACTTCCAAACAAGTTTAGAATTGGTTCATCTGACTTTCAAGAACTATGTGATTGATCAAGTACTACTCAATCACAACTCATGGGTTTACGGTTCTACCTCCATATGAGTATTGTGCATAGTTACACTAGCTTACCAAAGATACGTCTGACTAGGTACTAGGATCGGTTCCCCACATATATTTGGTATCTAACTTGTATGCACTGCACATGTCCATAGGATCGGTTCCCCCTTTCCAAAAACGTGTTGCACATGTTCATTGGATTTGTTCCCCTTTCTTCCATAAACCTTGCTGCACCTCATACAAGGATCGGTTCCCCTTGTGATGCACTGTACCTCTTACTAGGATCGGTTCCCTTCTTCCCAGTAATAAGTTCAGCCATACACAACCTAATCATACCCCAGGTGATTACTTAAGATCGGTTTCACTAATAAAAGTCATACCAATACATAAGTCAGGCCTCATGTGAATAGTTTTACCAAGAACACAAACAAGTCGTGAGGGGTTATACTAATCACACATATTGGTCGTTCATAATATATGCAATGAAGATCAGCCCCAATAATGCCCCGCGATTTCCTTTTTGGTTCACAACACATATCATGAACTTACTTCCTTAGAACACATGTAAACATTATTCCCTAGGATGAAATCCTCACCTCATACCCATACATAATCACAATAGCATTCATACGATTATGTCTATGTCTTATATACAAATTTTAATGGTTAAGCAAGAAACTTCATATTGTATTCCTTAATACTATGTCTATCTAGAGTGTTCATGCTTCACAATTTTATGTTTTCAATATGCACGAATTCAAAGATACGTTAGGGAATGAAACAGTTCAAGTCAAATATCACTAACCTCAAGTGGAAGGATTATGTTGTCGTTGTTGCT